>OY829914.1:221607400-222260733 GCA_963691935.1 Nephrotoma guestfalica
TTTTGATAACACCGAAATTTCCATCACTGTGTGTTGATTTAATGATTTCGACTTCCATCGCCTTTGGTATACATAACAATGGTTCTCCAACTTCATTTTTTCTGTGGACCGTTCCTTGGTGTAGTGTAAATTTCTCGTATGACTTAATCAATTTAAGTTTATCATCTTGAGCTTGAGCACATCTTATACTTTCCAACATCTGACTTGAGACTATCTGTATCACTGGGTTTCTACTTACTGCGTCTACGTGCTTCATTATACTGCCCCGGCGGTGCTCAATAGTATATTGATATTCTTCTAGTTGGCCCATCCGGCTATTCGCGCTGCAATTTTTTTCTTCGCCATCGTTTACTTAAACGCAGCTCAATCCGTTACGATTGTGAACGAAATACCAATAAGGTAAACCTTTAATTTATTGAAAGCTCTGATGATAGCTAATACTTCAAGCTCATAACCACAGTAGCGAGATTCGTCATCAGTTGTAGTCCGGCTATAGTAGTAAACCGGATGAAATTTGCTACCAAAACTATCTTTTTGCAACAAGATTGCACCATAACCTAGTTTACTCGCATCTGTATGGAGCTCCGTCTCAACTCCAGGGTTTAAAATCTTTAGAGCAGGATCTGATACTAACATCTGCTTCAATCGGGAATGGGTATCGTGTTCAATTTCAGTGAATTAGAATTTGGATTCTTTCTTTAATAGTTCGGTGAGCGGTCGAGTGATGATTGCATAATTCGTAATGAACTTCCTAAAGTAACCGGTTAAACCCAAAAATGCTTGCACATTCTTAACTGAGTTCGATTTAAGAAATTAGGCTACTGCTTTCATCTTTTCTGCGGATGGTTTTATTTTGCCGCCCTTGACATAATATCCAAATACTCGACTGATGAAAATAAAACTGCCATTTCACCCAATTAAAATTTAACCCGTAGTCACTCGATAACTGCATAACCCTCTTTAGTAGCTCCAAGTTTTGCTCTATCGTATCTATAGCAAGTAATATATCGTCCATATAAATCAGTACTCGGCCAGCTGAAACTAAGTCCTTGAAAATTAAATTTATGTAGCGCTGGAAAACTGGCGGTGAGACACATAGACCAAATGCCTGTTATTCTCGTCGAACTAAATCCAGCGTTGTAAAGTACTTTGATGATTGTAACTGAATAACCAGATCATCTATAACGGGCAACGAATATCTGTCCATCCCTATTTCTCTATTGAGCCTGCGGTAGTCGACACAGATCCTTTTGCTTCCATCTTTTTTATTCACTAAGATGATTGGCGAGCCATATTCTGAAACACTGGCTCGTACTATTCCATCGTCTATCGATGCTGATACTTGTCGTTTAACTTTTTCTTTTTCAGTCACACTAAGACGACGAGCTGGTTGAAAAATTGGAATATCGGTTTTGAGGATGATTTTTAGAGAAAAAGGATATTCGTTAATTTTGCGAGGTTCGTACTGATTAACTACATTATCAATATCTTTGACAAACTTCTGGTGTCCCACGTTAATCTCATCTGCTTCCTCAACCAACAATAAACAATTGAAATAAAAACCGTCGTTATTGTATTTTCGTACGCGAATTTTTCCATTTTCTGTATAAATAATGGCTTGTTTCAAAATATCCGACAAAGCCCAACGACTTTATTTTTGATTTTCCAATCCCATTTAGTTCGTCTGTGGCACAATCAGAGTACTGAAAGCCTAATTTTCGAAACTCATTCTCTCTAATTATTGTGAAGTCACTTCCAGTGTCTATAACGGCCTCTAAAATTTTACCATTAAGATCTACGTTACAGAAATTAGGATTTTCCTCTATTCGTGCCAAACACGACTTCTCTTTTAACCCACTCATCTCTGGTTGCTTCCATTTGATGAAGATTTTCGATTTTCTTTGAACACGCTGGAGATTTATGTCCAAATTGCATGCATTTAAAACATCCCAGTCCCGTCCCTCACTCTTCTTATAGCAATTTTTTGATTGGTGTCTAACTTTTCCGCAGTTGAAACGATGATCATTTTTACGTGGTTTCGTTGAGTTTGAAACACCGTTGGTACTGGTGATCGAACTTGTTCGTCTTGATTGTTTCGCTTTAAACTCTTAAGCAGTAGTTTATTTGCTGGTATATCATCTATGCCATCGATTATTTTACGAAATTTTCCTACAAAATTCTGCTTAAAGAAAGGTCTTTAACTCTTCCCAGGATGATATTTGCCTCGCTGGTTTAGCTGCTTTCTAATTGCAACGGGTTTAAATTATATAATGCGCTTATTCGCTCAAAATCGCTTATCCATGTTTCAACTCTACAAGAACCACTTCAATCAAATTTAGGAATAGTGTTTTCTAAATCCCGAAATTGTATTTGAAATATCGCAGTGGTGTGTCGGTCATCCATATTATTTCTAGCTTCAATATGGGAACTGCTTTGGAACATCTTCGATCCCCGTAGAGCTTTAATTTCTTCTCTTAATCTATCTGCCACTTCTCGTGCGTTACGCAATTCATCCTCAACGGAAATACCTCCGTCGCTTCTTCGCGAACCGAATATATTTTCATAAATGAGGCGTAAGCTTATTTCCGTCGCGATAGAAATTCATCAGCCTCGTTATCCTTGTTACGCTTTTGCTTATCCCGCTTGCTTTTGTTTCCCATCAGTTAAAAAATTCCAAAATAAATTTATTATCGTCAATCGGCACTATGAGCAAATTCAACTTCGGTTTTGCTCTACTTGTACGGATAAAATATCGAGTTTATAGTAAATTACATAAACTTAATTTTTTACTCAAAATACGAGTATGGGTAGGGGTGGGAAGAACCCTCCGTAAAAATGCATGTAGCGGTAAATACTCGCGGAAAGTCGTTTGGTTTTAGTTGACTCAAGCAGCAGCTTAATAAATTTAAGAAATTTCAAAACAATTTTTATAAGATATGGAGTTGCGGTTTGTTTCCACGAAATATATTTTTTATGAAAATCCCGTGCACTGTGCAGTCTATGCAATATTTACACTTTTGTAGTCCAGTTATCACGTACTATTAAAACAAAAATCGATCCTTTGTCTTAAAAAAACTTCCCTCTAGGTGTTTGTTTGTATTGTTGCCATATATCTCATCGTTAAAGTTGTTCAGGTAGATTATATTGTCAGTCATCAGTGTCTCATTTACTTGATTTTTGTTGAATAGGTAATCACAATTTGCGTGCGTACCTCGTATGAGCTGGCTGATACAATGGTCATCGTTGATTTCCTCTAAGCAGTTTCCCTCACAGATAGTGGTCTCGTGGAACGTGTTGCACTTCTGCGTTATCCCGAATAGCCGATATTGATTTAGGATAAGTTCCTTATATTATCTAAGTATAGACCAGTTTATTTTGTTTAATTGTTGATCTAATAAGAACATGGTTATAGTCCTTTACCGGCATTGTTGGCTCTGTGTATTCAATCGCTTCTATTTCATTTGCATATGGTTGCATATGGTAGAGTTTCGCTTTCTGCAACGGGTCGTCCAATTTCTATTTTATCCATAAGATTTGTATTTTTTATCTTTGTTTTTGCTAATTGTGCGGCTCTAATTATTTCCTTTATTTCCTCTTTTATGATTGTGAGTTTGTTGAACAGAATCTGATGTGTTTTATCGTCCTTCTATAGTCCTTGTATTTTAACCTTTCAGTTCTGACGTCAATTGTGTGATTTGTTGAACTTGGTGTGTCAGCTGATGTTCAACTGTGCTTCTTTGATCGATATGATTGATTTCGGGAAATCCTTTCGACTATGTCTTCGTAAATGGTTAGAACAATCTTGAATTTTTCATTGATGATTCGGCCTGATCTCTGGTTAACTGTTACTAGCGGATTGTTGTACTTATAGATGTTTAAGGGTGTTGTTATCGTCAAAACACAGGATCTGGAAGATGAAAGAGATGATACTTATTCATTTGCGTTTTTTATATGGGTCTTGAGTATTTTTCTGCCCGAAGCTGTTATAACTGTAACTTGGTTATTTTTCGCTACTATTTCCTTCTTAAATTTCGCTTTATCTTTTCCTTGAATTTGCTTCATTGTATTGTATCTCCGACTTGGTAAATTGGATTGTGAGAGTCTTGAATCCTTTTAGTAGACCCTGAAATTTAATAGACCCTGATAGTTGATGCAGTTGGTTCTAGCGAAGAATAGGTCACTGGGTCTCTTTCTGGTGACTGAATGTATTGTGTTGTTGTACCTGTCCACAGCAATGCAGACTAGGTTTTTATGGGGAGATCCTTATATTCATCCATTAGGCATCTTGTGATCTCGATGATTGTTGAATGGACCCTTTCACCCGTTCCTTTTACCTCGCTTTTTTGAGATGGTGTGAGGTAGATTTGTATTCCTAGTATTTTTATGTAGTTCGATATCATGGGATTGACGAAACTTGATTCGTTATCCATTATACTATTACTTTTAGTTCGGTGAAATTATGTAGGATTTTGATGATCCTGATTTTTAGATGTGTGGCTGATGTATCTTTAATATGGAAAGGTTTCGTGAACTTGGTGAATTTATCTATGCAGGTGATGAATTTTTCCTGCTTGATGTTGATGATATCCATGCGGCTGATCTTCGATGGATAGGTTGGAATTGGTGTGTGTTGTAATTTAACTTTGCCGAGATGACGGTCGTATTTTTTGTATAACAAGTCTCACAGTTCTGTGTATATTTTCTTATTAGGCTTGCCATTTGAGGAAAATAATATTTTTCCAAGATTTGTTCTTTATTTTTTTTGAAAATTCCTATGGGCTTTTTCACTGATGTTGAATGATGTTGAATTTATTCTCTTCGCATTTTATGTTCTGCACGATCCTGCACTCTCCTGCAAGATGTTCCGTGAATATTTCTTGTAACATCTGTATATGTTCTTCCGGAATTTTAATTCCGCTGATCGCCGTTGGGCTAAGTCTTTCCTTTAGAGCTCTCGTTAGTGTTTCATTGTTTATCTGTCTTAGTCGGATGAAATGCTTTTGGTAGTTAGGATGGGGTTCCTCACGAGCATAAACGTCTTTGTTTTCCGAGATGATGATTTGATTTCTGAATACATTTATTAGTGCGTCACAGTATTGTATCAAATTGGTGTTGCCCTGCTCTGCGCTATGAACCGAGCTCAGCCTGCGATAATACTGCTCCAATCGCGGTGTCCGATGCATCCGTTATTAAAGTGAATGGCTTCTCAAAGTTAGGGAAGATGAGTATTTCTGTTGATGACAATAATTCCTTGGGTTGTCGGAATGCGTGAATTTCTTTCTCTAAAAGCTTGATTTTGACCTTTTTTGACGCATTTGCCTTGGTTTGAGCATTATCTCCCCTGGTGAGGCTTGTGACCGGTTTGGCTAGCTTGGCGAAGTCCTTTATAAAGCGTCTGTAGTATGACGTCAACCCGAGAAATGACTTTAGATCTTTCAAGTTCTCTGGAATTTTAATATTTTGGATTGCACGCACCTTCCGGTCGTCGGGTTTAATACCCTGGTTGGTTATGACGTAACCGAGAAACTCGGTTTCACAATTTAGAAATTCCGTTTTAATAAGGTTCACACGCAAATTCGCCTTTTCCAGTTTGGAGAATATCTTCTCTACATTGTTTAGGTGTTCCTCTTCCGTGTTTCCTCCAAATATGATAATGTCATCAATATAGACATAACATATTTTTCCAATGAACTCGTTTAGCACATTATCTATCATTCTTTGGAAGATCGCTGGTGCGTTTTTTAACCCAAAAGGAAGCCTTAGGAATTTGTACTTCCCGTTGATTGTTGAGAATGATGGTTTTTTTATATCTGAGTCCTTCATCCAAATCTGGTGTAAGCCGGAGATGAGGTCGATTGTTGTGAAAAATTTAGAGTTTCCGAGGTTTGCCAGTGTATGTGAAATGTCTGGAATTGGGTAGGTATCTGATAATGTTACGGCATTGAGGCTTTTAAAATCAATGACCATACGGTATTTACGTATACCGGAAGCGTCCAATTTTTTCTCCACTACCCATATTGGATCATTGTAGGGGCTCTTGGAAGGTCTTATAATACCGTAACTTAGCAGCTGTTTGATTTGGTTTTCCACTTCACCTCTCACGTTTACCGGATACGGATAAGATTTGGAATGGGTTCTTCTGTTGTTGTTTTAATCTCTGCTCTTACATCCGTTTCGATGATTTCATGGATGTTAACCGGCCCGAACAGTTTGTTGAATATTAACAGCATTACTTGTAAGTTCTGTTTTGTCTTTTGCGAGAGATGATTGTCTCGGATTTTAAGATTATAGTGATGACCGCTTTTCCTTTAGTGGTATCTTTATGTTTGGCCCTAGAATTAAAGTGTTATTTTTCCTGCCGATAATGGCCCCTAGTTCTTTTAGGGTATCATCTCCAATTATTCCTTCGAATGATTGAAGTCCTGGTAATACGAAAAATTCCAAATTTTCTTAGATTCCGACACTTTTAAATAAGGGTCCAAAAAATTTTCTTTAATCGGTTTGCTTCCCCCAGCTGATTTAATGTTGAATTGATTGTTGGTCGTAATTGGGGTTTTTGCTAGTCCTGATCTGATGAAATTTTTATTTGCCCCGGTGTCGATGAGGAATTTGAGTAATTTTTGTCTCCAGTTCTGTATTCTATCATAAAATTTAGAAATCATCTGATTATATAGTTCTTCATCTACTTCCGGTTCTAAGTGGTAGATCCTTTGGTTCTTTGGTCCGATACTCTTGTTGATAGGTAGCCCGGTTCATATACTTGACTTGCCTTGTCTGGGTGGATGGATCGATTGACATAGGTGTTGGTGGTTTTGGTCCCGCTGGTCGTGGAGGCAGCAATCTATTGTTCTGGTGCTGGATGTTGTAGGCCATGTTTCTTTGTGGCACCGGAATATTGACCGGTTTCCTTTGCAGACTCGCTCGATATGAGGCTAATTGATTAATCGGGACTATAACCGAATTATTTAAGCTCTTTTTTTTAGTTACTATGTTACGATAATTCAAGTTTTGGAACTCTAAGAATGATGTATGTGCCTCAGGAAGATTTTGTGGGCGTTGGATCATCAGCATTCTGCTTAACTCGCCGTTGAGTCCCGTTATGAATACGTCCAGAGCACGATTTCGGTATGTTTCTATCAATCCCTTCTTCGCTGAATATGTTATACGATATCAATGCTGCATCGGCTCTTCCTCTAATATTCTTCCGGATGCCTTGGAGTATTGATCGATATAATGGTTTATTTTTAACTATCTCGTAGTCCTTTAAAATATTCTTAACTTTGTGAATCCAAGATATTTATTGTGTTGGATTGCCATCAAAACTCTGGAGTTCCTTTACGCAATCGGGAAGTCTGTTGATGTCTGCTAAATCTTGTTCCGTTTTTGGTGCAGCTAGTTTCTCAAATTTGGTGATGACCGGGTTTTCCAATTTAGCTATGCGATGTTCAAGTTTTTTAGTTACTTCGATTTGGGCGTTGATAGCTCCAGTGAGCTGCTTTACTTGTTCCACTAGTGCCTTGATTGTTGCCATTTTATTTATATTTGCAATTGACATCCACATTATTCTCTTCCTATAGTAAACTTATCATTGAACGAGTACGCGTATAGCAACCAGGAATTTTAAGAATCCGACCAACTCTAGTAGTACTTGCTTCATTAATTGAAACAATCAGGCTACTTTGGTTATGTTCGAAGTTAAATTTGACTTTTCGATGAATTTTGGCAGATTTCGTGAACTTCTCTTCCATAAAACATGCTTTGAGTCTATCGATCGAGACGTTACAATGCTTGCTCCGAATAACCAGAGTAAAATATTTTTCGTGACGTTTCATTACCAGAAACGGCCCTTCGTATGGGTCTGGAGCAACCTTTGAAGTGAATCGGTGCGTATTAATACATGAGAGCACGAATTCAAATACATAAAGATTTTATATTGTTGATGTTTTGCTGGTGGTGGTGGTCGAATGTAAGAGAAGTGTTCTCTGAGCTGACGTAAGAATTCTGGTTGGTCCTGTTTGGTTTTGTTTTCTTCCAACGACGAGTTATACAGAAGATGTTTTGAAGTTTTCCCGATATGATTTACGAAGCCCCAATAATACCAATGAAAGAACACGTTTCTTTCGTTCCATCTTTCTATAAAACCATTATTGCACTGTGGATGCTATATCGTTTTGTCTTTTTTTAAAACAATAGAAATAAAATCCTCGTGCCAACTTCATTGGTTTCTAGAACACTTTTTATCAGAAAATTGATCATTCAACGGTTGTTTTTGTTCAATGGAATTGGGCCAAATCTGGATTAGCCCAAATTCAGTCACTATATTTTTCGGATGGCAATGCACTTATCTGAACGGAATATGCAATCAGATGTGCCAACTTCATTGGTTTATAGAACACTTTTTGCCAGAAAATTGTTTATTCAACGGTCGTTGTTGTTTAATGAAATTGGGCCAAATTCTGGATTAGCACAAATTCAGCCACTATATTTTCGGATGGCAATGAACTTATCTGATCGGAATATGCAATCAAATGTGCCAACTTCATTGGTTTCTAGAACACTTTTTATCAGAAAATTGTTCATTCAACGGTAGTCGTTGTTCAATTGAATTGGGTCAATTCTGGATTAGCACAAATTCAGTCACTATATTTTTCGGATGGCAATGAACATACCTGACAGGAATATACTATCTGAATTGCTTACGCCTTGGATTTTATAACATTTTATTTCTATTGTTTTATTTGTTGTTCAACACAAATATTATTGAACGATATATCTCCGTTTTTGTTAATATAGTATCTTTCAGGGGCTGGTTTGGTTTGCCTCGATTATGAATGAAAATTTATGAAAATTATATTTCTATGGTAAGCACAAATTTCATCAGTTTAGCGGCCTTTAGAAAGTTTTTAAGTTAGGCTTAAATTATTTCTGTTTTTTTCTAGACATCGGGTTTTATTTATTCCGTCTTTTAGGCGAAATTTGAAATTTTCTTTTTCCGTTTTTTCGGCTCCTGGCCTAGCACTAATTTTTTCCCGTGAGCACTAATTAGCACAAATTGGGCTTAATCGGTATGAAAAATTTCTTTTTGAAATTCGAAAGTTTCCCTGCTGCAGTTACCCATGTCTGATCTTTCATTTCAAATATTAACTGAGAGCGAAAAAGTTCGCCAAATGCCACCAAATTTGGCAAATTTTTGGATATAACATGCATTTTCGAATAATAAGTGAACTCCTAGTTCTTGGTTGTTTTTTTAACTACTAATATTTTCAACATTTTGGAAAAATCATAAAAGCGTTCGTTGATTCTGGCACTTCAGGTAAATTTTTATTGCAAGTTTTGGTTTGAATCGTTTTAGTTAAAGTCGTTTTGAAAAAGGGAACATCTTCAATATAAACTGTCATTTTTATTTTACGAATTTCAGTCAAGAATCATCAGAAAAGTGTTAAACTTTTACTGCAATATGGACTTTTCTTTGTATATGTTGTACGTTCTATACAATTATTTGTATAGCAATTTGAGAACATCCGTTGACAGCCAAATTTTAAATCTATACTTTTCATCAATAAATTTTAATGTACACTTCTAGGAAAGTTAAAATAATACCAGAAACAAAAATATCTCGGTCAAATTATCAACCTCAAAGTTGAGTGCGGTACAAAAATAAGGAAATTAAAAACAAAATTATCTTAAAATCACTTTTTGTGTACTCAGAAACTGACAAAAAAATCTCGCTACAAAAGTCTATCACAGAAAAGTAAAAAAAAAATCTTAAATCATCCTGATTTTGTTTTCTAAGAAATCAAATTAATTAAAACAAAAAACTTTTCATCTCATCAATGTCTCGAATCTCGATGGCTGTGTATATAAAGAGACGCAGCACGAACACTATTTCATATCGCGAACAGCAAAATCAGTGATATTTAATTATATTTTCATTTCGTCCCTTTTGTATTTTTTAATTAGCTAAAAATAATTTTTAATTATTTTGTAATTTTCCCTTTGTTTTTATTATTTCATATTTAAATTTGTTTATTAGCCTCGTTCGTATAATTTTAATAATTTTTTATATTACTAAGCACATCTAATAATTATATACGAGCACAAAAAGCGCGGGAAATAAAACATCTTAATTATTTTTCATTTATATTTTTGCAATCATATAATTTTTTTTTCTGCTGTTTTCATTAAAAATATAAATACATTTCAATGTCCTTATGCAAACTGGAGAAGATTTTCTATTTCCCGATGTTCATTTACATCGAGTATTAAATATTTTTGTGAAGCTTTTTAACTTTTCATAATATTTTGATGATTGCTTTGTGAACATTTTTGAATTTATGTAAAACCCGATAAATTAATAGCGTTTACTATTCTTTTACAAATAACGAGACAAAATATTTCAGAAACTAACTTTTCTGTAATTAAGTTAAACTTTTCTTAAGTCCTCTTTAGTCGGTTGTTGACCCAGGGAGAGATGTACATAATTAGATTTTTATAAATTTAGGTGAAACATTCACCATTTCTACTATTTTATTAAAAATTTCCCGTGGCGGGCTGCAGCTATCGGGGTGGGGGGGTCACAGGTGGTGGATAGAGGACGGCCCATCAATAGGTAGGTTAGCTGAGAATTAAATAAGCTGCCCTAACCGCAGCTCTGCTTAGAGGAGGGTCTCAGGGAACTGGGGAGTGGTTAACCTCTGGCGAACTGATGGCGCCATAAAACCATCGACTACTAACTACGGCGAACTGATCGTCGCGTCTCCCTGCGCTCTCGAGTCCGGCAGGCAGTGAGTGGGGAACACTATAAACATGTCATCCCTTGAACGGAATGGGTGCCATTTGGAGGGGGGAGAGACGTGCGAGAGCCGCGGTGCTCGGTGAGCCAATGGGCCGGTTTAAGGTGTCCTGCGGCCCGTGTTAATGATCGACTAGGCTGGAGGCTCATTTAACAACGTCCGGTCGTGAACGGAGCCTTCTGGATACCAAGCTACTTCCAGTTGTATTTAGCCTTACCTGCGTATACGGATCTCTGCGCAGGTGGACCTGTATTTCTCCGACACTCGTGGGAATATGAACGCCCGAGAATAAAATAAAAATAAAAGGGCCGGGACTCTCCAAAAACCGGAAAGTATAAAGACGAAGAGTAACTATAACCATAAAGGTGGGACTCCCTCAACAGTGGCAAGGGAAAGCGATACCATGGCATCGAAGCCAGGAGGAAGCTGGACCTCCAAACAAAATAGTGGGGGATTGAAGGAGATCCCATCAGCGAAGCGACGGTACAGGGAAAGACGGTCGGCGTATAAAATCTTAGCGAAACTGGGTGAGACCTCGGAGGAGCATCTTTCAGAGAACAAATATCTGTGGCAAGGGCTAAGAAAACTGTCGGCTGGGACCGCTCGGAAAGGGTCCTTGGGTTTAAAAGACAGAGGTCCCAGGATGAGCTTGAAGCGGTCGGCAACAAGCGAAGCAAGGATCAAAAACCGAATCTATTAAGTGAGATTCTAAAGGCGCACGTGCTGGTGCTAGCCGTCATTGACAAAAGTCAGGACGATGAGAGCATCACGCCGGAGAAGTGGAAAGTTGTGTAAAATGCACTAAACTCCATATTTTTGAGGGTCCTGAGAGAAAATTCGGGATCCCCCCATCCTGTAGAGATGCGGGATGGTACCAGGGGCACGTGAAGTTAACTACGTACTAAGAACAGTGATCGGTCCACCGGGAGTCTGCAAAGGAGAAATCCCGAGCAGGCCGAGGGCATGCGTCTGGTTACCAACCGACCCAGATAAGCCAGAAGAGATCCTTGAGATAATTCGGGCCAGCAATCCCGATCTTCTAACGGAAGATTGAAGGATCGTAAAGCAGGAGGAAGCTAAAGGAGGCTTTAGATTGGCAATCATGCTAATCAATAAAGAATCCCGGGCTTCCCTTGCAAAATCAAATCGAGTGAATAACATCGGGTTCCGGTCGATCACTCTTAAAGTATATAGTAAAGATGAGGTCGACACGGGTGCGGAAGACCAACTTGGGGTGACGGCGAACGAACCAAGCGGGAGACGGCAAGCGGGCGGGGGACGAGGGAATCCTAGAGGAACGGATCAATACTGGAAAACGAGGCAGTACAATTGTTCACGGACGGCTCTAAACTAGGTGTACCAGGCTGAAGTGGTGGCGATCGGAGAAGTTGTGACATAGTTGATGCATAACGTGGTATCCGTGTGGATAGCGCAATTTATGTGAACAGTCAGGCAGCGGTCAGGTTACTAGAGGCGGTTTGTCTGAAGTCACGGGTGGCATTGGATTGCAGATCATTACTTAATAAGATGAGCGAGTATTTCAGAATCCAAATATGCTGGGTTCTTGGTCAATCGGACGTCTCTGGAAACTGCAGGGCTGACGAACTAGCTAGGTATGGTACGGCTCTCTGGGGAGACCAAGAGCAGCGTTCAAATTGGCGCTCAGTAAAAAGGCATAGCAAAACAGGTTTGGCCAAAATTTACGGCGCTCGAAGGCACTAGTATCCATGAGAAAACGAGAGATACGATTGGTCGTAGGGATGCTGACAGGACACTGTCTTTTTGGGGAACATGCGAGAAAGCTGGGTCTACAGAAGAATGACTTTTGTAGAAGTTGTATGGACGAAGAGGCAGAAGAGGCTTTATATCACTTCCTATATGCTCGCGTCCGGCACTATCAGATGGAAAACATAACTACTTAGGTGTGTACCGTATGGGCAACCTTTTGGAACTCGCGGACTGTGGAGTGCGAGATATTTTACGCTACATAAGTAGCTCTGGATAGTTTCAATGGGAGAAAAAGGGAGATAGGATCCCGTGGTATCACAATGGGCCACTATTGGCCAAGTGTGCTATAACAGCCACTCTAACCTGACCTAGCCTAACCTTATTTAAAATTAAAAACTCTTTCAAATACAAATATATTAATGATTGTATATTGGGTTTATGTTTTAATTCAGCCATGGCAAAAAAGTTTCCTCTGGATATTGTACACCGAGCAAAGGTTGTGTAGTGCCAAATGATCCGTTGTGCATAGAGTAATATATTAACTTTTACTTTGCTGTACGCTCTTCGTACACTGACAAAAAATTTGAAAAACCTAGTGTGCACAGTATAAGCACAGTTTACAAATAAAAACGCTGTGTGCATGGTAAAAATACTCGGCTCAGCCTTTTTAGCACCCCATCTAAAAGTTTTTACAAAATTTATGATTGATTTCGTTTGGTCATCGTCTGGCCAGGATTGGTCACTAGTTTTTATCGTTTGATAACTTACGATTCCGAAAAAATTCACGGGTAGCACCGTTTTTATCAAAATGTGTTAGGTAATCGTTACGTCAGGATTGGTCAACACATTTTGGCGTTTAGTCACCAATGGGTCAATTTTTATTGCGGAAAATCAAAATCAAAATTTTATTAGTTCAACAAAATCAGGTTCGTCGCTTATTTGGGAATTTCATTTTACAAAATTAATAATAAATCCAATTGGAATAAACCATTTAGATACAAATATATATTTTTTCAAAGAATCGTATCTAAAGTGGAAGACATAAGATAAAGTCAATTCAATTTTTGGTTCTTCTTAACTCGTTAAAGAGTTGACACTAGTTGATTTCGTTTGGTCATCCCTACATAATGGTTTATTGCAAAGATTCGCTAAAAATTCATGAAAAAATTACATTTTCATTATTTCACGGAACGCGACTTGGCCCCCACGATCAATAAAATTGTATTAAGCCCACGCAGTAGTATATAAACTAAAGCATTTGCCAAGTATAGTCCTCCGGCCATTTAGCTAGCCGATTTGAATACAACTGTAAGTGGTAATATTACCATTCGCACAATTAAATTATTTTGTTCCCAAATCTAAAATCATTAACATAAACCATTTTACAATTGTGTGCTAGGGCAATATTTAGGCTAACATAAGCTTTTACGCACTCGGTAGAGTTAGTTCAAAATTTATATCTCGCGTGTCTGTCGGTAAATTAGCGCACATCGGATCATTGATCTTAGGAGTGTAATATGATTTGGTAACATTGCTTGATACGTTATTCATATCGATACGTTACTATTTAAACAGCATAAACATGCATAACGCGAAATACAACAAAACCAACGAACATGTGTAACCTTGTAGCCTCAACGTGACATCAAACTCACAATTGTTTGATAAGAAATGGCAGATCTTATTTCCCTAGCACAAAATAACTACAACTTTGTGTAAATTATTATAAGTGTAATCGCAGTTGTGAAATTTTAAGAATAATTAAAATAAATAAATCAGTTCTTTTACAAGACATCCAAGTCTCGTCATTTAATTGGAAATATAGTGGTATAAGCCCCCACCCGAGGTAAGCGCACTATTTCTAATTAAAACATTGAGAGTAAATCAACTAATTACCCGGTAACACATCTAAGGCCAGATAAAACTGCAGTGGCACATCGAGCGCACACAACTTTTGGACTTCTAGCAACTGCGCTAGTGAAACAAAAGTTCGACAAATCGGAGGCTAAGATACAACAAACAACGAATGTGGAAATATCCGGAATCGGCGACAAAAGAGTAACATCAACCAAGAAAACAAGTATAACAATAAAACCCCGATTCGCTTCTGATTTTGAACTTCATGTTAATGCGTATGATTTACCCAAATTGACAAGAAGAATGCCAAATGAGTATCAAATCACAGAAACTTGGAGACACATAGACAATTTAGTTTGGGCCGATCCGATGTTTAATGTTCCAGGAGTCATAAATATTATATTAGGAATGGATTACATTTCTGATATTTTAATGCCAGAAATAATGAAGGGTGAGATGGGGCCCACAGCTCAACGTACGAAATTGGGTTACAAGCTCAGATACAAACTATGATTTCAACTATAGGTTTTGGGAAATTGAAGAAATTCAGTCATCGAAACATATAACGACTGAGCAAGCTAAATGTGAAAAACTTTACCAAGGAGGCTATAAACGTGTATCCAATGGTTCTTATGAAGTAAAGTTTCCATTAAAGGAAAACGTAGAGCTAGATGTCTCTAAAAAACAAGTAATTGCAAGATTACTGCAAAAAGCGAAAAAAATCCAAAACAATCCTGCGGTAAAAAGAGATTACACAAATTTTATGAACGAATACCGAAGCTTAGGGCATGTGGTTCCAGCAAACGACTGAACAAGAAAAAAAAATTATTTACCTCATCTTGCAGTCAAAAAGGGGACAAGAACAACAACTAAACTTCATATAGGAGCCATCATTAAGCACAACTAACTGGGCCAACCGTACAGAAAGATCTTTTTTCTATCGTGCTAATATGGCGGATATACCAATATATCTTCACTGCCGATATCGAGAAAATATAACGGCAAATAAAGGTCCCCGAAGAACATCAGGATCTGCAAACAATAGTCTAGCGGGATGATCCAAAAAGCCATTGCGTGCCACTCCTTCAGGGGTACAACTTAACAACAGTAACTTATGGCATTGCCTCAGCACCATACCAGGCTATATAAGAACATTACATTAGCTGATACATGACGAAGCAACTGCATATACCAAAGCAGCAGAAATCTTAAAAAGAGATTTTTATGTCGATGATGTCTTGACTGGGCCGCTTTCGTTAGACGAAATATTGATCCTGCAGAACAAGCTAATTAAATTGTTGAAATGTGAAGGTTTCAACCTTATAAAATGGTGCAGCAATTGAAGGGCGGACCAACAAACAATTCCGGAGGGAAATCGAGAATTTACGAAATTTGAAATCACAGAAGATGAAAGAAAATGAGAGAAAAAATAAAAACATTAGGTATATATACTGGGCAATGTAATTGAATTACATGGATTCTGTGGTGCTTCGGGTGCGGCAAGATCCAAAGATGATAAAATTCCGTTACTAGAATCAAAAACAAGAGTAGCTCCAATAAAAAAATAAATACACCACGACTAGAGCTATGTGGGGCAGTTTTGTTGTCAAGATTAATGAACAGCGTAAGGCAGTCATTAGAGTCGCCAACATCAATATACGCTTATACGAATTCAACCATTACTTTTGCATGGATTCAAGGTCCTTCAAATAAATGGAACATATCTGTAGGAAATCGTGTAGCTAAAATACAAAACAACATCAGTCCAGCCTATTGGTTTCACGTCAAATCAGAAGATAACCACGCTGACGCGGCTTCATGAGGCCTTACGCCTAAAGAAATCCAACACAACGACCTGTGGTAGCTGTGAATCTGCCATCATCAAAACATCAAATTTTCAGCACATCGTTACTTATATAAAAAACTTTATAAACAATGCCAGATGCAACGATTGCTTAAAAAGAACATCGGCCCATTGTCGACCGACGAACTAAGGAGCATTCAAAACTTAATAATCAACAATATTCAGAAAGGGGCTTCAATTTAAGCAACAAAAGTTCTTTGTGGCAATTACATCCATTTGTCGACAAAGTAGGTAATCTGTGAGTAGACGGTAGAATCAGCATCATTCGGTGCTAAACATCCAATTATTCTGCCGAAAACATTTTACTAAATTAATTATTGAAGAAACACATGCAAAAACATCACATGGAGGATGTCAATTAGTTTTAAGCCGAATCAGGAGCCAATATTGGATTATAAATGCCAAAGAAATAATTCAAAAATAATCAACAAGTGTGTTCGTTGTTACCGGTATAAGACAATTATTGATCATGCCGGTCGTATGCCAACAAAGACAGTACATTTAGAAGTTGTTAGTGATTTAACACCAAATGCCTTCATAGCTGCCTTGAAACGATTTATTTCCCGTCGAGGACTGTGCAGCCATATCCACAGCGATTGCGGCAAAACATTTAAAGGCGCAGATAAACAATTGAAGACTGCCATAAAGGAGTTCAACAAAACATATATCTTAGAAATAATTAATTTATTATCAAATGAAGAATTTTAATGCCCCGGCAAGTCCTCACTTCGGTGGATTTTAGGTATTGAGATAAGAAGAAATGCCAACAGTGTTAAGCTAAATGCCAACAGTGTTAAGCATGTCTTAGTTCTAGACCACTATGTTCCACGCTTCAGACATCGAAAACACAATCATCTTAACCCCCAGACATCTTATTATCGGGGAATCATTAATCGCTGCGCCTGATCAAGATATTAGTGAAGGAGTCTGGACCTTAAGCAATCGTTGGAAGTTAACTCAGAAGCTGGTACAAGATTTCTGGAGAATATGGTCGTGTGAATATTTAGCATCATTACCACGTAGATTAAAATTTAATGAAGTGAGGCCAAATATATAAATTGGAAACATCGTTATAATCAAAGAATCGAATCTACCGCCATCTCAGTGGGTTCTAGGCAAAATTGAGGAACTACCTACATCCGGGTGCAGATGGCAATGTCCGTGTAGTTACGGTTCGTTAAAAGGGAAATAACATCCAAAAAATACCAATCCAAAAATTGGCATTTTGCCCATAGACGACAATCTCCAGGATGACAAACCAACCAGCACTGAACACCAACCAAATACACAACCAGAAAAGGTAAATACCAATCTTAGAAGATCACCAAAGTTCGTTAAGGGATCTCTGAGCATGTTGACAATCTACTTAATGTGTATAGGAATGGTGACTGAATTCCAACACCTCAAACCAGTCAAATAAAACCGGTTCCTTATAACACCAGTCCCAAAATATTAATGAAGCAATCAATCATCAACCACCCTGGTTGAAATATTCCGATTCGAAAATACACCCGGTATTTACTTCGAAAACATCGCAGTTACAACTAGTCCAGGAGGAATGAAAGATTGTTGTTCATTTTAAGTTGGAACATTATTGGATAGAGCTGCAACTAACACAATTATCTGTCAAGATACGGTGGCATATCTGCTAGACAAGTTGCGGATAACATCTTGAAAACTAATAAAAAATTATCCGGTTCAAGAAGAAGACGTGCACTTATCAGTTTTGTTGGCACATTAGCTCACGATCTCTTTGGCATATAAGATGAAGAATGGGCAAATAAATACGAGTATAAAATACAAAGTGTAGAATAAAATTAAAAGCACCTATTGATCTTACTAAAGGAACAAACATTTATAGTTGAATCAACGTTAAACGTATACAAAGAGGAAACTAACGGGTGATTTTTTAAGAGCTTGAGAACTTTTTTTTAAAAAAAAACGCATAAAATTTGCAAAATCTCATCGGTTCTTTATTTGAAACGTTAGATTGGTCCATGACATTTACTTTTTGAAGATAATTTCATTTAAATGTTGACCGCGGCTGCGTCTTAGGTGGTCCATTCGGAAAGTCCAATTTTGGGCAACTTTTTCGAGCATTTCGGCCGGAATAGCCCGAATTTCTTCGGAAATGTTGTCTTCCAAAACTGGAATAGTTGCTGGCTTATTTCTGTAGACTTTAGACTTAACGTAGCCCCACAAAAAATAGTCTAAAGGCGTCAAATCGCATGATCTTGGTGCCCAACTTACCGGGCCATTTCTTGAGATGAATTGTTCTCCGAAGTTTTCCCTCAAAATGGCCATAGAATCGCGAGCTGTGTGGCATGTAGCGCCATCTTGTTGAAACCACATGTCAACTAAGTTCAGTTCTTCCATTTTTGGCAACAAAAAGTTTGTTAGCATCGAACGATAGCGATCGCCATTCACCGTAACGTTGCGTCCAACAGCATCTTTGAAAAAATACGGTCCAATGATTCCACCAGCGTACAAACCACACCAAACAGTGCATTTTTCGGGATGCATGGGCAGTTCTTGAACGGCTTCTGGTTGCTCTTCACTCCAAATGCGGCAATTTTGCTTATTTACGTAGCCATTCAACCAGAAATGAGCCTCATCGCTGAACAAAATTTGTCGATAAAAAAGCGGATTTTCTGCCAACTTTTCTAGGGCCCATTCACTGAAAATTCGACGTTGTGGCAGATCGTTCGGCTTCAGTTCTTGCAGGAGCTGTATTTTATACGGTTTTACACCAAGATCTTTGCGTAAAATCTTCCATGTCGTCGAATAACACAAACCCAATTGCTGCGAACGGCGACGAATCGACATTTCACGGTCTTCAGCAACACTCTCAGAAACAGACGCAATATTCTCTTCTGTACGCACTGTACGCATTCGTGTGGTTGGTTTAATGTCCAATAAAGTAAACTGAGTGCGAAACTTGGTCACAATCGCATTAATTGTTTGCTCACTTGGTCGATTATGTAGACCATAAATCGGACGTAAATCGCGAAACACTTTTCGAACCGAACACTGATTTTTGTAATATAATTCAATTATTTGCAAGCGTTGCTCGTTAGTAAGTCTATTCATTATGAAATGTCAAAGCATACTGAGCATCTTTCTCTTTGACACCTTGTCTGAAATCCCGCGTGATCTGTCAAATACTAATACATGAAAATCCTAACCACAAAAAAATCACCCTTTATAAGCAAAAATCCACAAATGGCAACCTTCTCAAACGGACTGCACACCTTAGGCAATAAACGTGTCACTTAAGGAGGTACACACACTAAAGGCGAGACAATTATTCAAAACGCTCGCATTAAGTACTGCCTTGGTCCTAATTAGTTCTCAAGATATTCAAAGTTAACTATTAAATATTGTAGCTGACACACATCAAGGGAGCTATAGTCCTGGATATAGTCCAATAGCCATTCCTTGAGGTAAGATGGATAATGAAATCGCTAACATGTTTAAGTAGCAATGTCAAATTTACTAATCGAATTAAGGTGTTCCACTTGTCAATGAGCAAAGGTATCAAGTGTACAAGGTTTTTCAATATATACTGTACGAGTATCCACCCCACACGGGTGGCATACAGGTATTGTAGCCACAGATTGAGGCTCGGTTTCACAAATTTGTCCCCTTTCAGGGGACAGAAATCGCAGAATTTTGTCTATTGCCAACAGAATAATCAATTTTCGGCATATTGTCTACATTCTCTACATAGTCGACGCCATTTATTTAATTGTCAACCACTATTGCCGTTCGAATTTTAAGCAAATGATTGTCATCTTGGAGATATTTCGGGAGCATTTTATCGTTATTGTTGAAATATATAGAAGCGAGTGATGTGTTCAAAAGTAGACAGCGACATTGTACCATGAACTAATTTATTTCTAGCAATAGGGGACTAACCACCGCCGATAATTGTGAATTTGAATTACAGACATCAACACACAAATGCCAGAGAACTTTTTTTCCGTTAAAGTAAGGATCAGACATTTTAATTATTTTACTATGATGCTACATAAAATATATTCCGAGTATGTTATTCCACATACACCAATGGAGTTCCACACCAATGCCAGAAATGAAATCCAGTACTGTCGCACACAACAAATACTGAATAAATTAACTAGAAATTTGCCTATCCGGCCCACATATTTTTATGAGAGTAAATCAAATTCATCGATAATCCAGTTGAAATTTTCTGCTAACGTGTTTCGGTAGCCCACCTTGTTTTAGTACCATGCATATTACAAAACCCGTATTGAAGTACGTGATTGTGGCAAAAACATTTCAAATCTAACTCCCTTATAGATAGTAAAATAGATTTTAGTTAACTCCATGGAAATTCAAATCGTCCCCTTCAAACCCTTTCCACCCATCGGGCATAACATAAATCGCAACATTGAAACATAAAATTTTATGCTCGCTTCTATTTTAATGTGCAAATTAATTTCAAAAAATTTAAAATATTTGATAATTTTTTTAGTTATACGAGTAGGTTATGCTGCGTGTTGTTCTGCTTGTTTTGTGTAATTCAATAATAAATTTTTATACATTTTTGCTGTTTTTTAATTACATGCAAATTTTTTTTTATAATTTTAATTACAATTTGATGCTTAAATTGTTGAGCTTTTTTGTATTGTTATTGTAATGGAGCATTTTTTATTTTGGTTTTATGTATTTGAAGCATGCAGAAATATGGTTTTAATTAATTTTATTTGTTTAAATTTTTTTACTATTTCGATTATTGTTTCGTTGTAGTTTAATTTAATTTTATTTATATCATGAGGTTAATTAAAATTTTTGCGTTTGATTATTATTGCATTTTAATCAACATGCTCTACTCTATATTATGTAGATACGAATGGCAGAACAAATGCAAATGGTTTATTACTGCATAAAAAATAAATTTTTCATTTGAATTTTAAATATTTCGACTTTATTACACTGTAAAGTAATAAAATATACGGAAATTCTGTGTAAATTACGAAATGTGTAAATCTGGTAGATTTGATCGTAGGTTGTAAATCCATGATTTACCTAGATTCTTTTTGGTTTTTAGTGGAAACTTAATAAACTTACGACGGGTGCGCGAATATTAAGCTTCATATGAATGAGAACGACTTTATGTTTTTATCAATTCTGATTTTATTTAAGAAATATTTATTATACATATACTACTGATATGCTGACCATACAACAACAAAAAATATAAAAAATATGCAATTTGCACACACCCATGTGCCGTGTTCTGTTGAAAATGTTGGGGGCCGGCCACAGCTTGCTGCTAGTTGTGAACTCTGTCACCCGGCTCGTACGTACCGTATAGATAGCACGATCCCAAGAGCGAGGAGCACCCGTGGTGGCTATCTATGGATATTGCCTCATCGAATTGTTGCGCTCTTATGTCCTGCTCCAATCGTGTAGTGTCGGGTGTCGTGATGGTGAAGTTTAGTAGATGTCCAAGCCTCAAACGATGTTTACTATCAACAAGCCGCGTGAGTACTGAAATGTTAAACGCAGGAATACAGGACCCGTTTCTGTCGCTGCCTTTAATGCTAACTGCATAGAGGTGCACAGCATTGCTCCTAAGAATACAACCTGGCTGTAGTTTTATGAAGCCATAATGCTCTAATGCGATGGTTTGTATTTTGGATTTGCAAATTATGCCCACTGTGATACTTTGCTTGACTCCGAAAATCCATTGATTTGCAGCTTGTAGTTTGATGAAGAAGCTTTCAGCGTTCATTACCTCGGTGCTGCAGCTTGGATGGAGGACAGTTGCCTTGAGAAACATGGATATCTCACATTGATTACAACGTCGCTATGTCACATATCAAAAAACCGTCAGGTAATTCCTTGCACTTGAATAGTTCCGGAACCATGATGGGTGCAAAGCGCTCTCGATACGGATCGACGAGTATGTACTGTGTGGTGGGCTTTATTTTTGTTGTGAATCGTGGCGGAAAATTGGGACAGATCTGGTTTGGCCAACCATGCGATGTTCAGTTTTTGTCCTCCGACTGCCTCCAGCGATTGAAATTTTCTCGTCAAAAAGTCCAAGCAATAGTCCAGTTTAGGAATCCCGCCTGGGCGGACCAGGCTACTTTCATATTTCTCCAATGTATCTATGCCCAAATTATGCATCACGGGTTGTATGATGGGCTTCAAAGGGATTATCTAGCTTCAAGTTTTTGATGTTGTGCAATATCTCCACCACCATATCGTGTAGCGTTCTGATAGCATTGAAGTAGGATGAGGCTAATAGCCGTTTTGTGTTTTAACTGTCCTGTATGATTTCCCATGTTGTCTCATAGTTTACGCCAATGGTTGATTAGTGGCTAATTAGCTGCGCGGCTCCCTTCTGCAGATGGGATTTTAGATATTTCATCTTCAGTGTATTTGATAGTTACTTATTTTGATGAACGAGCCATGTAAATATATCTTCGAATGCATGCCACTTTTCGTATTCACCGTAGAACGTTGGTATTTTCACCTTTGGTAGCTTTAATGATTGTAATGATGATGTGGTTGCTGGCACTATTTTCTGTAATTTTATTACTAATGCCTCTACCTCATCTGTTAGGGTTCCATAGTAATCTTCAGTGAAGTATTTATGGTTATTTTCACCCTCATCTTCCATGAGGAGGTTTTTGTGTATTTGATCAACTTCTTTGATATCATGGTTGACCTGATCGATTTTTATCTTTAGATACTCTTCCGAGTATTTCTTTGACGCCAGTTTTGGTGACATCACAATCACAACACATCCATAATTTCACTGATGCTGCTGGTGGTGGTACGATGTTTTTATTGCAGCCTTATTTTTAAAGGCTGGTGTTACGCCGTTTATTTATTTATTTGAACTCTGTCTATGTTTTGGCCTAGACACACGCCTTATAGATAGATGTATTATGCCAATTCGTATTCGAATGACTCGAAGGACCATGCAAATCTGGTAGATTTGATGGTAGGTTGTAAATCCACGATTTTCCTAAATTCTTTTTGGTTTTTAGTAGAAACTTAATAAACTTACGACGGGTGCGGGAATATTAAGTTTCCTATGAATGAGAACGACTTTATGTTCTTACCAATTCTGATTTTATTAGAAGCATGGGTTGATTTGTTGTGTAAAAGTATCTGGTAAATCAGGGCATCTCAGGTATTGGTTTTAAATCGCAGCAAAGGTGGTGTGTATTCGGGTAGTGTCACACGATTGCAACTGCAGCCTGGACGGAATGAAATGTGTTCCGAACTACGAATGTGTTGTATTCGTTGATTTTATATGAAGGTTTTTAGAAGCCCTTGATATTATATACCGGTGTGAAGTTTTAATCAATTATCGAAAGTGTAGCTACACAAATAATCATTTTAAAAAAGTGTATTTACACAATTTCATCAAAAGTGTAGTTATACGCAGAAGAACGTCTACAACATACCCCTACACTTTCATATCAAATATCACAAATGTGCGGTATTCTAAAATCAGTGATAAAATCCCCGAGGGTCGCGTGAATATTGTGGTTATCAAAATCAATCCATAAGAGTACACACAATCCGAGGGCATTCTCAGATCTGAATAGACATCTCTATAATTACTTGATTATGGTCTATAATATTACTGATTACGTGAGTATTTTCTCTTCTAGGGATGATAGAAAGGGTGGTGGTATTGCTATGTTCATAAGGAATGATATTCCATTCACCATGAAAATTATGGGTGACGGTTCTTTAACTCTCCAATACATATGCATTCAACTTTTGCAATTTAATCTAACGAAGGCATTTTAGTTGGTGACATTAACATACCTGTTAAAAAATATTGTAACTTAATCTCATGGTATGATTGTAACAAACAGTTTCTTTACTAGACCACTGAGCCGTAATATTTTAGACCACTCTGTTGGTAGTTTTCATAATATTGAGCAAGTTCGGAATTTTACCATTGAAGCCGACATCCTAGTTTTGTACTCTCAAAATTTCGCTTCAAGTCTAAATATTGTACTCGGACACTAACGAAAAGATACGTTAATTACAAAAAGGCTCATGAGTCCTTCTAATATTAATGATTACCGTATTTGACATCAGAAACCCTGAGTCCCTCTAGAACGGATTTTTGATATTTATAATAAACTTGTTCTACAGTTTTCCGTATTGTAGGAAGTAAATTAAAAAATTAAAAATGCGAGTGTTTGTCCTTGGATGACTCTTGATCTCAGGGATTTAATTAAACTTAAAACCCGTGCATTGAAGCGTTTTAAAAGGAACAGTATTAATTTAGAACTAAAATATAAATTATATTTACGAAATCAGAAGATCAAAAACGGAAAATATTTTGCAAAGAAGCCAAAAAGAAATCTGAAAACAGTTAAATCAGTTCATGGAAAATTACTCTAATAATAGGATCCACTCCGTTATTTATAATGATGTTGAATATCAGGATCATACAGTTATTGTTAATATATTTAATCTCAGTTTAATTAACTTTGTTGATTCTTCTGTATCAGCAAGTAGTTCTAGCCCAGGCTCAGATGATTTAAATAAATTTCATACTATGGCGCCTAGTATATTAATTCGAGTTTCTTTTCGCTCACTTCCTGCAGTAAAATTTCGAATTTAATTTCAACTCTCAGTAATACACAGTGTGGTGGTTATGATAACATCCGTAATGTGGTTCTGAAGAATTATTCGCCATGTTTTTCACAATTACTAGCTGATCTATTTAATGTGATTTTGGAAATCCAGCAGCAGTTCAGGATTGTTAATATGTGGCATTTCCTAAAATTATTTTGGGTCACTGGATTCAGTTGGGATCCAAGCCTTCAGTCTAGCTCTGCATATCCCTTCTAGTGACTACTTCTAGTCCAGCAACAGTCCAGGCTCTCTACAACATTTTTGTACAGGGCCAATGATCGTTGGTCGGCACAAGATTTTAACTTGATACGACTCCAACTTCATTCTCCTTTCCACTCATCGGAACGGGTCCAGGGTTTACCCTCATAATTTTTAGGAAAGTGGCGACAAATGCCTTCCTCACCTGCCTCCAATTGTTGGCAGCTCTGTTAATGCCAGCCACTACTTTAAGTGTTCTTTTAGCACGACATTCTACTCCTCTTTCCATTCTTATGTGATTCATCCTCCGGTTTCTTACTTTTCGGTAGAAGTCCTACCTTAGACCTTCAGACAAACACTCTTTAGTTTCATTTCAATAATCTTATTAGCCCATGAGAGCGATTTCACATCCCTATTCGTTCTTTTCATCAACGAAATTTTATTAAGCTTTGCTAGAACTTTTTAGGCGTTTTCCTGATTTTGTAAGATGATACGAGGGAACCATCTATGATTGTGCCCATGTCTTTAGATATTACATTTTAGGAACCAGCCTTGGTCGTGTTTGTGTCTTGTTTTTTGGTATGTCTTGAGAGCGAGGCCTAATGTCCACACTCCTACGTTGATTATCTATGCCTTGGAGACTAGGTTTCCGAGTTTTTAAGAGCGCCCGACTCCTTTTGTATTATTAGTTTTATACATGTTTTGTTTCACGAGTAGGATAATGAAATTTCCATTTGTATATGTAGGGAACCGGTCTAGTGTAATCGGTCTGGTGTACACACCAACGAAGTATCTCGCGTCACGCGCTTGGTGTGCTTTCAATACATTTAGATGAACATAATGAGCAAAATAAGGTTTAGCATCGATAGATTGAAGTCTGTGACTAGGCTTTGACCGGTAAAAAGAACTTTCATGACGATTCAAAAATGACTATACCTCGGTTTTATAATTAGATGATGATCACAAATCATGATTCCCGAAATCGAAACATCTTTCGCAATCTTGCAATCAACTAGTAGCCTACGTCCGTAAGGAGATCGAAAGCATAGGTTGAAAATCCTTATCAGCGATTGCCCGACAGATAAAATACTTCAAATTAAAAAGGAAAATGATACAAATGATCAATGTGGATAACAAACTGACAAATTGTTTACAGGTTACAGCTTAGAAATTGATTACACTGTAGTTTTAAAAACGACAAATTCGACCATTTTAAATCTTGATGCTCACACCCAATACACTTTATAATGTAGGAGTTTTTATCTATTGATACTGTTATTGATTTCCTTTCGGGTGATTTGATTTCCTTTCAAATAATAATAAATTGTATCCATACATTAAAGAGATTTAGTTGATTTCTTAGAATACATTTGTATATAAAGGAATCATTTTTTATATTCGGGTGTATGGTGTATTAGAGTATCCCATCTCTTTCATATAGCCTTAGCATGTTAAATGAACAATAGCAAGGGCGCCCTGCTTTAAAATCTCTGCCTTCTCATCTTCCATTGGCGAAAAAAATTTCGTAGAATATTTGATGCTACACATATTATGGATGGCAAGTACACAAATTATATATTCGCCGTTAGAAGAATATTTTATTGACTTGGGCCTTAACAAGACTTGACTTGGGATTTAAAAATATTTCCTTTGAAAAACCCACACGCTCAATTAATTTGGTTCTTTACTGAGTTTCAGATACGGAACACTATTCAAATCTCATTACAATGACATTCATCACTATACTGGAAATTACTTGGAAATGATTTTGTTCTTTCGTATTCAGGTTGAATTTCGTGAAAATGTTTGGTGTAAAATATTTTTTTTTCATAAGCAGCACCAGCTTTCTTTCTGATTAGTTTAAATAATTATTTATGACATAAAGGCTCGTCATAACGCTCAGGTAAAACCAACAACAAATATCATACCAACGAGGTCGGTACTTAAATCTTTAGTTATATCTAAACAGCTAACATTTGTGTATGATCCCGTAAGTTATATTTAATAATTTACTTTACTTTATTATCTACTTTATTATTTATGTTGCGTTATGCTGCACCATGTTGCTTCATATTGCACCATGTTGCGTGATGTTACACCATATTGCATCATGTTGAATGATGTTGCGCATTGTTGCATTATGTCGCATTATACTGCATTATGTCGTGGAATGTTGCATTATGTTGCGTCATATTGCAAAATGTTGTGTGAGGTTTGCACCATGTTATTTGATCTTTTTATTGAGAGATATCTTGTGACGTTCCACCATGTTGAGTGGTAATGCACAATTTTGCACCATGTTGAGCCTTCTGTTTTGCGTTAATTAGATGTCTGACATTATGTTCCATAATTTCACGAAATGTTGCGCCATGTTGCACTATCTTCTTCCAATTCCGTTACGATGACATGTTGTAAAGCTGCGTTAATCGCATTATTTTAAAAATCATAGTTGTTATTAGGAACAATATTGATTTGTAGTATTCGATATCTTATTAATGTTGTGGCCTAGGTCACTTTTTAACATTTTCTACCCACTCAAATTTTTTTGTCATTCTTTATTATTTCTATAAAAATTGCAAAGTGGGAATTATTGAGTACCAGCAATCGAACCGAATTCAGAAAAATTAATTTAGGTGGTTATTCGGTGGGAGTTGGATTTCATTATGTTTTTTCGGCTCAAACAATTTTGATCAAATAATTTAAAAGGCAAATTTCAAATGAAAAAAATTGGTCCGATTTTTAATTTGTTTTGGCTTGTTAAAATTTAATAAAAATGTGTGGTTTTATAAGGCCAGGAATGGATTGTGATAAGTCCTAATTTCAGGAAAATCAGTTAAAAGGTTGCTTGGTAGTCACTGGTCCGTTCCCCATTAAAATAAAAGGTTCGAATGATTTTAATTAAATTTGTTGAAGAGGGAGGGGGTATCGAGTGCTAGAAATCGAACTCCACGGTTTCTTAGTCATGCAGACAAGGTTTTCCATTGCAAAAAACGATTACATTGATTTCTGATTTCCGAAAAATCTTTTTAGGAGTCCTTCGGTGGGGCCGTCATATTACCAAGTTTTGAGACATTGCACTATGTTGTGTAATATTACACCATATTGCACCGGGATTGCGTGATGTTGCACCATGTTGTGGATTGTTGCATTATGCTGCATCTTTGAGGCATGTTGTGTCGTGTTCCATTATGATGCAGAATGTGGTACCTTGTGATGGTATGTTGCTAGATGATGCAGCATGTTGCGTCATATGCATCAAGCAGTTGATGCACCCATGTTACCCGGTTTTTTACCCTGTAGCGTCACGTTGTTTCGTGTTGAGTCTTGTGTTTTTGTTAATTAGATGCCTGGGATAATGTTGTATCATATTGCAGAATTTTGCGCCATGTTGTGCTGTTTGCTTGGCAAAGATGTCTAATTAATATTTTGACCTCGATTTTGAGAAAAAATTTGAGAGGGAGAATTTCAAATGCCAAAAAAACGAAATCGATACGTGCCAATTCCGCGATCCTTTCGAAGCGGGCCTCAAGTCTCGTTTTTAGATCTATTTCAAAACAAATTAAAATTGCGGTGATAAGAGTTTTCTAATCTCAGAGATGGATTGTGATAAGTGTTAATTTCAAGAAAATCAGGAGGTTAACAGGTAGGGCGCGCACACCAGTAACAAAAAATTAGGCTCGAACGGTTTTAATAAAATTTGGTGAGCATGGGTTCTTATTCATGGGGGTTCTTAGGCATTAGATGCAAAATTTTAGATTGTAAATCAGCGATTACAAGAAGTTCTGATTTCCGAAAAGTCTATTGAGATGTCCTCCGGAGGGGCGTCATGTTGCACCATGTTTCGAGATGTTGCACTATGTTGCGTGATATTCCACCATATCGCACTGAAAATGCGCGATGTTGTACTATTGGATTTTTCTACATGTTGCGTAATTTTGCATGTTGCTTCGTGTTGGGTCTTGTGTTTTTTGTTATTTAGATGTCCGGCATTGCGTTCTATCATGTTGTGGAATTTTGCGCCATGTTGCACCTTGTTGTGTTGGTTGCTTGACGGTGACATGTGTGTGGTTTGCGTCTCATTTGAAAATGTTGGTTGTTATATGAATAACAATATTGATTTGTAGCATTCGGTATCTAATTAACCTTTCATCCTTGGTCCCTTTTTCGTATTTTCTTCCACTTTCAACGATTTCGGAACATTTTTTGAAATGAAATTTTCGAGTGCAAGGAAACGATTGCGATATGTTTTAATTCCGTTTTGGGAAGTTAGTTATGAAATTAGTTGTTGCCCAAGATAACGCCAACTGAGATGGAACAATGGAAGCTATTTATTTACCGATCGTAATGGAATTGAATATATTGATGGGGGGATGGAGATTCTAAACTGATTTTAGAGAATTTTCTATAATATGGAACGGAACTATTTCTTTCATAAACTGACCTTCGGTAAATTGGGTACGGGGGTAAAAATTGCATTTCAAAATATTTTTGGTGACAGTTTTCAAACATTTTACAGAGAATCACTCGTTGCCCCAGGTACTTGGTTTCATATTTTGAACTGAATACAGATAGTAAGTACTCTAAATAAGATTTGTATATGCTCAGTTTTAGAACAAAAGGATAGGTTATAAGATCCTTTTGAAACCCTTTAAGCAATAGGTAAATAGTTTCCTAAGGTCAAATTTTTCGCAAAATTAAACAGTAGGAAATATAATAATCATGTACTTCGAATGAAACAAATACCTGATGTACCTCAGACAAACCTGCGAGACAAATATCGTAGTTGCATTATTCACAATTTATTCGACGGAATGGGAATGAACCCAGCTATCATGAATTGTGGGTGGCGGACTAATTTTTCATCGAACATAACGTTTGACATGTTTGAAATATTGCCAAATAGAACAAACTATTTGTAACAAACTTTGTAGCTCCCTACAAACTTTTTGTTGTTGTTAACATCATATAGAAGAACATCTTATTCACCAGTTACTGGATGGTAAGATTTAGTTTGGTTTTATTCTCTGTATAATTGCTTCACCTAACCCACACTTTTACGCATCGTATATACTCGTGTACAAAACAGTTAAAACACGAGCGATAGTACAAATTTGGGTTGAATCGCCATGCTTTTCTTAAGGTACTTCTACATTTTCAGTATTAATACTGCTTCATTTTTTGCGTTACTCTTTAATATGTTTTTGTTAGGTCTAAGCTTTGAAGTTAACCGAACTTTAAGTTTTTGAGAAATTGAAATTTCTCAAAATCTTTAATCTCATGAAAAGGACGTGACAATTTCGGGTAAGTTACTTTCACGACACAGGATTATGACAGTGTTGACAGGACATCCCCTCCTATGCTTATTTTTAATAAATACAGTTGTAGTTTAAGAGGACTAGCAATCAATTGACAACAAGGTACCGCAGGACATGAGGCGGAACTATTCCGATCACTTGCTATTTGTTTCGTGCAATGTCTAAGATTGATTTGTCGCTTGTCTAATTTAAACTCCAGCTCCTCTTTGCAGTGCATCAACAAATTACTATCTAATTCGACTGTTTCGACCTTAGAGAATAAGAAAATTCTCTTTTAGACTTGAATTTTACTCGATGAACAATTTTTAATTTACCGTTCTAGGTTCTTGTAAAAGTTTATAATTGGCTAGTGATTTTACAATTGCTAGAAATTTTTCTACTTCTTAAGCAGAACTCAATTAACATTTTTTATCAGATTATAAGTTTTAGTTATCTCTATTGGTCAAATATCCTTCGTTCAGGTTTGGTCTTAAGATTTGATTTTCAAGCCCACATAAAATCTTTGAATGTTCTAGAGTTTGCCTCGAAACAGAAACTATACTCCTTACCGAACTGGACAGAACACTGCATTGAAGCAGTATAGTCTTTATTATAACTAATTTTAAATTCTGCCGTATGCAGAATACATGCTTGGCAATTCTTATAAATTGCTGAGTTCCAAATGCCACCAGATCGCTAAAACTCCTTTGTCTATTAAGACCATTTCTAGCAATTAGTATGAAAGCGTGAAATAGAGTTACGTCTAATAGAGTGTGAAGTTACGACTTATATGATATTCTCCTAAGAGGTTAACGGTACCTAAAACCATTTAATCTAAACCACACAAAATTTACTAGTGCTACTTGATTTGTCCTTGTTTTCTTGTCTATGCGGGTTATATCTGGGAGTATGGAAGTTTATAGAGATGGCCAAGTTTGTTTGAGTTAGTTTTCCAGCATTGACATTTGACTGTTCGAAGAAGACCAGTTAGAAGAAAAATTATTTCCTCCATCTCTATCGGTAAGGGTTCTTATATCACGACGTTATTATTAACATTTCCCGTCGTATCCACGACCTTGGTTTCCGGTCTCGATTCTGTTGATCCCATTTTTCAAAATGTTGTCCACTCAAAGTTACTTGGATTACCGATTATTACTTTGAATTAACAGAAACTACAAAAAGACAAGAAATATTAAAAGTTGATTTGATTAATTTGCATTGCAATACACTCTTTGTAGGTCATTAACTTCAATGAGTCCAGCATTGTTTTTGCAATATCGATGCCTTTCTTTAGTGGCCTCTTTTGTAAGCGAGTCAGCAATCCTTCCCTGCGTTGAAATATGCTCAACACTGATGTTCCCATTTTCGATATGTTGACGCAAAAAATGATGACGAATGTCGAGGTGCTTGGTGCGAGTTCGATACGATTGTCTATGATTGTTTATTTGTTATCTCGTTGTGCAGTTTTTTAGCCAGCGCAACAACGCAATAATCGGTTTGCGTTTACTGCACCAACTGATAGCCCCTTTAGACATCTTCATTATATATCCAGTACATGAACGTTTCGAGTCTACGTCAGAAGCCCAATCAGTATCGATGTAACCCCCCATTTCAGTAGAGCCATTTTTATCGTATCTTAATCTCATTTCCGTCGTACCCATATCTAAATATTCTGTTGATTGCCTGCCAGTGAGATGAGCAATGTTTGGTATTAAATCTGCTTACATCGTTAACAGCAACGGCGATGTCTGGCCTGGTTGCCTTTATTACAATTAATAAGCAGCCCCCAGCCTCCTGATACGGCACTTTACCATCCAACGAATTTTCTGTAGTAACATCTTCGACAAATAATTTTATCGACGTATTGGTTGGCGTCCTAATCGGTTTACACTCATGCATTTTGAACCTCCTCAGTATCTCCTTGATATAACTGATCTGATCGAGCTTAATGTAACCTTTTCCTTGCGTGACTTTGATTCCTACTCAGCTTTTTGCCTCGCCCAGGTCTTTCATACGGAATGTATGGTTTAGGAAAGTTAGTTAGTTTAGGGAATTCTCCAATTCCTTTGTATCTTTATAAAAAATCAGAAAATCGTCCATATAGGTTTCTATTAGCAAGTTCAGATTTTCATCGTAGTAAATACATGTGTCGGCTCGACTTTTCTTGAGGCCAAGCGGCATCTAATTTAATATTCCATTGTCATCCGGCCTGTTTTAAACTCCGGCCTGTTTGTGTGATTCTATTTCGTCCGTCATTGCTTCTCTCCACTCAGGACAGTCAATGTCTTCTTTCACTGAAATAGGATCGAGAACAGCAAACAAGGGCAAACGCAAACTATAACTTCTGTCTTTTCTCTTTCGCTACATACACTATTACCTCGGACCTAAAGATTTTTAGACCAGTCAAATCTATTTTTTTTCCACTGAACGCCTGCTCTGGTACTTGGCCATGAACTGAAACTAATAGTTATATTTAGAATATGGGCCGCCATGTTGGATGCCTGTACAGTACGATTTTGGCAGGTTGGTATGAAATAGAAGACATCTCGCCTTTTCCACGCTGTTTCTGTTCGTACGCTCCGCCACACTGTTTTGTTGGGGATGTATGCTGTAGTCCTTTGGTGCTGTATTCCGTTAATCCGACAGAATTTTTGGAATCCGTTGGAGCAGTATTCCGTCCTAAAATTATCAGTCCTAAAATTAGATTTTGCGTTTTCAAAACATAAATAAACGATTTTATGGAAATGTTATCAATGAAGGTTAAAATATATTTAGATTTTCCTATAGACATCGTCCCAATCGGTAACATTATATCCGAGTGTACTATATCTAAAATGTTTGATGATCGTGTTTCAGTTGCCTTGAACGGTAAACGCGCTTGTTTTCCGTTCGTGCACGTATCACTTTTGTTTATTTCGCTATCGTCATCTTTAAAGTTGATACCAATAACCGCTCCATCGCGAATTTTTTTAATGACTGGAAATTGACGTGCCCTAATCGCCGGGGCCATGTATATGCACTCTCATTATTTTTTGCTATCATGCACATTTCTTCACTACACTTAGCAATAAAATCATTTTCGTTGTTTCTGATGACACAACCGTTTTTTTAAAACATACACTGTTCCCTTTCTCAACTATTTAGTGCACCGACAACAAATTAGCGACTAAGTCGGGTTCTTGTACAACATTATTTACTTGTACTTTGCCTTCACTTAATTTTCTCGGTGCATTTCCAACTTTATTCATATTCATTTTTGAATTGTTTGCGCTGATTATGCCCTTTGTGTCAGAATATTTTAATTCACTAAGTAAACCTTCATGTGGTGGTAGCATTTACGTTTCTTGTACCTTTTATGTTTCTTGATCAGCGTATTTTTCGAAAAAAAATTTCACCGCTCACACCATCACATCTCATGGCTAATAATTTTGATGTTAGAACGTCCGGAGTACAAGTATTTTCAGATGCTTAGACACTCATGATGAACGGCTGGAAATGTTCATTAATAAAATAACTGTTTTCCATTCATGTTTGTGGAGAAACCAATACCAATACCAAATTTGTTCGAACACCTTATTATCAGGTCAACATAAGCCTGCATTCCATCGCAATCCAGGATGCTTATCTTTCATGTTAACCCCTTATCTTCATACATTTTCGCTAGTTATGTCAAAATCGCTTGTGCAGATTCACAGGATTGAATATACACATAAATACTCGGATTAACACTCAGCGATATCATAGCTCTACATTGGGCTAATTTATCCACTTTTGTTTCGGTGATTGTTTCGTCAACACAATTTGATAGCCCCTTTAAAGCTATTAGATTTGTAGTCCCAAATTTCCATTATGATAATTATCATTGGCTAAAAAGGTGTGAATGATTAGCACTCATTTTATATTTTTGTCAACATATCAAATTTTGTCAGAGGAGTCCAACCCTTTTCATTTGTACGGGCTATACTAATTTGAATTTGAGGAGTCCAACCCTTTTTATATGTATGGCCTATACTAATTTGAATAGGCTCGAATGTTTTCTATTCGAAAATAGTTGTGACTGTATTGCGGAAGCTCCAAGATGGACTGTTAGTTGGGTGTGTATGAACAGCTCTCAAATTATATTTTTGTCAACATATCAAAATTTTGTCAGAAGAGTCCAACCCTTTTCATTTGTACGGGCTATACTAATTTGAATAGGCTCGAATGTCTACTATTCAAAAATAGTTGTGGCTATATTGAGGAAACTCCAAGACGGACTGTTAGTTGGGTGTCATATCATATTTTTGTCAACATATCAAATATTGTCAGAGGAGTCAAACGCTTTTTATGTACGGACGATACTAATTTGAATAGACTCAAATGTCTACTATTCGGTAGTAGTAGTGGCTATATTGCGGAAGCTCTAGGATGAACTTTTAATTGGGTGTGTATGATCAGCTCTCATATAATATTTTTGTCAACATATCAAATTGTGTCAGAGGAGTCCAACCCCCTGCATAGTTGCGCAATTCTTATCAGTTTTGTTATCTGTAAAATCAGTGTACAGGCCAAGTTTTCTCCTGGAGATCCTGTATAATAACTTGGACATACATTTAAAATTAATCAATCAGTCCGAAAATGAATATTTTTACTGTTACAAAACTTCTTCATATGCCCCATAGAAGAAACCAAATTAGCATGTGATAAAGACGTATTAGCATCCTGTTGAGATTTCAAAATCTACGTATAAGTTCTTTCACCTTATTACCTGATATTGGTACCTCTTCGGCCGTATCGATATAACGATAAGGCATAAAAAATGTAATTTATTCCTCTTGTGGTTAACATAATGCCGCACGTAGTCACCCGCACATAGATGTGAAAAAATCGATAACTCCCAGAAATACGTAAAAAAAACCCTAAGCATTATAAAGAAGAATCCAAAAAGAGTCCTAAATTTTTTATTTATTGTAGGAATTAAAAAAAAATATTCGACCTTTTTTATAGTTAGTTTCTCGGACGATTATTAAATTTTTTGACAGTGATTCAATTTTTATTTTTAAATTACAAAGTTTTGGTTGTTATTGCTGAATATTAGGAAATACACAGAGCCATCCAGAGTACCAAAAAATCTGTTTTATTTTTATTAACTATAGCAGGGAGAGTGGAACTCATTTCACGGCAATGACATTGATAAGGGTTTAATTCCATGAAAAAAAAAATTAAATTAAATTTAAATGATTCTAAATTTATTTCTAAACAAATAATTAAAACACGAGGATACAAAATGGAACGAACGAATGAATGAATGGGAGCAAATAAGGCAAAGGAAACCCCTTAATTCAATTTTTATTAAATAAATTTTAAAATGGGATAATTACTCTGGGACAGGGCTTGATGGTACCCAGAACTCGGTTATACATTACATTTTGTTGTTAGCGGATATATGTTTGTGTATTTTGCGTATAACCATAAAAGGGTACAGTACACAGTTTGATCTGATTTTTCAAACCGTTTTCATATTTGAGTATTCATTTTCGGTGGATTGAACTTAATTTATTTATTGTGGGTAGGTATTTCATGTGGATATCGATTAAATTTTTAAGATTTTTGTTGCGAGATTCGCCATTGACTTCTTATTTTTATATTTCCCTTAGTAAGAGTTACATAATTGGTTACGTTTTGCGTTGTTTGTTCCTTTTTTAGTTTTCCCAAACACTAAATTTGATATAGGATAAGCATAATCGTGAACAAATTATGTAGCTTGTGTGGTAAACCAAAGATGATTTTGAACCAAAACATGTGTTACGTGCGGAATGAAAATGTAGCACCAAGTTTTCGGAATAAATATTGAACCGGTTATTGAATTTAATTTATTTTAACCTAGTAATGGTTTTATTAGTTTATTGTCTTATTGAGCAATAACAAAGCAAAATGATTTTTATAATAATTTTTATAATACTCTTTTATGACTTTTACTTTATATAAAAAAAAATTAAATTAAATAGAATTAAAAATTGCTGACCCGCACCCAAAAAGAAAGACAAATTTTGTAAACAGAAATTACAAGATGTCGGGTAAGGGATTATAGCAATTAATTCTGGACTAGATTGTTAAGACAATAATAAAATAGTGTAAACCCCGTCAAGATGCTATAACCCCTTCTTACGAGTGGGTCACATAACACCTCCCTCCGTAGTCTTAAGATCCAATCTTAAGTCTGAACGGGTTCAGAAAGAACTTATGTGCTAAATAATTTAGGCTATGAAATTTCGAAATATAATTCAATTAATGTTGCTTTAATTTCAGAATAATATTTATTTTTTAAGACTAAAAATATTTATTAATAATAAGAATTACAAAATTTCAAACAATAAGATTTTTTTTTTGTTTTTATGTTTTTATCAATTAGAAGGTTATATACGAATTACGTGAATTCACGAAAAGGTTTCAATCGGTTGTTGTGAACAATCTTAAGTGTGTTTCCGATTTTAATTGATGTATTTTCGGGGGAAATTATCTGTTGAACTTCGTAGGGACCTAGCCAATACTGTGACACTTTAGTTTGTCTAGCTTCATTTTTTAAGCAAACCAAGTCTCCTATGTTGTATGTAACTGCCTTAGAGTTTTTGTCGTAGTAGGTCTTAGATTTTTCTTTAGATTCAATTAAATTTTGTTTAGCAGTTTCGAAAGATTGTTGCAATTTGAATCTAAGATCATAATAATATTCGTCATAGTTATAAACAATATCTCAAGAATGAGTAAGAGCACTAGGAATTTGTGGTTTACAATCGAAAACCAGTTCAAACGGCATAAATTTGGTTGACAAATGAGGAGTAGTAGTATAACTAAACGTAGCAAAAGGAACCCATAAATCCCAATTTAGTGGATGCTTATTGCTAAAATTTCGAAGATAGTCCACAAGAGTTCTATGCGATCTTTTCAGAGATCCATTGGACTGCGGATGATAGGCTGTTGTATTTAATTTCTTTATTTTGAACATTTTGGCGATTCTTTTAAATAATTCACTCATGAAATTAGAGCCTTGGTCCGTGAGAATGGAAGTTGGTATCCCGAAAACACAGACAAAATTTTCGACGAACGCTCGTCAACTGTCTCAGTCTCTTGATTTGAAATAGGTACGGCTAGTGAAAATTTAGTTAAATCATTTTGCATGGTCAACAAAAATTTATTGTCGGAGCAGGATGTATTCAAAGGACCAACGATATCCAGGAAGAGCTTTTCAAACGGGCGCCAGATGTAGACCAGATTTATTCAGTTGACAAGATTTGCAATTTTTTATCATTTTAGTAACTTGACTTAGCATATTTGGAAAACTATAGAATTTACGTAACCGATTATAAGTTCGATAAATTCCTTGATGACCTCCTGCGGCACTATTATGAAATTCGTCAATTACAATTTCTATTTCAGATTGATCTGTCAATTCAACGATATCTTCGTTAGAGGTAGACTTTTCGTTCTCTGACAAGTGACTTTCATCATCAACAGAAGTTTGACGTAATTTTTGCGCTCTAGTTAGTACATTGACGTTAGTGTTTTCATCGGGTGGTTCTAATCGGATTCGACTCAAGCAATCAGCATTGATATTAAGTTTTCCGGCTTTATGTACGATTTTAAATTGATATTCGTCTAGTTTAATGCGCCAACGAGTGCGTTTCGAAGAGGGATTCGTTAAACTACATAGCCAGATCAATGGTTTATGATCAGTAACCACAATAAATTCTCTTCCATAAAGATATGGTCGAAAGTGATTAACGGCCCAAACCACAGAAAGCAGTTCTTTCTCTATAGCGGAATAATTATTTTCTGCTTTATTCAAAACTCCGCTAGAAAAGGCAATTGGCATATCCATACCCTCTACCTCTTGTGATAATACGGAACCTATTGCAACATCGCTAGCATTGCAAGTAACTGTGAATTTCTTAGTATAATCCGGTCGAATTAATATTGGTGGTGAGCATAGCGCTTTCTTTAATTTATTAAAGCTTTCTTCGCAAAAGGCATCCCACCTGAAGACAACGTCTTTTTTAAAAGCTGAGTTAAGGATTTCGCAATGTGGGAAAAATGTGATATAAAACGGCGATAGTAACCAGCGAAACCTAAAAACGATTTTACTTCACGGGTAGTCTTGGGAGTTGGATAGTTTGTTACGGCGGTTATTTTGTTAGGATCCGGTTTGACTCCTTCAGGGCTTATCACGTGTCCTAGATAGGTTATCTCTTTGCAGAGGAACTGACATTTAGTGGGATTAACTTTCAAATTATGTAAACGAAAGGAATCGAAGATTTCCTTTATTTTATTATTATGGTCAGTTAAATTACAGCCGTAGACAACTACATCGTCGAGGTAAACGAAACATTTGATTCCATTGAGCCCACTTAATACACAATTCATTAGGCGTTGAAAGGTCGCCGGGGCACCTTTCAAACCAAATGGCATTCTTCCAAAATGGTAGTGTCCAAAAGGTGTACTAAATGCGGTTTTGTTTCGGTCCGTTTCATCTAAGGGTACCTGATGATAGCCATCAGCTAGATCAATGGTACTGAAGTATGAACTTTTTCCGAGTTTTGATCCAAGATATCAGTAATATTCGGAAGAGGAAAACTGTCGCCTGTCGTGATATCATTTAATTTTCGATAATCGACCACGATGCTCCATTTTTTCTCATCCGTGTTTGATTTTTTTGGAACCACTAGAAGGGGAAAATTCCAAGGAGATTTGCTAGGCTCAAATCAATCTCATTTCTTTGGGAATGAGGTAACCGATATGGACGAACATTGATGGAACTACTATTTGGATGAGTTGAAATTTTGTGAGTGGTAGTATCAGTAACCGTTAACTTATCACCAGGCAGAAGAAAAATATTATATTCGCGACATAATTTTAGAATGGACGATTTTTCTTCTGAATTCAGATGATCATGGTTGATGGAATTCTTTAGAATTTCTAGCCGATTCTCTAAGTAATGATTTTGCGATTCAAATTTGGTTTACGTTATAGTTTTCTAACGGATATAGACTTAGAGAAAAATTAGAATATTCATAAGGTTCGTTCGTAGTATTTAAAATGCTTATACAGAACGAATTATTTTCGTTTTTAATTAAAGAATTTCCGATAGAAACGCCGGACTCTAATTCTTTTGAACAGCACAAATAGTCAACGTTTTCTGTGCAACAAGATGCAAATTGAATTAATTTTTCAGATCTAGGTGCCACAAAATTTGACGGAGCCGGGCATAAATTTATAGAACAGAAGCCTGCCTCTTGTGGAATTTTTATAAGATTTTTCTCAAAATCTAAATGACATTTAAATTTGGATAGGAAATCTTTACCTAAAATGCCAGAACATGCTATCGGGAAATCGTCTTTAACTATGTGGAATCGATGAGAGATTTGAAATGACTCACATAAATTAAGTTTTACATCGCACACGGCTAAAGTTTGAATACATTTTTCGGAGATGCCTTTTAGAGAGCATTTTAAATCCGGATAGCAAATAGTATTGGCTTCAAGCAAACTCTTTTTAATGAGACACACATCGGCCCCCGTATCGACTAATAGCAATAACGACTTTGTTTTGGCGACGTCATGGTTTAAATTCACATATTTTTTATCTGCGATTGAATTAGTTATTAATATCGATTTAACGGTGGAACAATCCAATTTAATGGTGATGATACATGTTTATTTTGATCGCGACACGTATCTAATTGTAAATGTTCACTTGAATATAGTTCTGCGAATCCGTTTTTTAAATCGTTTTGTAAATCATCCCAAGATGTATATTCATTATACTTAAAGGTTTGCTCAAAGGCAATGTCAATTATTTTCGATTTTAGCAAGTCTAGGAATACACAAACGTCCTTTTCGGTAACGGTTTGGTAAACAGAGTTACAACAAGCAAGGAAATGTTGCAGCTTGGAGGAGTCACCGTCAAAAGTAGGAATCAATTTTAGTGCAATTTCTAGTTTAAATGGCATGTTGTCGAATTGTTCGTTGGGGTTTGAAGAACAACTTTCGACAGTACTATCGGAAGAAACACTTGCAGTATCAGAGTCTGTCGAATTATTGGACTCTTCGGAGGATTCTATTCCACAACCAACCTTGACTGCCTTTTCAGATTTCGAATTTTCGTGAAAAATGCTAGTCAATTCTATATTAGGAGGAAGTTCTTTATCATTATCCGATCTTAACCGTACGCGCGTCGTTTCGGTCATGTGAAATTTTATAAAACTTGAGAAAATTACACGCGAAAGCTAACATATGAATTATAAATGGAAATTACACTAACCTTTACAAAAATTTATTTTATGTGGTGGTGTTGGTATCCTTTATGTGAAATGATTACTTTGTGGTCCCGTACTAGTTGATGGTGTCCAGAACTAATTCCGTATAATATTATGGATGACGAGTCCTTGATGTACTGCTACTGGATATTGTGATGTGATTATAAACTGCCATGTGTAATTGGTTGATTTATTTTAACTAGTTGAATTGTTTATTTTTTGTTCATTTAATCCGCATGCATATTAATTCGTACAAATGCAAGTATGCGTGAAACTGGTACAAAAGGCTGGTACTTTTTATTACGGTCACTTAAGTTGGTTGTTGTAATGACCCAATTATTGGAAGATTCGACATCCAGCCATGAAAAATTTTACGTAGGATTCGTTTAAAATATCGAGTATTTGCAGGTCAGCATAATGTAAATAATTTGAAAATTTTAATTCAAAATTTATTGTCACAAAGAAAATAAAAAAATTTTTTTTTATAGAAATTAAAATTAGAATAAATATTCGACCTTCAATAATTTCGATGCGAAAAAAAAAATTAAACATTCGATTACACTCAATGAAATCTGTAAAAGTTTATCTTGTGTGTAACATAGGAAAACGTGCTTAACATTTTATTTTCATTCCAAAATTATTCTTTTCTAATTTCAAACTTTTTTTTAGCACAACCACAAATTTTTTTAGTTGGTAGAGACCCTTTGGAGTTTTTCGACCGCGGGATCCCTCCGCTGCCACCAATTTGTTACGTGCGGAATGAAAATGTAGCACCAAATTTTCGGAATAAATAAAACGCACAACACTTTCACAGATTTATTTCACTGTCTCTCGAATTCGCACAATCAAACAAAATTATTGAATTTAATTTATTTTAACCTAGTAATGGTTTTATTAGTTTATTGTCTTATTGAGCAATAACAAAGCAAAATGATTTTTATAATAATTTTTATAATACTCTTTTATGACTTTTACTTTATATAAAAAAAAATTAAATTAAATAGAATTAAAAATTGCTGATTCGCACCCAAAAAGAAAGACAAATTTTGTAAACAGAAATTACAAGATGTCGGGTAAGGGGTTATAGCAATTAATTCTGGACTAGATTGTTAAGACAATAATAAAATAGTGTAAACCCCGTCAAGATGCTATAACCCCTTCTTACGAGTGGGGTCACAGAACACATGTATTTCGTCATTTTGAACCAAGCATGTATGCGAGGGTGGCTCGAACCACTTAGAAAAACTGCATTAACTTTACTTCTTATCCCGATTTTTTTTACTTCAGCATATCACAACAATTTGAATTTACAACCCATCATTAAAAATATAGGGTGGGTCACTTAAAAGTTTGTTTTTAAAAACGCTATAAAATGAATATACATAGTATCATCTTTCATTTTGGTAAAAGTACAACCCTGAAATAGATTTGCTTGAGCCTAACCAGCATTTCCAGAGACTCATTTATTTAACTGTGATGGTAGCAGTTCACAAGGCAGATGCGGTGGTATGCAACGAGGCCCACGACGATTCCAACCTATTCAGATTTTACACGCGAAGATACTGAGGTTAGGCCACCATTATCGATCAAACAAATTCGAACGATTACGATATTTGGACGAATATTGGGTACGAAATTTTTCTCGTTGAACTTCCATTGGCCGGGTTCATTTTAACGAAATTGGCTGGTAAGCATTCGGATTTCGGTAGACATCAACTGGCATCACTGGATCTCGTATTGCATAGAAATTTACTATCTCAAATCATATGCGGACGATGTATCAGAATTAGGTTTATATTTTACTGTTGTCTGTCTGTGTGTCTGTGACGATTTAGAAACAACGCGAGTTGAAGAGCGGCGACAAAACGGTTCTAATATAATGGTCAACTCATCCAATCGCATTGAATATATCCAATTAATGGTCGACTTTATATTAAATAAACAAATTCAAATAAATTTTAATAAGTTAATTTTAATTTTAATGATAAATTTTAATACTCGTAAAATGTTGCTCATCTGAAAAACCTAATATTTTGTGTATGCAATGTGATACCTATAGGTAGTGTGTTTTTTATAGTCAAAGGAACTATTTTGGCCTAGTTACCTAGTTCAGCAGTCGGTATTATTTTTAAATTTTGAATTAACAATTTTCTAACGGAATAATAACCTACAAAAATTAAATGCAAAGTGAAATTTTAAGACGGCGGAAAAATATTATTTAAAATGAAGTGTGAATTCCTATGATAGTGAAGTATTTCCTAAACTTTCCTAAAAATTTAAATCCGCCATATTAATTTCAATGTATGCGTAAAACTTCGGATAAACGAGTAAATTATAATTTAAATGAAATAATGCAAATAAGCTTACAAATCCTATACACGATTTTAAAAATATAGAAAACACTTTAAACCACAACTAAGTGTACTTTCGGGTTAATAAACGAAGCTAAGAGTGTTTAGTATGTTCAATATGCAATACGATAAATTTACGTTGTAAGCGATTTTTCATAAAATTTTCCCATGTCCTAGAACACCCCCAACAAATACTAAGTGTACATTCGAGATAATAAGGACCTAATCTACCCGAAAATCATCATCCCTTGAAAAGTTATAGGGGCTAAGGGTGTTTAGTACGTTCATTTCGCAATACGAGTAACTACGTACGTTGTAAGCGATTTTTCATAAAACTTTTCCCATGTCCTAGGAAAACCCCCACAAAATACTAAGTGTACATTCCAGATAATAAGGATCTAATTTAACCGAAAATCATCATCCCTTGAAAAGTTATAGGGGCTAAGGGTGTTTAGTACGTTCATTTCGCAATACGAGTAACTACGTACATTGTAAGCGATTTTCCATAAAACTTTTCCATGTCCTAGGAAAACACCCACCAAATACTAAGTATACATTCGAGATAATAAGGATCTAATCTAACCGAAAATCATCATCCCTTGAAAAGTTATAGGGGGTAAGGGTGTTTAGTACGTTCATTTCGCAATACGAGAAACTACGTACGTTGTAAGCGATTTTCCATAAAAAGTTTCCAAGTCCTAGGAAAACCCCCACCAAATACTAACTGTACATTCGAGATAATAAGGATCTAGTTTAACCGAAAATCATCATCCCTTGAAAAGTTATAGGGGCTAAGGGTGTTTAGTACGTTCATTTCGCAATACGAGTAACTACGTACGTTGTAAGAGATTTTCCATAAAAATTGTCCATGTCCTAGGAAAACCCCCACCAAATACTAACTGTACATTCGAGATAATAAGGATCTAGTTTAACCGAAAATCATCATCCCTTGAAAAGTTATAGGGGCTAAGGGTGTTTAGTACGCTCATTTCGCAATACTAGTAACTACGTACGTTGTAAGCGATTTTCCATAAAACTTTTCCATGTCCTAGGAAAACCCCCACCAAATACTAAGTGTACATTCGAGATAATAAGGATCTAATTTAACCGAAAATCATCATCCCTTGAAAAGTTATAGGGGCTAAGGGTGTTAGTACGTTCATTTCGCAATACGAGTAACTCCGTACGTTGTAAGCGATTTTCCATAAAACTTTTCCATGTCCTAGGAAAACCCCCACCAAATACTAAGTGTACATTCGAGATAATAAGGATCTAATTTAACCGAAAATCATCATCCCTTGAAAAGTTATAGGGGCTAAGGGTGTTTAGTACGTTCATTTCGCAATACGAGTAACTACGTACGTTGTAAGCGATTTTCCATAAAAATTTTCCATATCCTAGGAAAACCCCCAACAAGGGGGTTTCAATCCCTTGAAAAATTATAGGGGCTAAGGGTGTTTAGTACGTTCATTTCGCAATACGAGTAACTACGTACGTTGTAAGCGATTTTCCATAAAACTTTTCCATGTCCTAGGAAAACCCCCAACAAATACTAAGTGTACATTCGAGATAATAATGACCTAATCTAACCGAAACTCATCATTCCTTGAAAAGTTTTAGGGGCTAAGGGTGCTTAGTACGCCCATTTTGCAATACGAGTAACTACGTACGTTGTAATCGATTTTCCATAAAAATTTTCCATGTCCTAGGAAAACCCCCACCAAATACTAAGTGTACATTCAAGATAATAAGGATCTAATTTAACCGAAAATCATCATCCCTTGAAAAGTTATAGGGACTAAGGGTGTTAGTACGTTCATTTCGCAATACGAGTAACTACGTACGTTGTAAGCGATTTTCCATAAAACTTTCCCATGTCCTAGGAAAACCCCCTATTGAGCCCAACAGTATGAGGCATATACAAATGTATATGCCAATTTTAAATATTATAAAAGTAAAACATAAAACTTACTCAGCGAATTTATTAATTTATTTATTAATATCATATTCAATTCATCATCATTAATATCACATGCATTAATCATCATATAATTTGCATGAAATTAAAATTGTAATTACACAAAAGGTAATTCAAGTTCAAGGCGATATTTTATGAAAATTGTATAAATACGAAATTTAATTTGAATAAAGGGTCAGTTAGAAAAGCAAGTTAAGAGTGTTTTAGTGTTTGAGTGCAGCGCAACATTGGTCCTTCGAAGCCATCAAGAACAGCACCTATAATAATATTTAACGACCCAACCACAACATTGGTCTTGCCTACAACAACCGGCATCTATACAGTATTATACAAATACAGAAGCTGCAACTTATGAAGTTTTAGAATATCAGATTGGTACCTCCAGTGCTATAAAAAACTAGCACACATAAGTAAACACTACGCGAATAACAAAATTGGAGTCTCAACGCCACTACAACAACGCGGTACCCACATACGGCGTCGAAAATTTTCAAAGCCATCAACAACAGGTTTAGCCAAATAACAACGGCAATCAAAACAAATTCTTCGTCAAAAGTCTAACAGCTCAGTCGCAAGAAAGACATGGATAAATTATTGCAACGGCAACAAGACAATGAAACGGAGATCGAGCACATCATCTCAAACTACAAAAAAGATGGTGCAGCTCGGAAAACCAAAAAATATCTCGAGACAAAGATAGCGACTCTGAAAAAAGCTTACAACGAATACGTTGATGAGGACAACGTAATAAGAAGATTCAAACCAGAACTAGAATCAACGAACCAATACTACAAGGACAGACAAAAGGTATTGGAAATGTATAATAAAAATATTGATGATATGCGTCAACGCCTGAACTCATCTTCTTTGCCATTAACACCAACTCCAAGTGCATCAAATGCAGCCTCCGCATTTAACTTCGAGCAGTCTGAAGAGTCAAACAACAACAGCGACCAAAAAACTGAGGATGCTTCACGCAGCACGTTTTCCACGCATCCTATGCAACTGCAAAAATTCGGGCAACAACTTAAACAACAAAACATCCGAATGCGAGGATTATACAGAGAAATCCGCACAGCTGATGACATATTGGAAAGCAACAACAGATCCAAAACAGCTTTACGGCTCAAATTAAGGAACTTGGAAAGGATGATGTTGCAGATCATGGATCTTCATGAAAAAATCTGCATGGAAGCTTCTCAAGAACAGGAAGTCAATTTAAAATACTTCGTAGACCAACACTACGAAAACATAAACGACGAGTACGATAGAATAGTACTCTCTATAACGACATTGTTAGAGCAAGAGGAAGAACAAGCTAAAGTCAAACCGCTTGAAATTCGTCTGCCACGTGTAGAACTACCACATTTCTATGGATATTACACGAAATGGATGGGGTTTGCAGACACATTTAAACAGTTGGTTCACAACAACAAACAGCTGACCAACACGCATAAAATGAACTACCTGAAAAGCCACGTTCAAGGAGAAGCTGGAAAATTAATAAGCCATACGGAACCTATTGGAGACAACTATGAAGCAGCTTGGGAAATTTTAGAAAAGCGCTTCAATAACAGAAGACTGCTCATATCCAATCTACTAAATACCTTAGTAAATCAACCGACCAACAACACGGAATCCGCCACTGCGATCAAAGTTTACACGATACGACAACTGAATGTCTATATGCAATACGAAATGCAGGGATCCGGACCGATACTTGGAGTCCGTTCATCATTTTTACTCTACTAAAAAAATTGGACAACGAATCGCGACGGTTATACGAGAGCTCTTTAGAGAATCCTAGGGAATTTCAAGAAACAACTCAATTCTTAAAATTCCTAGAAAAACGATTCCAATCTTTAGAAGCGATTGGTAGCAACAAGTCAACACCAACGCAACAACGAAGGTATCACACGCAACCACTAAAACATGCAGCAACAGAACAACACAGGCATAACGTCCAACCGCTAAAATATGCTTTCATAGCTGCAACACAACAACTCCACATTTGCGTATGTTGCCAACAAAACCATAAAACCGAGGCATGTCGACGTTTCAAAAGCATGACCACGTCCGAAAGAAATCAAATGGTTATGTTACACAGCTTGTGCAGAAATTGTCTTACAAAAGGCTATTCGACAATAAACTGCAGCACTAAACATAATTGTGTCATCTGCAAGGGCAACCACCACACATTACTACACGTAAAAAACACGGATCAGCAAAACAGCTACACAAAGCTAAATATATCAACAGCCGACAAGGATTGTGACCCGGTACTCTTAGCAACAGCTCTAGTAAATGTACAAAATATCTACGGAAGTTTTACCATGTTACGGGCACTAATAGATCCAGGATCACAAGCCACATTTGTCACAGAAGAAGCAGCACAACAACTCGGGCTGCCAAGAACAAAAGTTCTCGCTGAGGTCTCTGGAATTTCATCAACAAAAGGACAATCGCATCAGCAGATATCAATAAACATCAATCCAAGATTTCCATCAATCTTCAAAATTCAGGCTAACGCTCTAGTATTAAAAACAATCACGAAACCTCTTCCAGATAAAAACATACTTGGTTTAGACAGCAAACTACAAAAGGAAGTAATATTAGCCGATCCTACCTTCGACACTCCCGGACCTATTGATCTCTTAATAGGCGCAGACATCTACGGAGAAATATTGTTAGACGGAATAAACAAAGATCCGCAACATAAGTGTGTAGCTCAAAAATCAGAGTTAGGATGGATAATATCTGGGCGCCTAACCCAGAACACCAAGGTCTCAATCTCTAGGCTAAAAAGTCACGTTACGTTAGCGGACATAGATAAACAGCTAAAACGTTTTTGGGAAGCCGAAGAACTACACCCGGAAAGACACCGAACCACTGAAGAAGAACAATGTGAAAAACACTACGAACAAACCCATAAGAGATTAATAAATGGACGATATGAGGTTCGGATACCGCTAAACAACGACAAACTAAAATCGGTAACAATGGGAGATTCCAAGGCCAGAGCAGCAGCCAGATTGGTTCAAATGGAAAAAAGGTTCATAAGAGACGAAGATTTCAAGGTTCAATATCACAAGTTCATGAATGAATATATTCAGCTTAACCACATGAAAATGGTCAAAGATAATCCTGTAGCAGATGTTTCTCGTGTTTACTACATGCCACACCATTCAGTATTAAAGGAAGACAGCACAACAACTAAGTTAAGGGTAGTTTTTGATGCTTCGTGCAAGACAACAACGGGCATATCCCTCAACGACATGATGTACGTCGGTCCAACTGTACAAAACACTCTAACAACAATACTGATGAGATGGAAAAAGCATCGTTACGTGATCGCATCGGACATTGAAAAAATGTTCAGACAAATCAACGTAGCCAGGGAAGATCAAGATTTCCAACGAATCCTTTGGCGATCAGATCCAAATAAACCAATGAGAAGTTTTAGATTAAAAACTGTCACATATGGTACGGCATCGGCAACCTATTTGGCTACAAAAACATTACAACAATTAGCTGCAGACGAAGCGTCAAGATATCCAATTGCTTCAAAAATAGTTCAAACTGATTTCTATGTAGATGACCTCTTATCAGGAGCCAATACTATAACAGAGGCCAAAATAGCACAGACAGAACTATCAGACCTCCTTGCCAGTGGAGGATTTAATCTCAGAAAATGGAACAGCAATGAAAAGGCAATCTTAGAAGGGCTTCCAGAAAACCTGAGGGAAACCGGTCTACACAAGATAGAATTTGATAACACAGTCAAAACACTTGGACTACTCTGGAATTCCACAACGGATACATTTCAGTTCAAGGTATCCGTGCCAAATACAAAACTAACGGTATCTAAAAGAACAATTCTATCAGAAGCATCTAGGCTCTTCGACCCACTAGGATGGTTAGCACCAGTAGTGATCCAAGCGAAAATCCTACTTCAGGATTTATGGGCCTCTGGTGTAGGATGGGACGACCAACTCCATTCAAAATTCGAGAGCAGATGGCTAAATTACAAATTAGAACTACCACAGTTAGAGAAGATCAGGATTCATCGTTGGATAAACTACACAAACAATGCTAAAATTGAGCTACATGGATTCTGTGACGCGTCTAATCAAGCATATGCTGCCGTAGTGTACAGCAAGATAAACAATGAAATATCGATAATTTCAGCCAAAACAAAAGTTGCTCCGTTAAACCAAACCATATCTCTACCAAGATTAGAACTAAATGCCGCCTTGCTCCTCTCAAAACTAGTTAAAAATGTCACACAGGCTCTAGATATCAACAACAACGTATCAACATTTTTCTGGAGTGACTCAACGGCAGTATTAGGTTGGATAAAAGGAAAGCCACAACATCATAAAACCTTCGTGGCCAACAGGATAACAGAAATACAAGACAACACTAATCCCAGCCAATGGTATCACGTGGTCTCAAACGAAAACCCAGCAGACTGCGCATCACGGGGACTAAACCCAGTCCAACTGTTAAACCATACGATTTGGTGGGAAGGGCCAAAGTGGCTGAAGAATTCAACTTACCCAAAAACGAACATTGGTCCTAAGGAGCTGGAGGAAGCAAGCAGCATAGAACGCAAATCGATAAAAACATTTATGACAACAGTAGAAAAACCAGCAATTGAGTTCAATCGGTTCTCATCATTACAACGACTCATTCGCAGTGTCGCATACTGTTTACGTTTTATAGCAAACACAAAGGCTAAAACCAAAAATACATCCCAGCTCACCTCAGAAGAACTTAAAACTGCACTAAGAGCAACAATCAAGCTCGCACAGAAGGAAGCCTTCGAAATAGAAATAAGGAAATTACAAACCCACCAAGGCTTACCAAAGGGCAGTTCAATTCTAACGTTAAACCCGTTTATCGATGGAAATGATCTACTACGAGTCGGGGGAAGATTAGCTAATTCTAATCTCCCGTTTGATGAAAAACATCCGATAATAATGCCAAAGGGCCATAAGTTATCAAAGTTGATCATCAAAGAAGCTCATTTAAAAACGTTACATGGAGGTAATCAAACAACATTATCATACTTGAGAGCGCAGTACTGGGTAATAAATGCCCAAGATACAATTAGAAACACCATACATAACAGTATAATCTGCATCAGAGCAAGGAAATGCGCATCAACACAGTTAATGGGCATGTTACCAAAAGAACGAGTAACACCGGCCCCACCATTCACGAACAGCGGTGTAGACTATGCCGGCCCAATCACCATAAAATTGTGGAAAGGCCGCTGTAGTAAAACGACAAAAGGTTACATTGCCATCTTTATATGCCTAGCCACAAAGGCGTTTCACCTAGAACTGGTAAGCGATTTATCAACTGAAGCTTTCTTAGCCGCATACCGCAGATTCATCTCAAGAAGAGGAATTTGTCGGAAAATATTCAGTGACTGCGGAACAAACTTCGTGGGAGCAGAGAAACAAATACAAAGATCAGGCAAAACAATAATGGGCAATCAACAAACAACGCTCAAAACTTGAGACAGCAACCCCAAAGGCGGGTGAAAATTAAGCATCTAGCATTAGCAATGCTCTCAATCTGCTGTCTACTAGGGTCAGCGCAAGCCCAGATCAAGGTCGCTCCATTCAACCATTCCACAGGGATCTATTTCGAAGATCTAGGCAAGCTCGAAGTGTTAGCTATGAAGTGGACCTTAGTAATTTATTATAATACGACCAGCTATTGGGAGGAAATGGAAACTTTTAGGCAAGCACATGCCGAGTTAGCAGCAGCCTGCAAGGTATTACCCGAGGTCAACTGCAACATAATCCTACAACAACTTGAATGGCAGTTTAACAACTTGGTCGCAGGCAATCATCTCTTATTAACGAGCAACAAGGAACGCCGACGGGGAAAACGAGGTCTGGGAGACACAACAGGCATCGTCCTAGGGGACATATTTGGAATTCTCACACAGCGCGAAGCGGAGCAATACGAAGCCCAGTTTGAAAACATAAACAACAACGAGAAGCATCTAATGGCATTAATGAAGAACCAAACGTCAATAATAGATAATACAATCAAACTGGTGAAGCACAATTCCAATCTTACAATATCTTCATTGAACAATCTGATGAAAGATCAGCAGAGGCTAAGATTAGAGATGATACAACTCAACGAATATCGAACACGCGAGGAAAGGGTACGGTTAATGCTAACGACCATGATAGAATTGACCCTAATACTAAAGAATATCGAGGATACGCAGCAAGGATTGCTTGATGTGGTTTATTACTCACATCACAGTATTCTGCATCCATCGATACTCTCACCATCTCAATTGGAAGAACAATTAGAATTTATTCGGCAACACATACCAGTGTCGATAACCATCCCTGGCCACGGCATCCAGGATCTCCTTCATATATATCAAAGCATGGACTTGCGTAGCAGGGTAACACAACGAAGTGTAATAATTGAGATTATTATTCCGCTATCCTTTGCACAGGACTACACCTTGCTAGCCATAATTCCAGTTCCTGACATTAGACATAACAACAGTCTATCGCATATTATCACGTCCACAAAGTACCTAGCAGTGGACAATCATCGAGAACATTTTGCATCTCTAACAACAGAAGAAGTGAATCGTTGCCAAAAATTCCAACCCACACAATTCTTATGCGAAGTATCGCCAATCTTCAACGCATTAACAAACAGGAGCCAATGCGAAGTAGCAATATTACAGCGAAAACCAACACTCGATGGAGTATGCAATGTTGGAGTAATAAATCCAGCCAACCATTGGATAAAACTTCATGCTCCAAACGAATGGATATTCGTAATTCCCAACGAGACAACAGTTGATGTCATATGCGGATCAAAGATTGAATCACGCAACTTTCATGGATCTGGTTTAGTGACGATAAGCCCTGGTTGCACGCTAAGAGACGAACATCTTCATATCATCGCTATCGGCAAAGCATCGAACCACATTAGCAAGTCGTTCAACAAATCGTTCGACGCAATAAATGGAGCCACCAATGTGAGGGATTTTGGTCAACGAATAAAGAACAGAACAACGCCAACCCAAAATGACACATTGATGCAAGCACTGGATACTACGGATTTAGAAAGGGGACTAGAGGAAATAAAGAAGAAGGAACAACTGCCAACAGAAATGAATCACCACGACATCCATCATTACACGATTTCCTACTCGACCATAGCAATTCTGGTATTGGTTTTCGCTATTTTTTACTTCACATTGAAGGCGCAGAAGCCTAAAGCTCTTCCCCGAGCTGACTTGAATAATGAAGCTTAGATGGCAAAACCACACCAGTTGTGGCCCCGGAATATGTTGAGCCCAACAGTATGAGGCATATACAAATGTATATGCCAATTTTAAATATTATAAAAGTAAAACATAAAACTTACTCAGCGAATTTATTAATTTATTTATTAATATCATATTCAATTCATCATCATTAATATCACATGCATTAATCATCATATAATTTGCATGAAATTAAAATTGTAATTACACAAAAGGTAATTCAAGTTCAAGGCGATATTTTATGAAAATTGTATAAATACGAAATTTAATTTGAATAAAGGGTCAGTTAGAAAAGCAAGTTAAGAGTGTTTTAGTGTTTGAGTGCAGCGCAACACCCCCACCAAATACTAAGTGTACATTCGAGATAATAAGTACCTAATCTAACCGAAAATCATCATCCCTTGAAAAGTTATAGGGCTAAGTAGCGTAGTCACTCGTATTGCGAAATGAACGTACTAAACACCCTTAGCCCCTATAACTTTTCAAGGGATGATGATTTTCGGTTAAACTAGATCCTTATTATCTCGAATGTACAGTTAGTATTTGGTGGGGGTTTTCCTAGGACATGGAAAATTTTTATGGAAAATCGCTTACAACGTACGTAGTCACTCGTATTGCGAAATGAACGTACCAACACCCTTAGCCCCTATAACTTTTCAAGGGATGATGATTTTCGGTTAGATTAGGTCCATATTATCTCGAATGTACACTTAGTATTTGGTGGGGGTTTTCCTAGGACATGGAAAAGTTTTATGAAAAATCGCTTACAATCGCTTAGAACCTCAACTTTTTAAGGGATGATGATTTTCGGTTAGATTAGATCCTTATTATCTCGAATGTACACTTAGTATTTGGTGGGGGTGTTCTCGGACATCGAAAAATTTTATGGAAAAACGCTTAAAACGTAAATTTATCGAATTGCAAAATGAACGTACTAAACACCCTTAGCCCCTATAACTTTTCAAGGGATGATGATTTTCGGTTAGATTAGGTACTTATTATCTCGAATGTACACTTAGTATTTGGTGGGAGTGTTCTAGGACATGGAGAATTTTTATGGAAAATCGCTTACAACGTACGTAGTTACTCGTATTGCGAAATGAACGTACTAGCACCCTTAGCCCCTATAACTTTTCAAGGGATGATGATTTTCGGTTAGATTAGTTCCTTATTATCTCGAATGTACACTTAGTATTTGGTGGGGTTTTCCTAGGACATGGAAAATTTTTATGGAAAATCGCTTACAACGTAAATTTATCGAATTGCAAATTGCACGTACTAAACTCCCTTAGCCCCTATAACTTTTCAAGGGATGATGATTTTCGGTTAGATTACATCCTTGTTATCTCGAATGTACATTTAGTATTTGGTGGGGGTTTTCCTAGGACATGGAAAATATTTATGGAAAATCGCTTACAACGTACGCAGTTTATCGTATTGCGAAATGAGAATACTAACACCCTTAGCTCCTATAACTTTTCAAGAGATGATGATTTTCGGTTAGATTAGATCCTTATTATCTCGAATGTATACTTCGTATTTGGTGGGGGTGTTCTAGGACATGGGAAAATTTTATGAAAAATCGCTTACAACGTAAGTTTAACGTAACCCTTAGCCCCTATAACTTTTCAAAGGATGATGATTCTCGGTTAGATTAGAACCTGATTATCTCGCATGTACACTTAGTATTTGGCTGTGGTTTTCTAATGCACGGTCATTTTTTAATCGAAAGCCGCGTACAACGAACATTTATCATGTTGCAAATTGTGGGTACTTAACAGCTTTAATCTTAGTTTGGTTCTATATTAAACCAAATTCATGTACTGATTAATTAATTTGCTTAATTATTATTAATACTGTACTAGCATTAAAAGTCTTTTTTAAAATATTATATAAAAATGAAGTATAGGTATCAGAAAATTCACATAACCTAGTTAAATTTTATCTTTATCGTTTTATACGAATAAAGTATATTACACTCACCTTTTACATATAAAGATATTTAGGATTTAACAAACTATTCACAATTGTGTACACACGTGTGAAGTTTATCCTAAACTTTCCTAATTTTAATTTTTAGGATAGTTTAGGAAATAGTTCCCGGAAATGAATTCCTCCAATATTTTTTTTCAATTTTTCTAAAAAAAAATAATTTTTTATTGTGTTGACACACCAAGCACCAAAAATTTATGTTTCTACCATAAAAAAATCAAAAAAAAAATAAAAGTTTGCTGAGAGTGGGGATAGTTATTTCATTTTGGTTGCCATAAAAAATATTTTGTTTGATATTTTTTATTTATAATTATGGCAACCAACTCAACAACAACAAAACTTATCAGAAAGAATATATATTTTTATCTCGTTCTAGTTTTCTGCATAATAAGACGCTGTTGTAGTGGAATATGTCCATATCTGCGATCGCAATTTAATAAAGCAAGTTTGTAAATGCTACATTTTTGATAGAGCGGTTGACAATATTCCAAAACTTTATGTAAATAACGTATATTGCATACATAAAATAAATAAAAAAACTTTTCTAATTTATTAATGATTTGTAAACTACTCAAAACTGTTAGTCTCTATACAGGTATAGGTACTCGTATATGTAAGCAACAAAAAAATTTAATTAAAATATCTAATTTTCCATCAACACCATTTGTTTGCTATAAAGCTTTTCAACACCTCTATATTTATGTGCAGTGTACCTGTACAACACTAATCACATTCGCACAGTGTTAAACGAAAAAGTTTCCAGAGCACAAAAACAAAACAAAAAACGACATAAATAGAAATTTACGTGGATACGTGTACCACCACCAGGCTACCAGAATACATCCATTCCAGAGTTTGAGAAAGGAACGTGTTTCATGGATTAGAAGCGGGGAAAAATTAAAATCAGATTTTTTTTTTATTTATCACAGTTTTCCACCTAACTTTTGCCTCTCAAATTTGTTTCATATACATAATATGTGTACACATGACAATGAGTACATTTCACTTATAATAATACAAATTTAATTACCATCATTAACATAAACACATATTTACACAAAATAATAAAAAAATAGAAAAGTAATATTATTTTTTAATTAATTATAAATTAATATTTTATTTGTTTTATTTTAAAAATAACAATTTTTCAATTTTATGTGTGGCGTAATGGATATGGTAGTAGAAATTTCTTCGTAATATTCTTCATATATAAACAATCGAGAGCGTTATACCAGCAAGCACCTTTAGCCAAATTTAAAATTATGAGCATAATTTTCCTAGTACCGCAAGGTGTTTTCCATCGCAGAATCAGGAAGTGGCAATAAAAATTTTATCGCGCACACAATTATTTATTACGGGTATAAAATTGTTTAATGTTTGTATTATTCTGTCGCTTGTTCGTTCAACCGTCGATTGAATAACTGCAGTTCTACCTTTAAATACGGTTGATTTTATTGGTTCGAGTGACATTTTATAAATGTTTAGACCTGAAGAGTAAGAAATAAAAGTAAAATTGAATGTATAAACTACATGTGTGTTTACCTCACAATCTGTTACTGACCACTCTATAGTGATTGCACGTTTTTCATGTGTCAGGTAGGTTCAACGGCTAAGGGGTTCGTTGTCGCTAGGGTGGTCAGCAACAAAATGGCGCGGAAACAGGGACCACGTGATATATACTGAGGTAAATTCTTGGCATCGCTAACCGGGTGTTGCTTAACAAACACGTTTTCCCCTGCTTCTAAAGATTGGTCTTTAGAACGAAGATTGTATTGGTTTGAGTATCTATTATAAGCTTTAACCACATTGTTTTTAGCCTCATTATGTATGATTGCCAGACTATCTGGAGTTTTCATCCAATTCACAGCATTTTCGCTCAGTAAATCGACGTCACGCAGATGCTAGTTTATCCAAACTTATCCAAATTAAAGTTAACAGTAATTAGCTCAATTTTAAAAACTAACTTTATTATTTCTTTAGCTTTCGGAACCTTTTCGGTTCCATTTTCAAAAGAATCTTTATAATAAAAAGCTCATTAAACAATTTTAAGTTATCCAAATTATCCAACAACAACACATTTATTGTAATAGTATTGGTGAACGTAAACATTCAGGCGAATTTCTATTAAGCAATTTAGAGGAGATGTGATTTTTTAATTGGCCTTAGGTACATTCCAAAGTCATTCTAAGTATTTTCAAAGCATTTAGCATGAACTTCATTGATACTGGTGGACTACTAAAACAAGAAGGAGTGTCCCAAGCAAATTATATGATTTTCTAATGGGTCTGACAGGGTGTTCCATGAGTTTTAAAAATGTAATTATTTTAATTGGTCTTAGGTACATTCCAAAGTCATTCTAAGCATTTTCAAAGCATTTAGCATGAACTTCATTGATACTGGTGGACTACTGAAACAAAAAGGAGTATCCCAAGCAAATTATATGATTTTCTAATGGGTCTGACAGAGTGTCCCATGAGTTTTAAAAGTGTAATTATTTTAGTGGGCCTTAGGTACACTCATGGAACACCCTGCAAGACCCTTTAGAAAATCATAGTACTTGCTCGGGACACTCCATTTTATTTCAGTAGTCCACCAGTATCACTGAAGTGCATGCTAAATGCTTTGCAAATACTTAGAATGAGTTTGGAATGTACCTAAGGCCAATTAAAAAATCACATCTCCTCTAAATTGCTTAATAGAAATTCGCATGAATGTTTAAACTCACCAATACTATTACAATAAATGTGTTGTTGTATTTTTGGATTAGTTTGGATAAACTTCACTAGCATGCCACGCAGTAGTTGGTAATTTTTAGCATGTAAGATTTTATGATATCCATATAGTAACAAATGGGGTGGACAATTGGTTGACTGGTTGATCGAATTGCGAAGTGTGCTCCCAGTTTCCGGTAAAAAATTATCTCAGCTTGAATGTTTATTACTTACGTATGTGATCATGTGATGGAATCCTAAATCCTTCGTCATCGCAGCAAATTCCTTCCCAATGAATTGCACTCCGTTATCACTGTGAATCGTTTCTGGCACACTGAACAATGAGAATAATTCGTCTCGCAGAAATTCGACGATTTTAGTAGAGGTAGCATTTACCAGAGGTTTAAGATAGACGAGCTTGGTTAGGTTGTCCATTACGATCAATATTGTGGTTTTCTCTGTTGACGTCCTGGAATAAGGTGCCAATAAATCGATATAGATTTTCTGCAGTTTTTTAGTAGCTTTTGTCTGCTTGCATATATCGCACTTGGCAATGTATTGACGCACATCTATCGACATCATTGACCAATAATACAAGCGTCTTAAACGGTCTAACGTTTTGCGAATACCCCCATGTGTTTATTGTACCATTAGCGCTGATATTTAACTTCTCTCTATACAGGCGCTCGGTACCCACAATATCCAACAGTGAACGTCTGTTAACTTTTCGTACAATTTCGGTTCAATCCTTATAAAAATCTGTTGTCGTAGAATTCGTAAATTTGGATAAGTTTGGGGATTTTGTTGTATTTGAGCAAAAAGGCTTGTATTTGCTTGGTTGGGGACAATATGACTTTCAATAACAATGTCATCATGTAGTTTTAAGTCTTGATTGATCTTCATAATTGTATCACAATATATTCTTGACAACGAGTCTGGAAAAATGTTTTCCCGTCCTTTCTGGTGTATTATCTGGAAATCGAAGCACTGCATCTTCAAACTTCATCTTGCCAGTCGGCCACATAACTCTTTCTGTGACACGAGCCATTGTAAGCTGGCATGGTCGGTAATAATTGTAAATCTGTAACCTTCTATGTACGGACGAAATTTCTTAATGCTTACTATGGCTGACAGTTACTCCAGCTCGGTTATGGTATAGTTACGCTGGGCAGCATTTAACTTTTGCGACATGAAGGCTATCGGCATTTCATTTTGGTCGCTGTCTATCTGAAAAAGGACGCTTCTGGTGCATTGGAGAGTAAATATTTAAGTTTAGTTAAAGCAACGTCTGCTTAGTCGGTCCATTGAAACTATACCCTCTTCTTGAGTATGTTGGTAATTGGCGCTGTTACTTTAGCGTAGTTGCAAATAAATGGCCGATACCAGCCGGCCATTCCTAAGAATCTCCGAGTTTGTTTAACCGATTTTGGAGCTAGAAAAGACATCATCGCATCATTTTTCAATGGGTCAGTCCTTAGCCCACGTTCGCTAATCAGGAACCCTATAGATACCTCGTCTGCTCTGTCAACCCTGCTTTGGACAAAAAATGTGGTACAGCTTTTAGGGTTTCCAGGTGCTCGTCAACACTGGCTGAGATGACTAAGATTTCGTCTAAATAGACAAACACACTATCTCTCAGCACGTGTGGTATCACTCGATTCATAAGTCTGCACATGGTTTGAGGTGCGTTACACAACCCCAACGGCATGACGCAGAACTGATAGAGAGGACGGCCTGGAACCGTAAAAGCCGTAATCTCTCTCGCGCTCTCGGAGAGAGGTAACGAAGTGTGCTCCCAATTTCCGGTAAAAAATTATCCCAACTTGAATGTTTATTACTTACGTAGACTCGTAACCTACAATCGAAATCCTTTCGGAAGCGCTACTTTGCGGGGATTAGTAGGCGGTTTTCATGTGATGGAATCCTAAATCCTTCGTCATCGCAGCAAATTTCTTCCCAATGAATTGCACTCCGTTATCACTGTGAATCCTTAGAATGCATCCTTTAGGTCGATGCACTAGTGGAACTCCATGCACTAGTGCTCTCCTCTATGACGCCAAGGGAAATCACTCGGTGAAATTCCTGATATATTAACTCTTGCTTCACTTGAGATACAGTATAGTGTCTTTGTTTTAACTGTGCAAATTTTAGTATGATGAGGTGTCGAAATTCATGGATGAAAACGCAAATACAGTTTCATTGGAACTGGCAACTAAAACGCTTTCAAAACTTATTCACTACAAGGATCGTACCGTTCGATTAGAAATAACCTTTGGTGACATGGGGTGTCTTTCCAAAATGACTAGTAACTGGCGCAGATATTTTAATTGGTATGTAAAAATATTCAAGATTTCCAAGACATAAACGAACGAAAAGAAAATATTCCTACACCTAATCCATCCGATCGATTATCCGCTGAAAACATTGATCCGCAAAAGCAATCTACCATGCTAGCAGAAAGTAAACCACAAGGGAGCCTCGAGCAATTCACACCACCTTCTTCTGAAGAGCCAGCCACTTTGAAAAAATCAGTAGAAACATCGGAATTGAAAAAATCGGTAGACCAATTTTTGTCGAATAAGGACCGTGATGAAATGCCACCAAGAACACGTTCGTTTAATTCTCGGTTTATAATACCAAGTACGGAGCAAAATGTTCAACAGGCAAATTACTCGGCTCAAAATTAGTCTCAACTTTATCAACAACCACCATCGGTTAGGGTTCCCCATTCCGAAGTCATGTATCAACCACAATTTGGGAATCAACAACAATTTGGGCAACAGCAACAATATGTTCAACCACCAAAATTTAACCAGCAACCAAAATTTACGCAACAAGCGAATACTGCGCATGGCTCACAATCCACTCAACAGTCAGTTGTTCCTTCGACGGTAGTGATGCAATGAACATGCATGATTTTCTTCATAGATTGGAACAGATGATACGAGACGACGGATTTCCTGAAGCTGCTCTAACGAGAGTCTTACATCTATTCCTTTCAAAGCAACCTGAAGGTACTGATTGGTACTGGGTGTACAAGGTGGACTAAGCGAAAGCAAAATGGTTTGAAATGAAGTCGGCAACGTTAGCATACTTCAGTTCGTACGACTTTGAAGATGAAATAAGGGCACAAATACTTCGCAAACACCAGTGGCAAGAATCATTTTCGGACTTTGCGTTGAGTAACCAAAAACTAAACGCCTGTTTGCAGAATCGTCTAACTGGAAGTGAATTAATTTACTGCCTGTGTCAGAATATGAGTCCGGCCTTAAAAAATGTGACGTTATCAAGTGAGAGCTCTATCCATTCATTGGAACAACGCCGAATATTTTGTCAGCGTTATGAGAGAATGTGGCACCACACTGGATACGATCCAAGGCACTTCAGTGACCATTCTACTCCAAAAGGAAGACCATTTGTAAATGTAAGTGAGGTATCACTTCCGTGTGTTCTAGTTCAACCTATAAATCAATTAAATTCGAATCAAGCCAGTGAACAGTCGATTCGTTAGAGGGGTTGAAAACCAGTGTCCATAATTTAAATCAAAAAAGGGGTATCATAAATGCTGCAGATATACAAACGAACCGCAGTATGCAGAACTGCAAGAGCAAATAGTTGTAGAACCATCGGAGTACCCTGCTTTTAGAGTTCATGACAGATTTATATGCATTAGACTAGAGCCGAAGTGCTTTGAGGAATCGTCAGACTTATCAGTGTGAACATTGTTGGTACCGGAGCATTTACAAGCACAAGTAATTAGTAACAAACACGATTGACCATTATCTTCTCACAGTGGGATCTCTAAGACGCTAGAGAAGATTAGGCGATATTACTTCTGGTCATCTATGCCAAAGCAAGTACTATTTGCAAAACAACGGAATCACCAAATAAAACAACACGTCCACCAATGGGGACAATGTACGACATCGAACGACTGCTAACCTTACGAATCTAGATATTCGGTTCAACAATGAGACTGATCCATTTGCAGACTTCTATGGAAATCCGAATTCTGTTATGAATTCCGATTTACTTCTGGCTACACTGAATAAACTGGGCCCGTTTGCAAAGAAACGGGATAATATAATGGAGAAGGAAGCATTCAACCGTCCCATGCGCATGACTAATGATCGCGCCAAAAAGGTTTATTAATTAATTTTATCGGAGTTCTGCTTGACAAACAACAAGCCGAACCCATTCAAATTTTCGAAATTTATAAATGGTTCACAAATACCGATGGCTATTGCAATGCTTACATTTGTTGTGGTTCCACGAATAAAGCAACCGTCGCGATCGAGGGTTTCACTGTGCATACTGCCCTGAAAATATCAATATCAAAAAATTTGCCTCTATCTTATGAAAGCGATCGGCAAATTTGGCACACTATTTAAGTATGTGTGCGGTCTTATCGTGAACGAGGTTAGCATGATTGGGGCTGAGTTGCTGCAGCAAACCGATGCCAGATTGAGACAAATTACAAGTACGTAGTCTAACATTGAAGGAAAAGAAATTTTTGGTGGGCGATCTCCGACAACTACCACCAGTGCGTGCTACTCCGATTTATCGTCAACTCAAGAACTCCTTGGCCGGTCCAACTTTGTGGCGGAGTTTTAAATTTTACGAGCTGACGGAAGTGACATGCAAATCAAGAATTTTCGGAGGTTTAGAATTTTTCTGAGTTTGCTCAAAGAGAGTGCCCAAATGCAATCAGGCTCTTGCAACATGTCTGTGCTCAACGCATCTAATATACAAGATGTTTATGGTCCAAACAAGCGGGTTACCCTTTGAGTTAGTACTTTTGACTGACATGCCGTATATTATCACCACTAATATTGATGTTGCAGACGGTTTGGCGGCGCTTTCGGTTACGTAGGACATATTGAGTTTGAAGAAGACAACACCATTAAACGGATTTGAATGAGGGTTTTCAACTCCAACCATGGAAGGCGGGTGGCCAAAATGCGCGCAGAATCTTTAGCCATGCGCAATCAAATTGAAGCCGACCTTGTACCTTTCGCCAAAAGAAACTCATCTGTATCCCTTAATTCAAATAGGACAAGGTTGGTAAAGCGCCGTCAGTTTCTTTTAGTCCCTGCTTATGCAGTGGATACACAAGGATCAGGGTGCATTATTCGATGCAGTCGTTTACGAAAATGAGAAGAATCATGAACAGGCTGTCGTCTACGTTTCCCTATCCAGAGTCACTTCAATTGAAGAGCTTTATTTAATCTCAATACCGGAGACGGTATTTTTCTTCGCGGATTGAGAACAACACATTCCATTTCCATGACGTTCCTGGCGTTCAATTGTCAAAGTTTAAGGTCACATTGAGAAGATCTGGTAAATTTAGTTACGCGGAGCTGCACTATACTCATGCTTGCCGAGAAGTGGCTCAATAACGACGAGCAGATCTCCATACCATTTTTTAATTGTTGCCTCCAATTCAAACGGAAAGATCAATGAGCTGGTGAGGTCGCCTTAGTGGTCCAGGATTTGCAGTTAAACAGGTTGGAGATATTTGCTCGGACAAACGTTTAATGCCAACGGCCAAAATCTATTCTTTGTTATGTTTTCGTTTATATCATTGGAATTGAGAGTTGTTTGCCAGTTGATGGATTCTAGGTAACTTTGGAGCTCCACACGGTTTTTTTCAAGTTGTATTTGATTGGTTGTGGGTGTTCCAAACTCGCCATTAAATTACTTGAGTCAAATGCGATGTCCAAAGATTTGTGATTGATATCATTTATGACAAAAGGTGACACGAAAATTTTGAAAGTGTCAATGTCGTTGCTGCAGACAAGATTCAGTAATCTATCACGATTATTAGCAATGATGTTTATTTGGTTCAAATTATAACCATTCTGGGTCCAAATTCCAGATTATATTTGGAAGATTAAAATCGTCAAGCACGAGACCTAAATCTGACGAGTTTGTTGTAATAATAACTCCGTCAATGCAGGTTGCGTAATGATCACTATTTGATTGGGGTGGTATATACGCTGCGTAGTTGATAAGATGTAGTATGGTTTTAAGACGAATTTATAAAACTTAGATGCTTTTGATGCCATTTTCGTTTCCAAATCGTTGCGAGGTACGAATGTAAAATTGATGAGTGCGCATTACCTTCAAAATAATAAACAAGTGGAAACTAAAAAAAAATGTAAGTGAATGTGCGGAATATGACGATGGGTTTATTTTATCCAAGCAAAATAAAACAACAACGATCGCAATCCGTCACTAATTTAAGTGCAATAAATCGTGCTAATTCTCTAGTGCCATCGACCTCTGGCGTACATAAAAATGCAACTCAAAAAGTGTAAGCAGTTCTCAATTATTATCAAGTGTTACAACATCAAATATTGTGGTAGGTAACAATGTTGTACCAATGAAACGGATACTGTTTTGCATTCATTAAAGCAAACAGGTATGGAACGTACCATAACCGTAACATCCAAACGTAAACATAATCCTAAGTCTCCAGTGCAAACTGCAACAAAAACTCTAAAACTAAGAGCAGGGATAACAACTGGTAACCGTTTCCAACATCTGTGTGGAAATAAAAGTAATAACGAGGAGGAAACTCGAGAAGAGGCGAGAGCACCAAAAGAGCGACCACCATCAATATATCTTCGAAAAGCGCCGTCTCAACAATTAGCAGCTGATCTTAAAAAGGAAACAGGTGGAAGGTTTTTTATTGCTCCACTTTAACAAGGCAATATCCGTGAAACCAGAATTCAAGCCGTGAGAATTGAAGCATATCGCAAAATCTTAGAAGCAGCTAATAAATACTTTTACACATACAGATTGAAAAGTTCGAGAGGACTAACAGTAGTAATAAAAGGAATCGAGTCATCTGTATCGCCACAAGGGATATATGAGGAACTCACTGCCAAGGGCTTTCATATAAGAAGCGTTATCAACATTATTAATCGTAAGAAAATCCCTCAACCAATGTTCAAAGTTGAGCTGAAACCTGAAGCAGCAAAAACCAGAGGGACACACGTAATCTACAACATGATTTACCTGTTGATTAGTTGGGTGATAGTGGAAGAGCCACACAAACGTAAGTCAGTCTTACAATGCACCAATTGCCAAGAATTTGAGCATTCTCGAAACTATTGAAAAGTGCCAGCTGTTTGCCTGATACGCGGCAACATGCACAAAACTGGCGAGTGTGATTTAGACAAAACCAAACCTGAAGTAAATAATTGTAGCAAATGTAGGGAAAATCAAACCGCTAATTACAGGGAATCCAGTGTGTTTAAGGAGGAGAAAAAAAATCACACCAAGGCAACGAATTGAGCAACGAGCTATCAATCAAATACAGAAACGCTCAAACAATGAGAAAGTTATTTCTGCAACCATTAATACAGAAGCATCATACTGAGAGGTGGCTACGGGTAACGTGCGAAATAAAGCAAATTAACTTCAGAATGATGATGAGGGAATCTACAAAATGATAAGAACATTGACATCATGATGGTCTCTGAGACACATTTTACACAAATTTCACACCCAGCACCCTAACGGGAAACCTTGTGGGGGATCAACAATTATTATTAGAGATAGAATAAGACACCACGAACTGGAAAAATATCGCGAGGAACATATAGAGGCAACTAGCATCTGCTTAAATGAATGGTCCGGTACATGCACCATATCTGCAGCGTAAGGTCCACTGAAATATTCAATTAAAAAGCAACAATTTGCAAATTATTTCGAAACCTTGGGAAATAAATTCCTTGCAGGAGGAGATTTTAACATCCAAACACATCCAATGGGACTCTCGATTAACATCACCAAAAGGCAAACAGCTGTGGGAATGTATGCAGGAAGGAAAACTAGATCATGTGTCTGGCGGCAGATCATCATATTGGCCATCCGATAGACGAAAAATTCTCGATTTAATCGACTTCTGTGTAACAAAGAGTATTGCTAGAACTTATGTTACGGCCAAAACATGCTACGGATTTTCATCTGACCACTCTCCGGTTTTAATAACATTAATCACACAAGTTTTAAATTCAGAATCAAATATTTTTTAGCGAACCAACACACACGTTAAAACGACCCACTTAAAACGAAATCTGAGATTGATGGAGCAGTGCAACACCTAACGAAGACATTAAAGCAAGCAGCGAAGGATGCTACATGCAACAGCTCTACTAAAGTGAAAATGCACCAAGCGTCACAGAATATTCAGCAGCTCTTAAAGAGCAAACGCATTCTGCGCAGGCAATTGCAGTTACATAGATCACCTAGACTTACATCAAAATTAAACAAAGCTATCAAAAACCTGAAAGCAGCACTAACAAAATAACATGATGAGGGGATTCAATATTATCTATAAGTAAATTTACAGCATCAGAAGCAACAGATTACTTACTGTGGAAAGCCACAAAAAACCTGAAATAGCCTACGCATTTAGTTAAAGCATTTACTCCGAACGAAAATAATGGACACTCGGAATTGCTGCCCGAAGAATTTGAAGCTTGAGAATTTCTGGCTTGAAGTAAAAAAATTATCGCAGCGAACATATAAACCCCAAAAAGGCTCGTCATGATCTTATTAGTGGTAACTTCCAGATATTCGTATCAAATTAATAACATGCATTTTCAATGCTGTAATGAAAACTGGGAATTTTCCTGAAACTTCAAAAATTTCACAGATCATAATGATACATAAACCAGGTAAGGATGAAATTAAAGCAGACTCGTATCGTCTAATCAGTTTACTGCCAACTCTGTCAAAGCTCTTTGAAAAAATGCTTCTTAAAAAGCTTAAACCAATTCTGCTAGAGTAAAGTGTTATACCGGATCACCAATTTGGATTTAGAGAAAATCATGGAACCATAGAACAAGTGCATAGGATCGTATCAAAAATCAGAAACTAATTTTAACAAAAAAAGTACTGTTCTGCAGCATGAAGGCCTTGTACATAAAATTGAGGACCGGCTACCATCAAATTAACATGCGATCATTAAAAATTACCTGTTACACCGGAAATTCTTGGCGAACTATAATAGTGCATCTTCCAATTTAAATAAAATACGCGTACGGGTTCCACAAGGCAGTGTACTGCGTCCAGTGTTATATCTAATTTACACAGCGGACCTTCCTACTTTAAATTATCTAACAGTTTCAACATTTGCAGATGATACAGCATTATTAGCGACACATAAAAACCCTCAAAACGCATCAAGACTCCTGAAGAAATCGCTAAGTGGCTTTCGAAATGTAGAATAAAAGCAAACGAGCAGAAATCAGCAAACAAACCTGTCTTCCGGTGAAGTTAAGTACCTAGGTCTACATCTAGGTAGAAGATTGACATGGAAGAAGCATATCGAAACAAAGTGACAACAAATCAATATCAAAAGTGATCAAATAAATTGGTTAGACTGTAAAGTCTTGTTGTATAAAATGGTACTAGAACCAATCTGAACTTACGGAATACAATTGTGGGGCTCAGCCAGTGCCTCAAATATAATAAAAATGCAACGTGTACAATCAAAAATACTACGAAGCAAGGTAAATGCATCTTGGTACATACGTAACACAAACATACACCGCAATCTCAACACCAGAACAGCATAAAATACCAAACTGAGTTAAAACAACATCCCAACACATTAGCTCGGGAAATATTATGGAGGCCTAGATATCAGCGCCTTAAAAGAAAAGATCATACCAAATATAGTGCATACTAGTATTAAGAGTTAACATAGGTTAAGACTTAAATATTTGTCTCGTTTAATTAGCTTGTAAGATTTCGAAACAACTAGTGAGTTTTCCAAGATAGCAAATATTCAAGAATAAAGCCAAAGGCAGCTATAATACGCAAAAAACTTATTTGTCTGCGTTTTGATTTGATTTTGATTTGATTTGATTGAGATGTACGGCCAAGTCATTAGACAAGTAATCCCAGTTATGGCCGAGTCCCACCGTACACCTTTATTACACATAACAAAATCGAGGGATAGGAAAGGTTAAATTAGTAATGAGAGACTCGACCCGGTTACAGACACCTAAGTAGTCGATAGTTAGTAACACAATGACGACACAATTCTAACTACTAAATAATTATTAATAATGTAACTGAAAAACTACCGGTCATCTGAAAATTAAAAATTGTTATTTAATTGCACCCACATCTGCAAAATTATCTTTTCTAATTTTCGTTAATACCTTCAAAAGCCTTGCATCTGACGTGCAATCCCAAGTGCTTGATGACACCACATTTTAATATCTAGTTAGGGGCCATTTTAATTTCGCTGTCAAATACGTTCCAAAGTAACGCATAGTGTCGACTCTAGTGAAAGTAATCCCTGCAAGAACTTTTGATGAAGGTGGATAAGAGGAGCAATCGGGATCTCTTATAAGAGTGGTACATTTCTGTGTATTTATTTCTAATCCTGCATATCGCAAAAGAGTTATTAACTCCTGTAGAGCAGGTTCCAATGCTACAACATCTCGGCTAATTATGATTATATCATCAGCGTAAGCCAGGATCAGCGGTAATTGTACTGCGTCACGTTGCTCCAACTTCAGTTCAGGAAATTGGTCTACCAGTGTTAATAACACTTCATTTAATATAAAATAGAAGGATGCGTGGAGATATTGGGCATCCCTGTTTTACTCCTTTATTCTTGTTAATTTTGTCGGTGCACACATTAAACCATTTTAGGGCAGTCCGTTCCCAAAAGCACGCCTTTATTATGCGATTTACCAAATAGTGAGGTATATACTCTCGTAAACATTGGGGTATGACGCCTAGGTCAACTGTATCAAACGCTTTTTGAAGATCAATTGACAAGATCGCGACCGAATTTCCGGTTCTCCATTCCTCCTCCAGCACACGACGAACAGTAAACGTGTGATCGTCAGTTGACCGGTTAGTCAAAAATGCGGCTTGATACGACGAGGGTAAGCTCAAGTGTTCATCTAGCCTGTCCAGTAAACATTTAGCATACACCTTATATCCGACATTGCATAGTGTGATTCTTCAATAATCATTTAAATTCTTTGGGGCTTTCACTTTCGGAATTGGAACCTGAACAGTTTCAAGCCAGTCATCTGGCGGGTTATTGTTTATCCAAGCTTCCTGTATTACTTCTTGAAGTCCTTGATATATTCGGTCCGGAGCGTGTTTTAGCATTTCAATGAATATTCCGTCGCTACCAGGAGCCGTTCCTGAGCGGATGTTTCTTATTATGGCTCTTATATCCTCTGTCGACGGGGGCACGCCCAATGGGAAATGATCAATTTCCTCTATTAATGTTGGATGCTCACCTTCAGATTTCTTTATTTCTTGGACCCAAGATGAAATGGGTATGTACCAATTATTTTGGCAATGCCTCTTTTATATTTTTTTAAAAACGAATAAGTTTTGCGGAGCCGTTCTGATGGTCGGTATTGGCTTATACTATTGAAGAACTGTTGGCATTCGAGTGTACGGTGATTTGCATATGCTGCGGACAGATTTCTTCTCGCAGTTCTCAGTAGATCTTGAGCACGGTTATCATTCGGATGAGCGTCCTTATAACATTTTGCACTTTTGAAGCAAGCCAATGCTCGTCTACGTTTAGGCGTTAAAGGAGATTTTGCAACTAAAGTTTTCTGTGAGGTAATTTTAATTGCATCGACAATAGCCTTCCATTGAGTTGATGTCCTACATGATTTTAAAACTTCCTCGTATGTAGATGTTAGTATCACCTGGTAAAGTTTAATTGTTTCTAGATCCCTCAATAAGTTAATATTTACCTTTTTGGTATTGTAGGTTGATGGCGAAATTACAATTTTTCGTACAGATCTTACATTCGTAGACTGCATCAAATTCACACAATTTCTTTTGCGCATTGAATCCAGATTAATCTGTGATCACTGATATCACTATGAAAAGAATCAGCTTTTACAGATTCTATATATATAGGGTGTTTTTTTAGGAGGTTTGTTTTTCCGATAGATGTCGTTTTATTTTATGACAGTTGTTTTGACAGCTCAAAGTGGCATTTCTACTCAGTATTGTTTGGCAAATCATTATGAATAGGTTAACTCCAGAACAACGTTTTCAAATCGTGGAAATTTATTTTCAAAATCAGTGTTCAATTAAAAATGTTTATAGAGCACTTCGTGAATTTTATGGTGCACATAATCGTCCGTCAGAGACCACCATAAAGAACGTAATTACCAAATTTCGGTCTACATTCACTCTTTTGGATGCCAAGCCACCGACAAGAATGAGAAGAGTTCGTACAGAAGAAAATATTGCTGTCGTTGAGGCCAGTGTCGAAGAAAACGACAATTTATCGATTCGTCGTCGTGCTCAGCAAATTGGACTTTGTCCATCGACTTTATGGAAAATTTTACGTAAAGATTTGGGTTTGGTGCCATACAAAATTCAATTGGTGCAAGAATTAAAGCCACACGACCATCGTTTGCGCCGTGAATTCAGTGATTGGTCGTTAAATCAATTGAACGAAGATCCATTTTTTTACCGTAAAATTCTCTTCAGTGATGAGGCGCATTTTTGGTTAAATGGATACGTCAACAAACAAAATTGTCGCATTTGGAGCAAAGATAATCCACACGCCGTTCTAGAATTACCAATGCATCCTGATAAATGTACTGTTTGGTGCGGTCTATGGGCTGGTGGGATCATCGGTCCATATTTCTTTAAAAATGAGGAAGGACGACGCGTTACCGTGAATGGAAATCGATACAGAACCATGTTAAATGAGTTTTTGTTGTCAAATCTTGAAGATATGGATATGAATGAAATGTGGTTTCAACAAGATGGTGCCACTTGCCATACAGCACGTGAAACAATCGACTTATTGAAAGAAACTTTCAACGACAACATTATTTCGAGAAATGGTCCGGTGAATTGGCCTCCGCGTTCGTGCGATTTGACGCCACTCGATTACTTTTTGTGGGGATACGTGAAGTCATTGGTTTATGTGGATAAACCTCAATCGATTGACGCTTTGGAAACCAATATTCAACGTGTCATTGCTGACATACGCCCTCAAATGCTTGAAAAAGTGCTGGAAAATTGGACCTCCAGAATGACATTTGTGAAAAATAGTCGTGGTAGCCATATGCCAGAAATTGTGTTTAAATGTTAAATGCCAAAAAATTATCTACCAAATAAAAAAAAATTTTGGTCATTTCATAATTTTATATGTGTTTTATTCAAAAAAAAATCGGCAACCTCTTAAAAAAACACCCGTATTAGTCTATTTCTTTTGCGAGTTAATATGTGGTCTGTCTGGGAAAAGTTATAGTCGTCGGTCCATGTTGTGATGGTCCTTCTGCGCCCAGAAGTTGTGTGTATATATAATTGCGCTATGCTAGCTAATAGTGCTAGTGAAACCCCATTATCATTCGATGTTTTGTGGAAGAGTTTGGACCCCACAATTTCAGAATTTAAGCCATCTTCCGAGGCTAGATGGGCATTGAAATCACCAAATAAAATTAAGTCACTAGACTTTGGGCATCGGTCGACGATCGATGTCGACGATCGATTTGTTGCGAAAATTCTTGATGCTCGGAGTCGGTTCCATTTAGACGTTTGAGGTGGTACATATACTGCAATCAGCAGGATTTTGCCAAAATCCATAATACTTCCATACGTAGTAATTATGCAACCAAAATAATGTTTAATTCGCTTAGACCTAATATTTAGTTGACTATTTACAACTAAACCTACACCTCTTCGTTTAGTTCTTGGATCATTAGCAAGGTACCAGGTGTAGTTATTAGTTGCACATACTCCTGAACACATATTCGTCTCTTGCACACTACAGATGTCGATGTTATTTTTTCGAAGTATAGAATCAATAGTATTACGTTTATGATGATTATTAATTCCACGAATATTCCAGGGGGCAAGGCAAAGTGTTGTTGGACGAGGTTTTCCATGCAATGAAAATGCCTGAGTTTTTTGTGAGTCTTCGACTAGAATGTATTGATTGTTTGTCACTTGTAGCTCCCGATGTATAATATTCTCGCTGTCTTGAAAACTTCCATTCTGGGTTACAATAGAATCATTAAGACAAATTTCCAAACTGTCATAATGATTTCCGTTATAAATTACATTTATTTCAGCCGCAAAGGATCCAGAGCTGGGAGTAAATTCTATTTTATTTTGAGTACCATAACAGTACACATTAATTTTTATTTTCTTTAAATTATAAATACCGGACAGACATTCAGCTCCGCCCCAAAAACCATCTCCTTTAAGATCAGACAAATATTTTGACACTAATTGAGCCTCCGTGCGCTCATAGCAATTATCTCCGGTGTGTAAGTGGTCAAAGATTCTACCGTATTCTACCGTTTCAGCGCGTAGATTAGCTGCATTGTAATTCAAAGGCCTTAAATTTAACAATCCTAATTGATGCATGACCGCATTGAATAAACAATTTTCAACCCCTGGTATAGTATGTATATTCATTACGTAATGTAGAATAAAGTTATTAGATTTTAATAAAACGTAATCACGAACATTTAAAGCACTACTTATGAAAATTAATAGTTTAAGGTTATGAATTAAATAGTAAAACCCAGCAAACACTTCTTAATACGTACAACATTAAGTCGAAGACGAATAACCAACGGATCGGAAATAAACGCGGCTTTTGCTCCTCTTTGATTTCGACAAACGCAGTTTAGAGAGTATATAAATGCATATTCAACAGAATTTTATTTATTTGAAATAATTTCCTTGATTTTCCAACAGACACGTCTTTAAGACTTAAGGTAACCCATAGACATCATTACAACAGGCCACACTTTAAATTTAATGATATTACTAAAAAAAAAAAAAACCTTTTTTGTTTGCGTTTAGATAGTAAATTGCACATTTCTCATAAACCAATTTTTTCGTAGATCTTATAGGTTGATCTAGCTTTTGAGTAGTAGTATAGGGGCGAGCTTTTATTAAAAGTGAGTATAGTCGATCATTAGCCAGTCGTGAAAACATCTAAATGATTGTGTGTGCCTTAAAATTGCAACTATATTGTGCGGTACACTATCGAACAGCTCAAGTGGTTGAGAATTCATTCTTATACATATCACGTTAGGATCGTCATGATTTTACTAGTTTCTGGTATCTTAAGCTGGGGGATTAATTGTTTATCAGCTTTAGTAAAAGTTAGACAGAATGTTGGTGGCAGGTTTATAAATTTGATGGAAGTTTCTACTGTATTCATACTACTGATGTTAGTGTAATATTCTTTGATAGCAGAAGTAACATTAACTGTGCTATACGTCACATTCAAGTATTCATGAATTCCCTTTTACAAATATGAAATTCACTTAAATTTTTCGATAAACCTTACGTTTAGTTAAACTAAATAAAGTAAAAATCATCATCTCTAATTAATTTTTGTAAACATTAATTAAGAGTCCGCTATATATACTAACATACATTTCCATAACAATCAAACCAGCCTAATCCTAATGTTATAGAGAATATCTAGGCCTTTAACCAAGTGGACAGTTTAAATCCTTTTCCAATGTAACTCTAAAACATGATTTCATTTTAGCTCTTATACTTTCTTATGTGTTTTTTAAATTCTTCCCTAGAAGAGGCCTAACGTATACAGCAATAATTAAACTTTCATTTCTACATCGCAGGCAAAAAACATTGAAAACCCAAGAAGACGAAACTTTTTTTTCTTTACCTTTAGAGACGAGAGTAACCAACGTGAAATAAAAGAAAATAAATTTTTCACCTTTGTACGTTATCATTCTTATCTTAATTGGTAATAATTTATTCTACATAGTCGGGATCGTTTGTTCGCTAATTAAAGCTGCTAATTATAGACATGATGAACGCGGTCAGATGTATTACGGTAGATATATTCTAATGAATGTAGACATAAAAACTTGTACATCCTCCTTCTATTACATATAAATGAATAAATTAGAAGTTTTAAATTATTGGAATTTCTAACTTTTAACATTTATTTAAATTTAAATTTTATTTGGATTTTGTAGCTACCTCGAATCTCATTCCATTTAAATGTTTTTATGTTTTCTATATGCTAATTTGTGTTATTTGGCGTCTATGCTATTAAGCATGTAGTCAAAATATTGTATATTGTTGATAATTTAATTTTTGCAGATAATTGTTTATAAGTACATAAGTGGATGTAAATTAGATTAACTCATCCCATTTGCAGAAAACGATGCACAGCATAAGCGATAGATATAATTGTGTGATTGTTGTGTTTCTGCATATGCACCTTAAGCTAGCAGAACCCTTACAGCCCAAAACGAAGGTTCTGCTAGCTTTAGAAAAAGTAGAACCCGAATTAAATGCCCTATTACAATTGTTTTATTGCACTCGTTCTTGAAAAGTCGTCAGGCTTTATCACTTTAGAGCTAGCAGAATCCAAATCGAAAATCGGAGCAAAAATCAAATTAGAACGCAAAACAAGACAAATAATTTTAGGCTCATTATGGCTCAAAAAATTTTGGGCTCCACTCGTTCTTGGCCAAACTTCAGGCCATTTAATCTAAAACTTAATAACAACAAAAAGTCAATGGTTCACAGGGCCACAATTTTTCGTTTAATCTGAAGGGAACTGAAGGGAACTAATATCGAACTTTGTTGAACCAACCGAAGAATGCCGATATATACTAACACATCAAATTGAAACTCCTAAGTTCGTTACAATACCAGATGTCATAAGATTAAGTCGATGGGAAGACTAAGACAAGCTCACGGATATGTATTGCTCAATGGGTGTACGAGGAAGACATAAATAATATTTCACAAGATCAAAACGTACATCATTTTTTGAAATAAACCTTCGTACACATACAAATTTTGACAGCTCGAGGCATAATTCCTTTTTCATTTGATAAATGCAAAAGGATGGCTTCGGCCCAAATAGCCCAAATAGCCCAGAAAGCCCAAACCGATAAGTGTTTAAAGTGATTTTAGACAGCAAACAATGTAAGGTGTGGACAAAAGGAGGGCTTCGGCCCAAATAGATTCGCACCGTTGAGGATGTTGGGAAATAATACCGAACCCTCGGAAAAAGATCGAAGAAATGCAAACAAAGAGATTAGGATTCGGTGCAGATATAATGAATTGCAATGGAGTGAATGAAAAATATCTAATAATTAAGCACGAGCAGGAGGGACAAAACCTGATAAATTTTTCACCTTTTGGAATACAAAAAGCGCTGGATATGATAACCAAAGGTATCATTAAAATGCAACGCTCGAGAGCTGGAGAACTGCTGGTTCTGACAAAAAATCAGGCCGCGACGGATGCATTACTGAAGGCCACAACTCTGGGGCAATTAGCCAAAATAAAAGTGATGGAACAGACCATATTAAACAGTTCCAAAGGTATTATTTTCTGCCATGACCTAAAAAGTTTAACTGAGGAGGAAATCAAAAGATGGCTTAAGGACCAAGTCGTCATAGAGGTATATAAAATGAAGAAATGGGTGGAAAACAAGTTAACAGACACAGCAGCTTTGTGAACGATATGAGAAATTATGGGGCCAGAAGACTATACATATTAGAAATGCGACGAAAACTCCGAGATATGTTAATTTTAATGAAATAATTGATGATGGTTTTATGGTACGGTCCCAAAATTGTACCTTTGCGAACCCATCATCATATTATCAACCACAGCAAGCGACGTATTCACCGGAACCACATCTTGAGGCCATCAATACGCCAAGGCATAACAAAGAACGGAAACATATAAGAGGAAATCCCTTACCCTCAAATTTCTTGCTATGTTGGAACTGTTGCGATATGGGACATCGGTATCAGGACTGTGCCTTTCCTCCTCAATGGATATTCTGCTACGGATGTGGGAAGAACGGGCGGATTAAGCCTCAATGTCCTAGTTGCACCAAGTATAAGTTGGGAAACTCGTCTCCGGGCATGAGCCGTTCGGGATCGACATGACCGGTACAACTTATTTCTCGACTGGTTCAATGCGAGAAACAATTAACACCCCAAATGTTAATTTCAAAAGTACCTACCAAACCGGAGCGGGAAGAATCCACTAGTACGCATTCACACTTAGTGACTAATTCAAGTATACGTTTGTAAAATCTACTACCGACTTTGAAAAAACAATTTCCAAACCTAAGCAAATCAGTGAAAGGCAAATGCGATCCTATCAATATTTTAAATTCCGTAAAAACTTCAAACGAGCTTGCTCAGAAACCACTATCTCCCTGCTAAACAATCCACGACCCTATATCTTATTATAAATATTTGCAGATATGACGTTCGTGGGCTATTAGATAATGGGGCGTCAATCAGCATCCTTGGAAAAGAATCGATACCTTTTCTCAAAACCTTAGGTATAAAAAACTAACCTCAGTAGTAAAAACCGCGGATGGAACAAAAAATGATTTATTGAAGTGCCCCTGAAATACAACGAAGTGTGTCACACGATACGGTTTTACCTAGTTCCTACTTTACAAGGTTTTGGGTCGTGTTTGACATCGCACCACATCTCCTGGATTTCATGGACAACGTGAGTAGTGTTGATTCTGAACAACATTTGCTTTCTCTTTCTCAAAAACATAGTTTTGATAGTATTCTAGAGGAATACCAATCATTACGAGACGGATTACTACTCACCTCGCTCATAACTCATCGCATAGATGTTGGAAACTGTGCCCCAATTGAACAGAGACACTATTCGGTATCTCTCGCTATACAGCAGCTTATTTATATAGAAGTGGATTGTACGCAGGAAATGAATATCATCGAAGAAAGCACTAGTGCATGGTCGTCTCCAATAGTCCTAGTTCGAAAACCTAATAAGGTCCGGTTATGCCTAGACTCTAGGAAGGTCAATGCGGTAACAAAAATTTGTGGGTTTGGGTTATGCAACTCTCCGCAAACGTTATGCAGATTAATGGATAAGGTGGTGTCGTACCCTCTGCATTCACAAATTTTCGTATACCTCGACGACCTGCTGGTTACCACACCTTGTATCTCGCAGCATATGAATTTACTTAAGCTTGTTGGTGATCGGCTAAAACAAGCCGGCTTGACAATAAATGTGTCGAAGAGTAAATTCTTTATGAAAGAATAAGTGCAGTATTTGGGGTTTATTGTAGGCAACGGCGGTTTAAGAACAGATCCGGAAAAGGTAGAGGGGATACGTAATTTCCCAACCCCGACCTCCGTTACACAGACTAGACGGCTATTAAGAATGACATGATGATATCATAGATTCATCCCCATCTATGCCGAAACCACCGCACCGATTACGAACCTAAAAAAGGGCCTACAGTTTACTTCGACTTACGAAGCGCAATTGGCTCTCGCAAATTAAAATACTTACTAACTCCCGCTCCGGTTCTCGTTAATCCGAATTATTATATACCGTTCTTTATTAGATTGTATCAACTGGATGAAAATGGATATGAACGACCTATTGCGTTCATGTCGAAAAAGTTAAATCCTGCTCAGAGTAACTATTCAACCACTGAGCTGAAGTGTTTAGCTGCTGTTTTGTCAGTAAAAAAATTTCGACCTTATATCGAAGGCGATCGCTTTACTATCATAACTGACCACTCTAGTCTCAAGTGGCTAATGACCCAGACTGATTTGAGCAGAAGATTGGCTCATTGGAGCTTGAAACTCCAACCTTATGATTTTGAGATTCAGAACCAGCGCGGTTCGCAAAACATAGTTCCGGATGGACTTTCTCGACTTTACAGTGAAAGCATTTCGATAGCGGAATTAGATCTGGAATCGGTAGCGTTTAAGGATCTGGACTACGTACAACTTCGAAACAAAATCGGGGCTGTACCTACAAATTACCCAATGTTCCAAATGAAGAACGATAAAATCTATATTAAAATTGCAAGAAAACTTGACCCAGTTCTGAGTGATACGTCTGAATGGAAGATTTGGATACCCCAAAGTATGACGGATGTCCTAATTAAGCAACATCACGATGATCCGTTAGCGACCCACGGGGGCATTGCAAAGAAGATAGAGCGCATACGGCGTAAATATTATTGGCCTGGAATGAGGAAACAGATTTACACCTATGTGGCGAATTGTACGGTTTGTAAAGTAACTAAAAGTGCTAATACCTTATTGAAACCGCCTTTGGGACAGACGGTATTCGCTGAAAGACTGCTTGAGCGGTTTTATATAGATTACGTGGGCCTTATCCGCGCTCTCGAACGCGAAATACATTTGTCTTGTTAAAACCCCTTAGTTCAAGTACCACGAATAAAATTATTTCTTATTGGAAAAATGAAGTTTTTCTCTTCTTCGGAGTGACAGAACCGATTCACTCTGATAAAGGTGTGTACTCTTACTTCGAGATTGTGGTGTATTGGTCGTCTCTGGCGGCTAGTGCAGGTGAGCAGAATTTTCGTGTGAGCTGTCAACGCGCAACGGTAACAATCTGGATTGTACGTGGAAGTACGTGCATTTATTACCCGCAGATATATATTTATTTACTGTAAGTACTTAACTGAAATTCACACTCGTAAATTTTATAAATTTTTTTTAGAGTTAGAATTTTTACTAACTTAGAGTTTAGAATTTTAGAGTTAGAAGAACACGATTTCATACAAATTTTTTTTATCATTTATTTTCCTTTGGTAATTTCAAATAATAGAGAACGATCACAACCACCATGTTAGAGTAAAGTGAAGTGTAGGTTGGTGATGGTGAATTGGGATGACCACAAAGATGCCGAATGAATAACCAGGTGTAATAGTTTCGATCCGACGTTAAACTGTGGTTTTCGACGAATGCATCCGAATCCGACGAGTACCACGCGGAATAAACCAATTCATATAAATCACCTGAATGTTGTAAACTCATGGATCGTTACAGGGTGTGGAATACTTCGGACCACTGGAAACAATTAATGGACGTAAAACGGAACAACGATGGAGTGTTCTTTTTACAAGCCTTGCGGTACGACCAATTCATTTAGAAGTGGCGTATTCATTAAGTACGGATTTGAGCATCGTGTGTCTCAGAAAATGTATAGCCAGAAGTGGACAACTTTTGGAAATATATTCCGATAATGGGACAAACGTCGTCGGCCTGAAAAATGAACTAGAAAAGGACACTGAAATACTAAATACTGAGCGATTAGCTGAAGAGTATCCCACAATAAGGTAGACATGTTTAATACTTGCTGCACCGCAACATTATAAATGCTCGACCATTAACATATAAATGTCATTCCATAACTGGTCGCTAATAAATTCTGGAAACTTTGGATGAACGAATATCTGCCAACACTTACCAACTGTCACCCAATCAAAATGGGAGCTCCGGTATTGATGGACGGGGTCAACAAGTGCGCAGTGGTGTAGTGAGAAGCTCAAAGGGAATATAGAGAGGCCAGCAACAAAAATGCCGGTACTCAACGTAAGTTTTAATAATTTATCGTCTAATTTATCGCCAATAAGGGATCGTAAAGCGTCAGTGGCATGAACTTTGTAAAATCTGATATATTGTGAATGATGTGATGTGCGCATAGAAGTAAACATAAAAAAAAGTAAACGATTCGAATATTTACGAACATAAAAAAATGAATTTACTGTTCGTTTCGATGGAATCTAGAACATTCGTGTACATAGATTATAACGCCAACAGTTGGATTCCTGAAATTTAATCGGTAATGGCGAATTTTTTATTATTAAACAAGCCAATTTGTTTCAAAATTCGGTTAAATTATATTTTTCGGTTAAGTAATAACGGGTTTTAAACGTCGGGTTCGGACCACAACATAAACATCGACCCAATTTTTTTAAAGATTATGAATTCCACAATCACAGATTTCTTGCTTTATTGTCGAAACGCATTTAAGACGCTAATTAGCTTTCCTGAAATAAAAGGAATTTTTTAGTGGATGGATTAGGGGAACCGAAGGTAAATCACCAGTAGTCGATTAAAATTCTTAACAACAAACAGACCTAAGTTACTACGAATAAAACTACGAACTTCAACACCAAATCTAGTTGGCCGACATGTTTCTGTCAGCAAATATGTTTATATGCCACTTTAGTGAATTTATTACAAAATTTATTTATTCGATATTTGCGAAAATTAAAATAATAAGTAATTTGGAGGATTTTGCAAAAGAAAAAAATTTAATTATTAGACGTGAATACATAAAATTCGGGTTTGGATAATTTTGGTTATGTAATGTAATGGAAAGCCAGTAATGGAATTATTAAAAGACGCTCTGCCAACGAAAATATAATTACAGAAAAGGTATTGTTCAGCTTTCGGTATGAAAACCTAAACACAGAACATTTTTGACTAAACAGTCATGTCAACAACTATGTCACACCGAAAAAATCAGTAACAGGTATTTTTTTAATTTTCCAGAAACCGCATAAATGCTGAATTCATTTTGGAAGGCACTCACACGCAAGAAAACATTTTCAGCTGCTGATGATGAATCAAAATTAGCACGTGTATTGAACCTATTCGATTTGACGGCGCTAGGTGTCGGATCAACATTAGGTGTTGGAGTATATGTGCTAGCAGGAGCTGTCGCCTACAGAACAGCTGGTCCAGCCGTTATTTTATCATTCTTTATTGCGGCATTTGCATCCACATTCGCCGGTTTATGCTATGCCGAATTTGCCGCACGTGTCCCGAAATCCGGTTCCGCATACGTATACAGTTATGTTACGATCGGTGAACTTGTCGCGTTTACGATTGGATGGAATATGGTGCTTGAATATGCGATTGGTAAAATTTTTCATAATCCTAGTGAATTTAAAATTTAACTGCGTTAACTTTGTTAGGTGCTTCGAGTGTGGCTAGTGCTATTACTGGATATATCGATGCATTAATTGGTAACAAAATCACTACATGGTTACGTGATACAATGCCGATCGATTCAGAACTTCTCGGAAAATATCCGGACGTTATTTCGTTTCTTTTAATAATTCTGTTTACATTGTTGCTGGTTGCAGGGGTTAAAGAGTCGTCCATGGTCAATAATATTTTTACCATGATAAACATGTGCACAGTGGTAACCGTGATTGTCGCGGGTGCGATAAACTCAAATCCAGCAAATTGGGCTATACAACAAGAAGATATCCCAGAGGAATATAAAGAAAAGGCTGGTGTAGGTGGTTTTATGCCATTTGGCTTGGCCGGAGTAATTTGTGGAGCAGCAAAATGTTTTTATGGATTCATTGGCTTTGATTGTGTCGCAACCACGGGCGAAGAAGCTAAACGGCCCGAACGAAATATTCCTTTGGCTATTCTGATTTCACTAATGATAATATTCCTGGCATATATGTGTATTTCAACCGTACTCACCATGATGTGGCCCTATTACATGCTAGATCCACATGCACCATTTTCTTGTGCATTTGGAAATATTGGTTGGATTACGATCAAGTGGATTGTAACAATTGGAGCACTATTCGCTCTTTTCGATTCATTATATGGGTCTTTATTTCCAAATCCTCGCATCGTATATGCCATGGCCAAGGATGGAGTATTTTTCAAGTATTTCTCCAAAGTGAATGAATATACACAAACACCAGTTTCGGCAACAATTTTTTGTGGGATATTGGCAGCCATTATGGCTTTAATATTTAACCTAACTCAGCTGATCGATATGATGTCAATTGGAACACTGCTCGCCTACACCATAGTAGCCCAATCTGTATTAATCCTACGGTACCGAGATTGGCGTGACACACCTAGTGAAATCGCTCTTAATTACGTGAATATCATAAAACATTTGTTAAACATAAATCTCGTTGATAAACCGAATCAATTAACGTCTCGAATCACTTTGGTCGTTATAACGATATTTACTTTCCTATCGATAGCTTTTTGCTTATTTTTGAATTTAGTGGCATCATACACAACGCGTTTTAGCATCATATTTATCGTCGTTTTGGTAATCGGGTTGTTAATATGCGACTTAATTTTAGGTCGCCAACCAGTTGATGATACAAAGCTATCGATTAGGGTGCCTCTAGTACCTATAATACCATGTCTTAGTATTTTACTGAATTTATTTTTAATGTTCCAATTGGATTTAATTACGTGGCTGCGTATTTTTATATGGCTGGCGGTTGGATATGTCATATACTTTTGTTATGGTATACGCAATGCGATGGAGGGGGAAAAAGTTGAGTTAGTCGAGTAAAGTTTGTGTTTGATGTATTACTTTTTGAATCAAAGTATTAAATTACTCAAAAATTATTTTTTGAATTTTAAAACAATTATAATATTCAAATATTTATAACAATAAAAAATTTTGTCTACCCAAAATAAAACTCTGTGGCCACAAATCAGAGGGACACAAGTCGTAAAATCCAATTTTTCAGGAGATCAATTTGAAACTTTTAATAGAGCTGTGGAAAAAAACGATATTTTTTCCAACGGCTATCGGGTACATGCTTTACCCTTTTTGGTAAATTTAATATTGCATTTTAATTTTGACGTTTTTATAAAAGGCTGTTTTATTTATTCTACGCAGTAACATCGTGTTCAAGCTTCAAGAAAACATTATACTTGGCATCCCTGGGATAGACATCAGGATCATAGTTAGGTTCATTGTTACTAGGCAAATTTTTATAAAATTCATGAAAATGTGTCTCCAACAACGGTAATAAATCGAGCAGATCTTTCTTCCTCTCGTGATTTATTGGCAAAGTGTCAGTACAGCATTTGTTAAGGCTGTTTAAAATAAAATAATTAATCCCTCGGTGAGAAAATTTCAATACTCTAAATGATTCCTCCAAGTCGAGTGACGTTTAAAATTTAATTACACCAAATGTTTCCAATCGCGCGCCATCGAACCAGGGGGGAAAATTCGGAGAAATTGAAAAAAAATTGTTGGGTCATTTCAATGACATTGAATGTATTTTTGTTCCCGATACCGCGAACAAAATTGTATCAATCTTTGGATGGCGAATTCTCATTGTTGTTTTTTGTGCTGATTTTGTGGCTATTCAAAGAACCGAGTGGTCGACATCACATTCCATCTGCGTATGCTGGCCTACAGTTAAAAAGTCACGATCAATCGGTTCAACTGAACAGTTTTGCAAAAATAAAGTAAACCGTTGTGTGGATATTCCGTAAATGACCGTTGGTGAGAAAACTGGTACGCTGCCCTGTCAACCGATTAAAATACGGCAATGGTCAAATTAAATAAAAAATGAAAAGAAGTTTTGACGGAACAGACGTTGTAATATTTTTGCAGTTATTTTTATTAAATAAAAACTTACATTAACAAAATATAAATAATAAAAAACTTAATTAAAAAAATAAAAATCGTGGTGAAGGAAAAGACAATAAGTTTGGGGGCTACAGGAGATTCATAGAGATCACCGCCGCTGCATAAATGGTAACCCCGGCGCCTAAATGAATTAAAAATCTTCAAGTAAAAATTCCACGTATTCGTCACATAAATTATTTATTACCACGTAAATTTAAGTGACCGTAAAATGATTGGTGGAAACAAAAACAAGAACGACGGGGCAAAACGAAGCGTTTCGGATGATAGCACTGCACCAAGTGAACGATTAATATATCCTCCGGAGTAACGCGTGTTGCGGTAAGAATCCGCCATTTTGTAAGGCGAATCCGCCACTCTGGTTTTGCCATTTGGAAGCACAATTCGAAACCCGTGGTATAACAGCCGACGAAACAAAATACAACACGGTAGTAGCCGCGATCGAATGCAATATTCTTTCTCCGAAAAGAGAAAAAAAAACCGGTTGAACGAGTACTTTACGGAATCGGTAGAAAGCCGCTTAAAAAAGTTATTGCACGACAAATATTTGGGAGATCAACGACCGTCGCATTTTTTGAGAGAAATGCGGCAGCTCGCAGGACCAAAAATCGGTAGTGAGTTTCTTAAATCACTTCGGATTCAGCGATTACCTACACAAATGCAGGCCATTTTATCAGTTAGCGGCGACGATTTGGACAAGCTAGTTTCGATGGCAGACCGTATTATGGAAGTTGCAAAGGCTCCGACCGTAAATATATGCAGTAAAATAAATGAGTTCGGATCAAATTCCGAAAACTCTATTATATCATCGTTGAGTACAAAAGAACGGCATTACGCGGTCAACCTCTCGTACTGAGTACACAACTTGCTGGTACCATTGCAGGTTCGGAAGCAGGGCTACTTATAAATGCCGCCCGCCTTGTGAATTCGCAAATAACTCGGAAAACTAGAGAGACGATCGCTCATGGCGACTAGCGATCGGAATTGATTAAATAGTCGCCTTATTTTGTTTCACAACTCCACAAATTGTCATTTTTTAATTGATACGGGACCCGACGTTTGTGTCATGCCACCAGCAAATCATGTTAAGATTAAAAAATTAGAGACGTTCCCGATAGAATTATACGCAGCTAACCAAACTAAAATTAACGTTTTCGGAAACAAGACAATCACAGTCGATTTGGGTTTGCGGCGAAGTTTTACATGGACTTTTATCATAGCCGATGACAATAGAGCTATCATAGGAGCCGATCTCTTAAGCCACTTTGGATTACTCGTGGATTTAAAACGGAAAAAGCTAATTGACAGCACAACCAATCTTAGTTCAATCGGAGGAGTAGCGAATGGTCAAACAACGAGTATAACTACACTACAAACGGTTGATGCTCCATACTCTGAACTACTCACGAAATATAATAACCTGACGCGCCCAAATGCTAGCATGGGTCCGATGCAACACAACGTAATCCACGTTATTGAAACAAAGTGTGCTCCATTATATTCAAAGTATCGTCGGCTAACAGCGGAAATATTTATTATCGCAAAACGTGAGTTCGACAACATGATGAAGCTGGGATTTTGCAGGCCATACAAAAGTCCGTGGGCCAGCTCTCTGCACTTGGTTAAGAAGGAAAACGGGGAATGCCAGCGGACATAGCGAAAACAGCGATAATAACGCCATTCGGATTATTTGAGTGTCCGCGCATGTCCTGTGGTTTGTGCAACGCTGCTCAAACCTTTCAAAGGTTCATTCATGTTGTGTTGAGAGGTCTCGATTTCGTTTTCACGTATTTGGACGATGTGTTGATTTATTGCGATAGCACAGAACAACATTTGGATCACCTACGCCAAGTATTCGATCGATTTAGTGAACACGGCATTGTAATCAACATGTCCCAATCTGTTTTTGGCAAGAGTACGGCGAAGTCTTTAGGTCATTTGATATCCGAATCGGGTACAAAACCACTGCCGGATAAGTTTGCTGCTATTGCGGAATATAAAGTATCAACCGGTGTTAGAAGTTTGCGACTATTTCTAGCAATAGGTAATTTTTATCGTCGATTTTTACGCGACGCTGCAAAAATTCAGATGCCATTGTTGGAGTACATGAAGGGCAATTAGAAGAATGATAAAACAAAGATCAACTGGACCGCCAAAACAAGAAATGCGTTCGAAAAATGCAAAGCAGTGCTAGTGAATGCAACGATGCTATCCCATTTCATCAACACAGAACCACTATCGTTAATGGTCGACGCGTCCGGCTATGCTGTGGGAGCTGTAGTTTAGCAAATGTTAGGTACAAATTGGGTACCGCTTAGTTTTTTTTCGAGAAAGTTAATGGCGACACAACAAAAATATATCGCCTACGACCGCGAATTCTTGGTTGCATATTCGGCAGTAAAACATTTTCAATTTATGTTGGAAGGACGGGATTTTAGAATATACACGAATCATAAGCCGTTAACGTTTGCCTTTCAGCAGAAATCCATATGTTTGGTTTAACCCAAACCTTTCACTACCTGCGCAAATGAACTTCTTTGCCCTGTATTGCTTGGTTGCAGGTTTTGATCCATCTGATTTGATATATGAACCCTTCAATTTTCGTGATTTTGCGGTTGATTTTGTGTTGTATCTCTTAGTTTTTGTAGTTGTTTAGCAACTTCACAGCCTCGATAATTAGCCGGATGTTGGCCCTTACAGTTTGTACACTTGGCTGGCACATATCTCCCTATTGTACATGCCTAGGAAAAAAGTTTACCTGAGCATTTTACACATCTTGGATCCCGGCTGCAATATCCTTGGGTGTGATTAAATGCCTGGAATTTCTTCCATTGGGGTAAGCGTGTTGAGAGTGGAGACTAGAGACAGAGAGTGGTTTTACCAATGTTGATATTGGTGTACCACCTGGGTCTCTTAATATCTAATGGAATGGAATTCCAAAGAGAAATACCTCTAACAGAAAACGAAGTATTAAGAGACCTACACAAGTTTATAGGGGGAAATGAGCGTAAATTTGAAGAATAAAACCTACTGAACAATAACTTATTAAATAAATATAGAGGTTGCTTAGTCCTGAGAAGCTTAAAAATAAAAAGACAAAAGCGAAGTTCATAAAAATCAACTAAATTACAACCCAGAATCAAATTCAAAAAGGGAGAAATGTGATCATATTTCCTAATACTAAAAACAAAACGAGTACAAGCATTGAAACATCTTTGGAGAACATTCATATTCTCCTGAAGCATACCAAACAAAACAACATCCCCAAATAGAAAATGTGGAAGAAGGTGCGAGAGGAACATACGCTTTTTAAAATTACTATCAGAAAACCAAACAACTTTATACAAACAACTAAGCATTCCAAAAACCGTTTTGCTAACCTTAATCAAATGATCACCCCAAGTAAAAGTTTTATTGAAAATTAATCCTAAATTTCTAACTGTATTAGAGAATGGCATTAAAGAACCACCGAGAAAAATTCCAGGAAAATAGGAAGTATCTATAGATTTTTTATAAATTATAATAGACTGAGATTTATTAGCATTAAGAGCGAGCCGGTTATATAGTGACTATAAATTCTTACCAAATCATGGAATCATTATCTAAGCGACTACTCCTATAAATTTGTACATCATCAGCAAAAATATGAAAAGAAGAATGGCGAATCGAACATTCAACGTCATTAATATACATTGAGAACAGTAAACGATCAAGAACCGACCCCTGAGGAATGCCAGAAGAGACAGGTAAGAAGTCAGAAAATGAATTGTCAAAAAAGACTTCCTGAAAGCCGAAATATAGTCTAAAATCAATTTAGCAGCAGACAGAGAAAAATAAAAGTTCAAAATAAGCTTATTAAACCAAATTTGGTGATTAATTGAATCGAACGCTTTAGAAAAAATTCAACAAAGTAAGGCAAGTCATTTCTCTTTTACTAATACTACAACGAACATCATCACAAACATTCAGTAAAGCAGTGGTAGTACCGTGGAATCTTCTAAAATCCGATTGAAAAAGACTAAGCAAATTAAAGCTGTCGATATGAGATTGAATTTGGTTTTTTACTAGCAATTCAAACGCCTTGGACAGAGAACTTAAAATACTAATAGGTCGGAAATGGGAAAGATCAGAAGGATTGCTAATTTTAGGAACAGGAATAATTTTGCTCATTAGAAAAAATACGTTTAACAAATTTTAAACTAACCATATCTAACCAGTGGATTGCGATTTAACTTCCCAAATTGCAGAACGCAAATTGGCAATAGATATATTTGCAAACGAAAAAGGATTTAGAGATTCTACGGATACTAAATCAATATTGGAAGTATCGTGGGTACAATTACTTAGGTAGTGGTTAAAATCATTAGCTTTTAAATTAACCGAAGCACCCCCTTTGCAACTACCAAGGCCCAAATTGCGAACGTTACGCCAAAATATCTTAGAGGGAAGTGAGGGATCTAACTTATCCTTGAAAAAATTAGCGATACGAATTAAACTTACCACTCTATTTCGAGATTGCCTATAAGCTAGATAAGACCAAGAATTAGGGCTCATTTTCCAAAGCCGATATTTGGAAAACGAACAGAAATAGCATTCGAAATCTCTTGCGTCTTCCAAGAGGGGGATCTAGGTCTAAATAAACAGTAGTGAGAGGAACGCAATTATTAAATACATAATTAATAGAAGAGTTAAAATAGTCAATTTGATCGGTAGAAGTACAAAAGAGGATAAATATTGTCCCAACAAATAGAGCCACAAATTGATGGAAGGTGAGATTCATCAATTTTCGAAAAATCCCTAAAGCTGAAACTTTTAGGTTTAGGACGAGAGTAAAAATTAACAGAAAAAACAAGGAGATCGTAATGAGAACCAATACCAAGAGACAATTGATTGAAAAAAATGGAATTATCACCACAGAATAAGAACCACCACTTACGGTTGCATAAGAGTGAGTGGGCGCTTCAGTGTTATAAACTGAAAGGTTAAGCTATTTAAGATATTTAAATAGCTACGAGAAAATAAAGTCTCTTGAGAAATATCAAAATTGAAATCACCCGAAATGAAAACCGTATCATACCGACAGGAAAAATAACTAAAAAGGCACTCAATGTCTAAAAGCGGTTTTTTAAAATTGAGCATACGACCTCTTGTTCGTTTTAGGAAGATTATAAACCACATCAAAAAGAAATTTCCGGTTTGGAATTCCAGCCGTTGAGAAATTGAGAGGGGTATCGATACAACATTAGATTTAATATGCTCGTTAACATGGAGGCATACTCCACCATAATTAACCGGTGGATTAGCTCTATCACGCCTGAAGAAGTTATAACCACTAATGACCAACGCGGAATCGGGAATATCAGACGATAGAAACGTTTCCGATAAGCAAATGACATCAATTGGGACCCCATTAAAAGTATGACGAAGTTCGTCAATATTTAAAAACAGACTCTGAACGTTTAAACTAACCACATTAAGCAAATTGGACCTAGTCCGAAGCATGGATTTGTCCGAAGCGTGGACATCGCGAATCGTGGCGCACAACAATACTTACGTGCAAATTTTTTTAAATAAATAATTAGTTTCTTCTTCAAAACCCAGGTTAACGTCAAATATCAAAATCTGAAACAAAACAAAAAAAGCCAAATAATACCAGCAATATAAACGGTAATAGAGGAACGATATTTATCTAATAATAAACTCTTCAAAGTATAATCGAGGCCTAAACATATACCCCCAAAATATATATGTATATATAAAAAGTTTAATGAAAAAACAATTTAATTAGTTTTCAAAAATGTCGTCAATTCCATCTAAATCTATTAGCTGTAAAGTTTTAATGGTGGATTCATGGGTGTCTGCGCCAAAAAATTTATAGTTTTTGGAGACAAACCCCAAGAAGATACCAAATTTCTAAACTCTATTACTTTGGTCAGCTCATCGTTAGGGTTTATTACCAACCGATACTCGTTGTTGTTGGTCTTACATGTGTAACTAGTAGATTCGTCTCCTAAAACAGACTCATCGGTAGAGTTTACACTTTGTTCCATTTTCTATATTCATAAATTGTAGGATTCAAATTGTTGAAATATTTTAATGAAAATAAAAATATTTTTAGTACTAAACAAATATGTACAAAATTATTGAGTGTCTGAGAAAAACTTACTGCGACTTAAATTAAAGAAATGTTTCTCAAAAAATTTATTTCTTTGAACTAAAAATTCAAATTTTTCTCAGTGCAAAATACCAACTAATCTGAAACATCGACGAGGGAACGTTCCATCAAATTCATCCATTTCCAAATTACATTAGGTATATTTTCTTTCACATGGCCACAATTCACGAACACAGATTTCAGACCAAACCTTTCTATTTTATGCCACCATTAAATAAATTGAAACAGCAACGTAAATTAGTTACGTTTTACTATTTTTAGGTAACAAACCATTATGTGGCCACCTGACAAATCAAAATGAACATCATCGTTAGAAATTTTATATTTAGTTATCAATGTGATATGAATTAATAAAAAACAATCAGAAGCTCCCCATACACATATACGAGAAATACTCTTTCACCATTTTCACCAACAAAAAAAAATTCCAAAAAAAAAAAATATTTAAGTCGAAAACTTGTAAAGCCTAGTTGAAATTACTTTTCGAGATTTTTTTTGTTTTGTTTTGTTTTTGGGAAAGTTGGTTGGTTTCCCTCATATTTTTTTTTTGTTGGTTGGCTTTTTGTTCTTTTTTATTTGGTTAAAGAATTAAATATTAATGTTGTGTTAATATAAGTAAAAAAGCTCACGAAAACTTTTGGTTTTATTATGGAAGAAATATATATATTTTTTTTGCTTATGGAAATTGTTAAATGGAAATATAAAATTAAATGAAACAAAAACCAAGAAAAATCCCAAAAATATAGTTGTTTGTAATAAAATAATCAAAATAAATAAAAATTAAGAATCTTTGCTATACACACACGATTGTGGAATATGGGGGATGAAAAGCTTTTAGTTTACTTTATTTAATTTCATTTCGTTTTTCTACTTAACGAGTTAATCTCATGTGTGTGTGTGTGTGTGTGTGTGTGTGTGTGTGTGTGTGTGTGTGTGTGTTGTTTAAACAAATTTTAGGTGAACAAGAAAACTTTTTTCTTGTGGTTGTTGCTATTCGCTCTGATTGGAGTTTGAACACAATTTACAAGAATTCATTTATTTCTTGTTATCGGGCGCATACGTTTCAGCTTAAGATATTTTAACGTATAGAAATTTTCTTAAGCACAAAGTACGAGTATAATAAAACAATTTTCAATATCAGATTTGTATATACGATACGAATATATTATGATGATTCCACTCAATTTAAAAATTTAATTCATGAAAACTGAGTGTGAATATGTTTTGTTCGCGCGCGCATTACATCGGATTACAAAGCGTATAATATAAGGGGTTGTTATGTATATAAAATATATACAAACCAAAGAGGATAATCTCACCCCGCGAGATTCACAAATTCGATATATATACACATCTCGTTTTACGCAAAAGATTATAATATTTTGTTGTTGTTGCGCGGCTGTACCAATAAAAATAAAAAACCGATCGATTTTCTTCCGATATCAAACATTTAATTTTCGCATATCATTTTACGCTCGATTGCATGAAATTTAAATAATTTATTAACGTTTTATTTGTTGTTTGTGGAAATTGAAAATATTTTAGAACTTTTTGAGAAAATATTAACATCGTAAAATAACTTGGAAATACGAGTTCGTATAAATATTAAACGGTAGGATAGGATGAATGCTTTTGTTGTGCTGGAAACGCAAAAACTTGTTGTTTACTGTTTTGTATCGACGGTTTTGATTTAATTTATACGTTTCTGTAGTTTTGGAATCCAAACTATTTTACTTTTCATAACTCCTCTTTAACTCATCTATAACTTATCTTAGAATTATACCATCAATTGTGTACACTTGTTGTTGGTTTATAGTTTTAACCTAAAACCACGACTCTGGTCCTGTTAGCGAAACTCTCAAATAAATAAAACATTGGGTTTACTAAAAGCTATATGCAATGCCAAGCTCTTCTACGGTATTATCATCAGCTGTACCTAAAAAATTAAAAACAAACAAGAAAATTATTCTACCAGTGTTCCAATTCTTTAATCAGTAAGATAATTTGTAAACGTGTAAACGAAAATTTATCTTGCCTTTTTACAATATTCGCATTCTCTAATTGCACTCCAAGATAATGGCTACGATAAATAAATTTCAAAGTTAACACACTCTTATCGTTTATGTAGATTCATAATTAGATTTTAAGAGCCCATAACTACCTATTTAAATTTCAACAATAATTTTATGGTTACAAGTTATTCTAAACAGCATCGATTTACAAACCATACTTCAAGTTGTTATGGGTTGTGGTATGGGTAATTTTACAGGTGAAAATTTTATACAATAAATTATCTTAGCATTTTTAAATCGTATTCTCTAAACATTTTTTTTACCTATAAATTTAGTCTAATATCATTATTATGACTATAAAGCCCAGTTAACATTTAATTTTGATTAATTAAAACATAAATTGCTATACTGCTTACACTTCAGCCATTTAATCGCAACAATGGCAATTTTCCACAAATCATAAAGATATTGGCACCTTATATTTTATTTTTGGTGCTTGAGCCGGTATAATCGGCAATTCATTAAGTATCCTAATTCGAGCCGAATTAGGACATCCCGGAGCATTAATTGGTGATGATCAAATTTATAATGTCATCGTAACTGCCCATGCTTTTATCATAATTTTCGTTATAGTTATACCTATTATAATTGGAGGATTTGGAAATTGTTTATTCCCTTTATATTAGGGGCCCCTGATATAGCATTTCCTCGAATAAATAACATGAGTTTCTGAATATTACCCCCTTCCCTTACTCTTTTATTAGCCAGTAATATAGTAGAAAATGGGGCTGGTACAGGTTGAACAGTTTATCCTCCCCTGTCAGCCAGAATCGCCCATACAGGTGCCTCTGTAGATTTAGCAATTTTTTCATTACACCTAGCCGGAATTTCTTCTATTTTAGGAGCAGTAAATTTTATTACTACTACTATTAATATGCGATCTAGAGGTATTACCTTAGACGGTATACCTCTATTCGTTTGATCTGTAGTTATTACAGCAATTTTATTACTACTCTCATTACCTGTTTTAGCAGGGGCCATTACAATACTTTTAACTGATTGAAATTTAAATACTTCATTTGTTGACCCAGCAGGCGGAGGTGACCCCATTTTATACCAACATTTATTTTGATTTTTTGGAACTTTGTGAGATTTTTGCCGTCGTTGTGGAGAGGTGGCTGACGTTGACCTCTCCTTGTCGACCTGGGTTGGTGTCATCGGCAAGGGGTGGATGTTGTCGCAGGTCGAGATCGCGCAAAATGAATATTGTACATATAAAGGAATGTATATTTTTGGCGATTGGGAGGGGGTTATACTTTTTCTCTGTGGTGCGAGAACTGGATTAGATTTTGACGAGTGGTGTATGTGTGTGATTGGTTTACACAGGATGTGTGGCGAGGATGTGCTGCAGCTGTATTGCAGTGAATCTTTTTTGATATTTGGAGTGATTTGAATGGGTTTCGTTCATGGTGAGTAATGGCTCGGTGTCTGCGGTTTGTGGTGGTTTTTCGTGGAACGTTGTGTTTCTCAACTTGCGGAGAGTTGTGTTCATGCGTGTGTTCTGTCGTTACCTGTATTTATAAGGTATTTTTGACTGTTTTGAGTTCTTTTGTTTAGGACTTGAGGTAGTTCTCATTTGTTAGTGTATGAGGGCGGATTTGCAGTTTTGTATTGAATCATTGCCTGAATGTTGGATTTGTATGTCCAAATTGGTTTCTTTGCTGAATGCTTCGGGTGTTTTTGTTGGAGTTTGCCGTCGATTTGGCGGGGGCTGAATCATTTTGGGAGTTTTGGTATGATCGGTCGTACACTGAAGTTTTTGGGCTGTAGGGTTGCCATGGTTCGTTAGTGATCTGTCATGGATTCGTCACGGCTTTGTGAAGCGTGGTTTTTGTTGAATGGTGGTGTTGGCAGGAGGTCGCTTGGTGGATGGTAGTGGTTTCATAGTGGGAAGATTCATGCCGTCTGTTGGGTTCGTTTCGAGGTAATTTTAGCTCCTGGATGGACATTGCATAATTCTCTTGGTACATTTTACTACGATTGTTTGTATAGGTGGTTTCTTCCACGCTTTGATTTCGAAGATTTTCGGAGAGAGCTATTTTGGTGATGTTCCTTCATCCTATTATTCAGCGTTTGTGTAATAAATTGTTATATTTTTATTTTGGTTTGATTAGCGATAGAATTTTCCGTTTCCGTATTTCTTCTGTGCATTGAGAATATAGCGTAGGTAATTTATGATTAGCTGTTTTCTATATTTACTAGTATTTTCTCACAGCTTATTAGCGATATTTTTGCTTTATAAAAAGAAATATTATTTACATTGGATTTGGGATTTTAACAATCTTAACATAAAGAATTGTTTATCGGCAACTTCGTTATATCTATGTAACTGAAAAGCTAGAAATATTTGATATAATTAATATAATTATTCAAAAGAAAGAGAAGGTTTGTATACTTCAATACACCAACGACTGGATGTTTGTCATAAAATGCAACGTTGCCAATCTTGACTGTTTTAGTACAAGAATGATAATTAAAAATTCCCAATTTCAAATCAACCCTAAATATTAATCTACATGTACAGTGCCGAGCTATTATATTAAAATTATTCGGTTCTCGGGAAATCTCATTCAAATATATTTAATATACGAGTACATATTATCCCTCTTTTAAGATACTGGTACGATTTATATTTAATTATAAAAATTATAAAATAAACTTATTTATCATTCATTTTAGAATATTTTTTTCAAATTTTATCTAGTTGTCTTTACTTAAATATTACCTTCCAGCAGGAAAGCCATTGACGACACACTAATTACTAATTTACGTTTGTTACCAGTCTGAGATGAATCGTTTATGACAAGTCTAATACGAGATGACAAGTCATAGACGAGTCGCATGTGTCATGTCTGAGATTAATTGTATGTGATATATCCCCAGCAAACGTAGAAGAAGTTCCAGAATTAGTGCAAAAGTAGTGATAAAAGTATTTGTTTCCTTTTGAAAAAGGATGGGCGTCGGAAAAAATTCATCAGTTTTATAAAAAAATTTTAGTAAACATACGAAATTTTTGCGAATTCTAAATTATTTAGGATATTTTAATGGATGGATATTTAGAATTGTGTTGTCATTTTATTACTAACGACTTTACATAGGTGTCTGTAACGGGTCGAGTCAACCAATTTTGGTTAGGAAGCCGAAAAGTATTAATAGAATTAAATTTCAGGAAAATTCCAGATGCATGTGAAATAATAATATTTTTTCTTAGGTTGCCGTTTTAAAGAAACAATTGTTGAAGACCAATACCATCGTTATCCATTAACCTATTAAGCCTTTATCCTTCATCTAGTAGATTAGAATTGTGTTGCCTTTGTGTTACTAACTATCGGCTATACCTAGGTGTCTGTAACCGGGCCGATTCTGTCCCACCTAACTAACCTATCCAATCCTTCGGTTTTGTTATGTGTAAAAAAGGGTGTACGGTGGACCCGGCGTCATCCGGGAACTCAAGCCTAAGAACTTGGTCGTACATTCAAAATCAATCAATCAATCAATCAATTTATTGTATTATTTCAGTTAAATCAGCAATAATTCAAAATATTAAAATTTTAATAGAAAATAAATTATTTTCAGTAACAAAAAAGTAGATTATTTATCGCAGTTTCCGTACGTTCATATAGAATCCTTCCCGAACAAACTACATTTGTAAGTCATGTAAATTGAATGATCATTTCAACTGACGATGATAATCTACAGCACATTTTGTGTGTAACGTAATATCACAAGTACCGCATTTATAAATTGTCTGTGAGTGACAATATTTGCATCGAAATCTTGATTGACCCTTTACACAAATATGGGTTCCATTGGGTAATACGCTAATATTTTTTCGAGTTTGATTACTTATAGTCGGCAGTGTTCCATACCACGTAAGGCTCTAGCTAGTATCCGTCGAAATTCCAACTGATCCAGATTTAAATCGTATCGTTTTGCCAGTGACCACGCATTAACTACAGCGAAATCCAGCATCCACATTATAATAGGCATATAATATTTTTTACCTCGAATGTTCATCCTATAATTGGATATGTGACGGTCCAGCAAATCAACGCCACCCAGATTACGATTATACATTTTCACGATAAATGGTTGTGGTATACCAATTTTCTTGCGCTCTGAATATACGTATCTTCGAGCACTACCTACAGGATGTTCTCCGAAAAAATTGGACAGTAATGACACAGTTTGATTGTCTTTCCATCTGGTTAACACAATTTCGTTTTTCACGTCCACCTGGGTTTCACACGAACCTCTTGGCTTTTTATTAAAAATCTTCTAATCCTACATTTCAATATTCTTTGTTCGATTGTCTCGCACTGTGCCCGTTCCAATGAAGTTTATCCGATTCAGTGCGCCTATGAGATTTGGACCCGTGAAAAAATTATCAAAATAAAATGAAAATGGTGTCTCTGGAAAATTTTGTTTAATTTTTTCACCAAAATTTAGCACAACATATTCTCCCAATCCGAATGTGTCATTACGCTGCTGGTTTTGCCCTTGATACAAGTCAAATTGAATACCCCAAACGGCTAGCCGCCACCCAAGCCTTATATACGAAATGGACAGGTTTATTTCGGATAAACTGTTTGCAAGGATGGCGGCCAAAATATGGAATCATTGATTCATCAACTGATGAATAAATACATTATTTAAATGATCAACTGAAGGTCGCACTTTGAAAAATCGATCATTCGAGCCGTTGACTGATTCTTTATTACAAAAATGAACATTTGTAAAAATATCATCAAACGTTTTGCGTCGCATGTATTTCGATATAAATCCATTATAGGCATCTTCTTCAGTACAACCAACGTCGCAGTAAAACATTATAGCCAGATATAATCATCACACCCAAAAATGCATAGACGTCATCGGTATTAATATTTATTGGTTTATTTATTTGCGTTGTTGCATAATATGTAGTGTGATTAACTATCGTTTGTATAAAAGCTTTTGGAAAAAGTAGTTCAAAATAATCAATAGGACTTGATGCTGCTGAATTAGCGGTCAGTGTTAAGTCATCCTCATTCCCCGGAATCCACTTCTGTTGTATTTTCGAGTGCGATATTTGAGGTACATCATGTGTTCTCGAACTAATCTGTAATATTGGAAGGGCAGGTTCATTTTCTTCAGTTGGCTTTATTTCACTTTGAATATCTAAATCGCCAAATCTGATTTTCCAGCTTCTAATTGTTTTTTTGAAAAATGGTTCAAACGACAATGTTTTCAAAAGCCTCTAGCATTTCAGCAACGGTAAGTGGTTTTTTCCTATTAAATAATTTTAATATTACTAAATGCCCAATGGTGCGGTTGCGCAACACCTTTCAAAAACGATTCGAAAACCTTACTTAAACATTTATTTTTTGCAATTTCTAATATCCATAAAAATATTTACTATATTTTGAATGAAAATGATAAACAAAAAAGTAAATAATGTTATTTATTCTGCACTTACCAATCCCACAATGCGTCAGGATCCATTGTATCAATTATATAAGTTTTAATTTAATTTGGTATATGCCTTTATAGGTCTACGAACTACACGAAACTAAACGAAATGATGTTGATATTTTCGATAAATTTTTCATCGATTAATAAATATAAGCAAGATCCAAGCAGCATTGATTGTAGCATGAATGAATTATCTAAACTTGATAGAATTTTAGAAGTAATACATCTGTTTTCTTGTGATATCCATATTATAAGGTTAACTGAAACTTGGGTAAAGTCTATTGATACTCAATTTTCTTCCATCAGTAATTATTCCAGTACATTCAGCTGTAGAGATGATAGAAATGATTTAAACTATATAGAGTGACTGCTGTTGATGAGGGATTATTCAAACTAGTTGAACTAAAAAATTTGAAAACAAAAGAGTGTGCTGTGTACAGGCCTCCAGCTTCTGACGTCACCAATTTTTTAGCCCATATAGAAACTGTATTGATAGTTGATAACAATTTCAATACTACATATAATGGTAGGGGATATTACTATTCCAATTAATAAACAAAATAATAATATTTGTAAAGATTACTGCAACTTACTGATAAATTACTCAGTAATTACAAATTACTCACTTAGCTGTAACTACTTCTAAGGAAACTCGTAGTTCTAGTGGTAATATATTATATCATGTTGTTAGTAGTTCTATTAATATTGGTGGTGTAACTAATCAGACGAGTCAATTGTTACGATCGGCGATCATAACATAGATTTATACAAATTTAGATATAAGGGTAAATATAGGGTGGGCCAAATATTTTTTTTTTTAAATGCAATAAAACAAAAAGTTCTCAATATGACGCACCCCAAAGATAATAGTCCAACGGCTTCAAATCACAGCTCCGATGCGGCCAAATCACATCAGAATTTCGGCTGATAATTCGATCTTCGAAGACAGTGCACAAAAGATCAATTGAAACGTGTGCTGTGTGGCACGGAGCGCCGTCTTGTTGAAACGAAATGTTGCCTATGTCATCCTCTTCAAGTGCCGGGAACAACAAATCGTTTATCATGCCGCGATAGCGCTCACCATTGACAGTAACTGCGGCTCCTTGCTCATTTTCAAAGAAAAATGGCCCAATGATGCCACCGGACCAAAATCCGCACCAAACAGTCACTCGTTGAGGATGCATCGGCTTCTCTACGATCATGTACGAGTTCTCCGTGCCTTAAATGCGACAATTCTGCTTGTTTACATAGCCGCCAAGATGAACCCACTCAGCGAACTGAAAACGCATTGGGTAGTCTCTTTGCTTCAATTCCTGAACCAATTGAACTTTATACGGTGTCATACCAAAGTCTTTATGCAGAATTCGTCGCAATGTTGCGCGTGAAATGTTCAATTCTTGAGCACGATAACGAGTTGATGTTCCCGGCAACTCACACACATTCCGGGCTGCAGCATCAACATTTTCGGGTGTATGCTTGGTTGGCTGCTTGGTTCGTGTTGGTTTATTAATGAGCAAGCCTGTTTCTTTAACCTTATTCACAAAATAACGCACATATGGAGCTCGCGGCGCTTCGTTTCTTCCGAAAACCGCACGCAATTTTCACACACATTCTGCAACATTACCATGATTTTCGAAGTAAAGTTTCAATATTTCCCAGCGTTGTTCAAGCAAATACAAAATCTGTTTCGTTCAGCAGAAGGATAAAACTAACTTTCTGTCAAGTCAGAAGTGACATAACCCTTACCAAGTTTAAAATAACCGCTAGTTCAAAAACAGTTAGATGGCCCACCCTGAATGTGGTCAAACAACTTCTAACGAAAATAATTAATTATAATATGATAAACGAATTGCTTTCAACATATTTATCTGAAATCCAGGCGAGTAAGAAAGATCCCAATACTTTTCTACAACTAATTATTCATAAGTATCAAGAGTTATCATATAAATTTACGCAAGTAGTTAATGTTGATGCAAAGATAAAATCCACAAATTGTCCGTGGATCAATTACGAAATTTGGATACTTACTCGCCAAAGAATAATCTACTGAAAGGAATAAAAAATATACGAGTAGACAATAACGATGATGAACGTTAGAGGATAAATTAAACTGCTTAAGTAAAAAATCTGCAATGCAAAATATTGGGCTAAGAAAAAGTATTATCATAGAATGTTCAGCGTCATCACTAGCTCAAGAGATTTATGGAAAAACATTAATTTACTATTTGGTAGATCGAATTCGTTAAACAATAGTTTACAAATTTGTGTCAATGATTAAGTTTATTCAAATTCGAGGACGTAGTGAATAAATTTAATCAATACTTCTCTGAATGCGGTTATTCCTTATATTAGATTCACTTATCAGTGGCAGGCATTTTTATAAACTTAATACTATCTACAGCATTGAAAGTCCCATTTATCTTAATCCCACTTTCCCGGATGAAATATTTAACTTAATTACTGAAATTGAAAGCGGTAAAGGTTGGGGGTTTGATAACATTTCTGTTGACATAGTTAAGAAAAACAGTAATATTTTTAGCTATATTTTGGCTGAGGTTTATAATACCGGGTGATTGACACGAAGTGTTACCAACTTCAGACTGTCATTGCTGTGAAACCAGTGATGACAGAGCGCTCAAATTTACACTAATAGTTCGTTCCATTGTTTACAAGCATACAAAAACAGTTTAGTGGGAAATATTCAGAAAAAAAGTTATCCGCAATGGAATTCAAGCGTAATAGTGTGATTGCTCTATATTTGGCTGGAAAACCACAGCTGCAGATTGTTGACCAGGTAAAACATCTGCATGTGAATAAAATGTTTGTGTATCGCACCAGCATTGCAAAACGCCATGGTGGTGGACCGAAACGCACTGCAACATCGCCGGATATCATTCGAAAGGTGAAGGCCAAATTGACTCGGAATCCGCGTCGTAGTGGCAGAAAAATGGCTCGCGAGGCGAACATTTCGCTCGAACGGATGTAACACATATTGAAAGATCATCTTGGCCTTGAAATTTCATAAAACGCATGGTCTCACCGATGCTCAAAAAAAGTTAGAATGGAAAGAGCAAAGGAGTTGTTACGCTTTTACGAAAGTGGCGGTTTACCGAATTTGGTTTTCTCCGATGAGCCACCGTTCGTTATTGAGCAATATGTGAACAAGCAAAACGACCGCATTTACTTGCCCGGCCGTTCTACTGAAAATTTGTACCAACGGATTGCCACTCGAAACCAAGCGCCACCAATGGTTATGGTTTGGGCCGCCTTAACGGCCGAAAGCCGCTCACCGCTCGGTTTTTTTGGAGCGTGGCATCCAGATAAATGCTCAGATTTATCGGGATCATGTGTTGAAGGGAGCGTTGAAGCCTTGGGCACAAAAACATTTCAGCCTCAGAGCCTGGACATTTCAACAGGACTCGGCGCCGAGTCATAAAGCGCGCGCCAACCAAGATTGGCTGAGAAACACCGTTCCGCGGTTCATTTCCACTGCCCAATGGTCACCAAATTCACCGGATGCAAATCCGCTAGATTTGTTGGTTTGGAGTATTTTGAAGAGCAAGGTTGGGGCAAAAAAATTCCAAAGTGTCGATCATCTCAAGCAAGCACTTCGCCTCAAATAAGCCAAAATCCGCACAGCCACTTTCGTGCTGCATGCAATAGATTTAACGACCATAATCGCGGGTAAGAGTGGCCAAATCGAAAACTGCTGAAGCAATTCGAAAATTTAAATATTTGCGAACATTTTTTACTTTGATTCAATAAAATTCATGAAAAAAAATAAAACTCTGTGCCGTTTTGTTTTGGTAACACTTCGTGTCAGCCACCCAGTGTCAATATATAACTGCATTTAATAAAAATAATAAAAACTAGCCGATCATCTATTTAAAAATCATACGATCTCAAATGATGATGATCTCATCTACTAATGATGATTCGTCAATAATAATGATGGGAATTGTTGGTAATGCAGAATTTGATGAATTCCTTTTTAAGGTACACAGAGAGGGACGATGCAACAGTTTGGACCACGCGAAAAATCCTCTCAACACCATCATAGGCTTATGATCCATTGGGGCAGCTTGCATCAACCGCTATTTTGTTTAAAATCATGCTCCAGAAGTTGTGGCTGCTGAAGACAGAATGGGACCTTTCCCGACCATATCGTCAAATCTTGAATCACAATTTATTAGTCACTGCCAGAACTTGAAACAATTCGGATGCCAAGCTCCAATTACTCGCACTTTACACATGTCATCCGTACTTTTGTGCAAATTAGTCAAATCTTGTACCAAAGCAGTACGATTAAGTTCCAATTTTAACAGATTAGTAGGAAACAGAACAGAGGAAATTATCGAGAGCATTCTTAGAGATAATTGGTACCATGTGGAATCAAAATGTAATCCTGCAGGCATTATACCCAAAAGACTTTAACCCCAATTTGTTGCTCAAGATCTGCAAAAAAAAATCTTTCTTGTGAATCCAGCCACTGTAGAGTGAATATCAAATCACATTAAGAATATTGAAAACTTGCTGTTTGAACAATTCCTCAACCATTTGTGGAATAAAACCAAATCCATTTGTGGAATAAACCAATAATCATATTATTTGCGGAATAAATCATTTACCTAACTCGCTGTTTGATCAATTGGCCAACCAACCATCCATCTTTACTGTGTATAGTACCCATTTAAGTACAGACTACACAATCCGAATCGGTTTCAACAAAATCCTGGAAATCAAAATTCCGGAACATGAGAAAAATTGTATGTATTTATCCATTCAAAAAGAGAATAAATTTTGATTTTCATATTTTTGGATAGGCAGAATATACAATTTTGAGGGAAACCGGAATTTTTTTGCTTCTGCTCCTGCAGTTAAAATTCTTAAAACATTAAGCTCAAACTTACTTTGCATGGCGGGATTGGTTAATTGATTAATTGAGCTGTAAGATCAAGTGCAGGACAAGATGTGCCGAATAATGCCCGTTCTAATCCAAAATTCTGTTTACACATAATAAGAAGATAGGATAGGAACTTATTTATTTTGGACGGAACGACCCGGTTGCAGACACCTAGTGGTCGTACAACACAAGACAACACAATTATAATTGGGACAAACACATGAACTATGGCAGGTTTTGCTATAATATCATAGTTCATATAGATACTGTATAAGACAGCGGAATTTTGACAGCGGGAAATAAGAGATTACGCTACTACGCGACAAGTGGATTGTCAGATTATCAGCGGAAAATTTTATTCATGTTGTATCTCTTTTTTCATAAAATATAACATCCTGGTGGATAAATGATAAAAGTGATACTTAAAATGATAAATTGATTAATCTCCGAAGTAAAGGAACTCGGAATATGAAATGATGAAATTTAATAATATTCGGTCTTTTCGCCATTTCGTAACGAATTACGATAAAGTTTGAATAGTAATATAAGGAACTTTAAAGTGAGTTTTGGATAAAACTGCGATCTGTTTATGCGGGATAAAATTTGGCCCTTTCATAACCAATCCCTAAACGATTAAAATGAATTTGGAGCTGGAGAGAACTCGGCTTTTTCGTAATTAATAATTATAAAATTTGAAACGCGTACATCGATAATTCGGGCAAATTATATCGATTAGAATTTTCATTATAATTTTTTGATTTCAAAAATTCCCAGTAGTAACCAATACCTTCGGTTGTTTTTCTAATGGCTGGAATGGAAAGGCTGGAAAAGCGCTACTGCGATTTTTTTCCAGGGATGACGAGATAATAGCGATGAGCAACAAGAAAAACAGTCCCCGAAACAAACGACAATGAGCCTCCTCCAATACAAACACCATCACCAATGTCCAGTATAGGCAACCTGCAGAACTTCGAATATCCCATCAAAACACTGTAAAATAATAGGCTACCAATAACACCGCACAGCATCATCATGTAAGGAAAACCGGCAACAGTTTGACAATTCTAGCAAAGGGTTGTCACATATCAACTAGAAGCTGCCCAAGAAGCAAGATGTTCTGATGAGGAGTATGCATAGAAAAATAGTCCCCATTGAAGTAGCATTGTGCAACAACAACAGTACAATGGAATACATAAAGCTCGAAAAGAATAAGTTATCTCAAGAAGTAGGGATAGATAAGATTCAATAATATTGCGATAGCAGCGCAACCAGAAAGAAGAAACAACAAAACCTTCTGGGAGAAGCCAGGGTGCACTTACCCAAAATCCAATTACCAACGTTTAATGGCAAGTATGAGCAATGGAACTCTTACAAAGATATTTTCATAGAGCCCGTCCACAACAACATCCAATTGTCCAACACAATAAAGATTACATAATTAAAATCAAATTTACAAAACGAAGCAGCCCCCTAGTGACAACTATAGGAGAGCCTGGGAAATACTGCAAGCAGATCCAACAACGACAGACTATCAGCGGAACCAATTCGATCCTTGCATGATACTGCTAAATAAATGTTATTGAAAATGAACAAGCTAGTGATGAGCTCTCCCTTCGAAGCACTAAGAATATTAAATATTGGCAAAAACCTACAAAATTTATCTACTAGGCTATACGAAACAACGTTAGGAAAAACAAGCAAACTTCCACAAATGAAAGAATCTTTGACTTTCTAGAAATGAGATTTCAATCACTAGAGTCCACCACCACAAGAAATGGCACCACTAAAGCGGGTTCATGCCACATCGGCAAGCATCCAGTGTCTAGTAAAAAGATATCAAGGAAGGTATCAACTGCAAGACTACGATCAAACTGATGTCAATATTAGACCGAAATAAACAAATCAGCGAAACAACTACTTATGTACGTTGTTTACTACAACATCCGTTGTTCAGGTTCACAATTCGCATAGTAATAAAATGGCTTTAACAAGTAAAGAGGCGATACAAACCATCATAGTTAACCCTCAAGAACCAGTACTAATACCAACAGCTGTAGTCAGAGTGGCTACAGACACTGAACAACTCACCACAATGAGAGCACTAATTGATTCAGGGTCACAGGCAACAGTAATATCATCAAAATCTGCTAATCTACTGAAAATCATGAAGAAAAAGGCACATGCCAACATTTCAGGCATAGGTGGAAACAAAGCAGGCATCTGTTGGCACACAACTGATATTGAAACTAGAGCATGGGCCCATCTTTATTGCGGATCCATACTATAAATCAATCCGATTGCTCACATACTTGTACCAGATTACTATCCATTGATAATAACTAATAGTATTATCGAGGATAACCATCGAGAATCAATGACATAAAACACAGATTTTGGATGGATCATAATCGGCAGCCTGAATACTGTGAACACACATACAAGAACAATCAAAACTGAGGCTACATGGAACGTATGGGAAAAATTTATAAATTAGAATTTTCTCTATAATTTTAATATTTTTCGCGGCCCTAAAAGTATTTTCAGTTCTTGGCCAAAAACTCTCAGTAGTGTTTTTGACATAACGACAGGCAATTAAAAATAAGTTATATGGCCGCAGAAAAACAAAAAATTATATTGAAAATTCTAACGAGTAAATTTTCACCAAATTTTCGTGTTGCCTCAGTAGAACCTTAGCTATTAGAATAACAATCGAAAGTATAGCTTGGCAGCTTGCATCCTCCATAGAAGCTTTTTCGTTGTTTGTTAATATTTTGCAAAGTATATCATATACGAGAAAAATGTTTCTAAATTTAAGATTCTAAATGATTTGTGCAACAATATCGGTCCAGACCAGTTTTATAAATGTCAGCGGAAATGACGATTTTTGACAAAAAGTGTTTTTTAATAAAAATTCGCCTTCGGTGGAGCGCAGTGTAGACTAATTGATGGATCGGGATAAAATTTTACACCTAAGAGTTTACCATAAATTGGAAGGTCGCAGTATTGTTTGATGAAATCGGACCATTGGAAGTGATAGTTTCCACAAGCAGTTTTTTGCTGAGGCCGGTCCTGCAGAATTTGCAGGTTCCATTGGAGCTTCTACGTTTTTTTGCAAATATTTTAAATTTCAATAAATTAAATTTGAAACAAAATTAGTTTAGATCATTTTGTAGCTATGATAAAAAAAAATTAGTAGTGTAAAATTATTTGATAAAGTTAGTTAGTGTGACTGGAAAATTGTGGTTGTGATGGGACATTATGTTTCTCAACTTCCGGATGGTTGTATTCCAACATGCTATTTTAAAACATTGGAATTTTTTATGACCGACAAATCGCTGGCATTTTTCAGCTCGTTATAGTTACTACGATTCGTTTATAATCAATATTGTGAGTATTGAAATTAGTAAAATATTATTTGCGCATGACTAAAACACGTTATAAGTTCGTCTAGTTTCTTTAGGTAAATATTTCGTAATTCTGTCTGCTCTTTTTAGGTAGCATAGGTTTATCATAAGAATGTGAATGTGATGGATTGATAAAACAATAGTTGGACTTCTCAGCTAACCCGAATTTTATTTTTATTTATTTATCCATTTTATTTATCATCCGGACCGTGTTTATGGTCAGAACATTTATTACGTTTTCGTAAATGTCAAGTGGTTTTCCGGCGGCGTTACTTGGTGACCAAAAAACTGTTCACGTTTCCCATCCCACTACGAACCTGCGTTATTCGTACCAGCGGTTTCTATCTATGTATATTATCTCTATCCAAATCAATTGATATCCAATTATTTTCGATATATGAGAGTTTCAGGTCGATATTCGAAAATAGCATCCAACCCAAATTACTCATAAACCGCGCTCGGCACAAAAATATTAATTTTGTCGGTATTATTGTTTGGTTCGCATTCCTCTTTTTCGAATCCCAAAGCAGTTTTATTTTTAAATCACCCGTAAAAGAAGTAAAATCAAATAACTTTTTTTTTCAATTTATATTTTCATTTTATTTTTTGTGATTTAAATTATTTTAATTTTCAAATTTTTTCCTCATTTACTAAATTGAATTGAATTGAGGAGATGAATACTTAATGCTTTATAATATTATAAAAGCTCGTTTGCTTCTCTGCGATTAGGGAGTCACTCGAGTTCAAAAGAATAATGATTTGGTTTTATGTATAAAATAAAATGTGCACATAAATAAATAATTCGTTTCGGTCTCGACCAATAATTTTGGTTTGTCCTTTTTTAGAGCTTTTGATTAATTTTAAAGTGGGGGAAGGAACAACTTATATTATATCGAGTATTAAAGAGGGGTCATTACAACTAATGCGTTGTTAAGGATTATTTTGTACAAAATCTTTCAATTTTCGTTTCTCGAAGAATGCCGGTGATACAGGCACACGGTACTTTTGATTTGATTACTCGCCATATATATCTATTGTTATGAATTCTACTCGACTCAAGTAACTATATCAGTTGGTGGTCGAGTGGTTAAGTTGCGAGTTCGAGTCTTACTACAGTCCATAATTTTATTGAGGCGAGTATTTTCATTCACATCATCAATGTTGTCAGATCAAGTACAGCTCCAATACTGATTGAAATTTGGATTTTATATATAACGATATTTTATGTGGAGGGGGATGTGAAGATACTAAAGCAATTGTAAACGGCGGTGAGAATCGTCTTCGAAGATACTGGAATTAACAATCATCAAAACCGGGAAAATGATTACGTGATATTCACGAACACAACTACATGAAAGTTATTTACGATTGCAATACATATGCATCGTTAGATACAATAAAAATAATATTCTCGAACAGCGATGGACAAGTATATAAGCGCGAACAATTTTGGACGCAGGGACAGTTATAATTTAACCAGTGAATAAGTAAAAGGTAAACAGTGCGAAAAGTAAAAGTGAAGTTGTTCATCTATAGTGCTGTCATAGGACGCTTATCATTCGTTTTCATTGCCCTGTTCAATGAAAACGAATGGTGTAAGGGTATACCAGATATTGAACGATGTTGGCTACTTTGGTCATGTAAATAATTTGGTAGAAACCATTGAACGTTTCAACAAGACTCGGCACCATACCATGAAACCCAACATTTTTTTACAAGAAACAGTTCCCAGCTTCATTTCTTCACAACAATGGCCACCATATTCTTCGGGTTTAAATCCAATAGATTTTTCTATATGGTGCATTCTGGAGGCCAAAGTGTTAACTAAAAAATATGAGACGGTTGGCGCCTTAAAGATTGGTATTCGCCGAAAATGGAACAAAATACCATCAGACCCATTCGTGCAGCGTGTGCCTTCTTGGACAGACTCGATACCGCTATTCTCGCTAAATGTGGCTACATCGAACGTCGTAGATTTTGGGCGAGCTTGTTAATAAGGTGGCAGAATTTTCGTACTTATTTGTCGGGCGGTAGTAGGTTTCTTCATTTTGGAACATTCTGGCGGTCTGGATACTACGCTGTAGACTATCCTTTGAAAGGACTCTAGTTCCATTTACAAATGGTCAGTTATGAGTGTCAGAAGTAATGTGTTTACTTTTCTGTTATTTGAAACGGGTCTAAAGTGTGTTAGTTATTAATCCTATGATTTCTTAATATATGATACGATCAAATTCCAGAAATCAGCTTGGTCCAGCTTATACTCTCATTTATTAAGTTTTCAAGTTGCAACCAAAAATTCATCCGTTCCGTTTAAGAGCGAAGGCGTCACATGTGAATAACATATGTCCAGATGTTCCTCGCAGTGTTGCAGAATCTGATTGGCTCGTTGGGGAAAAAACTTTTCTACCTTTTCCAAGTGCCCTTAAATGGGCCATGCCACTTGAGTACTCCGTCTGGATGTCCGATGTTAAAATGAAGCTTTTTAGATTGTTTCACACCAAGCGATGTTTCCCAACCTGCTTCCCTTGCAATAGGCATCGCTGGATTCGAATGCCAGGATATCTGATGTTGCTTACCTAATTCTTTTAAAAGCAGCTGCTAAACAGCAATAGCAGATCCATGACAGCTTAGAAAAGAAGACAGGTCCAATTACGCTAGCAATGGTTCTTGACTTTCAAAGGTTACTATTGCGAGAATTTCCACTTGAAATGCGGTTTGATTTTATACGTGTATATGGAGTGTGAACTTAGGCCCGATTATTCTATCTCCAGTGCCCGTAGTAATTTTTGATCGGACAATGAAGCATAGGTTCATGACCAGTAAGAGAATATACTGCACTCAATTTGGTCTTGTTTGGGAATCCTAATCGCCAAAATTCTCTAAAAACTCTTTGTTCTTATGTTTCATAATTGGAAAATTTCGTTTGTCAAATTTAGTTTGGTCAAGCTACTGCTATGACTGTCTGTTGAGTGAATAATATATGTCCAGATGTTCCTCACTGGAGCTCAGTGGTTGGCGTTCCCCTACTGGGTCTGGATGTCCAATATTGTAAGAAGTTTTTTTAGGTTGTTTCATCCCAATTGACCTTTCCCAACTTGGTTCGTTTGATGTCTTTTACCCAATGCATATAATTTACACAATATTTATTTGCAAGATAGACAACTTTGGATTCGAATCAAAGGCCAGGATAATTTGGTATTCCTTACCTAATTCTTTTAAAACTAATAGCAGCTCCATAAATAAGTTTGAGCCAGTTATGCTAGCAATGGTTCTTGACTGTCAATGTTATGCTGACTACAGTTGTCGGGATTTCCGCTTGAAATACGGTTAAAGAATTTCCTAAGCATATACGGACTGTGAATCTAGGCCCGATTACTCCAGCTTCCGTCTCCGTAGTAATTTTTGATCAGGCAGTGAATCATATAGATGCATGAAGGGTAAGAATATAATGTTCATTGTAAAAATTTCATTGTTCTTATCGTGATGTCTTATAATTGGAAAATTTCGTTTGTTAGATTTAGTTTGATCATCGCTATGTTCTCGTCTGTTGGGGTTTATTTGATTTAACATTTTTTTTTAAATTCGGTCATCGTGGAATCGGCCATTCCTTTGATTTGTAAGTGCAACGGCGTGAAATCCTGAAAGCTTCTCGACAGCAGATTAGTCTGAATTTTGTTTAGTATTGTGCAAATTTTTGCTTACTCTGTTTATGTCCACCAAATTAAAGCCGCCTACGAAATCATATTCCTTATAACGTTTTTTTGACAATCTTACGTTGACAGTTGAAATAAGCTTTATTAGCTATGTTCGTTATATACGGAGATGGGTGTTTAGTTTTGGTGAAACATAACACTCAGATATTTAGCTTCCGAAATTATGTAGCATGGGAGATTGTGGTTTTCTGTGGTTTGTCCACAGATGGCGGCCGATTTTCTTTGGGTTGACACTGCAGTTTATTGCCCAGCATCAGTCGTTTACTAGCCTAAGAGCATAAGCGCCGCTACTATACTTAAAAATTTGTTCCGAACCATCAGACCTAAGTCATAATAACAATTACTGGTTAGTTTGAATAACTACTAGTCACAAAAGGGGTGAGGGGAGTCCGTTAGGGCAGCCCCTACTCGCTGCGATAATAATGGTTTCATCATCGATGGAGGTTCCTCAACATATTAATAGTCATCCTATGGGGGAGATCAAGACCCTATTGCGGTGGCTTGTGCATGAATTACTTCGAAGTTGTTGTGTATTACCAATATTTATTTATTTATTGTACATCTGGTATTTAGACAAAAATAAATTCATTTTTATATAATTCAAATTTGTGTAGTAACATTTTTTATAACCCTTTTAAATTCGTCGCTATAGACAAATTAAAATCGAACACGGCAAAAACACTATTAAACACACTACTTGAAGTAAAAAGTGGGTTCGACATACCAAAGTTCGACTCATGGAAGTGAAAATCGATCACGAAGCCTCGATATCTGAGTGATCGATCCCATAGAAGCACGTATTGAATACAAGGACAGTACATATAGTTGTGAACAATCAATTCGGCCCATTCTAACGTCGTGCATGATAACTGCTCAAGTTACGGTAGGACAATCGTGTTAATCTCTCGAGGGAGTCGCCTTAAGGCAAACAACAGAAATCGAGGAATAGAAGAATTGTTATCGTAAGATTCCACACAATTTAAGCATATTCCAAGTGCGAACGAACAAATTTAACTAAGTTCTCTTAGTATACAGATCATGACAATGTTGGGAGAAACGGATTAAAACCCTAACATTGAATTAGCCTTGTTGATACATCAGTCAATATGATTTTTAAACGATAAATTTCGAGAAAATAATGAACTCGATTGATCAAAACTGCATTTAAAAATAAAGTATTATCAAGACTATTACGTCTTCTTGAATTTGACCATCATTTGTTGAGAGGTGGCCTAACAATTATACTTCGTAATAAAACGAATATTCTTTGGTGCCCAAAATTAATAAAAGATGTGAAATTTGGGCGAAATAAGCTAGATTTATTTGAAATAACCAATCCGGTAGTTAATCTGGCATTGCATAACATTGAAAGTTTTCCGGGAACCAATGCGTTTGGAATGCCTCACATATTTTTTGCAATTGAAAGATATTTCGTGGTTGCCAATTCAAGGGTTAAATTCTAATGAATTTTAGAGTAATTTTTAATATAATTTAAATAACTATGGTTTCAGGAAATACTATTGTAAGTTAGTTGTGGAATTGCTGCTGGATTAAACTAATAAATGTTTATATTATTTAGGAAACTGGAAAATATTAATTTAGAATTAAATTTCAGAAAATTTCCAGATGTATGTGACATAATAATATTTTTTTCTCAGGTTGCTGATTTAGAGAAGCAATTGTTGAAGTCCAATACCATCGTTATCCATTAAACTTATTAAGCCTTTTTCCTTCCTCTAGTAGATTAGAAGTAAATTAGAATTGTGTTGTGCCGTACGATCGCTAGGTGTCTAAAACCGGGTCGTTATGTCCCAAAAAAAATAAAGTTTTCTATCCTGCCTATTGTTATGTGTAAACAGGCTGTAGGAATAGGCCCGGCGTTATCCGGAACACTTGTCCAGTACTTGGTCCGACAGTCCACTCAATCTATCAATCAATAAGTCAAATCACTTGTTCATCTGAAATCGTGCAAATGACATTGAGTATACGAAGTTTACGTTAGTAACCACAAATAAAAATGGTTTTGTTTAACTGGTTGTGTTCCACATAATTAAAATACGAGTAACCAGTAGTTAAGTGTACTATAATATTGTAAGGTTCAAGCAGTTTACTGCCCAAGTGACTCAGCTAATTAATTTGAAAGTAAATCTGAAAGAAGATAAAATTCACATTATGTTGATTGTGCGCCATGTTTCTTATTAAGTGCTGTTTGTGGGCAATCCTAATTAGTCTTAATATAATTTTTTTTTTTATTGTTGCTTCTATGCCAGTCGAGTAGCGCTATTCGTGTGACTGGTCCGTGTATATATCGGCCAACGACTATTCCGTGCAAATATTAAGCTGCCCAACGCCATTGCGAACACCGTGTTATGAGAGGATTTTCTTCATATAATCTGGTTGGCAATCCAGGCGTGCCGGGGCTTTATATTATTATGAATCAACCTGATCAATGGTGATTGGTGAAATAACGATTGAGTGCTCAATCGCGCCTGTATTTTTTTTTGTGTTCCGATATTTATTTGGAAAAAAAATTCTTGATGTAATCTTCTAATCTGTTGTACGATAAAAATTTGGTAGTCCTTATGACTTAGCCCTGGTACAACATAGCTTTGTCAGTAGTTTTTATTAGAAGCTTTTCTTAATCAAGTTCTAAATTCTTAAGGTTGAAAAATAAGTAGATTTTCCAAGGCTATCTAATATCTCCTCTATTTGAGGAATGGGAAATTTGTCATTTATGGTCTTATAATTTAATTTCCTGTAGTCAATCACTACTCTGACTTTCTGGGTGCCTAAAGCGTCAGCTTTCTTAGGTACAATCCATATAGAGTAAGGATAGGCGTGCTGGAATTTCGAACGATTCCACTGTCTAGCAACTTCTTTATGTGATCTTCCACGCCCTTTTTTAAATGGTAAGGGTACCTGTATGTTTTTGTGTATACGGGATCCTCATCTTTAGTATTGATTTTGTGTTTAATGGTTGTGGTAGCAGAGAGTTTTTCATTATGCTTCAACAGGACTTTTTGATTTTCATAAATGGTTCTGTACGGATCATTTTAGAGATCATTTCTTCGTCTAGTAGCACATTTTTATAAATTTTTATGGGTTGAGAGAATGAACTTCGAGACAAAAGTTGTTCACATTTAAGTTTAGTATTGGTAGGCATTCCGGTGTTTCTGGAGTATTTGTTAAAATATTTACAGTCGTTCTAAAATTTTCGGATTTATATAATCCAGGTTGTACTGTGATGTATGTTCCGTTACTAACCAGTCACCGTTTGTTTTGGTTTCAAACGTAACAATGTGATGTGATTGCGCTATTGTACTTGTTTCATAATCAATTTTGGCCTCCATGTAAGCCATTGGTTGGGAACCTAATATTCCATCGAAGTATTCGTGAAAATTTAGCTCATATAGTACGACAGCTTTGGTAGGTTGTGTCCGAAAAAGTTTATTTTGCCTATTTTCGTCACGTCCTGCGTTCCTAAAATGTTTTTTACTTTAGATTTTTCTAATGATAAAAGATGAGTGGGTATTATGTTGGGCTTGATTATGTTTTTATTTGCCCCAGTGTCTATTAGGATTTTTACGTTTTGCCTTGTAATTTTGTTTTGTAAATTTATATAGGGAAGGAAGTTTAATCTTCCGAATTTGAGTTGTGCTCCTCCCAAAAATTTTCGTTTTCTGAGTTCGGATTCGAGTTGTTTTCGGAGCCCCCTATTCCGGCTCAAAATCTAGAAGCGTCTCGTGATTATTGACCTTCTCGTGAAGGTTCTTCTTGATTGCCTGAAAGTGTCCACTTCCATAGGTATGGGTTCGTTTCTAACTTGCTCTGACAAACTTTGTTTTTTATTTGGGGATTTGCAGAGTTAGGATTAACGTCCCTTCTCTGCTGGAGGTGTTTGGACCTATTTTGAAAATTGGCCCTTTTTAAGTTTGCCATTATGGTCTCGTTGGAACTGAATTTGCCTAAGAAGGCATACGCCTCTTCAATGCTTTTCGGTTTTGTGGCTTGCGCGGATCCGAAATAAGGTTTTTTTTATCGCGTGCATATCGCGTGCCAAGAGCCGTTGTACATCGGGTTCTGCTTAGCTAGCGACTTAATATTTTGAATAATTTCTTTTGTTTTATTGAAGAGAGTATGTATGGACATACCTTCTTCTTGTTTGTTACCCCAAAGCTGGGATTTATAATATGGGAGTTCTTATTTGTCTCCTAAAGCGTCGATTAAGGTTTGTCTGATATCCGAAAAATTTTCTGGATCTCCTGCAAGGCAGAGTATGTCTTTAGCCTTGCCCTCAATTTTGTTCTTGACCGCTTGCAGGTACATTTTGAACTGTTGAGTTGGGACTATTCCGTCGAACATCACAAGTGTCTCCTCGGCAGTTTTAAGCCACGATGTCACTTGTTTTTTATTTCCATCAAAACATGAAATGGATTTTATTGGATCTGGGATCCTAAATAAGTCTAATTGCATCTGCGGAGCCTTAATACTGGGGTACACCTTTCCACTTTTTGATTTAACATTGCGAGCAATTGGTCATATTGAGCCTTTTTCTCACCTAAATGTGTAAGTTGTTGTTTAATAGTACCCAGTTGGGCAGATATCTACTCAAAATCGGTCATGGTCGGAGAGATCATTTCTTCTATCTGATTTATATTTCGATATCTATCAAATATTTCGATAAATTGTTCCCTCCTCCGCTCGGTTCCGTAATTACGATGAATCGTGAACTATTTTGTTCTTACACTGACAAAATGTTGTTTTTCATCTTTTCGCGTTAAGCGACGGTTAAGGTATTCCAACAATTTTTATTGTTACAGTTCTTATTAAAAACTTAACTCTATCTTCACTAAACTCTAAAATAAGACTAACTATAATTATTTAAAATTACGTCTATTTATCTATATCTAAATTGTTTCGTATTACAAGCCAAGCCAGTGGAAATCTATTGATGCATTTTGATGAGTTCGCATTTCCTACGATGTGTCTTGTTGTGTTGATCAACGTGTTCGTTATGCTGAGGTTGCGTCTTTCAATATTGGTTTGTTACCTCGCCTTCCTTATGGGTTCGTAACTACATATTTAATCCAAACGATTAAAAAAAATTCAAATGGAATTAAATTCGTTTCTGATTCGGTAGTCCCTGTAGCCGAAGATATACACATAAAACAGACGCTCGAAAATTGATTATTTAGATTATCATCAATATCCCTTTTTCATGCTCAGTTGACCCAACACAATACTGTGACTGAAATGGAATTGTTATTTTCATAATTTTTCATGTTGCTTAAGTCTCTTCTACATACGAGTATTAGGAGTGTACATCCAACGGGGAAGACAATAAAATAAAATGATCTGAAATATTTTTCTTTCTCCCAAAAGGATAATTTACCTTTTTGTCCTCATATACAGCTCCGTATATATTTGTAATGCTTGAAATAGTTTATTAAAATGATATTGTTTAAATCGGTTGATGGACTTCTGTATGTGTTACTATCTTTTAATACGATAAATCGCTCGGACGTAGCTAACGAGGTAGAAGATTAGGATTTTCCACTGAAGTTATAACAGCAAAGACAAAACCTCTTTATCATTAAATTACACTCGAATAATATTTTTTATGCACATAAACGAATATCCACACAACAAAGGCCACGAGGATAAACTATACCATAGATACATCACCACAAACAACATACACAAAACTATTCGAAAGCTCGTAAAATACGGCACAAAAAATCTCGACGAAAATTGTTTCCCAAACAAAAATTGTCAAATTTCTATGGTTTTGGTGGTTTGTTAAAATGGCATGGCATATAGAATTGTTGTTGCTTGCTTCCTTATTCGGTTTGGTCGTTCTTGTTGAAATTCATTCAACAAATTTTTTCCTCGGTGTTTGCTACCAGTATGTAGAGGCTATAGACCTTTTAAGTAAAACTTGTATCTAAAACAATTTTTCCCAACTGTGTCATGTGCGCTCTAAACGGAAATGGTATTATTCGGATGTGTAGCCAAGGAAGGCTTACAAGACTATATAACACATCAATGGAGCAAAGTGGGAATAAAACGAAATAAACCATTACGAGTAAAGACAGAAAAATATTCTTTTTCGGTAACCTCATGAAAGTAAAGTGGTAACAATTCTTTTTTTTTTGTTTGTTTTGTATTTTTAGGTTTCGTTTGGTTTGGCAAAAAGGATTTATTCATGTTGTTGGGATGTACAGTACATTTTGTGTTACATATCACTGTACAACAAATATTATATACACATAACACTTTTTTGCCCTCGTTTTTAACCCTTGCTTCTTCCATAAGCCTTTTGTTTTATTGTCATTTTTCAAGTAATTTCTAACGAAACACAAAAAAAATTTTGAATGTTAAGCTTAAGTGTCCTTTTTTATTTCATGCTTAAAATTCAAAAACAATACAACACCATGACAACATAGAAAATATTTATGCTTTTTTGTTGTAAAGATTTAATACGATTTAAAGGACTCTTTTGAGTATTAGGTTTCAATATTATTTTGGTATACAACTTTTTTAAATGTCAGCTTGATGTAACACAGACATATCACAATAAATTAAATGTCATTGTGTATATGGTATTATGTTATGTTGTCTTAATTGGAGGGGCGCGAACTGTTGGAAAACAGTGCCAATACATTAAATTAAAATTTCCGGATCAAATTATGAAAATGTAGTTGAATTTTTAACCAAAAGTGAACAGAATTATACCGAATCGCAAAGAATGAGTCTTGTCTTCTGACAAAGAGTGCAAGGCTCGATTTTCTTATTGTTGGATGTAGACTAAAGGACGAAAATATAGAGAATTAGACTAATTGGATTAACCAATCTCAAAGAAGCAGAAGAAGAAGGAGAACATTTATAGAGCAATGTCACGAGAGATACAGACCAAAGATATAGAGAGGCTTTATACAATATAAATCTTCTGGATCAACTCTGTCTTATATTTATTTGTCAATTCACTGGTTGAAAACTGTTGAACGACGAATGGCATAATTTGATCATTACAAACGGCTCATGGAGGTTTAATAAAAATTAGATTACAAGGAAAATTTGGTCCAATTATACCGACTTATACTTACCATTATTGTCTGCCGCATCATGCAGTTTTGAATTTGTCCAACGCCACAACCAGACTGAGAACAGTGATGAATGAGTCGTACAAAACATCAAATGGCGTTTCCTTGAATAGTCTAATTGTTCGTCCCTCTATTTTAGCAGCACTATGGTCAACCTTATAATTCAGTTTCGCGCACATCCAGTTGCACTATGTGCCGACGTTGAAAAATATTCCGTCAGAACACGGTACGAGAAGATCAAACTAAATATCAATGAATCGTGAGGCGGCAAACCCCTAGTTCGTCAATTGATCATTTTTGTTAGCTTACATCATAATGCATGACTTTTACGTTGACAACCTTTTAACAGAGACGACGGATATCGAAAGAGCAACGAAATTCGAGGAATGATTAACAAGTTTACCAGACTCACGAAGATTCCCACTCAGAAAATGCGTTTCCAATGTATCTGCTTGATCCTATAAATACTGTTGACAGTGAAAGAACAATCAAGGTGCTCGGGCTAACTTGGGATCCGAAAAAGGACTCATTTAAATTCAAGGTGAAACTAAACGAAAATGCACGACACGCGAAAAGAACTTTGCTTTAAGAATCGTCAAAAATATTTGATCCACTTGGATGGCGGCCCACTCAATAATAACCATTAAAATATTGTTTCAAAAACTATGGTTGCATAAATTATAATGAGATGATGACTTACCTATTGACACCTCGCATCAGTGGCGTCAATTTCGAGATAGTTTTAAACACATTCACCAAACTGAAAGACCAAGGCACATTTCATGGAACATTGAATTCATTCAATTTCATGAATTTAGTGATGCTAGTGAGTTGGCCACTAGCTATTTGCTGTCGAGTCCAAAGAAGGAAATGTGTAAGTTAACTTGTTGAATAAAACTAATCCCACTACCTACATTGGAGCTAAGTGCTCCAGTATCATTGATTAGGAAGGTTATATGCAAAGGTAAAGCAAGAACTCTCTCAATACAACATTAAGAAGTTTGGTTCATGGTTCAAAATTGCATGACACTAATGCTGCACCGGCACTTGTAACACAATCCAATGAAAATAGTACTGGAATTTTTTACAAATTAATTACAATATATTGGCATAGTTCAACCCCAAAAAACTACATCTAAGGGGTGTAATTCTTCAAAAACCATATTTTTCGTCACGCAACGTCTTCTATATGTCTGTGAATTTTTGTTATATAGAGCAGGGGATTATAAATTAATTACAATAAACTGGCATAATTAAACCTCTATAAATGGGAGAGCAACCTTTAAAAATCAATGTATCGTACTGAGGGTGATACTGGAAGTTTTTACACAATAAATTACAATATAGTGGAATAGTTCAATTGGCAAAATCTGCCTTTAAAAAGTGAAGCTATTTAAAATAATATTCCTCTGTTAAGGTCATAGCTCTTAAATTTATCATAACAGCCCACACCCATAAAAATCGATCATAATGTATCAATTTACCTTACCATGCAAAAAATAATTACTCTAGAATTTATTAAAACAACCGCCACTCACAAAAATTGATCAAGTGTATCGAGCTTCCTTCCTATCTACGAAATAGATACCGCTGAATTTATTACAACAGCCCACACAAACAAAATCCGATAAAAATTTATCGAACTTCTTTCCTATGCAAGAAAAAGGTACACCCCTGAATTAATTGCAACAGCCCACATCCACAAAAATCGATCGTAGTGCATTGAACTTCATTCTATGCAAGAAATATGTATCCCAGAATTTATTATAATAGATCACACCCACATAAATCGATCAAAATTTATCGAACTTCCTTCCAATGCAAGAATTAGACATCCCTGAATTTATTACAACAGCCGACACCCACAAAAATCGATCGTAGTGCATTGAACTTCCTTTCAATGGAAAAAATATGTATCCCAGAATTTATTATAACAAATCACACCCACATAAATCGATCAAAATGTGTCGAACTTCCTTCCCAAGCAAGAATTAAGTGCCCCAGAATTTGTTACAACCGCCCACACCCACAAAAATCAATCATAATGCATTGAACTTCTTTCCTATACAAGAATTAGTCACCCCTGAATTTATTACAACTGACCCCACCCTTAAAATTCAATCAAAATGCATCGAACTTCCTTCCAATGCAAGAATTAGACATCCCTGAATTTATTACAACAGCCCACACCCACAAAAATCGATCGTAATGCATTGAACTTCTTTCCTATGCAAGAAATAGTTACTCCTGAATTTATTACAACTGACCACACCCACAAAAATCGATCAAAATGCATCGAACTTCCTTCCAATGCAAGAATTAGACATCCCTGAATTTATTACAACAGCCCACACCCACAAAAATCAATCAAAATGCATTGAACTTCTTTCCTATGCAAGAAATAGGTATCCCTGAATTTATTACAACAGCCCACACCCACTAAAATCGATCGTAATGCATTGAACTTCTTTCCATTGCAAGAAATAGGTACCCCTGAATTTATTAGAACAGACCACACCCACAAAAATCAATCAAAATGCATCGAACTTCTTTCCAATGCAAGAATTAGACACCCTGAATTTATTACAACAGACCACACCCACAAAATTCGATCAAAATGCATCGAACTTCCTTCCAATGCAAGAATTAGACATCCCTGAATTTATTACAACAGCCGACACCAACAAGAATCGATCGTAGTGCATTGAACTTCCTTTCAATGTAAAAAATATGTATCCCTGAATTTATTATAACAGATCACACCCACATAAATCGATCAAAATGTATCGAACTTCCTTCCCAAGCAAGAATTAAGTACCCCAGAATTTGTTACAACTGCCCACACCCACAAAAATCAATCTTAATGCATTGAACTTCTTTCCTATGCAAGAATTAGACACCCCTGAATTTATTACAACAGCCAACACCAACAAAAATCGATCGTAATGCATTGAACTTCTTTCCTATGCAAGAAATAGGTACTCCTGAATTTATTACAACTGACCACACCCACAAAAATCGATCAAAATGCATCGACTTCCTTCCAATGCAAGAATTAGACACCCCTGAATTTATTACAACAGCCCACACCCACAAAAATTGAACAAAATGTATCGAAATTCCTTCCATTGCAAGAATTAGACATCCCTGAATTTATTCCAACAGACCACATCCACAAAAATCGATCGTAATGCATTGAACTTCCTTCCAAGGCAAGAACTAAGCACCTCAGATTTTATTACAACAGCCCACACCCACAAAAATTGATCACGTGTATCGAACTTCCTTCCTATGCAAGAATTAGACATCCCTGAATTTATTACAACAGACCACACCCACAAAAATCAATCAAGATGCATCGAACTTCCTTCTAATGCAAGAATTATTACAACAGCCCACACCCATAAGAATCGATCATTATGGATCGAATTTCATTCCTGGGTAATAAATTCATGGATACCTATTTCTTGCATCGGAAGGAAGTTCGATACACTGATTGTTTTTTGTTGGTGTGGGCTTTTGTAATAAATTTAGGGGTGCCTATTTCTTGCATAGGAAAGAAGTTCAATGCATTACGATCGATATTGGTGGGTGTGGGCTGTTGTAATAAATTCAGGGATCTCTAATTCTTGTATTGGAAGGAAGTTTGATGCATTTTGATTGGTTTTTGTGGGTGTGGGCTGTTGTAATAGATTTCAGAAGTATAACCTTAACAAAGAAATATTATTTTAAAGAGCTTCATGTTTTAGAGGCAGATTTTGGCAATTCCACTATATTGTAATTTATTTGTTCATCAAAGTTTGTAAGAAATAATAAATCATCCTGGAAAAGAAATCATTTATATCTATCAACCGCCGAAACGGGTTTGGAAGAAGAGCGTGAAAATGGGTACAATGTTTCCAAATTTAAACATCAAATCAAAGTATGAAAGCTTTGTTCATTCGAGAAAGCTGCTTCGCGTAATAAGCTATTGCATTTTATTTATAAAAAATTTTCAAGAAATCCTCAAAAACAATATAAGTCTTGGCACGCTTTCCTTCAATGAATTGCAAATGGGGCAATGAACATGCATAAGGTGGTGTCAAAAAACATTATTTGGAGGAAATGAGTAGTTTATAGAAATCGAAATATTTGTCGACCAATAGATGATCGTCAGCCTTTGTACCCTTTATAAAAGGACAAGATATTCTTAGAACGTTATTATGATAAATACAAATTCCCATATTCTAAGCAAAATAATAGCTAAATATTACAATCAAAAATATCTATATCCTGGTCCTTCCTTATTATCCTCTCCAAACAAGTGAAAATTATAAAAATTTAAAAATTGTTTAACATTTTTTGTCGAATTCCACATTATCATTTGCATCGATAGGAATGCCGACATCCTATCAATTAATCTGGTCGAATCAGCTTCTTGTTGTTCATTCCACTGCTCATGAGTTTCTAGCCCATCAATAATGATTTTTAAATACAATTTCTTCAAAAAATTTCAAATGTTGGTAGTATCGCCGTTTCAAACCACCAGACAATTGTACGAAATAATGAAAATTTTACACTTGAATTAGCTTATGCCAGTACCGTATTTACAATATAGGGGATATATCGGAAAAGGTTGAACATATCTAGAATAGGTCAAATTAACCTTATTTTGTCACAACATTTAATGATATTTGGGAACCGAGTCCGTTAAAGTAATAGCGCACATCAAAACTATAAAGTGATTATCTACGAGTTGCTATTGGCCTGCTGTGCTAGTGTACTAATGATGACACTTTATAGTCTGGAAAAATAGTTTTGACATAAATAGAAATAATCATTTTCCAACCAATTTTGTGTGAAAGCTAAATTGCCCTAATACGGTTTAGCTTTTTATGTTCGTTCGAATGTATCACGTAGAAGAAACATTTATTTTAAAATCATAACACCATTAGGTGATAAATTATGTATGTGTAGGTAGATATGTTGATGACACTAATATTATTTTACTATCCTAAACATACAATATCCTATACCCTCGGATAATGAAAATATTTGAATTATGTACGTACGTAGGTAAACCCTTAGCTATCTGTATATTCGCACGATTTCATGTGACAAAGAATATGAATTATCGGAATAAACACATTTACTTTTAAGATGAAAATAAACGTACACAAACTTTTCTCAAAAAAAAGGTGTGGAAGGTGGGTCGTAACATTTACTGTATCAAAATTTATTTTTAACTGTTTGGATTTCTCAATGAAAATTTTTCAATGAATTTTTCATTTCTAAAAATTACGGGTTTTTCAGGTATATGAGAGACTTTTCTATACTAAATGAAAAGCTTTACAAATTGTAGATTTAGAATTCCTAAGTACCTTTTACTGTACAACGATAATAATAGTGAATTGTTATATAAATGCAAATTTAGTCAATCATATTATTTGGGGGGTAAGGGGCGTTGGTTTATAGAAGGCCTATATATCAGCCCAAATGTCAACCTCATCTCCCTGCTAATCAACCAACGAGGCTCCGACGACCGAGGAACGGCGGGATAACCGAACACCGGGAACCTAGCAAATGATGTTTTCTTCACTACCCACTACCAAACTCACTGGTTAGGTTGGTAGCTGCTGGAATAACCAGTCGTTAAATCAATGAGTGTACATCTAAACAGAATTTAAACCCCAGCTCAGACGAGCCATGAATCGTCAGAAACCTCATTTGCAAATCAATGGACAGCTATTCAAAGAAGTCCAACAGCTTAAAGAAGACATTGATTTGATTAAAATTGAGAATCAAGCCAAAAAAAATACTATATCTACCTATGAAACAGATGATGCGGAATTGGCATATCAACCGAGTTTTATGCGAAGGCAAATTAAAACTAAACGTCAAAACAAAAAAAAACAGTATTTTCGCCTGTGGTTGAACAATCAACACGGAGCGTAAGAAAACCATAAATCCAACGGCCTGTTCAGTCATCCACGGACCTAGTGAAGGTACATAAGAATGTGTTACTGCTACCGATAAAGGGACAACTACAACCAGTTAATGCACGCAACAAGATCAACCAAGTAAAGATGCAGGAAAATCAACCAATACATAAAGAGATACCACCTCCAACCAGTAACATACTTAATATTATTGAATACGAAACAATTAAAAAAAATAGTGAAGCTAGTTCCAAACGATAAATTTAAAGTCACTGCACTGAATAATAGCGTTTGGAAAGTGAATGCAGTTGATCTACAGAATGTTATCAAATGCATTCACCGCTCAAAACTTCGAATCGAAACAACGCATACCAATTGCACAAATAGGACATTAGAATATATTCCGATTATACTGAATTCTTTTTTTTATATTTATTTGGCTCTAGCTCCAAATTTGGTGCCATTTGGCCCAGTTTCAAATTACAATTTTTGTTTTACAATTTTTTTTTTTTAATTTTTCAATCATTCACCTTTCACTCATCGATCACCTTTGATACGCGATTACACGATCATTTCCATTCGTAACAATTCTGGCAAATTCCTTGCACTCAACTCAAGAGTCTGCTCTGATTAAATGCAGAGAATTTAAAAATGAAATGTTCGATGTCCTCCACAACCAAGCAGCTGGCACATAATTCACACTCAATAAAATTGCGCTTCTTCAAGCATTCTTTCCAATTTCCATGATTCAGTCTCACTCGTTCCATTGTTCTTCTCATTCTAGTATCTCCCTTGAGTACCTTAAAGAAAGGTTTACTCAACGGAGAACTAACCAACTCAAAGTTACCTTTCAACTGACATTTTTCAACAAACTCTCTCTTCCATTTTCTCCACAGATTCGCCTGAAACATGCGAAGTACATCTCTTGTATCCATGAATTCATATTCATTTGCCTCCTCAACCAAACAACCCCATTTTGCAAGTATATCGGCTTTTTTATTACCTTCAATCTGTAGATGTGTATCCATTGAAGAATGACCTCACTCCCACACGATTGAAGGTACGCATACAACATTTCCACATACACATTACCATGAGCTCCCCCACCCCTACAAATTAATTCCAATCTATTCCGGGAGTCGGAGAATAATACTATTCTCCTCCTCCCTTGTGTCATTGCCAACTTGATCCCTTCCATAATTCCAATCAACTCTGCATTCATTATATAGATGCTGGCATTCACTCCTAGTATTTTCTCTTTTCTTAGTGACGGAATGAAAATGCCTACACCTACTCGATCATCATTCACACTAGCATCTGTATACACTTCCATATGGACAAAATAATTCATTCGCATTTTTAAAAAGTCACTCTTAACCGACAGCTCATTCGTCATCGCTTTTGTTATATCACCAAACTTTAAACACACAATTAGATTGCTCGTAGGGAATTTCGAATTTACAGGTCGAATTTTGGAAAATACATTAATAGTTTCCAAAATCACCCGTGTTTTTGTGTCCTTTGGTAGTCCGTCCCTCTTTGCAATCTCTCTTTCATTTCATTCACCAATTTAGTGTCCTTAGTCAACGGGCCTGTCGCACGGTGATCCAGTCCCTCTTATAATTAAGTGGTGAATCACCCAATTCAGACCACAAAGTGTGCATTGGGGTTGAATTAATCGCCCCCAATACCACCCTAGCACAGACATTCTCTACATTCATCTACTTTTTAAGCCCGACTTTGGATCCATCACCATATACACTCAGTTCATACTCAATTTTTGATGATACTAGCGCTTTTCGTAACATATCAGTCACACCAGGATGAGCTCTCCATTTCGGTTTACTCACCCTTTTGATTACATTCAATCTACTCTTGCAATTATCGGCTAATTTTTCCATATGCACTTTAAAACCAAATCCATAGCAATCCAGATTCCCAAATACCTATTCAAATTTACACACTCAATTTGCTCATTATAAACTTGCACGTCAACCATACGATTCGTTCGAAACGTCATACAACAAATTCATTTCAGTCAGACATTCTGTCACCTGATTCACATATTCTTGAGCCCGACTTAAGGCCTCCTCGATGGTCCTCCCCTTGCCCAACAGGACAAAGTCATCTGCAAATTACAGAATGACCTTGTTCGATGAGTTAAACCTATGTATCGAGCTCGTGTACAGGTTGAAGAGAGTCGGTGAGATTTTACTGCCTTGGAAGAGGCCTATATTCAGCGCTCCCTCCAACCTGTTCATTTGCAAATTTTCACAGGACTCCCCAGGCTCATAAGAATCTGATAAAGTTTCCCCGGAACCACGTAGTCATGTGCTCTTTCAATATCGAAAAATACCGCCACAACATGCTTTTTTTCCTTTCGCACTTCCCACACAAACTTTTCTACATATTCATAAGCAGAGTGGTTGCGACGGAACCCAAAGGTGGTTTCCGGCAACAAATTACTCTTATTCACAAATTTGTCTATACGACCTTTCATGATGACATTCACAATTTTAACAAACACATTCAACATACATATTCCTCTGTAATTTGTTGCTAGACTTCTGTCCCGATCCCTTTTAGGAATAGGTACCACTTTGCTTTCCTTATCATTCCCAACCATTTTATAACTAACTCTGTTAGTTCTGGGGTTCGTAGTTTTCACTTTCATTATCAGGTAACAAAATTTCATATCTATCGCACATCCGTCATCATTTGTAAAAAGACACCTTCATTCTCTCTGTCATCTAACACTGCATTTCTGCCTTGCGCTCTATAACCTCTCACTCTGTTAAACTTATCCCATACATCCTTAGTTGTGGTTCTATGTGTCATTTTGGACACATACTCCCGCCAACTTTTCCTCTTCGTTCTACGGATAGCGTATTTCAATCTTGCATTCATCCTTACATAATTTATTCTGCATTCATGACATATACACCTACTGAACTCTCTCAATGCAATCCGTTTCCTTTCATACCAACACTGGATTTTTTTATTCCACCAACCATTCACCTTGTATTCATTCCCTCTGACATTTATAGTGCAAAGTTCATTCACTCTGTCTATTTCATCCTCAAGTTCAACCTCATTTACTTCTTTCATTATGAGAGTCTCCTTCATACGTTCGACCCATTTCTTACAATTCATAATTACCTTATTGTCTATGTCAATATTTATACCACCCAAGCATGTTCTGATCAAATTATGATCACTACCTAAATTCTCATCTGTGACATTCCAAGTGACTGGGCCCGCCAGCCCGCTAGATATTAACGTTAAATCTATCGTGCTGGTTGTGGACCCCACTCTCGCCATTCTGGTCGACCCACCATCATTCAGAACTACGAGATTGGAATACAGAATGAGGCGGGTCAACCAATTACCTCTCGCATCATGTAAGACCTTGTCTAGTGGGCGGGTTCATTCTTAATTTTTATTCTCCGCCCAAACGATTTAAATGAAAATTGCATGTAGTAGGTTTTCTAGTACCAGGAACCGATTGCGATGGATCCTAGTAGCTCAAACGATTTAAAAAAAAATTGTTTGTAAGAGGTTTTCTAGTACCAGCAGCCCTATTAAAGTTAGCCGAAAATGTTCAGTCGAAAAATGTCGGTAATGCCAAACTAATCAAACGAAAATGACAGCCGATAATGGCCGGTAACATGTTCATTTAAAACTCCAGCCGAAAAATGCCGATAATGCAGATACAAGTTTATGTCGGAAATCAATTAATTTACTGTGGGCAAAAAGTAGTAAGACTTTTTAATTTAAATTTCGCGCGGAAAACCATTCGTCTAAATATTTTTTTTCTATGTTGGTATGACTGTCAGTGACATCTATGTCAAATGTCACATCAATATAATCATAAGTGTTTAGTATACGCTTGTCTTTCTGAAGTCCAAAAAGTGCATTCGGCGATTTTTACAATGAGTGAAATTATTCAACAAAGAAGTTCCCTTAAATTTTGTGTGCGGAATCAATTTCGTGGTGCCGAAACGTTCAGAATGTTGCAAAAGGCCTTCGGTGATAATTGTATGTCACGAGCAAGTGTTTTTGATTGGTACAAATTGTTCAAAGAGGGTCGAGAACGTCTTGACGACGAACCACGTCTAGGACGGCCATCAACATCAACTGATGATCAACACATTAATAAAACTAATGTGTTGAAGCACGCATGGTTCCAAAATCATTCAATTTTTTGTAAAAACAGCGTCGCGTTGTCGTCTGTGAAACAACGCTTGCCGACTACCAGGATGTCATGAAACGTATTATAACTGGCGATAAGTCTGGGATCTATGCTTACGACCCGGAAACAGACGATCAACCGGCCGAATATCGTGCCAAAGGTGAGTCGAAGCCGAAAAAATACGTCAAAGAAAGTCAAAATCAAGGTGATGTTGACAGGTTTCTTCGATTATCGAGGTGTGGTGCACTCCGAATTCAGTCCGACCGGCCAAACTGTCAACAAGGGATACTATTTGAGTGTTATGCGTCGTTTGCGCGAAGCTATTCGTAAAATGAGGCCGGAATTATGGGTCGACAACTCTTGGTTTTTGCACCACGATAATGCACCTTCCCATACTGCATTGGTTTTACGTGATTTTTTCGCCAAAAATTCCACCGATATCGTTCCGCAACCACCGCGCATACAGTGTATTCGCCTGATTTAGCTCCGTGTGACTTCTGGCTGTTCAGCAAACTCAAACGACCGCTCCGGGGAAACCGTTTTGAGTCAATTGTAGACATTAAACGTGAATCGCTACGCGCATTGGATGCTATTCCAGAAATTGGCTTTAACAACTGTTTCGAAGATTGAAAAAAACGTTGGCACAAGTGTATTGAGGCCGGGGGGATTACTTTTAGGGGACGAAATAGAATTGGCGAAATAAATAAAGAATTTTAAAATTATGAACAAAGTCTTACTGTTTTTGCCCACAGTATTATATCAACATTTATACCACCAACACACATCCTAATCAAATAATGATCACTACCCAATTCTCATCCGTAACATTCCAGGTGACTTGGGCCGCCAACCCGCTAGACATTAGTGTTAAGTCACCATCCTAGTTGACCCACCTTCATTCAGGATCGCGAGATCGGAATTCAAAATAAGGTGAGACAACAAGTTTCCCCAAGCATCACTTCTTTTACACCCCCATGCTTTCAAATGCGCATTCATATCACCCCCAGAATCGCGTCACTTTTTCCTTCCACCCAGTCAAACAAAATTTAAAAATCTCTCAGGTTTTTTTTTCTATCACTCGCTGATTCAATTGGAGTTGCATATCCACTCACAAATAACAAATTTCTGTCCAGATTTCGAGTTTTGGCTGCGATGACTTCGATGCGCTTGAATGATGGTGTGTCGCACTGTACATTGCTGATATTGGTCCGTGCCAATATCGCCACTTCGCCGAAGCCATCGGCCCTCGGTCTAGACAAAAAATTGTACCCACTTACACGAAACGTCTTACATGCTGTGGATATTTATCTGACCAATTGCCACGCATTCATTGAATCTTATCATTCGCACTTCCCTTTAAAGGAAAGGAAGAAGTGAAAAAACAATTTAAACCACACAGTAACGCTTTTTCCCTCCTTCCATCTAATAATCATCATCACTCATACCTTGATCATTGTTTTGTATAATCTGCCCCTCGTTAGGATTAAACACTACATATCTCACTTTACTTTGTTTCTTTTTAGCATTTCACTATATGTTTCTTTTTTATGTGTGACCATCGTTGCTGGAGTGGTTCTTCTTCGTGTCCATTGTTCACATTTTTCGCGCTTTTAGGACATGCTCTTGGACGGAAGCATTTAGTTTTCGTGTGCCCGTACCTTGGGCCGTTGTGGCATCTCATTGGGTTTGGGATGGACAATCATACATCCAACCTCAAAAAAACCCACTTTGATGTGTTTCAGTAACTCAATTGTATGGAGTGTGATGATATGTAGTGGCATATCTCGTAGCTCAATGTTAACTTTTCATTTTATACGTTACACTTTGATCACATTTTGAGTTTTTAATTCTACAAGGTTATCCAATTCAAGCTTGATAAAGTAAACTTAAAAAAAACACAAAATATTCGGAATGTATTGTAATTTTTATTTCATTTTACAGATTGATCCACGGGACTTCTTACAGGCCTTGATTCTTTTGCGGTAATTTTCAATGACTTTTCGGCACATTTCGGGCGGTATCTCGGCCATTACCTTACGAATATTAGTTTTCAATTCGTCAAGAGTTTGAGGATTGTTTGCGTAAACACGATCTTTCGCGTAGTCCCACAAAAAGAAATCCAAAGGCGTTAAATCACAGGATCTTGGAGGCCAATTGACATCAGCCAATCGCGAAATCAAACGTCCAGGAAATTTCTCTTGCAAAAGATCTCGATTTGCTCGTGTTACGTGACTGGTTGCTCCATCCTGCTGGAACCACATATCGTCAAGATCATAATCTTCGATTTTCGTAAAAAAATAATCGGTTAACATGCGGCCATAGCGCTCAGAATTGACGGTAACGGTTCGTCCATGGTTGTTCTCAAAAAAATACGGCCCAATCACACCACCAGACCACAATGCGCACCAAACAGTGACTTTTTCTGGGTGTAATGGCTTCTCTACAATCAATTGTGGATTTTCTGAGCCCCAAATTCTACAGTTTTGCTTATTAACGTATCCACCAAGCGAAAAATGAGCTTCATCACTGAAGAAAATTTTGTTCGAAAAATCAGCATCGACGGCCTGTTTTTCCAACACCCAATTTGCGTATGTTCTTCGTTATCCATGGTCAGCAGGCTTTAGCTCTTGTGTCAAATGGACTTTATACGGACGAAGATGCAAATCCAGATGCAAAATGCGCCATAATGAGCCATAAGATAGGCCTAAATGTTGAGCTCGACGAGGAATTGACAAATTTGGATCTTCTTCCACACTTTCAGCTACAGAAGCGATATTTTCAGCATTGCGAATGTTTCGATGATGCACAGACCTTACAATATCAGTAACAGATCCAGTTTGTTCAAATTTATTCACTGTATTCAATATGGTTTGCTTTGTAGGACGATTATGACGACCATAATCTGCTCGTAAAGCGCGAAATGTGGATACGGCAGAATCACTATTTTTATAAGATTTAATAACTTTAACGCGTTGGTCGATTGTTAAATGCTCCATATTCTTAAATGGCAGAATGTCAACTATAAATAAATGACAGCGTACTTGACGTTTATCTTTGACAGATGTCGGTATACAGATTTCTACTTTATCAACCTCGAATTGGATAACCCGTTATTTCGATCTCCTTGGTCTCAACATACATCAAATCATGACTATAAATAACACCTTTACTGAAGTTCAAAAATTTGTGTTCTTTTACTTTCAACGGCATGTCTGCTAGTTTAGTGGCCTTCATTAAAGCTTGAAATCCTTCGTCTTTATTTGTCAATACCAAAAGATCCCCGCTACGTAGTCGCTGCGTCTCTTTGATGTGCGACGTGATCATTGATAAGCCTTTTTCAATCAAGAAAGGCGATACTCCTCGAAAACTGTTGTCACTGTCAGCCTTCTTCACTATAACATACTTTTGGTTAGACTTGTTTTCTTCGAAAAATAGTCGTTTTCTTTTGTTTTTGTTTTCTTCAACATGATGGAAATCAGATAGTCATAATTTGTGGAAAAGTTTACTAAAAATCAAGAGAAAGAAGAATTGATCGTAGTTTAATTGCGTGGCATTTGTTATTACAGCAATCTTTTGAGAGAAATTTGGTTACCAGCTCCACTTCCACTTCATCTACAGCAATTAAAACCATGCTAACGAAACTTTGTTCCATTTCATCTTCTGCAGGAGACAAATGTAGTTCATCATCATCCCCATTCGAACTAATATCATCATCATACCTGCCATTGTCTTCATCGTGTTCAGGGAAATATTGACTGTAGGCGGCACTAACCTCCTCATCAACACTAATTTTTCTGCAAAACACCAACATAAACGATTACATTAAAATGATAACGAAAAAACCGCCGGCGGGATAACAATGATATCATTTGTAAACTCAACTTAACGCGGTGCTTTGAGTCTCGTAATTTGGGACTTTCAGAATATTCCTGAAAACAATCTCTGAATAATTTCCAAAAACTAAACTAAACACTAAAGGCAACAATAAACATTTTCCACAATATTAATCCACCTTAAACCATTTACAATTATTTATTACCACCATTTACACTTTGAACGCCACTAATCATTTCGCGCTTTCTTCACTTTCGATTTTAAAACAGATTGCGTAAATCTACTTCTAATGCTTAAATCTAGATGTCGCTATTTTAAAAATGCCAACTTCAGCTATCTTAAACCTTAGCTAACTAGCAATCTACGCTGAATTGATGCCCACAAGAGTAATAAGCGAGATCGTACGTTTTCAAAATAATTAAATTGTCAATAATCGTCATTAAGAATAGCCTTTATTGGCATCCCGCCAGAAATTAGGTAGTTTAGAACAAAATATATTTAGTATTTCGTAATTTGTGAAATTACCACCAAAATCTAAAAGCCAAATGAAACAAAACAAAAACCCTCGTATATTTATCACATCCGCGTTAATGTAATTCAGGTCACTGTTACAAGGATTTATAGCAAGGCACAAAAGATAATTATACTTCGAAAAAAAAAAAAAAAATTCTTTAACCACCTCTCTCATACCCTGCGGTCTTACTACAAAATTTCGTTTCGTTCATTCTCTTGTTCTCTGAATATACAATTCGACACCTTAAAATGATGGAATAAATTAAAAAATTGAAAAGAAAAACTTTTTTGTTTTATAATCAACATCAACGATTTTCTTTACGTAGGTGGTGGTGGTGATGGTGTGCCGGTGGAAGTGATGGCGGCTGTATATTTTCTTTTTGCTTCGTTTAGAAGTTGTGTTCTGTGATGGAAGAAAATCGACATTTCTCTATTCCAATCAGAATATAAATTAGAATTTTTTTTTTCTCTACGTTCATCACAGTTACACAATTTTCTAATTTTGCTATCCTAGAAAGACGAACAAAATAAAATTTTACAAAATAAACACAACATGTCTTGGAACATTTTTTTTTTGTTCTAAACAAATTTGAATCGAAGGTAAATTAGGTAGTCGCATAATATTGTAGTATAATTTTTCCCGATTACGTGTACGATGCGACAATGGTGAACAAGTCGATGTGCACAAGAATTTTACGGAGGTAGAATTTTTCAGACAGGAATGTGTAAACTTGGATATAAATGTGCTTAATACTTAATACTGTAAAAATCAATTTCGAGTGGTAAGGGGGCTTCAAATGAAAATGGTAAGTGGAAAATGTGAAAAATTTACAACAATAAAATATTTTAATCTCGTACTTCGGGGGTCATAAAAATAAATCAAAACGGGTTTCATGGAGCAATTTTTTTTGTACAATTTTTTATGTTGCTGGAGTAATAAAATGAAAATGTTCGTACATCCAACTTTTTTTGTTGTTGGTAGAAATGTAAAATTTTAAAATTTTAGATGTTATCTCTGATATAAACAACAATTTTCTATTTTCCGATGAAGGATACGATTTTCTTAAATATAAACATTTTCCGAAATGAATATTGTGTAGAAAATTCAATTTTATGGATTCATATTTTATCCAATAATGGAGTTCGTTCGTTTTATATTTTTTATATCAAGCAATTCCGGTGTTTCCCGTCTGTGTTCATAAAAGTATATGTAATGGAAATCGTTAACATGTGGTTTTTGCGAAGTACTCGAGTATACCATACCGATGACTTTATTACATCATTATTGAAAATTTTCAGGATTGGGATCGTAATCTTAAGTCAATTAAAATCGTACTCGCGGAAAGTAAAATTTTATGAGTTTCAATCATTTGTATGCCACATCAACTGCTGTTTAGAATTTATAAATTGCTGCAGGTAGAAATTGATATACTCGTATATTGGGTTATTGGTTGTGATTGAATAGTTCGTAGTTTTAGTGTATTTAAAGAGTTAAACATTAAATTACCTTTTGAAAATATTACGGAATCAGCCTCCAACAAGTTGCTCAGTTTACCGAACTATCACTTATCTACCAAGTTAAACTATAAAAAAATCTCATCAGACAACATATTGGCTAGAAACGGTTATTTCGACTTGTCCATTATGTTATGAAGTTTAGTGAAATGTTGTTCCTCATTTCCTTCAATACTCGTAAGAATACGAGTTATGGGATATTTTTGCAATGAGGATATTAAATCTGTTATCAGCAGTGGCCCTACTACCAGACGCCGAAACACGTGACCCTTGGCTCATCCATATTATTCTTGGAAAAATCGATGAGGAAACTAGGCAATTGTGGGCAAGTGAAACAGTCAGTGGTAATCTCCCCACATTTGAAAATTTATTAACATTTCTGAACAAAAGATGTGACGCCCTCGAAATATGTGAAGCAGCAACAAAAAAGGTTACATTAGATCAACCTCAAGAACTTTCGTAACACCTCCGTACAGTACTACATTTGAGTGTGTGGCATGTACACAGCAACATCCAACCTTCAAATGTCCAGAATTTAAAAATATGGAGTTCGATGCAAGACCAAGAATAGTATACGAAACAAATTTATGCTGCAACTGTTTAAAGAAAGGCCACCTTAGTGCGAAATGTTTATCAAAATCCTCCTGTTTGATTTGTCGCAACATCATACTCTACTTCACCAGCGTCAGGCTGAAACTTCTTCCGAGTATACTAAAAGGATTACAACACATCATAGTTCAGTTGATGAACGAACAGACGAGCGGCTTTCTTCAGAACATGAAACTGAAGAATCTTCAAAAATCCCAAATAAATCTCCAAAAGTTCAAACTAACCTCAACAACCAGATTCACGCAAAGGTTCTACATATACACTATTCCTCTATAACCACGGTACTACCAACAGTAGTTATATACATCATGCCACACACCGGTAAACTCCAGTTGTATAGAGCCTTGTTGGATTCAGGCTCACAAACTTCGTTCGTCACTGAAACATGTGATCAAAGCCTATAGGCCTAAAGCGTAACCACGCATCTCTGGCGGTTTACGGTCTAGCATTGGCACCAGCTGGAAGAACACGAGGGAAACTCGATATGACCATAATCTCACGAACCAAATCAAATTATAAACTTTTAGTTACGGCTCATATCATTAATACTATGACCAACGTTTTACCGTCAAAGCCAATAAACTTCAATCAATCTAACTTGCACCTGGAATTAGCAGATCCACAGTTTCCTACACCAAGCAAAATTGATGTACTACAAACAAATAATCGAAGGGCTTCCCGTACTTCAGTCGTCAAAACTCGGATGGTTGGTAGCAGGATCGTGTCACAATTCATCAACGGATGTAACTAATCTCCACGTAATATCTGAGCCAAAATTTCCAGTGACAAATGAAGACCTGTTTGGAGAGTTGAAAAAATGTTGGGACGTAGAAGAAGTAGCGTCTCAACCAAATCCAGCCAACGTTCCACATAAATGCGAAGTCTTGTACGAGCAAACTACCACCAGAACTGAAAGTGGTCAATTCATGGTGAAAGTTCCATTTAAGGAACCAAAACCTCTACTAGGGAGGTCATACGAAGCAGCGCAGCAACGACTATTAGCAATGGAACGAAAATTTCCGAAAGCCCTCGAATTCTTTGAATTGTATATAAGTCATTTATGAATGAATATACTGATTTAGAACACATGACTTATATATCACCAGATCGAATTCCAGAACAAGACGAAAACAGGTAGTATTTACCACATCACGCAGTAGTAAAACCAAGCAGCAGTACCACTAAACTAAGAGTGGTATTTGACGCATCATGCAAGTCTAGTACGGGAGTATCACTTAATGTTGTTTTGCAAAATGGTCCAAATCTACAAACTGATCTGACTACAATCCTATTAAGATTTCGCAAACACGCAATTGCATTCGTAGCAGATATAGAAAAAATTTATAGGCAAATTCTCGTAAACACTGATGATGCCAATTTTCAGTTAATACTCTGGCGTGAAAACTCAACGGAGCGGATCAAAACATAGAAATTAAATACGGTGACTTACGGAACTGCTTGTGCACCATATTTAGCAGTAAAGAGGTTGAAAAAATGCACCGAACGCTCTATTAAACTTTATTCAAAAGCTGCACATACAATTAACAATGACTTTTACATTGATGATTTGCTAACCAGATGCGATAGTGTTCAAGAAGCTGTCATAATCAAGGAGCAAATAAATACAATTTTAAAAGAGAGCGGCTTCAAACTAAGGAAATGGAAATCCAACTCGCAGGAATTTTTAAAATCATTTCCCCAGCACGAAGTTCAAAACATTCCGAAACTCATTGAAGACGATTCATCAATCAAAACACTCGGCATTATCTGAAATGCAGAAGCATACACATTTTCCTTTCAGGTACAGGAAACTGTTGAGCACATAAAGTGGACTAAGCGAAAAATACTGTCAACGGCATCTAAGGTATATGACTCGTTAGGCTGGCTTGCACCGACAGTAATTTTATTCAAAATGTTGCTACAGAAGTTATGGCTGCTGAAGTTAGAATGGGATACTGAGTTACCTATAAATGTCCTCAATTCATGGAAGGGTATATACGAAATGTTACCCAAATTAGAATAAAATCAAATTCCTCGGTGTATTACACAATCAACATGCATTTTGTGATGCCTCCGAAGCCGCTTATGGGAGTGTGTTGTATTTACGAAGCATATACGAGTCCGGCAAAATCAGCGTGAATATTATAACTGCAAAGAGTAAAGTAGCTCCACTAAAGCAAATTTCGTTACCTCGATTGGAACTCCGTGGAGCGGTCCTTCTGTGCAAATTAATTAAATTTTGTGTTGCATCTCTATCTTCCAGGGACATAGAAATATGCGCCTGGACAGATTCCACGATTGCTACAGTGGCTATTCGATGTTCCTCGAAGTTGGAAAAGTTTCATTGGCAACCGAACGGCAGCAATTCTGGAGATTATTCCTTAAAACAAAATCCGGCCGATACAATAACCAGAGGAATAAAACCACATGCGTTGCAAAAATTATCCCTGTGATAGCACGGACCTCATTGGTTGAGTCAACCAAAATCTTGTTGGCCAAAAGCAATTTCCATACCAACAGAAGCGGTTAACTTTTCATTTGTAGAAAGGTCAAAATATGCAAACGTTTTTACTGAAGTGACCACCGAAGACAACAACACTATAAACGTAATATCAAGGATCTCATCTTGGCTCAAATTACGCAAAGTATTAGTGTATATGTTGAGATTTGGAAATCCAACTCGAAAAAGACAATTGGCGAAGCAACAATATAAAAAAATTACTGTAGCCGAGTTAAATGACGCTGAGAACGTAATACTACGGAACGTACAGAAAATCGCATTCAATAGCGAATTCACGATTCTCAGAAAACAATGTATATCACCATCGAAACACCAATTAGCGTCACTTGACCCATTTATAGATTCTAATGGGTTACTTAGAGTCGGTGGTCGCCTAATAAAATCCTCCTTACCTTATTCAACGATGCATCCTATAATTTTGCCGAAGGATAATATAGTGTGCGATAAAATTGTTCGAGATATTCACTTCAAGCACATGCATGCTGGAAATTTATTACTTTTAAGTATTGTGAGAAACAAGTATTGGATGATTGGAGCACAAAACATCATTAAACGGTGCATAAAATCCTGCACGGTGTGTTTCCGTTACCGCTTTTACAAGAATGAACAAAAAATTACTGATCTCCCAGCAGCACGATGTAACCCAAGTCGGTCGTTTTTACACACTGGATTGGACTATGCTGGGCCACTATATACCAAAAGGAGCAAACGCAATAATTCTCCGGTGGAAAAGATGCATGTAGCAGTTTTCGTGTGTTTGGCGATGAAGGCTGTGCACTTAGAGGTAGTGGGTAGCCTAGATACCGAATCGTTTTAGCTGCCCTAAAACGGTTCATTTCAAGTCGTGGAAGTCCAGAAAAACTTTGGTATGACAACGAACCTAACTTTGTTGGGGCTAACAAAGAACTCCAGAAACTCAAACTTCAGATAATAACTCAGTCGAACAACCAAGTAATTTGTGATTTTTTCTTGCAGAAAGGAATTCCTTTTCTCGTCAATCCTAATAGCGCTCCACATTTTGGAGGATTATGGGAAGCTACAGTTAAATCATTTAAGTATCCTTTGACGATCCAGCTGATATACAAGCATTAACACCCGCACATTTCTTGGTTGGAGAACCTCTGACATGTATTCCTGAGCCAATGTTGAATGAGATATCACAAAATAAACTATCGAGATGGCAAAATATTCACCAGCGACTCCAATGATTTTGGAAACGGCGGCATCAGGACTACCTAACGCCATTACAACAACGTATCAAATGGAAATCTACGACTGATCAGTTCGAAGTCAATGATGTAGTTTTAATACGAGAAGAAAACTTATATCCCAGTCAATGGATACTTGGTAGAGTTATCACGATTCATCCACGCAGTGACGGCCTCACCTGCGTAGTTACACTAAAAACCCCGAAAACCGAACTGAAACGTCCAGTTAATAAATTAATAAAATTACATGTTAATCTTAAGTAATAAAATTCCTTAAGGTGTGGGAGAATGTTGGTGAGAATAAAAACACAAAACACCTTGAATTCTGGCACAAACTTAATTGCACAAAATCAACACGCAAATCATTGTAACGGATCTCATCAGCTGAAAAAACAATTAAATATGTTATCATATACAGGGTGTCCGCCGGGAAGGTATACTACTTTGTTTTGCCGCCATTTAGGCGAATATTAGTATTCACAGTTCATAATTGACAGTCGTGAAGTAGACACGTGGCAAATTCTTCCACAAGACCATTTACGCCGCCGGACATATGCCAATAGGATGTTACAGCTCGCCCATGACAACCCCGATTTTCATGAAAAACTCATAATGAGTGGCGAGGCACATTTTCATTTAAATAGATATGTGAATAAACATAATAGTCGGTTCTGGCCAATGGAAAACCATCACATTATTCATCAGTCACCTTTATATCCATTAAAAGTGATAGTCTGGTGTGCAATTTGGTCAGGAGGAATCATTGGACCTTACTTCTTTGAAAATGAAAACGGCGTAACGGTAACTGTGAATGGGGAGCGATAGCGTGATATGATTGAAAACTTTTTAACGCCACAACTGCATACTTTGGGCTTGATTAACATGTGGTATCAACAAAACGGTGCCACATCGCATACAGCCAGGATTAAAATGGAATTACTGCGAGAACTCTTTCCACAACAAGTTATTTCAAAAAATTGTGATGTTGATTGGCCTCCACGGTCACCTGATTTGACTGCTCCGGACTTCTTTTTGTGGGGATATCTAAAAGGCAAGGCTTATGCAAAAAACCAGAAACGCTTGAGCAACTCAAACAAAATAGTCGTGATGAAATTAATGAAATACCGCGTGAAATGTGTGAGAATGTAATGAAAAATGTGCTCAAAAGGGCTCGCATTTGTGAGGCTAACAGAGGCGGACATTTATCTGATATTGTATTCCATACATAATTGCCGACATTAAATAAAACATTTATCAATATAAGATCCATTCTCTTTCATTTAATCAAAAATCATAAACAAACAAAGTAGTATACCTTCCCTGTAGAGTTAAGTGTCAATGGCCCTGAAACATCCACAAGACCCAGTTTACACGTTTTGTATTATTATTTCGATTTACACTAAACAAAAAAAAATCCCGGTCGCAGTGATATGCCGCGGATTAGATTAGATTATATTTAGTGGAAATTATAACAAATTCAACCCTGTCATAATTTGTTTATGTAATTCTACACTTTTTGTTGAATTGTGTATCTACATTTTTGTTTTTTGTTAATTTGTGTAGCTCCACTTTTGATAAATGTTGACAACTTCACACCGGTCTTCTGAAAATTCTAATTTGAACCCTTTGGGGACTAAACCATGACCAAGAAACTTTAGTAGAAAATACTGTTGAATCGCATTCCGTGGAAAACCCTTTAACACGATGGACTCACGTGGCTTACCTCACCCAACTGGAATTGTTACCAAACATAGATAATTTTTTTACTTTACATTAACATTTTTAGTGTTTTCAAATCCTGATTAAGCTGTTAAAATCTTAATTTTCAGATTCGGAATTATAATTTGTGATTGTCTAACCGACTTACTAAATTTTTGCTAACAACTTTAGTAACTGTAATTGATCAATCCGGTATCTATAACCGGAACACCTTCCATGCCATTAATTAACCTGGTCTATTATCTTTATGTTATGTGTAAAGCCACCGTATAGGTGGGACCGGCATCATCCGTAACACAAGTATTAATTTGCCTTTACATTCCAATCAATCTGTCAATCAAGACGATTCTTTAGAAATGTTTGTCCGAATTTTATACCAATACTGGCCGGAACTATTTCTCAATAATAGACAAAATCGTAGTACATACGTACATTTGAACGATTACATAAACAAGATAATGTTGAAAATTCAAGATAGGTCTAAGTCAAACATAAACTGTTTGCCGTAAAAAAATAAATGTTACCATAAAAAATTCTAAACTATAGTTTTAATTTGAAATGCCGGCAGCAGGTGAATCTAGCGGTTTTTATCTACCAGTATTTCTGTTTTTCCAGATGGCAGTTGACACTGACATTCAAAATAAATTTTTTACCTGCTTAGCTTAGTTCGAATATATGTATTCGAAAATCTTATATTTTTAAAACAAATAACCACCATATGGGGTGCTAGTGTTTGATAATGAAAAAATATATAGCATTGCAAACAAAAAATTGGAAAATACCGAGAATTATTTTAAGCGTACACTAGAATAGATGATAATCTATTTATTTTGAGCAATTTGAACTGGCAAACTGTGACTGGCAAATTCAAACTGAAAAACTATGGGGAAAACAACAAAACGGATTAATCCCTACGGATTGTCGATATTGTCTACGCCAAAATGAATTGTCTACGCTATTTTCGACACTATCATGTTGAAAATTCCTGATTACGCGTAAACCCACAACACTGAGTCATCTCCCAAACACTGGTGGAAATACGCATACTAACAGGCCTCATAGCCAGGTTGTACCGATTTTTGTACACTTGCCAGTATTCATTATTGAGCTTTCTAGTATAAAAATTGTATTTTCGTAGATACACCCAAACCAGAAATTTATATTAATATCACAATGGTGTACGTTAAAAACTGAATAAGATGTTGCGCCTCTTTACATGCATCTGCTTCCTCACCTACTCGAATAATACAATTTCGCATTTACCGTAAGTGCAAAGCTTTTAATGTTATCAAATTCAAACACAAAATGACTAAAAATAGAGTTCAATAATAATTTAATCGATTTCGATTACAGGAAAATTCCATGAAAATTCTATTAAGTTCAATCACAGATGGAAAGCACACACAAAAAACGAGAAAAAAATCCTTTTTATTTTATGTCCTTGTTCGGTATAGCTGAAAATCAAACATAAATTTCTATATTTTGAATTCGATTTGAGGAAAGAGCATACACATCTACAGGTTCACACACAAAAATAATATGCAATGAAAATTGAGAAAACTCAACGAAAAAGAAAATTGTCGAAATTCAATTTCTTTCACTTTAACGAATTTTTTTAAAAATATTTTGTACGTTTCGGTCTGTTTGATTCCAATTTCATATCGAATTCTGTGTGTATGCAGCACCTCACACTTTGCTCATTAGGTGATGATATTCGACGACCATGGCATTATTTTACATTTTGTATTTTTACAATCAACCCCTTTTTCCTCTGCAGTTGACTGTGCTACTAATTTTTTTGATTATTTCGATTGGATGGTAAACATGGAAAATCGATTTTTATTGTTATTAAGATTTACGATTTTTTATGTCCTCTTCGCTTGCCATGGTTTTTTTGTTGATTAAAATACAGTTCGGTCTTGATTATTTGAATCCTGTATTTTCTCAAAAATTTGTGAAGGTGTAATCCAATTATGCTAAATTACAAATATTTGAAAATTAAATCTCAATCTGTGAAATTATATGTTTGGTGCTGCACTGTATATGCCTTTTGAAGGTCATTTCACAATTAGATTAATTTTATTCAATCGGTTTAATGGATGAATATTATTTTCGATGGAAATGAATGAAATTGAGGTGCGTAGTAGAAATTTATTCCTATTCAATTTAATCGTTTTATGTCCGATTTAAAGGTACTCGTATACTAAAAACTTAATTTGAACTTGTACCTGATTAGGCTTATAGATATTGGTTTTACTTTGCTTTATAAAAACATCAAGGCAAAATCCACCTAATACAATTGATCCAGTTTCATTTATTAAAGGCTTGTTGACATATTTAATAACCAAATCATGTATATCGGCATAGAATACTAAAAAATTAGAGTATCAATCCACTTTGAAATTTTCTCAATCGCGTGATTAATTTCTCGACCATTTCCAAAACCGCAATTTTATTGAAACTTTGCACACATGTGTGTCTCCAGTGACAACATTTTCAATTAAAACTTGAAAGTGATGGACCTTAGGGTCGTGAACTGTCATGATTTTTATATCCTTCTTATTATATCCTTCCTGTTATTATATCCTTTGCGTGTTGCTGGATAACTGGAGATTCCCGGAAAAATTAAGAAAATTTTACGTTCGATTTGTAGTACTCAACGGCAAACTTGGCTGTCCTAAACACCCTAAACCCCCAATTTTAACTAAACAAACGTGTTTTTCTATTTGATAGGACCTAATAGCATCTCACCATGTAGTTCACTTCGCGTGCTGGTTAACAGGAGATTCCCGGAAAAATTAAGAAACTTTTACTTTCGATTTGTAGTACTCCACGGTAAATTTGGCTGTCCTAAACACCCTAAACCCCCAATTAGAATAAAAAAAGGTATTTTTCTGTTAGAATGGACCTAATAGCATCTCACCATATTCGTCACTTCGCGAACTGGCTAGCAGGAGATAGGATGGCTATCCTAAACACCTAAACCCTCAATTTGAACAAAACAAACGTGTTTTTCATTAGATAGGACCTAATAGCATCTTACAATATACGTCACTTCGCATGCTGGTTAACAGGAGATTCACGGAAAAATTACGAAAATTGCACGTTCGATTTGTAGTACTCCACGGCAAATTTGGCTATCCTTAGCACCCTAAACCCCAATTTGAACAAAACAAACATGTTTGTCTATTAGAATGGACCTAATAGCATCTCACCATATAGGTCACTTAGCATGCTGGTTAACAGGAGATTCCCGGAAATATTAAGAACATTTTACGTTCGATTTGTAGTACTCCACGGCAAATTTGGCTCTCCTAAATACCCTAAACCCCCAATTTGATCTCAATTAGCATCGCACCATATAGGTCAGTTCGCATGCTGGCTACCAGGAGATTCCTGTAAAAATTAAGAAAATTTTACGTTCGATTTGTAGTACTCCACGGCAATCTAGGCTGTCCTAAACACCCTAAACCCCCAATTTGAACATAACAAACGTGTTTTTCTATTAGATAGGACCTAATGGCATCTCACAATATACGTCACTTTGCATGCTGATTAACAGGAGATTCCTGGAAAAATTAAGAAAATTGCACGTTCGATTTGTAGTACTCCACGGCAAATTTGGCTGTCCTAAACACCCTAAACCCCCCATTTGGATTAAATAAACGTGTTTTTCCATTAGATAGGACCTAATAGCATCTCACCATAAAGGTCACTTCGCATGCTGGTTAACAGAAGATTCCCGAAAAAAATAAGAATATTGTACGTTCGATTTGTAGTACTCCACGGCAAATTTGACTATCCTAAATACTCTAAACCCCCAATTTGAACATAATAAACGTGTTTTTCATTAGATAGGACCTAAAAGCATCTCACCATATACGTCACTTCGCGTGCTGGTTAACCGGAGATTCCCGGAAAAATTTTGAAAATTGTACGTTCGATTTGTAGTACTCTACGGCAAATTTGGCTGTCCTAAACACCCTAAACCCCCCATTTGAATTAAATAAACGTGTTTTTCTATTAGATAGGACCTAATGGCATCTCACAATATACGTCACTTTGCATGCTGATTAACAGGAGATTCCTGGAAAAATTAAGAAAATTGCACGTTCGATTTGTAGTACTCCACGGCAAATTTGGCTGTCCTAAACACACTAAACCCCCCATTTGGATTAAATAAACGTGTTTTTCCATTAGATAGGACCTAATAGCATCTCACCATAAAGGTCACTTCGCATGCTGGTTAACAGAAGATTCCCGAAAAAAATAAGAATATTGTACGTTCGATTTGTAGTACTCCACGGCAAATTTGACTATCCTAAATACTCTAAACCCCCAATTTGAACATAATAAACGTGTTTTTCATTAGATAGGACCTAAAAGCATCTCACCATATACGTCACTTCGCGTGCTGGTTAACAGGAGATTCCCGGAAAAATTTTGAAAATTGTACGTTCGATTTGTAGTACTCTACGGCAAATTTGGCTGTCCTAAACACCCTAAACCCCCCATTTGGATTAAATAAACGTGTTTTTCCATTAGATAGGACCTAATAGCATCTCACCATAAAGGTCACTTCGCATGCTGGTTAACAGAAGATTCCCGAAAAAAATAAGAATATTGTACGTTCGATTTGTAGTACTCCACGGCAAATTTGACTATCCTAAATACTCTAAACCCCCAATTTGAACATAATAAACGTGTTTTTCATTAGATAGGACCTAAAAGCATCTCACCATATACGTCACTTCGCGTGCTGGTTAACAGGAGATTCCCGGAAAAATTTTGAAAATTGTACGTTCGATTTGTAGTACTCTACGGCAAATTTGGCTGTCCTAAACACCCTAAACCCCCCATTTGAATTAAATAAACGTGTTTTTCTATTAGATAGGACCTAATAGCATCTCACAATATACGTCACTTCGCGTGCAGGCTAACAGGAGATTCCCGGAAAAATTAAGAAAATTGCACGTTCGATTTGTAGTACTTCACGGCAAATTTGGCTATCCTAAATACCCCAAACCCCCAATTTGATCTCAATTAGCATCGCACCATATAGGTCAGTTCGCATGCTGGCTACCAGGAGATTCCTGTAAAAATTAAGAAAATTTTACGTTCGATTTGTAGTACTCCACGGCAATCTAGGCTGTCCTAAACACCCTAAACCCCCAATTTGAACATAACAAACGTGTTTTTCTATTAGATAGGACCTAATGGCATCTCACAATATACGTCACTTTGCATGCTGATTAACAGGAGATTCCTGGAAAAATTAAGAAAATTGCACGTTCGATTTGTAGTACTCCACGGCAATCTAGGCTGTCCTAAACACCCTAAACCCCCAATTTGAACATAACAAACGTGTTTTTCTATTAGATAGGACCTAATGGCATCTCACAATATACGTCACTTTGCATGCTGATTAACAGGAGATTCCTGGAAAAATTAAGAAAATTGCACGTTCGATTTGTAGTACTCCACGGCAAATTTGACTATCCTAAATACTCTAAACCCCCAATTTGAACATAATAAACGTGTTTTTCATTAGATAGGACCTAAAAGCATCTCACCATATACGTCACTTCGCGTGCTGGTTAACAGGAGATTCCCGGAAAAATTTTGAAAATTGTACGTTCGATTTGTAGTACTCTACGGCAAATTTGGCTGTCCTAAACACCCTAAACCCCCCATTTGAATTAAATAAACGTGTTTTTCTATTAGATAGGACCTAATAGCATCTCACAATATACGTCACTTTGCGTGCAGGCTAACAGGAGATTCCCGGAAAAATTAAGAAAATTGCACGTTCGATTTGTAGTACTTCACGGCAAATTTGGCTATCCTAAATACCCTAAACCCCCAATTTGATCTCAATTAGCATCTCACCATATAGGTCAGTTCGCATGCTGGCTAACAGGAGATTCCCGGAAAAATTAAGACAATTGCACGTTCGATTTAGTAGTCCACGGCAAATTTGGCTATCCTGAACACCTAAAACCCCAATGTGAGCAAATTGAACGTAATTTTCTATTAGATAGGACCTAATAGCATCTCACCATATAGGTCACTTCGCATGCTGATTAACAGGAGATTCCCGGAAAAATTAAGAACATTTTACGTTCGATTTGTTGTACTCCACGGCAAATATGGCTGACCTGACACAAAAACTCTTATTTTGTCTTAATTAAACTGGGATTAAATATTATTAAACATAATAAGTATTTCCTTAATATTTATTTAATTTTTGTGGCTATTTTCTATTTGTTTCCCAGAATATTTGGTAATATCAAATTTGTAGCAAGTTCAATCTACATTATTATGTAAAAACGAATCAATGGTTTAATCGGGAGAATTTAAAAATCATATGGTCATCCGACCGGGAACTTTTCAGGCGATGTAATAATGCATATGCACCAAAAGACACCAATCCGACAAACCAAAAATTCGAGGGGTAAATATGTTGTGCCCAACACCGGATTTTATTTTACCATGCATGTATACATGAATCTCGAATACGCACCACCCTTGGACTACTTAAAGTTCAAAAAAGCAACAAGGTCAACCCGTTGAAAATTTAATCGTTAAATTTATCTAAAACGTATAATTAATTCCAGAAAGAGAAAGTATAAAGGGGTTTCCATTTAGTCAATACGCCTGGAATGTAAAGATAATGTATACACTACACTTGAGGTCTAATTCGTAAAATCCAACTTAATGAACTTTTGGTAAAACTGTGTTGTACTGTTAGTACAACTCGTATTATCAAAATGGAGGCAAATTTAAATCCGGCGCTCTTGCAAAGACACCCTTTAGAAGAGCTATGTTAAAAAGTGAAATTATATACGCAGTTAAACTTTTAAACCAACTTCAGAGATGTCAAAACAAACCAGTTTGAGCCATGGTACTTCAATGAACAAAATCATCACTGCGCAATAAAATGTTAAAACCAAAATTCATGGAAATTCCGCTACCGCACACAGTATAAATCTAATTTCGGTAACACCACAAATATCCCCAATCTTTTTATAAAGATGTAAATCCCAAAGGAAAATGTATTCGATTTTACAACACGACCTATTAGACCTTGTTTTATCAAAGGACAACTTCAAAAATATCTTAGCTAGATGAACTCGATTCCGACTAAAATTGAAATTTTTAATTTCTTTAATGCAATGCTATAGATGCAGACAACTGTTAGAAGATGGTCCGATGTTCCGAATTCCTCGATTTATTACTCGAAGTGGGCTACATTGACAACTGTGTAGTATTTATACCGGTGTATGCTTATTTACCGAAATGCAAATCACGCGAGTTGTTGATTCTACGGTGTGCCCTAATTTACCGAGTGGAGAAATAATTTTTGAATCAAATTCTACAAATCGCGTATTATATGGAATAACTATATTATTCCATATATTTAACAATTAAATAATGCAAGTAACTATCCAAAACATTTGTAAAACAAACAATTCAAGTGCCGAAAGGGGATTGGAATCGCTATGTGGTTGTCCAAGTATTAAAAGATCTAATGCTTTCTGAACCAAAGTGCCCAACGAGACAATAGACATAACCTGACAAACGGTTTAGATTATTTACTATTTACATTGGCTGATAAACGTGATTTGGATTAGAATACAATTCCGTAAATTCAACTTATACACCTAGGTAATGTACCTACCTTGAAGTCATTAGACATTGATCCCCGCCATCTGGCAGTAAACTAATTTCAAAGTTCAGATATAAATCTTGGTATACACCTGTAAATAAATGGTACCATATGTAATAGCGTATCAAGACAATTAACGGACGTGAAGTTTGTCCTAACTTATCTTAAAACCAACAACAACGTTTATAAATAAATTTGACAGTGTATTTTGAATAATACACAACAGCATTAACAGTGCTTTGTCCTAAGATATTTCTAAGAGGCTACTATAGCTGGAATGGCTGTTTTGACTTTGTACTAGACCCAATCCAATCAAAAAACAACGTCCCTTAAGCTATCAGAACCCATACAGCAGAACATTCCAAGATAAGCTAATTAAATGCCCCATACATTTTTTTATTCTGCTCATTCTAGAAAAAGCCTAAGGCTTTATCAATTCAAAGCTAGCCTAACTCAAAGCGAAAATCGGGCTTAAACCGAAATTACAACCTAAAACAAGATCAAATAACATACAAATAGTTTTAGGCTCATTATGGTTTAATGAAATGACCCATTAAAAAATGTTGGGCTCCACCCGTTCTTGACCAAACTTCAGGTCATTTTATCTAAAGCTAGCAGAACCCAAAACGAAAATCGGACCAAAACCGAAATAAAAACTTCTGCTAGCTTTAGATAAAATGACCTGAAGTTTGGTCGAAAAGGAGTAGAGCCCAACAATTTTTAATGGGACATTTCATTAGACCATAATGAGCCTAAAATTATTTGTATGTTATTTGATCTTATTTTGGGTTCTAATTTCGGTTTTGGTCCGATTTTCGATTTGGGTTATTCTAGCTTTAGATTAAATGACCTGAAGTCTGGTCAAAAAGGAGTAGAGTCCAAAAATGTTTAATGAGGCATTCGATTAGACCATAATGAGCCTTACAGTATGTAAATTGATCTTGTTTTGGAATCTAATTTCGGTTTTGCTCCGATTTTCGAATTGGGTTCTACTAGCTTTAGATAAAATAACCTGAAGTTTGGTCAAAAAGGAGTAGAGCCCAAAAATTTTTACTGTGACATTTGATTAGACAATAATGAGCCTAAAATTATTTGTTTGTCATTTGATCTTGTTTTGATCCTAAAATTAACCTTTAATTTTCCAATTGTTTTTAAATCATTTTTTGATATGGGTTCTGCTAACTTTTTCTAAAGCTAGCAAAACCCATCGTTTTAGTTGGAAGGGGTGAAGCCCAAAATTTTTTAATATAACATTTAATTAGCCTATTATGGCTTCTGCTGTATGGGTTCTACTAGCTTAAGAGACGTAAAAAACCGGAATTTTCTTGAAAATCTAGGTGAACACTGGATGTATTATTTAACAGTTTTATACTACAATATATCTTTAAAAATGGTTTGTCCTAAGATATTTCTAACAGGTTACTACGGATGGAATGTTTGTTTTGACCTTGTGGTAGACCCAATTCAATTAGAAACAGGAATTTTCCGGAAAATCTAGGAGAACACTAGGTGCAATATTTAAAAGTTGTATACTACAATATAGCATTAAACATGCTTTGTCCTAAGATATTTCTAAGAGGTTACTTACGGCTCAAATAGGTGTTTTGGATCCAGCATATCCAATCTTATCCTAATCGGTTAGGAATTGATCGAGTTCTGTTCCAGGTGGCCTAAATCTAGAACTTTTACCAAAAGTTATTTAAGAATCCTATTTCCATCCAACATACCCAATCCCATCATAATCGGTTAAGAATTGATCGAGTTCCGTCCCGAGCGGCCATATACCAGAATTTCATCCCAAAACCTGTTAGGAATCCCATTTCCATCCAACACACCCAATTCCAACATAGGCGGCTAAGAAATGTCTGAGTTCCGTCCCAGATGGCCTACTTCCAGAACAAGTGCAAAACCGAAAGACGATTAAATTTAAAAACATTCAGATTTAGCAGACAATCGGATTTAACGGACTCACCAATTAGTACGTTAAATCGAGGTTTTAGTATATTTTGAATATACCACGCTTGATTTATAAAGCGAAAAATTATAAGCTTATCGTACTTTTGATAGATCTATATTGTGAATCAAAAATATTGCTACTGCCTAAATTGCAGAACACCTACTAGGTCATCAACCCTTGTTGATTGCAAATTTAATATTTAAATTTAATTGCATATTGTAAGTTTTTGTCATTTTCCTGTCACAGATTTTAACCAAATCTCGCTAGGATCTCTCAATTAATGAAAAAAGTTCAAGTATATGAAGATTTATTCCGAATAGTCAATCCGCCTGGGCTGTATAGATGCCGAATTTTGAGGAACTATTCTTTTTTATCAAAATTGGTCATTTACAGTTTTATTTAAAAAATGACCCGAACTAATTTATCGTTACAAACGACCAGTCGGTTTTGTGTAAATGTTCGTATTATCTAATTTATCGAAAGGTTCAATAATTATCCAAATTAATTATGTTTTATGTTTTAAATTACTAGTAAAACGAGCCTGATATTCGGCCCCTAAATCATACAAAGCATTACATTTGAAAACGATACGTACACCCACAATGTGCCTACACTTAAATATGTGTCCTATACATGAAAATCTCAATATGGGTTTGGCGTCGTCACATCCCCTCGATTCAATAAAATCTTATTACTCGTACGTACAATAAAAACAAAAAAAATAATTATTATCTGTTGTAATTTGTATTTTTAGATAAGTTAATTTTCCATGAAAACAAAAAGCAACGGAAAATTATCTGTGATAACTACTGGATGAATGATGAAACAAATCATTTTCTTTGTACACTCACACATACATTAGAAATACACAAAAGAGAAATTTCCACTATCCTACATGGAAAATTGAACACGACACAGAGATAGAAAAACACAAAATACTTTAATGCCATCGAACTATATACTTCTCTACCACCATGGCGCTTGATGATTCCGTCTCGCATGTATTCTTTACATTCGTTAAAAGAAAACGAAGATCACATATGGTATGTGATGGTGAAACAAAAAACCGTAATAAGAATGAATGAATGATGATTATGTGATGAAGTAGTTGATGATGCTAATGATGACGAAACTACCATATGTAAGGAAGACTTGTTTTCTATATACTTACATGTACGAGCACGTATATAGACGATATAGTATATAGTAATATTGTGTAGGAATGACGACGATATTACATTCATTTGAATTGAGGATACATGGAAGCATACTTGTAGATGCGACGACGAACATGTCGTCCTTTTATCATCAATTTATTTTATCTCTCTATGGCTCTATGTACGAGCGTCGACTGACATGAACTACACATATATGTAGTACATATCGATTTGTTGTTGTTGTTGTTATTGGTGTGGTTGATGATGCTTTATTTTCATTTCGAGACTCGAGCAATATTGTGTCATTTTAATTTTGTTTACAACTCTAGACGAGATGAATATCGCTGTATTATATGGATATAGATGATGATTGGAAAGCATATGTTCCGTATTTACATGGAAGATGTTTTAACAGAATTGCTATCATTTGTCATGGTCCAATCCGATCCATAGTCCAAAATGTACATTGTTAGAAAATACATTGTTGTAAAATGTAGATTGTTTGTATGTTTTAATCTATGCAATCTATTCTGGGGCCGAATCACTATTCCAATTCTTTCGCGGTTCGCGTTTCACGTCCTACGAAATCATCTACCATTTCTTGCCAAATCGAGGACGTACGGCTATAGGTTCGCTTTACGTCGGCCCATGAGTTGTGTACTCCGACAGGGGCTCATAGTTGCGTTCAATTCCATCACCGATCGTAATTGTAATCAGAGGATGAAAATTTTATTTTACATGCTGCCCCATGCTCGGATTCGAACCCAATACCTCCATCTATTATTTTGGAAAACAGCAAAAATTATTTAGTTGTAATAAGTGTACTAAGAAGTCACGGTGGCTTTTTAATTACAAAAATATTAGGCTACGTGGGAGGACTACGTTTTGAGTCTTGAAATATGATGAATATACTGCTAACTCGTAATAAGTAACAATAAATGTTAATGTAACTAAGGGAGTGGCAACTTCCGCAGGAGCTTTTTAGTTTTTTGCAATTATATTGAAAAGTATATCAGATATACTTTTCAATATAATATCAGATTCTAAATTAATTTTGCAAAAATATCTTTTCAGATCAGCTTCCCCAAAACTTAAACGGAAATGACGATTTTTGGCATAAAACGTGTTTTCAACAAAAAAATTGTCCCAGACGGATTGGTTGATCGGAATGAAACTTCAAACTTAAGCTGTTTTCATAAATTCGAAGATTTCAGTGATTCTTGGTCTAAATTTGTCCACCGGAATTCGCGGAATATTTGTGGGTCGGAGCTAGTCCACTAATAATAAAACAAATATTTTAATCAATGAGAAGCAATATGTTGTTTGATATTATAACTTCTGAGTTTATATAGTAAAATTGCTTGAATGTTTATAATTTTCTATTACCAGCTGAATTGGTAACATGTAGCGGAAGCCTAGTTTTTGCTACGGCTACGGATCTGTTATAGCAACTTGAGTTGTTCTTCTGTGACGTAAGATGTTATGTAGCGATGAATGTCATGCATGTTTACTTCGGTAGTTGATGCCCTTAGATTCCATTGTTGATTATTAATTGACTCTTTAATGGCTTCGATATCTGAGTTAAATTATGAGCTCCGATTTGCTCCGAGCGAGAATTCAAATCTACACTGCTAAATGCTCTGTACCCTGTCAATGTGAATGTTTCTCATTTCAATAGACAGCTTGGATCTAGTGTTAGGATTTCCTCTCCTTGGATGAGAGTGGTTGTTGTTTCGATTATTCCGCTGCTACTTTCGCAAATCACGTTATAAATATCCTCGGATTTGGCTACAAAGGTCCATGCATTATGTCGGCGTAATGGATTCTATGGTGAGGTAATGTTTATTCTGTATATTTCACAACTAGTTGGCTCCTAATTTACTGGATAAGTTGCATCACACAGTTCTTCCGAAGAGGGACGTACATGAAATTTGGGTAATTTTGGGTGATAGCCAGATATTGTTTTAACATCTAGATGAGGTTACAAAGACATTTTACGCTTGTGCGGTATCGCAATCAATAAATTGCGTGGTATATTTTGTTTCGAGTCCTCTGTACTAGTGGAGTATGGATCTCGAATGTGACTGTTGCCTCAAATTTTATGGTTTTAACGATGGCTATTTTATAGAGGACGGCTATATTCTCACTTCAATAAGGCATAGCCTGACTTGGTTTTATGTTTCGAATGATTTGTTTGACTTGCTCCTGAAGTTGAGATGGAGCCTTGATGGACTTCAGTGGTGATTATTGCGATTTGAAAGTTTCGTAGTTTCATCATCTCCAGCATAGTATGTATTGCAAGGTCGGTAAATTCTTCAAAGAACAGAACGGCTGTTAGAATTTGATTGTATGCCTCGAATTTCTGTGTTGTTTCCTCATGAGTATGTTTCATGACGTTGACAGTCGACTCTAATATGGGCATCTGGTTTTGTAATATTTCATTTTGATGCTGCTGGTTAGCATTTAATTTTTCTATGCTTTCCTTGTAGATTTTTCCATCTCTTTGATCTAGCACCCCGAATAGTTCGTTGGTAATTTTACCTACAAAATTGAAAGGCGCCCTTCTTTTGCGGGTGATTTTATTTCCCCCTGAGGCGTTTCATACTTCGGTTTGTTCATGTAAATCTACTTGGAGTGCTTTTATCAGTGAAACAATGACTTCACAGTACTTAAACGTATCATTGTGTATACTAATTTTTTAAGCGTTCTATTTCCGTTCTATTTAAGTGTTCCCAAAGTGATTTAGTTCTGCCCAATAGGAATTGAGAGAATAATATGTTATGATTCTCTATTCTCCATTGATTAGACTTGCTTGACCAATTATCAAAGTAGATCACGGGATGAGAGAAGCATCTTGATATATTGCATTTTGTTGGTGTTTCTGCTGTTACTGTCCTAATGCACAGATTACTGCGAAAGTGTGAAGCAGCAGCTTGAACTTGGTGATTGCTCTTGACAGGCGTTATGCTGTTTTGCGTGGTCGTTGGCTTCAGCCGCGTCGATTTACTTAAAATTTACAGATAAAAATTGTTTTTCACCAAAAATTCGGCCCTGTACAGCCCAAACGGATTTATTGATCAATGTGAAACTTCATACTTAAGGTTTTTCTATAAATTTGCAGATTCCATTGAATTTTGAACGATATCAATTTCATTGGGTTTATCGAAATGTGGATCAGCCAATTATACATTTTTTTAATAGTCTTAGTCGTTTACATTGAATTTGCCCGCACTTGGCAAGCTTGGCAGTTGATCTTGGTAAACCTAACTTCTGTATACCAGATTCTGAAATAAAGAAAGCCTGGGAACACGAATCTAAAATAATTATGCACAACTTGAACATTCCAGATATGTTCCTCACTTTGGAAAAAGCAGTTGATAATATAGATGATAAACCGTTCAAATAAGCAACCAGTTATATCTCCACGTTTTCTGCTTCTGTAGCATGCTCCAATATCTCATCATCTACCTGTGCGTTGTTTAATTTGAGTTGTTGATTCGGGCCGTTACATGGTTTCAATTGACTGTTGGTTGCTCTTTATGTCGTATAATCAGTTTCAAGAAACAATGTGTGATGAAGTTTTCTGCATTTCTTGCAACCAAACTTTGATGAACACGATGTAATGCGGTGATTACGTGACAAACCAGTATAAAATACCCTGTTGTTCTGTATAAAACCTCTCCTTAATTTAATTGCCATTGCTTTAAATTTTTTGATAAATCGCTAAACGGATGTTGTTGGTGAGCCCAGTGGACTTACGTTGGCTCGGGTAAATCGGATGTTTAACGGAATTCTTGTTTGCATGGTACATTCTTCGTTCACAATATTTTCCTAAAAAATTCATGAATTAGTCTGTGTTTGGAACATCATTTTTAGATGATAATTTTTCTGATGTTAGTTTTGTGTCTTTATTGTTATAGTTCCATCTGTGTTTCAATAGTATAATTAAATAACAGAACGTAGTATTTTCTGGCAGCGTCTGGCAGGCCTTTAGCTGTTATTAGGTCAAAGTCTGGCGCATTTCATGTATTAATTTGTATTTGTCCTCAACCATTTCGCAAGAAAGAGTAAGGTCAGGGTGATTTCTTGATCTTAAATATACTTAAAAGGTTGTTACTCTCCTGTACCTCATTAGGCTGAAATATTACATCTAGGCGATACAAAAGCATCTACTTTCCGTTCATTGCTTCTTGATCATCTTCCATTGTTTTTTCTTATCTGAGTTATTAAACTATTTATTCAGTTTGTTGTCTTCTGCAATGAATAGTCATAACCGTATCATATGCTAATGATCGAAGGTATGCTCCCATTTCTTCCTTATTTATGTTTTTCTGCAACTAGACCTCTTGGGTGATTTATATCTTTTCGGTGATTTATATGTTTTGATATCCATTTGAGGATGATTCATCTTTATTTCGTTGCTTAATATTTCTTTGAATCCTTCCCAACCTTTATATGGATTTGTCAGGATAGGATTTCCGAAGTAAGGAACCGAAGAAGACAAAGAAACAGCTAGTATCAAATGATGAATAGTGGCTAGCATCAAATGATGGCATAAGAGGTGCTCTTTAATAAAGCGCATTTGATAATGCGTTGGAAAATCGGATCGCATAGAATATTTTGGCGATTTTTGGGTTACACTGTATTAATTATTGGCCAGATCACAGAGATTCTACCGAGTAGTGGCTAGTACCAAATGATGGCATAAGAAGTGCTCTTTGAAATAAAATTGGTCTCAGCAAAAAACTATGAGATTTTCCTTTTTGCTAAACCTTACCTTACCTAACATTTTGTGGGTCCCGACCAGACAACCCCTTCTACGATTTTTCTCGAATTTAACATCCATCACAACCGGTTTCCACCCGTACTAGAAAACCTTTTGCAAGCAATTTTCATTTAAATCGTTTGAGCTAAGAAAACTATTAAAAATTAACTTGGGCTCACCCGACAAGCCCTTATACTATTTTTCTCAAAATCAGTATCCATCGTAATCGGTTCTTGGTACAAGAAAACCTCCTACAATCAATTTTCCATTAAATTGTTTGAGCTAAAAAAAATGAAAAATTAACCCGAAGTGCACCAAACAGGACCTTACACGATTTTTTCCGAATTAAGGATCCATCGTAATCGGTTCTTGGTACTCGAAACCCGTATTTACGCAATTTCCATTAAAATCGTGTGGGCTAAGAAAATAAATTAAAAATTTATTTTGAAAAATAAACCGGAGTCGTACTCGAAAACCACCTTTAAGCAATTTACATTTAAATCGTTTGGGCGGAGAAAAAAAAATAAGAATGAACCCGGGGCCCACCAGACAATGTCTTACATGACTTTTCACGAAATCTGAATCCATCGCAATCGATTTCTGGTACTAGAAAACCTCTTTCAAGCAATTTCCATTTAAATTATTTCAGCTAACAATAAAACTGAAATAAACCCGGGGCCCACCAGACAAGCCCTTATACGATTTTCCTGAAATCATAATACATCACAATCGGATACAGTGAAACCCAAAAATCGCCAAAATATTCTATGCGATCCGATTTTCCAACGCATTAAAAAATGGGAAAATCTCGTTGTTTTTTAATGAGAACAATTTTATTACAAAGAACACCTCTTGTGCTATCATTTGATACTAGCCACTACTCGATAGAATCTCTGTGATCTGGCCAATAATAATTACAGTGTAACCCTAAAATCGCCAATAATTCTGTGCGAACCGATTTTCCAACGCATTAACAAATGGAAAAATCTCGTAGTTTTTTGATGATACCAATTTTATTTCAAAGAGCACCTCTTGTTCCCATCATTTGATACTAGCCACTACTCGGTAGAATCTCTGTGATCTGGCCAATAATTAATACAGTGTAACCCAAAAATCGCCAAAATATTGTATGCGATCCGATTTTCCAACGCATTAACAAATGGGAAAATCTCGTAGTTTTTTGATGATACCAATTTTATTACAAAGAGCACCTCGTGTGCCATCATTTGATACCAGCCACTACTAGGTAGAATCTCTGTGATCTGGCCAATAATTAATAAAGTGTAACCCAAAAATCGCCAAAATATTCTATGCGATCCGATTTTCCAACGCATTAACAAATGGGAAAATCTCGTAGTTTTTTGATGAGAACAATTTTATTTCAAAGAGCACCTCTTGTTCCCATCATTTGATACTAGCCACTACTCGGTAGAATCTCTGTGATCTGGCCAATAATTAATACAGTGTAACCCAAAAATCGCCAAAATATTATATGCGATCCGATTTTCCAACGCATTAACAAATGGGAAAATCTCGTAGTTTTTTTATGATACCAATTTTATTACAAAGAGCACCTCTTGTGCCATCCACTACTCGATAGAATCTCTGTGATCTGGCCAATAATAATTACAGTGAAACCCTAAAATCGCCAATAATTCTGTGCGAACCGATTTTCCAACGCATTAACAAATGGAAAAATCTCGTAGTTTTTTGATGACACCAAATTTATTTCAAAGAGCACCTCTTGTTCCCATCATTTGATACTAGCCACTACTCGGTAGAATCTCTGTGATCTGGCCAATAATAATTACAGTGTAACCCTAAAATCGCCAATAATTCTGTGCGAACCGATTTTCCAACGCATTAACAAATGGGAAAATCTCGTAGTTTTTTGATGAGAACAATTTTATTTCAAAGAGCACCTCTTGTTCCCATCATTTGATACTAGCCACTACTCGGTAGAATCTCTGTGATCTGGCCAATAATTAATGCAGTGTAACCCAAAAATGGCCAAAATATTCTATGCGATCCGATTTTCCAACGCATTAACAAATGGGAAAATCTCGTTGTTTTTTGATGAGACCAATTTTATTACAAAGAGCACCTCTTGTGCTATCATTTGATACTAGCCACTACTCGATAGAATCTCTGTGATCTGGCCAATAATTAATACAGTGTAACCCAAAAATCGCCAATAATTCTGTGCGAACCGATTTTCCAACGCATTAACAAATGGGAAAATCTCGTAGTTTTTTGATGAGAACAATTTTATTTCAAAGAGCACCTCTTGTTCCCATCATTTGATACTAGCCACTACTCGGTAGAATCTCTGTGATCTGGCCAATAATTAATACAGTGTAACCCAAAAATCGCCAAAATATTCTATGCGATCCGATTTTCCAACGCGTTAACAAATGGGAAAATCTCGTTGTTTTTGATGAGAACAATTTAATTTCAAAGAGCACCTCTTATGCCATCATTTGATACCAGCCACTACTCGGTAGAATCTCTGTGATCTGGCCAATAATTAATACAGTGTAACCCAAACATCGCCAAAATATTCTATGCGATCCGATTTTCCAACGCATTAACAAATGGGAAAATCTCATAGTTTTTTGATGAGAACAATTTTATTTCAAAGAGCACCTTTTGTTCCCATCATTTGATACTAGCCACTACTCGGTATAATCTCTGTGATCTGGCCAATAATTAATACAGTGTAACCCAAAAATCGCCAAAATATTCTATGCGATCCGATTTTCCAACGCATTAACAAATGGGAAAATCTCGTTGTTTTTTAATGAGAACAATTTTAGTACAAAGAACACCTCTTGTGCTATCATTTGATACTAGCCACTACTCGATAGAATCTCTGTGATCTGGCCAATAATAATTACAGTGTAACCCTAAAATCGCCAATAATTCTGTGCGAACCGATTTTCCAACGCATTAACAAATGGAAAAATCTCGTAGTTTTCTGATGATACCAATTTTATTTCAAAGAGCACCTCTTGTTCCCATCATTTGATACCAGCCACTACTCGATAGAATCTCTGTGATCTGGCCAATAATTAATACAGTGTAACCCAAAAATCGCCAAAATATTCTATGCGATCCGATTTTCCAACGCATTAACAAATGGGAAGATCTCGTTGTTTTTTGATGAGACCAATTTTATTTCAAAGAGCACCTCTTGTTCCCATCATTTGATACTAGCCACGACTCGGTAGAATCTCTGTGATCTGGCCAATAATTAATACAGTGTAACCCAAAAATCGCCAATAATTCTGTGCGAACCGATTTTCCAACGCATTAACAAATGGGAAAATCTCGTAGTTTTTTGATGAGAACAATTTTATTTCAAAGAGCACCTCTTGTTCCCATTGAAACGCCGATCGCGGTTGCAGACGGCATTCCCAACCCTGATTAAAAACAAAAATAAAATAAAAAATAAACAAATTTACCCGTATTATTATTTGAATAATATTGGGAAATTCGTTCGGAAACATAAGTTGGACCTCATCTAAATAAAATATTCGCCCCACTCTTTTTGCGATTGGCTATAAATAACGCCTTCGCTTTTTGCTCGCTCTCTTTGGTTTTTAGTCCTCAAATTTTGGTAAACCGATAGATTGAAACGGCGGTTGCTGATGCACCCTTGTTCCCAGCCCTGTGAAATAAATTTCCCTGTATTTCTATATTGGGTAATTGTTTTCACGAAAAATGGTTAACCTACCCTTATTTAAGTTGATTCCCCTACTTCTCAAATTTAAAATAAATAGCGGTCCCAAATTGGGGAGGCAAGTCAGTTTGTTTTAAGTAGTGTAATCGTAATTATGTACCAAGTAATTAAATAGTCAAGAATCCCTGTTAGTAAGTTTTTTTTTTGTTTGAAACGCGTGGGGATCGCGTATATCGAAATCTGTGTAAGCTCACAAATTTAATTAAGAAACGGGCGTTGGAGTTTAATAAATGCCGTGGTGAAGGAATCATTACATAATTCCAAAATTAAATTGTACATTTGATTATCAAATAATGTTAAGTGTAGTTATGGTAGATGCGAAAATGCATATATTTAGCGGTACCATTTTGAAAGTTTTGTAACAAAACGGCGGTACCTATATATTTTTTTTTGTAAGCGTAAAATATTAATGCGCTAAATTAACTTTATAAAACCACGAGTCAGGTTCTAATGCGTTACCTTGGAAAAAAACTGTATTTAAACCGAATGTGAGTCTGTGTAAAACGGTTAAGACGTTTGCAATAGAAAATCGTGCAAAATGTCTAGTCACTTACTGTGTTTTAAATAATTGAGTATTTCATTTGAATCGGACATTATAAAAATTATTGGTGAAAACAAACTTAAAATTATTATAATATTTAGTTTAATTAAAAAATTAAATTAATAATAAAATAAATAGTTATGTTAGTGTCAATCATTTAATTTTGTATGTACGACGCCTAAGTATATTATATATCGATTAGCATTATATATGTATGTTACTGTATGTTGCGCAACAATTATATGCAACGCAGAAACTTAAGTACACAAATGAAATTTTATTGGAGTATTTCGTTTGTGCATACTAAAATAACAAACAAATAAAACTCATCGATTCGAGCTTCGGTTGTATGCATCAAAATTGTATATACTGTACATAGATTGGAATGTACATAAGAAAATTAAACACAAAAAAAAAATACATAGAATGGATATTGGTGATCAGCTGTGGAAAACAACCTTGTTGGATTGGATATTAATTAACCACTTCAGGATGAGTTTTTAAAAATTTATTTATCTATTTATTCCAAAATTTATAAAACTATTTGTTATATCTGTTGTTATTTATTTATAAAATTATTTATTCATATTCCTATTTATTTTCTATTATACGTTATAAATAAAAAAATAAAAAAAAAAAATATTTATGCAAGAAAATTAAAAATTACAAAACTAAAAGAGCAATTAAAATATCTAAAGCTCCATATTGAAATTTAATCATAAAATAAAAATATTTTAAAATTAATTATTTAAAAGAAGAAAAATTTGGCTGGGTGAAAATACTTTCATTTCAATAATTTAAAGTAAAGTTCTTAGATTTCGTAAAATTGCTTTATAAAGGGAGCCAAACATTAATATTATTTGCACACCAACTAAATTTAAGTAATTAAGCTAAGCAAAAGTCCGGACTATAAAAAATACAATTATTTTAATTCGAAATTTTTTTTAGGATAATTATTTCGATGTTTATTGTTACATTGTATTTTTTTTTTGTTGTAAATAAGTTATTTTGATTCACGAATAATTCTTATAGAAATACAAACTCGATTGTTAATTTTGTAAAATTTAATTCTGCTGGTTTTATATTATTGTTTTTTTTCTGTGGTTATCAATTTGAACATGGCTTAATTAAAACTCCCAATACTACGGTGATGGGACCCAGCTAAATTCGAAGAAGTTAATTCGTTGTATTCCCATTCGCGGTGTATTCTAATATTGTACATGTTTCTGAAACCCCCACGACCTTAACCGGGAGCACTAGCCGGCTACCAATCACCGCTCAGAAACCGCTGTATAATAATTCTGTTAGCAAAACTAGGTTTTGTTACACCATCATTTGATACTAGCCACTACTCGGTAGAATCTCTGTGATCTGGCCAATAATTAATACAGTGTAACCCAAAAATGGCCAAAATATTCTATGCGATCCGATTTTCCAACGCATTAACAAATGGGAAAATCTCGTTGTTTTTTGATGAGACAAATTTTATTACAAAGAGCACCTCTTGTGCTATCATTTGATACTAGCCACTACTCGATAGAATCTCTGTGATCTGGCCAATAATTAATACAGTGTAACCCAAAAATCGCCAATAATTCTGTGCGAACCGATTTTCCAACGCATTAACAAATGGGAAAATCTCGTAGTTTTCTGATGATACCAATTTTATTTCAAAGAGCACCTCTTGTTCCCATCATTTGATACTAGCCACTACTCGGTAGAATCTCTGTGATCTGGCCAATAATTAATACAGTGTAACCCAAAAATCGCCAAAATATTCTATGCGATCCGATTTTCCAACGCGTTAACAAATGGGAAAATCTCGTTGTTTTTGATGAGAACAATTTAATTTCAAAGAGCACCTCTTATGCCATCATTTGATACCAGCCACTACTCGGTAGAATCTCTGTGATCTGGCCAATAATTAATACAGTGTAACCCAAACATCGCCAAAATATTCTATGCGATCCGATTTTCCAACGCATTAACAAATGGGAAAATCTCATAGTTTTTTGATGAGAACAATTTTATTTCAAAGAGCACCTTTTGTTCCCATCATTTGATACTAGCCACTACTCGGTATAATCTCTGTGATCTGGCCAATAATTAATACAGTGTAACCCAAAAATCGCCAAAATATTCTATGCGATCCGATTTTCCAACGCATTAACAAATGGGAAAATCTCGTTGTTTTTTAATGAGAACAATTTTATTACAAAGAACACCTCTTGTGCTATCATTTGATACTAGCCACTACTCGATAGAATCTCTGTGATCTGGCCAATAATAATTACAGCGTAACCCTAAAATCGCCAATAATTCTGTGCGAACCGATTTTCCAACGCATTAACAAATGGAAAAATCTCGTAGTTTTCTGATGATACCAATTTTATTTCAAAGAGCACCTCTTGTTCCCATCATTTGATACTAGCCACTACTCGGTAGAATCTCTGTGATCTGGCCAATAATTAATACAGTGTAACCCAAAAATCGCCAAAATATTCTATGCGATCCGATTTTCTAACGCATTAACAAATGGGAAGATCTCGTTGTTTTTTGATGAGACCAATTTTATTACAAAGAGCACCTCTTGTGCTATCATTTGATACTAGCCACTACTCGATAGAATCTCTGTGATCTGGCCAATAATTAATACAGTGTAACCCAAAAATCGCCAATAATTCTGTGCGAACCGATTTTCCAACGCATTAACAAATGGAAAAATCTCGTAGTTTTTTGATGAGAACAATTTTATTTCAAAGAGCACCTCTTGTTCCCATCATTTGATACTAGCCACTACTCGGTAGAATCTCTGTGATCTGGCCAATAATTAATACAGTGTAACCCAAAAATCGCCAAAATATTCTATGCGATCCGATTTTCCAACGCATTAACAAATGGGAAAATCGCATAGTTTTTTGATGAGAACAATTTTATTACAAAGAACACCTCTTGTGCCATCATTTGACATCAGCCTCTACTCGGTACCATCTCTGTGATCTAGCCAATAATTAATACAGTGTAACCCAAAAATGGCCAAAATATTCTATGCAATCCGATTTTCCAACGCATTAACAAATGGGAAAATCTCGTAGTTTTTTTATGATACCAATTTTATTACAAAGAGCACCTCTTGTGCCATCCACTACTCGATAGAATCTCTGTGATCTGGCCAATAATAATTACAGTGTAACCCAAAAATCGCCAAAATATTCTATGCGATCCGATTTTCCAACGCATTAACAAATGGGAAAATCTCGTAGTTTTTTGATGACACCAATTTTATTTCAAAGAGCACCTCTTGTGCCATCATTTGATACTAGCCACTACTCGGTAGAATCTCTGTGATCTGGCCAATAATTAATACAGTGTAACCCAAAAATCGCCAAAATATTCTATGCGATCCGATTTTCCAACGCATTAACAAATGGGAAAATCGCGTAGTTTTTTGATGAGAACAATTTTATTACAAAGAACACCTCTTGTGCCATCATTTGACATCAGCCTCTACTCGGTACCATCTCTGTGATCTAGCCAATAATTAATACAGTGTAACCCAAAAATCGCCAAAATATTCTATGCAATCCGATTTTCCAACGCATTAACAAATGGGAAAATCTCGTAGTTTTTTTATGATACCAATTTTATTACAAAGAGCACCTCTTGTGCCATCCACTACTCGATAGAATCTCTGTGATCTTGCCAATAATAATTACAGTGTAACCCAAAAATCGCCAAAATATTCTATGCGATCCGATTTTCCAACGCATTAACAAATGGGAAAATCTCGTAGTTTTTTGATGACACCAATTTTATTTCAAAGAGCACCTCTTGTGCCATCATTTGATACTAGCCACTACTCGGTAGAATCTCTGTGATCTGGCCAATAATTAATACAGTGTAACCCAAAAATGGCCAAAATATTCTATGCAATCCGATTTTCCAACGCATTAACAAATGGGAAAATCTCGTAGTTTTTTTATGATACCAATTTTATTACAAAGAGCACCTCTTGTGCCATCCACTACTCGATAGAATCTCTGTGATCTTGCCAATAATAATTACAGTGTAACCCAAAAATCGCCAAAATATTCTATGCGATCCGATTTTCCAACGCATTAACAAATGGGAAAATCTCGTAGTTTTTTGATGACACCAATTTTATTTCAAAGAGCACCTCTTGTGCCATCATTGGATACTAGCCACTACTCGGTAGAATCTCTGTGATCTGGCCAATAATTAATACAGTGTAACCCAAAAATCGCCAAAATATTCTATGCAATCCGATTTTCCAACGCATTAACAAATGGGAAAATCTCGTAGTTTTTTTATGATACCAATTTTATTACAAAGAGCACCTTTTGTGCCATCCACTACTCGATAGAATCTCTGTGATCTTGCCAATAATAATTACAGTGTAACCCAAAAATCGCCAAAATATTCTATGCGATCCGATTTTCCAACGCATTAACAAATGGGAAAATCTCGTAGTTTTTTGATGACACCAATTTTATTTCAAAGAGCACCTCTTATGCCATCATTTGATACCAGCCACTACTCGGTAGAATCTCTGTGATCTGGCCAATAATTAATACAGTGTAACCCAAACATCGCCAAAATATTCTATGCGATCCGATTTTCCAACGCATTAACAAATGGGAAAATCTCGTAGTTTTTTGATGATACCAATTTTATTACAAAGAGCACCTCATGTGCCATCATTTGATAACAGCCACTACTCGGTAGAATCTCTGTGATCTGGCCAATAATTAATACAGCGTAACCCAAAAATCGCCAAAATATTCTGTGCGATCCGATTTTCCAACGCATTAACAAATGGGAAAATCTCGTAGTTTTTTGATGAGACCAATTTTATTTCAAAGAGCACCTCTTGTGCCATCATTCGATATACGTTTATGCAACTGGTTTTGATTGCTATGCCAATGTACATATGACTGAATATTTAATAGTTCATACTACAATTTATTAATATTATTAAATTACATAAAATGTTTTGTATTACTTATGTAAATATTTTTAAACTGTAAATTTTTTTATTTTATTTCAATCAAAATTAATTTTTGATTATTTAAAGAAAATAGTTAAAATTAAAAGAAATCCGTCTGTTGTCAGGTTTCCATTGTTAACATTACTTTTACCGACTGTTTGTTTTTGTTAATTTAACAAATATGATTTTTGTTAATTTTGTGGTTTTGTTAAGAACTTCACATCCATTAAAAATATGTAATAAAAAAATTAAATAAAATAAATTTTTTTTAACGTTTCAATTAAGTCGAAACCTATAACTATATAGTGAACCGCTTGATACAAGACATTTAGAGTTACTCGGAAGAATTGCAAGGAAGTATGAATCCTGAACTTAGCGGCGCTGACGAGCCCTATTAATTTGCTTTTGTCAAGAAATATGCACTATAAAATGCTTTTACTTAATTAATACTCGTAGAACTTTAAGTTCTATTTTTATATTTATTGACTGGCAATAAAATTCCAGATGATGAAAATATTATTTTCAACCCAAGGTCAATTAATTTCCTCATCTGTTCCACAGTGCCATTTTCTGTTCGGACAACAAACATTCAATAAAATAGGCTATTAAAATTACAATAGGAATATACGGTTTATTGCCGAAAACAACGTACATACTATACATAAATGATCTTTCGTCGAAATAAGAACAGTATATAACCTCCAGTACCGTTTAATAATACCTCCTTTCCATCTCATAAAAATGGATAACAATAAATTATTTTTATTTTTTCCGTTTCGTTCGTTTCTCCTCCTATTATGTTGTTCGGATAAACTACACCGACACAACAGCATAAGCGGCAGCAGCACAACATCAGTACTCCAGTACAAAAAAAAACTTACATAATACTTTGGTTCATAAATTTATCGAACGAAAAAAATATTTTGTGATATAATGAATCGATTCAATTATTTTCGATTTTATAGAACTTTATTAAAAGTTTATTATAAATTATCCCAGATGAAGTTAACGACATTAACTGGTCTATTACGATCGATATATCAACATGGTATTTTATATATGTAACCACAAATTGATCGTTTTTTATACGACTAAACATTTACGTTCCGTGCAAATGTTTAGGCATCGCGCTAATCTGCCATAATCTTTCCAATTATAAAACATTTACTTTTAACTTTTTGTCTTTATACCACTCCGCCTCGTTATCGGTATCAATAGAATAACACTTTGCCCTATATACCCATTCCACTTTACCCACAATTTGACGATGAAAGTAACGAAGCAAAATTATGATTGATTGATAAAGTGACGGCAGAAGTTTTCAATTCTTCATACTCGAATATTACGTGTATTAAATATTCATCCCCATAATACGTGTAAAAAATAAATGGAAATTGTGTCGCTTCCTGGTAAGGTAAATGTCGATACATTTCGCTAATCGTATGCGACAGAACCAAAAACTAATTGTAACCACATTGACGTTTATTATAATTGTAATTACAATGATTATGATGTATTATCGGCAACTCAAATGTGATATTATCAGACGTACACCCACGGGTAATTTTTTTTTTTAAATAATATTAAAGTTGTTCAAGATGTTTTTAAATAATATTAAGATATGAACCCCAGGTGTTAAATATTTAATTCACATCCCTCTAATTCGATAAACTCAGTAATTTCAATATTTATCTCCACATCGAATGTCACTCTAAAATTAAATTCCCAAACAGTATTGGAGGAATACTTGATTCGGTAACATCCGTCCATGTTAAGAATAATAATCGACCAATAAAATTATGGACTCTGATTAGGGCTCGAACCCGCTACAGATGGGATGATAACACATGGTGTTGTACACCTTAATCCACTTGACATTTTTTTAATAAATTTTGGTTTTTCAAGATTCATCTATATGCCGGAGCAGAAAAATTTTGAATCAATTTTAAATCTCAACTAAGTTTAATTTTGCTCTAATCACAAATTTGTATAGAATAATGCTGTATAAGATAGCGGAAATTTCTCAGCGGAAAATAAGAGATTTCGCTACTCGCCGCAAGTGGCAGCACTTCTCAGCAAGAGAATTTATTTTGTTATATAATTACCAGTGGAAATTTTTTATTCAATTTGTATCGCTTTTTCCACTAAATAAAACATCCAATAAAAATTAAAAGTGATCTTTAAAATGACAAATTGATTAATCTCCGAAGTAAAGGAACTCGGTAAATAAAATCTTGAAATTTAACAATAGCTCGTCTTTCCGCCATTCTAAAAGAATGACGATGAAATTTGGATAGTAGTATTGATCAGGGATTTTAAAGTAAGTTTTGGACAAAATTATAGGATCTGTTCATGCTGGGCTAAACTTGGCTATTTCATAACACATCCTTTTGAAAATTTAAAAATGTTTATTAATTTATTTTCAGTTTTTGGCCAATACTCAAAAACTTCCACTAGTAACCAATACGTTCGGTGGTTTTTCTAATAGATTAGGTCAAACTGAGGCTACGAGAAAAATTTGATGAACATTGATTGATTAGAATTTTCACTATAATTTTTTTGATTTTCTGCGGCCATATAAGTTTTTTTCAGATTCAGTTACTGGTGGAAGATTTTGAGATATTGATTAAAAACTGAAAACAACTTATATGGCCGCAGAAAGCCAAAAAATTATAGTGAAAATTCTAATCCATAAATGTTCCCCAAATTTTCCTCGAAGTCTTAGTATGACCTAAAAGATCCGAAAATATTGGTTACTAGTGAAACAAAAACTAAAAATAAATTAATAAACATTTTTAAATTTTCGAAAGGATTGGTTATCAAATGGCCAAGTTCAGTCCAGCATGAACGGATCCTAGAATTTTGTCCAAAACTTACTTTAAAATCCCTGATCAATACTACTATCCAAATTTCATCGTCATTCTTTTAGAATGGCGGAAAGACGAGCTATTGTTAAATTTCAAGATTTTATTTATCGAGCTCCTTTACTTCGGAGATCAATAAATTTGTCATTCTTAGGATCACTTCTAATATTTTATTCCGCTGGGATGTTTTATTTAGTGAAAAAAGAGATACAAAATGAATAAAAAATTTCCGCTGGTAATTATATAACAAAATAAATTCTCTTTTGTGATAGTGCTGCCACTTGCGGCGAGTAGCGAAATATCTTATTTTCCGCTGAGAAATTTCCGCTATCTTATACGGCATTCCTATCCCTCGGTGTTGTTGGTGTATTCCGAATGGACCTTGGTAGTCCTTCGGCGCACGCTTCAATCAAGTCCATATTGAACCGACTGAATAGAACACAATCCAATAGACCCAACCTACCGAAGGAACTAGCTGAACTTTAAACATTCTTCACTTGAATTTAGCATGCGTGTATCATTTTTAAAGTTTGACACCGGTTCTCAAACTTCATAATTTGTAGAGCGTTTTCAAAGTGCATTCGCAAGTCTTTTACGTTATCTTAGAGACGTAAATTACATTGAATTGCCACAAAAATTACTGCTATATGCGACCGCACGAGTATCAGCATCACGCAATGAATGCTAGATTCGATTAGTGTAACTAATAGCAGAAACATGATTCATCAGAAGTGATATTGCGTGAAACTACAAAAACAAAGTTATTTTTATTTTACTATCCCTCTCAAGCTTTTACATCCCATGAAGGAATTATGCCACCTGCACGGCATTGTTTTCCTTGCGACGTACGCCGACACGTTGTTGGTGGGACAATTTTTTATAATTTGTTGTGAGGAGGATCGTTTAACATGGTCCAGCCATCTATAACTCCAAGGATACGTTTGATTTCGAAATTCATGCGAATCCGATATTAATTTTCTTGCCACTTTCACTGACCACAGATAGATCGAATGCCCTTCCTTTCAAAAGTACAGATACTTTTCTACAATCGTTAGTGGTTAAGATCCAACTTTCACATCAAAAATTTAGAGCAGGTATTATAAGTGCTTAAAGTACGAGCTTACACAACTGCAAATATGCAGCGGAAATATGAGTATGGTCTTCCATTCTTTGGAAAGCTCCTCCTGTGACTAGGATCACAACGATAAAATCACAAAGATTCATCGATCCTTTTTTCCACAAATATTTGTTTTTGTACTTTCTCTACTATATAGGTACGGGACGAGTACGTCACCCGAAGGGCCAATCGCTCGAATAGGGGTCCCATCGTCGTTCCGGTTTCATCAGCCACGTGTTTTACTCTCCAACTTGAATGAAAATCCTTAGTAAGATTTCTGACATTGCAAACAGTCTCTTGAGTACCTTGAGTTTTATACTCTTAGTGAGTTTTTCGCGTGTTACGAGCTAACGATTTTCATACAGCTTTAGTTATTTTCGATGATTTTACGGAACTGATCGTCGAACCAATCATTCCGTGCTCATGGCAGTCTTCTTCCAAAATTATTTTCTGCCGTGGTAGTAATGGCTGAACTAGATAGCTAACCACCGCTCCTGGGTGTTTGGTGGAGTTTCGTAGCTTTCATTGTTCCGGTTTATATCTTCAGTGATGCCTGATTGGTATAACCGTGAGGGTAGTTTTCTTTGATTGTGGATGATAATCTTCAGTTATACTTCGACACACCAACCATATGATCACTGTCCATGTCGGCGCCTATGCCGCTGTGCTTATGCTGGTCAATTGTCTCTTCGAGATTAAGTTGTAAACAATTTGGTTTTTCATTCTTCTATATCTTTCGGTCGGTACGTGACCTTGTGTGGACGGATTTCGATGACATACTCCAAGTTTTCCTCCGTTCTGATGGCCTGTAGCGGAGAGTGTAACCATTGGTGGTATTATGGATCCCACTCCCAGATCATCTAAGCTCTTAAAATGCAAGTAGGTCTAATGAGTCATTTTCCGAGATTGTTGTTGTGATAGGTCCGATGAATTAATCCGAGTCATTTGTGAATAGCTTTCATAGCTTTAGTTTTTGTGTTACGTGGGTGGATCACGTACTGTTGATAGATCGTAATGCATCCAGTACAGAGCAGATGCTGATTTGATATTGGTGACCTGAATCGACTTCACCAAACTCTCAAACTCTGACAAGCTTTGTATTGCTTTAAGGTATAGCAAATTGAATCAAAAGCTTTGCTGAATTCAGTGTAAATTGTGTCGATTTACAAAGACTGGTCAACGGTTTTCATAGTTGCGATCGAAAACTCTACCAAATTCGTTGCAGTCGATATATGTTTTAATATTATTATTTTGAGAGATTTGCAGGAGATCATTTCAAAGAGCTTTGATATTGAAGGCAATGATGGTATTTCTTTATAACAGGAAATTTCGGCACTTTGTCCAGATTTGAGGTAGGCAGGTTAAGGTAATTTTAGTTATTTTCCATTGAGTCGCCAAAAACACCAAATTGTAGAGACTAATTAAAGGGCAGTCAAAGTGGTTCGACCACTTCGTTTCCGAAATTCTTTAGAACAGTGGATGGTATATTATCATCCTTGCATATATTTCATTATTTGGTATATTGTGTGGTATCTTGTGTTCAGATTAGATTGATATACCCTGTTATTTTCGGTGGTGCTGGAGCATTAGACTAAACTAAATCCATAAATATTTTGAATGTTTTGTTTAAAATAATTCCTCATTTGTGTCAAGAAACGGTCTATAGTTCTCCGAATTGTTGTTTTTCATACGTTTGTATGCTTCGTCCTCTATTCCTCCCCTACACGTTTTTAACAGATTCAGAAAAAACAACTTAAAAGTGCAATCAAAGTATTTATCGGTTTGAGAAAAGATCAAAAGATTAGTCTTGATACCAGATATATCCACTGTGTTTTGAATATTGTAAAGAACTGTTATGTAAGGAGCCTATCTTGCAGTATTCAGATTTCTCTAAGGAATTTAACCTTACCATAAAGGTCTGGGCAACTTATTTGACCGTACTTATTTGGCCAAAAGTTTAAAATCGTGACTGACCATGAGCCACTGACATGGCTTTTTAATCTCAAAGAACCAAATTAGAAATTGGTTTGATAGAGATTAAAACTGGACGAATACGATTACGAAATCGTATACAAAAAATGTGTAAAGAATACCAACGCGAATGCACTCTCACGAATGCGACCCGAAAAATATAATCAACTAGAAAAACTCCTCTAAATCCTCTAATACCCAGATCTCAACTAGTGAACAAAATATTACACCGACTACCAATTAGCCAAAAAATCATTTAAGTTTTAAACTAATCGAACCGGTTGATCCCGAAATGGAAGGCTTCAATATAGGGTGATATATACATGCCCAGATATCATATATACTTACCATATGCCACAACATTGGAACACGGATAACGAAATATCGAGTAACAGGAATAATGTGTGAAGAAATAGTTTTTCAAATAGCTTCTGAAGCGAGAATTTTCGAAATTCACTAAAACACTATCCATAGTAAAAACACACATTCTCCTAACCAACGTGTTCAACCCAGAAGTCCAACAAGCAATAATAAAGAAACAGCACGAGGAAAAGCACCATAGAGGAATAGTTGAAAATCACGAGTTCATCAAAAGGACACACTGTTTTCCGAATATGAAGGTCCAATAATTCATATAGTTTTCTGTTTCGACAACTCCACGAAACTTACCCTAGCCTTTATACATGTAGGCTTGCACCGGCGCAGAAATTTAAAGAAAACTTGTGCAATTCTCTGGCATATACGGTAGACCCACACAAATTATTTCTGATAACGAAGAAAATATGAACACACCTTCATTCAATTACACCACACATCATCATAATAATCAACTGGAAATTCCCAGCAAGATCACACTCAACGCTTCAAGAATCGCCCATTTAAATTTGCCCTAGTGAAGCATTAAAGGGTTAATATACCATGATATGAAAACTTACTCGGTTCGAACTATTAAGTTACTATTTTAGGGCAAACTTCCAGTCTACTCTCTATATCTACAAATGCACAAGAGTACCTACTGATAAAAGTTATAAATAAATAAAACACGCTGCCTTATATAATGAACATTTTCCAATGTTTTGTATTACACTTCGGTTTCTTTGTACAGTCCAAACGATCTACTTATATAAGACAAAACAAGAAAAACACATAAGACATAAAAAACCAAATACAACTTGTTCCCTATCTACCGTGATATGTTAGATTGTGAATTACATTATTCGACATCCACAAAATCATATATGTGAAGTTAGCCCAGAAAGTCATACTTGAAAAAATTAATTTTTGCATCAGGCAACACTAAAGTTATATGTTTATATAAGCCCAGGATTTCATTAAAATTAATTAAATTGATATTAATTCAGCCCAATATTAAAACCTTGTAATAGAACATATTGCACGGCAAGCAAAAAATATATTCAGAACTCAGACATATTTAAACGAGAATTTTTAAAATTTAATTACATCAAACTAAATATACATGTGAGTTAATAATGCTAGTCACAACGGAAGTATTGACTTGCAATTTGTGTGGTTTGCACAAAATATAATGACAAGTGGTTAAATACAGGTTTAATAATGACGAGTACACTGACGAGTTGTTACTATTAGGTTTGGTTTCCGGAACTCTTTAAATGTATTGGCGCATTCAAACATGAGCCTGTAGCGCCAATCACAACCGTAGGATTATCTTGAAATTTTCAAGGTCAGTAACGGACATGATTATAAGTGGGTACTACCAGTTTTGGTTTCCGGAACTAGCAGTTTCCGGGAACCATGAAGTAAAAGAATACAAATGTTGGGCTCAACACGTGTGCGCCTGTAGCGCCAATCGGAACAGCACGATTTTGTTGAAATTTGTATGGTACGTAGGCAGTATAATGATAAGTGGTTACTATTAGGTTTGGTTTCCGGAGTTTTTTAACTCACATGTATATTTAGTTTGATGTAATTAAATTTTAAAAACGTTTAAATATGTCTGAGTTCTGAAGATATTTTTTGCTTGCCGTGCAATATGTTTTATTACGAGCTTTTAATATTTCTTGGGCTGAATTAATATCAACTTAATTAATTTTTGTGAAATCCTGCGGGCTTGTAGACATATAACTTTAGTATTGCCTGATGCAAAAATTTATTTTTTCTGGGATGACTTTCTGGGCTAACTTCGCATACATGTGAAATGGTAGTAGGTGTACCTCAAGGGTCGGTCTTAGGACCGTTACTTTTTTCTTTGTACATAAATGATCTACCATGGAAAATTTTGAATTGCCGGTTTCATCTTTATGCTGATGATTTACAACTTTATATTGGTCGTCATTTATCACAGCTAGATAAGATAGTGATTAAACTTAACACAGATCCTAAAAATGTTCCTTTGTGGGCTAAAACTTCCTTATCAAGAAATCCGATTAAAAGTAAGGTTCAAAGGTTCTCTCAAAAAATGATCGACATAATGTTACACCTACAATTTTCTTTTATAATGATGTTATATCCTTTGTTCCAGTGGTTAATGATTTAGGTTTGCTTTTGAATTCTAAACTAATTTGAAATGATTATATTAGCTCTCTTTGCCAGAGGGTTAATTATGCCTTGTATTCTTATTTATTTATTTATTTATTTTACCAACAGTATTAATTTACATCTGGTATTTTTAAAATTAGGTTTATTTATATAAATCAAATTTGAATAAAAAAAGTTTTTAGAATTCTTTTAAATTCATCTCTGGACAAATTAAAATCGAACACGGTAGATACGTTATTAAATACACGGCTAGAATTACAAACCGGGTCCGACATACCAAAATTAGACCCATGGAAGTGCAGATTAATCACTAAGCCTCGGTGTCTGAGTGATCTCACTGGGGCACGTATTGAAAACAAGGAAAGTAGTTGTGAACAATCAATTCGGCCCATTATAACGTCGCGCACAAACATTGCGGAAGAAATTTGTCTTCGAACGAACAATGGTTCAATATTCAATATCAAACAACGGCATAGATACGGCGGAAGCACATACTTAGGAGCGTTTACCTCTCGAGGAAGTCGCCTTAAGGCAAACAGCATAAATCGCTTCTGGATTGATTCTATACGGTTAGAGGAATTGATATAGTACGGATTCCAGATAATTGATGCATACTCCAAGTGCGATCGAACAAATGAAGCAAAGAGGACTTTTAGAGTATATGGATCATGAAAGTCTTTGGAGAAACGGATTAAAAACCCTAACATTGAATTAGCCTTATTAATACATCTGTCAATATGGTCCTTAAACGATAAATCTCGTGAAAACAAAACCCCTAAATCTAGAAAAGAATGAACTCGCTCTATCATAACGCCATTTAAGAATAAACTATTATCATGTCCATTACGTCCATAACGTCTTCTAGAAAGTTCATAACTTTACATTTCGAAACGTTCAGGCAAAGCTTATTCAAGCTACACCAGTCGCAGAAAACGTTTAATTCCTGTTGTAGATTTAGCAGATCGCGATCATTTCTAATCTTACAAAAGATTTTTACATCATCAGCGTAAATCAGAAACTTACAATGTTTGAAGCACCGCTTCACATCATCTATGAATGCAATAAATAATAGAGGTCCAATGTGGCTACCTTGTGGGACGCCAGACAAAACATTGATGTCTCTAGATAAAATATTATTTAAAAAAACTTTTTGAGTTCTGTTCGTCAAATATGAAAAAATCCACTTTAAAGGAAGGGCATCACACTTGTTGAGCTGTCCCAGTTTCTTTACCAATAAAACATGATCAATTTTATCAAAAGCTTTGCTAAAATCAGTAAACACTACCTCAACACCATCACCACCTTCTAATGCTAGCGTCAAAAAATTTGTAAACAAAGCAAGATTTGTCACAGTTGACCGTCCGGGGTAAAACCCATGCTGGTTTACTGAGATGGAATTTTTAATTAAGAAAAAGATGCGGTCCTTGACCATCGATTCAAATAATTTAGGAATAGCCGATAAGATAGAAATACCGCGGTAATTTTCGATATCCGTTCTCCGTCCACTCTTGAAAATTGGTTTAATGAAACTGGATTTCCAAATTGAAGGGAAAACCCCACTTTTCAAACTCAAATTGAAGATGTTCGTCAGCGGCTGAACTAAGACCGAAGCACACTCAACACAAGCGGGTGAATTTTGTCCGGGCCACAACTCATATTCACATTTACATTCAAAAGAGCGTGCAGAACGTCATCGGTAGTAAATTGAAATTGAATGTTTGGATTATTATTAAAACCAAGATCGTCATTCCCACTCGAAGACGGGACATACACATTTTCAAAAAATGCTGCAAACATGTCAGTGATAATTTGTGGATCACTAGCCGTCAAAGAATTGAAAGACATTTGCGAGGGTATACCTCTACAATTCCGTTTCGAATCAACATAACTCCAGAAACATTTAGGGTTGTTTCTAATATTCGATTCGATCTCGACAATATATAAATTATACAAGAAACGATTTAAAATTTTAAATTGAGATCTGAGAGCGCTAAATATTTCATAATTTACGGCGGATGGGTTTAATTTATATTTTTTATGAGCTTTAGATTTCCGATTTTTTAATCCTGAGAGGCGATTATTAAACCATGGCTCGCGCATCGACGAAACTACAGGTGAACGGGGAATAAATTGTTCAATTGCCAAGTTCATTATTTTATAAAACTGATCAATATAAGCGTCTAAACTACCCGTTATATATTGATCCCAATTAATATTGTCCAGAAACTCATTTAAAGCATTATAATTTCCCTTATTAAAATTGAAAGACTCACTAGAATTAAAATTTACGTTAACATTAACACAATTTTCAAATATTAATTGGATATGTAGTGGTATGTGAAAAATACTTGAAGAACCGCCGAGATCATTACAAGCAATGATTGTGCCATGTACTTCTACTGGAACGAACACCAGATCGAGGATATTGCTGCACTGGTTCTCGATGTTATTAATCTGTCTTAGCCCGAGTGAACAGATTGAGTCCATCACCAGATCTGAAGTTAGATCACCATTGAATGGCAGAAGTTCATCATCTACTGTAAGCCATTTTATTTTCGGTAAGTTAAGATCTCCCAAAATCATCACACAATCAAAATCAGGAGATGCAGCTGCTAGTTGGTTTGAGAAAAATAAAGATAGCTCACCATATATATTAACTGAGGATCCGTATGGTATGTAAACAGCAACTATCAACACCAGCCTTTCCATTGAAAGCAAGTTTAACAGCCAAAATTTCCAACTCGTTACTCCCAAGGTCAATAATATCCGCACGTATATCTTTCGTGACCGCTAGCAGAACTCCGCCACCTCTCGCTGTCGATTTAAGATCCGGATACCGATCGCGTCTGAAAACATAGTAGTCTGGAGGGAAGTACTCTGCAGAATTGTGCGAGCTTGTCAGCTATGTTTCCGTGATGCAGATGACATCATATTCATTTTCCAACACTGATAGGTACGTTTCACGCATTTTTGATCGTATTCCGCTAGCGTTGTGATAATAAATAGACAATGTGTTGGTTTCATCTGAGAGTGGCAGTGTCAGTTGAGCGATAGGTGCAGACAGCGGCATCGGATTTGAAGAAGGTATAAAATCAGTTGAGGTCGCAGTAGATATTGTTACAACGTCGTTAGAGCTGAGCGTGGGACTAAAAAATTATTATTCATTGATTTCCGACGTGAATTTAAAAATTCTTTAATCAACACTCCAGAAGGCCACGCCGATGAATCCAGCATTTGGTTAAATTTGCTTACAGGAATACCGATTTTAAATGATACATAATCGCGCTCATCATTACGTCGAAAGCAATATAATACAGGGTTCTCGACTTCAAATTTGTTTTTGATATACATCATAAGATCATCATCAGTAACGTCCTTGCATAATCGAGAAATAAAAATCCATCGTAGCGGTTCAACGGTACGCAAAGTAGAGTTCAAGTCACCACTACCAATAAAAATTTTTTTAGGCGAGTCCATATTATCGTCTAACGATTTAGCAGTTGAATCCGTTGTTATGCCATTATTCACACTACTCTTTGATCTTGTAAGTATTGGTGTAGCAAATTCCATATCGGTTTGTGTTGTTTTTTTTTTTAATTTTACAGACGACGACTGTTGAGATGGTGTTGGTTTTAACAAACTTTCCACGTTATTACTAATAACGGCTGATGTTTTATTTAGCAATGACAAGGACGCTGATATAGCATTGATCGAATTACTCATATGATCGTTCGTTTCCTTGAGAATTTTATAAACATCGATACAAACACCACCTATTCCCTTAAATTGATTGGAAAATTTTGTCCAGTTAACCTCCGTAAATATTTAATTAAAAGTTTGGTTTTGCCAATGTTCACATATTGTGATGTTATCTACAATCAATGTGACAGTTTTTCTAAATCTTTCCTTGAAGTTATCGTTTAATAATTGCACTAGATACGTTCATGACCTTAGAAAGTTCCACCATATCTCGGAGTTTAGGTGTTCAATTTTAGGACATGATTTGTTTCAATTATTTGATTATAGTACATATGTTTTTATTTTTCAACTGGTTACCTCAGGTTTACCGTTGTATTTGTATGAAAAGTTAAATTTTTACATGGAAGCAAAATTGTTGATGCATTTGGATGTAGTACCCATAAAACAGTTTAGAATAGCGAGGTTGGAGATTATGGGTACATTTTGCTTACCCTGTTGGGCATGTTAGTCAAGAATTTGTTTACGGTAAACGTAGAAAATATCGTGGTGTTGGCAGATTCAACAATTATTCTGGACTGGCTTTCGAAACATCCTATAAAATGGACAAAGTTTATGGGAAACAGAACAAACGGAATTTTATCAAAAATTTATCGATTAGCGGTGGGTTGGCAACGTTTACATCGTTCTCGAGACGGGAGTCTACTCACACGGCAGCTCTACGTTGGATTGTTTCGATCGAGAAACGCAAAAAATGTAGAGGTTCACACAACGGAAAATTGCTTATTATTTTAAATCAAAATCTGTTGCACAATAGTAGATCAAACCATTTTATTCGCCATATATAGGAATGAAACAGCGGTAAGAGTTCCATAGCGGACTGAGTAATTATTCGTGAAGCCCATACAACTAATGATGTCGCTTATTGTGTTTTTTAAAGACAAGGTCAAAAGGACGAACTCAAAACTTACGATTTATAAAAACAAAATTGTTGAGTTGTGCGCCATTTTGGGTACACAGTGTAAATCAATCGCGCGTTCTAAATACGTCGCCACAATTGTAACTTCCCTCGCAAATTGTATCTTATGTCGCAAAATCTTAAACAACAAGAACAGGTGAACGAAAATTCTTTACATCACAACAGAAAATCAATTTTCAACTCAATTAAACGAAACTTCCCCCCCCCCCCCTTTATTTATATTTTCCGGTATACGACAACAATTTATTAGCTGCAAAAACTTTACTTCGACATAAACAGTAAAATTGGAAAATAAAAACTGAAAACTTGTAACTTCCGTTGATTCTCTATTTTATCCAAGTTGTTCGTAACGTTTTTTGTAAATCGGGATTTTTTTTTTTGAATTAGTTCATTCCATTAAGTTTCCAATAGTCAAATAGTTGTGAAACAGTACTTTCTCGCAAAAACTTTTAGTCCATCCTTTTGCGCCCTTCTCCAAACACAAACAATTTTAAATGAACGGAAAAATGTTTTGTTGAGATTAACAGCAAAAAATGTATAACGAAATAAAAGCTCCTTTTCTCAACTCGTTCGAGACTGATAAGGTTTAGGACGGTGTATGTTGGTTTTCGTACCTTGTACGAACACAACACCGAACATTTCGTTTGATACAAATTGATATTGTAAGTTGAATCTAGGACAGACACATACAGACACAGATATAAATATATCCGAAATGGTATATGGTGAAAATATCATCGCTCTACAGCAAAAATATATTCAACATTGAACGGATTAAAGTGGTATTTAATCGCATTAGTCCCGGGTGATGGCTGTGAAAAAATAAAATAAATAAAATTTCTATTGTCGGTTGAATATGTCGACGACACTCGAAACATGAGGATTTTTTTTTGTTCCCGTTATTTTGCATTTTGATTTGAAGTATGCTTTCTAGCTACGACGTACATTTAAATATTTGTACAGAAAAATGATTTTTAATGGCGAGGGCGAACCGAGAAAAGTAGAATTTTTTGACATGATATTAACGTTATTTTGTTAAATTTATGCAGATAAAATGTTAGATATTCAATTAGAGGTGGTATTTGATCTCTGTGTATTTCTATGTTTGTAGTTGGTCAGTACACTTGAACCGGCATATATGTACACCTATTGTCCAGGTTATTTGGGGGATAAAAATTGCAAAACTACCAACTATGCATATTTGCATAGAATATTAAATTGCTATACCCAAAATATATGTGTAAATGTTATCCCGTAAATTCAAACAACCATAGAGATCACAATAAATTTACCATAATCCAATCGAATTACCAAACAGAATTTTCCACAGATACGTACACACTATCCATTATATTAGTGCATGTACATACACAGGCAGATGAGAATAAAACTGGGAAATAACAAAACAAATGGTTTGCACTGGAAACTGAAATGTATAAACCATAACACCCCGTAAATATGGTAAATCTATATGGTTCTATTAGCATTACATTAAAATCCTAGATAATTATCTCAGCATAGGTAACAACAACAACAACACAGTTTATTTAAGATAATAAGAAACTATACACCATAAGATACACAAATGAAGATTATGTTAATTCAATTTTTTCGGGAGATTTTCGAGTTTGTATCGTATCGTAATCTTTGTTTAGTTCCGTGGGTGTTGTTGTTGTTGTTATTTGCAAAATGATATAATTTAATCTCTATAATTTAATTGCGATAGAAAAAGTAAAATTTATCCAGCATCCCACAATAAGGAAAATCGAAGAAAATTTATTTTGTACGATTTTTTTTTTTTGGTTGCTGGAGGGAAGCAGAATAATGTTTTCTTGTACTACAGTAGCTGTATGTAGTTTGTATGTGCCTCGCAGAGCTTTAAGCACTGTATACGTTGTGGATTAAGCACACACCCAGTGTGACATTGAGTAATATGTTTGTAAGAGCATGCTATTAACCTTGTACCACACACCAGTGGTTTGGCAGTTTAAAGAAATTGATGTCCTGTATTTTTAGCAAATTTATTTTTACTTACAAGATATACGAACTTACATGTGTATGTAAGCTTAGGTCCATTAATCAACCGAATCGATATAATTCAAATTGGGATTAAATATAGGATCTATTTGAGGAATACCTTTTCAAAAAATTTAGATGATTATGTATTAAATGTTTTTATTGGTTAAAATTGAAAAGTGAAATTTCTACCAAAAAATGTCATCCATGAATTTGGCACCTCTTTTTTGGCCCAGTTGATGAGAGACTAATTGATTATCGTTTTCATGTTAATTCTCAACAATCTTCATTCACCCTTTACGTATGAAACCGAAAATTAAAGAAAGAAGAACAGTCGTTGGACTAATTAAAGTAATTTATGAAGTATGAGAAGCAGTGTTTTACTCTCTTTTTCCACAATTTGCCAACTTACGTTCACACACAAATATTTATTAATAACAATTTAATTATTTTAACTTTTTAATTATTTTATTTAATTACTACCTAACCGAATGATAACTTGACACTAATTTACAACGAAAGTTAAATATAAATGACAGCTGACCTGCTGATTAGCAAAAGATGCATAAAAGTGTATGTAGATTCCTTGTGTCTTATGCGGCGTCGTGTGCAGAAGCCCGTAATGGTTTCTGGTTCAATGGATGGCTGTGTATTGTCTCATGTTGCTACGTGCTTTGTAAATTTGTAACATCTCCTCCAGATACAATATATGATAATTGCATTAATAATGATTATGTAGGGTTTTCCAATAAGAATGATATGATTTCTTTAAAAAAAATATTTGCACTTGCTGTGTGGCACATAGCCCCGTTTTGTTGGAACCAAATGTTGTCAAGATCAACTTCTTCCAATTTCGGCCATAAAAAGTTGGTTGTCATCGGTCGATACCGATCTCCATTGACAGTAACGGTGTTACCAGCTTCATGATTCCACCAGACCAAAAACCACACCAAACTGTCAATTTGTGGATTTTCATCGCACCAGACAGTTTTGTTTATTTACCGCACCACTCAGATGAAAGTGAGCCTCATCGGAGAAGATGGATTTCTTAAAAAAATCGTTATCGTTTTAAAGTTGTTCCAAGGCAAAATCAGCAAATTCACGGCGTTTACGGTGGTCCAATGGCTTCAGTTCTCGAGTGAGAACAATTTTATGTGGATGCAAACCCAAATCCTTTCTCAAAATCCGTCAGGTTGTGGTTTGAGACAGTCCAAATTCTAGAGAACTTCTTGGAATCGACAAATTGCGGTCTTCAGCAACACTTGCCTGAACGGCAGCAATATTTGCATTACTTCGAGCGAATCTTTGTCTTATTGACATTTCAACATTATGTAAAGAAAATGTACGCTCAAAATTTTCAACAATTCGACGAGCACACTTGGACGGTTATTACGACTACAAAATGGCAAAAGTGCGCGAAAAGTTGCAATTGGAGAATAATCGTTCTATAATCGATAATGAATCTGAATAATTTGTAAACGTTGTTCTTGCGTATATCTCACCATGATGAAATTGTAAACATTACTGAATACAATGAAACAAAAAATTGCAGATCATGACATTTACAAATGGCCCAAACGTTGCTTAGAAATCATATCATTCCTATTGGAAAACCCTATACTAAGGGTGGTAGTACTGTATCCTTGTGCGCTGTGAGATAACGCACGCTCTTGTAATAGCATAATGTGATCTCTATGTTGAATGGTTCAATTAGTCTTTTGTCTGCTTATTGACAACGCCTGTATAACAGTTTAACTATTTACAGCGAGATACGGTATAATGACGGTCTGGTCCTCTTGGCAGACGTATTTCGTACATATGCATTTATTTCAATTTGTGCGTTATTTTCTGTGTTTATTTTGATTTTGGTGAAGATTATGTATTGCGAAACTGATCTCCTGTGGCTCAAGTTATCCGCGTCTTGTTATTCCTTAAATTTGTGCTGAAGGACTTATATTTGGTTATTGAATGCGTATATTTATAATTTATATTGCTACTAACAATGTGTTCAACTATGTCGATGTTACCTTGGATGATGCGAAGAATTTCGTCATAGAATTGGATCACAATGACGTGGTTGATCCTTTTATAACTATAATGCTCAATTGGACCTGGCCTATTTCAATGAGTATCAAGCCTCAGATTTATTCTGTGTACGTTTTTTATTGCCAACGTACACCATTTGGTTGAATCTAATGATAATGATAATGTTGATTTTGTAATGTACGTGAAGTTAGCCCAGAAATTCATCCCAGAAAAAATAAATTTGTGCATCAGGCAACACTAAAGTTATATGTTTATACAAGCCCAAGATTTCACTAAAATTAATTAAATTGATATTAATTCAGCCCAAGAAATATTAAAACCTCGTAATAAAACATATTGCACGGCAAGCAAAAAATATATTCAGAACTCAGACATATTTAAACGAGAATTTTTAAAATTTAATTACATCAAACTAAATATACGGTTAAATACAGGTTTGTATATATATATATATATATATATATATATATATATATATATATATATATATATATATATATATATATATATATATATATATATATATATATATATATATATATATATATATATATATATATATATATATATATATATATATATATATATATATATATATATATATATATATATATATATATATATATGTAGGAAAAGGCTTTTATTTTAAATTAAAACTACAATCAAAAACTTTACAACTTATAATTTTATTTTATTTGAACAACACTGCCTTTTTGGCTTCACATAAAAAACTGATCATCCGACTATGTAATTTGGTTTATTCTTGCAACAGCGACGAAAAACAACAGTCTTTCAATATCCCGTTTTGAACTGAACTTTTAGCATACAGGGTGTTCCCACAACTCGGCCATCCTAGTTGACATCGTCTCGATGTCTTTCTTCTTTTGGTTCCCTCCTTTCGTCTTCTATTATACGTCTTGATTTTCCGCTACGTCTTCGAACATCTTTGATTCACATCTTTACTTTTCGTCTTATTCGTCTTTTTGTATTGGTAAGTATACATCATCATCTTATAGCTTCGTAGTGGGTAAGGTAAATTTATTTTTTTTTTTTCTATAATGGAAATTTATTTATTTCATCACTCCTTTTACTTATAGGTTGTTATCATCGACGATGAAGTTCACTGGGCGGAAGAAAACTCATCGATATTCACCGGCATTTATTCAACTTCTACACTATCGTCATCCTCGGAGTCGATTTCGGTTTCTTTCAGCGATGTTCTCCACATTTTCATGTTGTCTGCGCTCGTAGTAGTGTTTCGTGCGCCAGGAGAATCGCCGATATTCTCCACATCATATCGATCATTGGCCTTTACAGAAGTTATTTTGTAAGGTCCTTGGTACTTGGGGAGAATTTTTAGACTAGCTCCAAATTGCGTCTTCTTGATAGCTATGATATCATTCAATTTGTATATGGTTGCTTTTTTCCTTTTCTTGTTATAATCCTTTCTATTGTTCGATTGTATGCGCTCTATTTGGCAGGATGCTTCTTTCCGCAGAGTAGTTCGCTCCTCGTCAAAGCTGTGGGCTATTGCATCTTCAATATATTCGTTAAGATGAAGAACTTCCTTCACTCGCATTGGGACTCCGAATAACAATTGGAAAGGACTCATTCCTATCGCACGTTGCCAACTAGAATTAATAAAAGTTTGTAAGCTATTAACATACTTATACCAACATTCTGGGTTCTGCAACGACATCTTCGTTAGAGCTGGTATTATTATGCGATGTATTCTTTCCACTTGGCCGTTCCCTCTTGGAACGCCAGTTGTAATCAATACGTGAGAAACGTTCTCCTCTGAACAATACTTCTTAAAATCATTCGAGGTAAAGGCGGTCCCTCGATCTGTAATCATCCTGGCTGGGCTACCAAAATTGGTTTTTTGTAGTTCAAGCTTTTGGACTACTTCGCTTGTTGCCAGCGATTTCACAGGATACATCCAAACAAATTTCGTGAACCCATCAACTACGACCAGGATATACCCATATTGCTTTCTCGTTGAAGTCATAGGCCCCAAATGGTCAATATGATATGTCGACAGCGGTAAGTCTGCTTTTGGTATAGGATTCAAAAAACCCTCTTGCTTGCCTCCCTTTCGTTCGGAGAGAATACAGGGTACGCAATTACGGATTACATTTTGGATTTTTCCCGATAAGCCAGGTATGTAATATTCTCGTTTGAGCAATTCCATTGTTTTTTTATATCCGAAGTGACCTCTTTCGTGTGTGTCTTTAATAATTTCGTATTGCATTCCTTTAGGGATGCACAACATGTTGCACCCATCATCTTCAATGCGATAGACCACTCCTCCATATAACCAATAATTTTCAACTGGTCCCTTCTCTAGACATTTCTTTAATAATCGGAGATGCTCGTCGGTCTGTTGAGCGATTTTTACCTTCTCAATAAATTCGTCAACAATAACAGCAGCTATTGGGAACCGACTCAATGCATCTGAGTGGCTCATCTTCATGCCGCTCCTGTGCTCGATAGTATAGATACACCCGAAACTTCTTCAATGCGTTTACTATGGCTAGGACTTCCAACTCGTAGCTATTATAATTTTCCTCAGCTTTTGTAGTTCGCTTACTGTAGTAATAGACAGGATGATACGACTGATCTTCGCTTTTCAACTGCAGTAATATAGCTCCGAAGCCCAATTTCGAAGCGTCTGTGTGGAGTTCAGTTTTTCTTTTAGGGTTGAAAATATGAAGGACTGGCGGAGTAGATAGACGATTTTGCAATTCTCTAAAGGCTTGTTCTTGTTTGGGACCAAAATTAAACTTTTCATCTTTCTTTAGCAGCTGGTACAATGGTCGTGCAATATCAGAGAAACCTTTGATAAATTTGCGAAAATAACTCGTTAGTCCAAGGAAACTTTGTAGACCTTTTATATTCTGTGGTTTAGGAAATTTCATGATTGATTTAGTTTTAGCTACCGAAGGTTTTATTGTACCATCTGTGATGTCGTAGCCTAAATACTCGATACGCGTTGATAAAAATGAACATTTTTTCCACTTAATCATAAGCCCATATTGTGCAGCCGTCTTGAGTACTTCTTTTAAAACAATTATGTTTGATTCGAAGTCGATGGTTGGAATAATTATATCATCCATATAGACTGCGATGAGTTCTTTATCGATTAATGGCTTGAAAACTACATGAATAAATCGACTAAATATTGCTGGTGAAGTGCATAGCCCGAACGGCATACAAAGGAATTCATACTGGCCAGACGGAGTTACAAATGAAGTATATTTTACACTTTCCTGATTGACCGGTACATGAAAGAATTCATTTTTGAGGTCTAGTGTAGAAAAAACACCCGCGTCATGTAACTGATCAATTTGATCTTCAATGATCGGTAAAGGGTATCGATCCATTATTACCCTCTTATTTAACCGTCGTTTAACCTCTTATTTAACCGGTTAGTTCCATCCTTTTTATTTGCTAGTATACAACTGGGCTAGCGAAATCTGAATTACTAGGACGAATTATACCATCTCGTAACCATTCCAGAATTTGTTCATCCGCGACTTTCTTTTCCGCAGGTGGCAATCTCCTTGGTGTTTGATAAATAGGAGAATCGTCGTTTAAAACTAGGCGCATTTGTACAGGGCATTCTTTAACTTTTTTTGGTACGTAATTCATTACCAAATCATTTATTTCGGAGGAATACTTCTGGTTACCGATATTCAAAACATTTTCTTTAAAAGCACAGTAACAAGACAACAAATTATCGAACAATTTGCTGATCTTGATTTCATGATCTCCTAATTCTATCTTGGTACCATGAAGAACATCATTGCCTACAATTACACTAAGACCTGGCATACTTTCGTCTGGTAAAATATGAACACAAGCATCAAATAGCTCGCCATCAGCTTCCAAAAATCCATCAAATGTACCAGTGGTAACCCATTGCTAAGTTGCCAACACCTTTAATAGTGGTACTCTTTCCATTGAGCTTTGGGCTTCCCATGTTCCCTCATAAGTACTCTTAGCCACACAAGTTATATCGCTCCCTGTATCAATCAAGGCTTTTACTTTCAAGTTATTTATCTTTAGGTATTTGAAATTTCTTCCGTTAAATACTTTTCGTCATTCGACACGGTAGTGGCAGATCGTGAGGTCGATGCTGGAATATTCTCGGATTTGGCTGTATTTGGTTTTTTTTTTTTGCCACAATTTGGGAGCAATATGCCCAAATTTATTGCATTTGAAGCATTTTATTCCTTTCCTACACTGTCGCCCACTATGACCCATTATACCACAATTGAAACACCTTGAATTTTCTTCTAGGAGGTTGATTCGATGGAAGCGCTGCTTGATTTCTGCTCTGATGAGATATACTAACTTCGGAACTTTGTTTCGACTTAAATTTCTGGTAGATATCAAGCTTGTTCTTGAACTCTTTTACTGAAGTTGCGCCATATAGCATTGCTTTGTTGACTTCTTTATCAACAATCCTATCAATCGTGTAATGAATTATATCGATATCAGCCATATTTGTTAATCCACCCAGCTCTCGCATAGCGAGGAAAATATTCTTGAAATGTTTCTTTAGGTTCTTTAGTTCGCGCGATCATCTTCGAATGGATTTCAGCATTTGTATATTTTTTCCCGAATTCTTCTTTTAGAAAACTGTACTATATTTTTTATAGGAATCTATATCTTTCGATGTGCGTATTGATAATTTTGCGGAGCCGACCAATAACTTTTTACCACACACGAAATTTTTCCAAATCGTTCCATTTTCATAATAATGGCCATATTCTCAAATTCCTCAAGAAAATTTTCTACGGGATAGAAATCTGAACCACTGAACGTTTGCATTGAATCTAAAATATCTTTAAGATTCATCCGACTGACTCCTTGGTTATCATCGCCACTAGCAGTTGTTGTACCGTTGTGTGGTCCGTCATCAAATTGGCTCGCTTCTCCGTCATTAAAATTTATCTTTTAGTTATTGATTTTCTAATTGAAGCCGTTTGATTTCCCTCATTTGCTTGACCAGTTCATGATCTTTAACTTCTTGTAACTGCTTTGGATTTAACTCGCTTTGCACTTGTTGTACATGAGTTTCAGATGAAACACCCTTTCCCATAAAAGTAGTTTGCATCATTCCTATCAGTTCATCAAGTTTCTTGCTGACTGATAACGATGTGTCACATTCATCAGAGTTTCCTAGTGCTGTTCGCCTTTCCTCTTTCTTTTTCGAATATTGATGTGTTGAATATTGTGAAGCAGTTTTATAATTTTTTTGTTTCGTAATCAAGTTCTTTATCGAAAACATCTAACGGGTTTCAGTTATTCACACGTTTTTCCAAAACTTTTCTTTCTAAACTGCAGGTTTTCGAAACGGTTTTTCTAAATTTTAGACTAAACTTTCGAGTCACTCTATTCTTATCACAATCACAGCATATAACTTTTGCTTCACAAATGTTTAACACTTATATGTTTCCACTAATGTTTTCGGGTTATTTTATGTTCTCAAAAACACGAACAAAGACTTTACCGTAATCACTCAAACACTTGAAAACGGTTTAAAAAAAGGTTTTTGCAAAAATGTGCTTTACATATAATTATAATTTCTGCCGAAACGTAATTTACCAATTACAATATAAAATACGTATACTTATCACTATGAAATCACTTGCTGCGTTTGCATATTATAACGTAAATTTTAAATTGTTATAATTTACAAAATTATTGACACAACACGTAACAATTTATTAACTCGCGACTAATGGGTATCCGCATTGAATCACAATCCCGGTTGAGCCCCCAATTATTTGTAGAAAAAGGCTTTTATTTTAAATTAAAACTACAATCAAAAACTTTACAACTTATAATTTTATTTTATTTGAACAACACTGCCTTCTCGGCTTCACATAAAAAACTGATCATCCGACTATGTAATTTGGTTATTTGGTTTATATATATATATATATATATATCTATATATATATATATATATATATATATATATATATATATATATATATATATATATATATATATATATATATATATATATATATATATACATATATATATATATATATATATATATATATATATATATATATATATATATATATATTTATATATATATATATAAATATATATATATATATATATATATATATATATATATATATATATATATATATATATATATTTATATATGTACATGACTATACATTATGTATGTGCATATACGAGTATATTTGCACTAATTAATGGTCGAGAATTATATACAATTGATGCATTTGCGTTTGTATGTTTCCTATAAACTAAGATATTTTCGGTATATCTAAAAAATCGTCATACCTAAAAGTAAGAAATATTGATTGGTAACAACAAAAAACCGACCAATACTTTTATATTATGCCTATATATTATGCTATATACAGGGTGGCTGAGATCAAGTGTTACCAAATGAAAACGCTGTAATTTTTTTAATTTTGATTATTTTTTATTGAAATTTCGTGGAATATGTTGAAAACATATTACATTATATGAAAAACATGTTACTGCTCGATATGACCGCCTTTGGCTCTGATTATTTGATTCAGTCTTCCATAGAAAGCATTGCATGCTGACCGAACGTGAGCTTGCGGAATTTTATTCCATTCTCGAACATGATCTGACTTCAATGCATCAACACTTTCGTATTTTTTAGTGGACACCTTACTCTCCAAAATGGATCATATGGAGAAATCCATGGGATTCAAGCCTGGTGAATATGGTGGCCATTCTCTCGACGAAATCAGCCGCGGAACGCAATTTTGTAAAAATTACTGTGTCGCTCGAGCTTTGTGTGACGGTGCCGAGTCCTGTTGGAATGTCCAACGGTTCGTACTAAAGTGTTTACGTGCCCAAGGTAGCTAATCATGGTTTAGTGATCTTTTGGCGGTACACCTCTTGGTTTACCTTAACTCCATGTTCGATGAAAACCAGAGGAGTGCGTCCATCTGCAGTCACTGCAGCCCAAACCATAACATAAGCTGGTGATTGCTTGCGCATGGCAACTCTTGTGTCCAAATTATCGTTGGACTTGTGCTCTAACCAAACACGATCATTTTGTTTATTCACATACTGTTGAATGATGAAAATTTTCTCATCAGAAAAGACAATTTTTGGAATCTCAGCACGTTCGGCCAAGGCCTTCAATGCTCGTGTTCTTTCAAGCCTAACTTTTTTTTGTGCCTCCGTAAGATCTTGAACTTTTTGTATCTTGTAGGGCTTCAAGTGTAGTTCATTTTTCAATATGGTTTGAATGCTGTATCATTTCTTTTGATGTTACTGTCTTTTTAGGACCACCTCTGTTGCATTTAGCGATGCTACCAGTTTCGTTGTATCGAGTTATGGTTCGATACACAAACATTTTATTCACATTCAAATGCTGGAGCTGACGAACTATTGCTGTTTGTGAATTTCCACCCAAATACAGTGCAATTAAACTATTACGTTTGAATTCCATTACGACTTTTTTATGAAGATATTAATTTAGAACAATTATTTGTTGACCACATGTAAACAACTAACCAAACTTCAATCTGTCAAAAAATTGACGCGCGAAAATGACAACTACACAAATGACAGCAGAGTGAAGTCAATAACATTTGGTCTCAGCCACCCTGTACTATCTTCTACATTTTCCATAATATTCGAGTACCAAATCACTGTCATTAAAGTTCGATTGCTACCTAAGCCAGTATAACAAGTGAGGCCAGTGAAACAATAAATGTATAATTAAACATTTAATACATTTCTAAATAGAAATAATTTTTTATTCGAAAAAAAAAAAAATCTAATAAAAAAATTTGTTTACTTAAAATATCTACATAAAATACTCTTACAATCGGTGTCCTCTCCGATTGACCATATAACATTTTTATTTTTTGGCTAAAAAATAATGTAAAACTACCATCATAACGACTAACATAAACTTTTGATATACAGTGGTCTGTGCCAATGTACAAAAAAAAAAAATTCAATGTCAGTTAAATGGAACTCGACACACGAGCACTCACTCAAGTCCTGTCGTATAACTCAAATTCAATTATTCTAAAAGTAAATTGATTCTTGTCGTCTACTCTTGACTTGTAACTCATATTTTATTATTTTAGAATTGCGTATTTCCGTAAAATGTGTAATGGTAAAGCCAATTTTTTGACAGTTTTTCCGAATTTAGAAATTTCTGTTTTTGGCTGACAATATTAGGGTAAAAGTAATATTAAACTTTTATCAAAGCTTTTATGCTTCTATCTATAATGTTATGTACCAAAAACAAAAATCCTTTGATATACATTTAAACTATATACACACAGACAGACTCGTACATAATTTGCATAAAAAATCGAGCTTTTTTTTGCTTAGTTGATGTGCTTTAAAAAACCAGAAAATCCTTTACTTTTTAGTGCTTTTTTTGCTGTGTGCTTCTAAAAGTTTTTCGAAACGACTTTACTCTTTTATTTTATATCATTTTTAGGATGATTTTGTAAAATTTTTTGTATCAATTTCGATGATGATGATACTGTACACACGGAGAGATATTTATACATACATATGTACAGTAAGTACGTAGACAAAATATGTCTGTACATACATATTGGTACGAAGGATACATGTGGTATCCTTTTAAAATCATTATGGTTTTAGCTATTTTCTTCTTTGCAAAATAATTTATAAAACACAAGCTTTACTCGTAAACGCAAAAAAGTTTTCCGTTTGTTGTATTTTTTGTCGGTTTATATTTTTTGGTTATGGGTTTAGTGATTTTCATGGTTCCTTGTACATAAATATGTAACTAGTATTTAGAAATTTAGTACAAAAGCGAAATGTAGGTCAAGTAATTAGCAAAATCATCTCATTAGCAGATAAATTAAAAGTTTTGTTGTGTATCCAACTTTACGTTCAACTACACCTTGCATGTAGCTCTGACTAGGTGTTTATTTTGTATCTGTAGTACGCCGCAAAAACAGTTTCTTGTTAAATGCTTTGAAACTATTAATTCGACAGTAACAATGTGCTGATAAATAAAAATGTGCTGTTTCAAAAAAATAATATCTTCATATGTTGTTAAGGTACGTAAAGCAGGCCAACCAAACACAAGTCGGTCTTAATGGTCATTCAGGCATAATTTTAATTTTACTTTACAATTACGAACTATCTAAGTAGCAAAGTTGAAAACCAACGCAAATCAATGTTTTTACAACTTATAAAATAATTCGCTAATTCAATGTGTGCTTATTTTATTTATATGCCTAAAGTATTCAGCTTTTTGTTTGCTGTTTGGTTTCTGTCAATCAATGAGACGAACAAATCTTTTGATAAGTAGGCTAGATTCTTGGATTTTACTACGGAAATACTATTTAGAAGCATTTTGTTAAATTTTTTGAGGAAGTCAATTTAGAAAATAAAAAATGTTGATATAACGTTTTTAAAACTTTTATTTGATTCCGCAACTACTAAATTTAAATTTGCAAGACATTCCAAAACACTTGATCGTTACACGTAATCTGTTCATAGGCAGTTCCGATAAAAAATCACAAATTAGTATTTTTAGTACCACAATTAAGACAGTTTTAATACAATCATATTAAAACCAATACATTTTTCTAAAATGGTCGAAATAGATTGCCGAAACATTTTCATAAAACTCAAAACTTTCAGGGATCGCAATCAAAAGCAGTGTCCACTACGACTCTGGAAAGTGTCTATGTCGTGTTGCGAACTTATTTTACAAATTTTAGGTTCTGTTACCATGGTATTAAATAGACATTGAGATACTATTAAAGTTAGCCGATAGTTTCCAGCCGAAAGTTAAAAAAAATCGATAATGCAGATAGTGTCTTTGCTATCTCAGCCGAAAATATAATATGTTATGTCAAATATTAATATGCATCAGCCGATATTTTTCAGCCGACATTTCTCAGCCGACATTTTTCAGCCGATATTTCTCAGCCGATATTTTTCAGCCGAAAGCGTTTTTTATACAACAAATATTTGATTTCTACAACAAAAAAAATTTAAACCATTAAAAATAAAACACTAATCAATATTTTTAATAGCATTTATAGTTATTCGGAAAAATTCATTTTACTATTGGGAAATTGCAATTAAACATAAAAATATAAAATTTGAAAATTTCTAAATATTGACCGTTTAAAGTGTCATGGTTGGAAATAGATTCAAATGAAAGGTCTTAATGATAATCGCACCTGGAAAAAATTTCAGGTCAATTTTCATGTGGGGAGTCCGGGAAAACTCGATTGAATATATCGCACACACAAAATTTGAAAATTTCTAAATATTGACCGTTTAAAGTGTCATGGTTGGAAATAGATTCAAATGAAAGGTCTTAATGATTCTCGCACTTGGAAAAAATTTTAGGTCAATTTTCATGTGGGGAGTCCAAGAAAACTCGATTGAATATATCGTACAAACAAAATTTGAAAATTTCTAAATATTGACCGTTTAAAGTGTCATGGTTGGAAATAGATTCAAATGAAAGGTCTTAATGATTCTCGCACTTGGAAAAAATTTTAGGTCAATTTTCATGTGGGGAGTCCGGGAAAACTCGATTGAATATATCGCACACACAAAATTTGAAAATTTCTAAATAATGACCGTTTAAAGTGTCATGGTTGAAAATAGATTCAAATGAAAGGTCTTACTAATGCTCGCACCTGGAAAAAATTTTAGGTCAATTTTCATGTGGGGAGTCCAAGAAAACTCGATTGAATATATCGCACACACAAAATTTGAAAATTTCTAAATATTGACCGTTTAAAGTGTCATGGTTGGAAATAGATTCAAATGAAAGGTCTTACTAATGCTCGCACCTGAAAAAAATTTCTGGTCAATTTTCATGTGGGGAGTCCGGGAAAACTCGATTGAATATATCGCACACACAAAATTTGAAAATTTCTAAATATTGACCGTTTAAAGTGTCATGGTTGGAAATAGATTCAAATGAAAGGTCTTAATGATTCTCGCACTTGGAAAAAATTTTAGGTCAATTTTCATGTGGGGAGTCCGGGAAAACTCGATTGAATATATCGCACACACAAAATTTGAAAATTTCTAAATAATGACCGTTTAAAGTGTCATGGTTGAAAATAGATTCAAATGAAAGGTCTTACTAATGCTCGCACCTGGAAAAAATTTTAGGTCAATTTTCATGTGGGGAGTCCAAGAAAACTCGATTGAATATATCGCACACACAAAATTTGGAAATGTCTAAATATTGACCGTTTAAAGTGTCATGGTTGGAAATAGATTCAAATGAAAGGTCTTAATAATGCTCGCACCTGGAAAGAATTGCAGGTCAATTTTCATGTGGGGAGTCCGGGAAAACTCGATTGAATATATCGCACACACAAAATTTGAAAATTTCTAAATATTGACCGTTTAAAGTGTCATGGTTGGAAATAGATTCAAATGAAAGGTCTTACTAATGCTCGCACCTGAAAAAAATTTCAGGTCAATTTTCATGTGGGGAGTCCAAGAAAACTCGATTGAATATATCGCACACACAAAATTTGAAAATTTCTAAATAATGACCGTTTAAAGTGTCATGGTTGAAAATAGATTCAAATGAAAGGTCTTACTAATGCTCGCACCTGGAAAAAATTTTAGGTCAATTTTCATGTGGGGAGTCCAAGAAAACTCGATTGAATATATCGCACACACAAAATTTGGAAATGTCTAAATATTGACCGTTTAAAGTGTCATGGTTGGAAATAGATTCAAATGAAAGGTCTTACTAATGCTCGCACCTGGAAATAATTTTAGGTCAATTTTCATGTGGGGAGTCCGGGAAACTCGATTGAATATATCGTACACACAAAATTTGAAAATTTCTAAATATAACCCGTTTAAAGTGTCATGGTTGAAAATAGATTCAAATGAAAGGTCTTACTAATGCTCGCACCTGGAAAAAATTTTAGGTCAATTTTCATGTGGGGAGTCCAAGAAAACTCGATTGAATATATCGCACACACAAAATTTCATCATTTCAAAGTGTCATGAAAATTGACTTGATATTTTTTCCAGGTGCGAGAATCATTAAGACCTTTCATTTGAATTTATTTCCAACCATGACACTTTAAACGGTCAATATTTAGAAATTTTCAAATTTTATATTTTTATGTTTAATTGCAATTTCCCAATAGTAAAATGAATTTTTCCGAATAACTATAAATGCTATTAAAAATATTGATTAGTGTTTTATTTTTAATGGTTTAAATTTTTTTTGTTGTAGAAATCAAATATTTGTTGTATAAAAAACGCTTTCGGCTGAAAAATATCGGCTGAGAAATATCGGCTGAAAAATGTCGGCTGAGAAATGTCGGCTGAAAAATATCGGCTGATGCATATTAATATTTGACATAACATATTGTATTTTCGGCTGAGATAGCAAAGACACTATCTGCATTATCGATTTTTTTTAACTTTCGGCTGGAAAGTATCGGCTAACTTTAACAGGGTGACATTGAGTCCAATTTGAAACTAAAAACGGTTATTTGCAGGGATGGGCGATGTTACATAGTGATTTTTTACGTCGCTGATGTCGACAATGTAACAACCTCGACAACCTGAAAATGCTAATAAAAACTCAAGGCGGGTGTAGTATGAGAACCCATCTCAGCGTTTTGATGGTGTCCAGGACGATGGGAATGCGATGGCATGGAGCGTTGTCATGGCATGGACAATATCCATGAATACACTTAAAATTGCAGCGGGCCTATACGCCCGATTGCTAGCCTATATGCCCGATTATAATCCAGTATCCATTTCCAGCATTCAATTCAATTTCATCCCTATACGCTGATTCTATTTATGTCGTCTTGTAGTAATTTGGAATATTGTGTGTAATACCTATGAAGATTTTAAATCATCGGCAAAAATGGCATTAAATATTCATTAAATATGCACATTGTGTATTGTATTCGACAAATAAGAGCTAAACCTAAGGAGTTTAGACTGGCCACCACTTTGCAATTAATGTTGAAGTCAAGCTGGCTTTACTAAAGTCAGTATAAATTGTGTCCACTTGTGTGAGAATATTCCTCTACTTAGCAATCAATTGAAGAGTAGATTAAGCGGCGGGATAAATTGATTATCGTGAATTTTTTTAATAAACCCAGGATTTCCATAGCCGGAACACAACTAATCAATTATAGTAGTCCTTCACCAACTAATTCATCTCTTTGTATATGTAGGCGGAATACGTTTAATTGCCTGCAATTGATTTCGATATTATAAAATAAACGTGGTACGCGGTAACATTGAATACGGGTTTAATTCAAAATTACAGTTCGTGAGTGAAAATTTGTAAACGAAGAAAATATGGCGGAAGTTGAAATCAAAGTTGAATCTACTACTAACAGCAATGCAAAAAATTCAGAAATATGCTAGACGAGGACGAAATATGTAACGAAAAATTAAACTTTCACATGAAACGTGCAGACGAACTGTTAGTTCAATCTTTTGACGCCGAAACTGAATTATCGAGTGACAGTCGCACTGGAGAAACAAAGTTTTCCGAAATTGCGTCATGCAGATAACGATGCATCGGCATCAGAAACATATAACAATACAACAATGCACAATCTTGGTATAATAAGTGGATCACGAAGTGAAACGGTTCTAAGATTACCAAAACTAAAAGTTCCAAAGTTCGCGGGGAACTATAGGGTTTTCCAATAAGAGTGATATGATTTCTTTAAAAAACCACACTAATTGTTAAGGAAATTGAAATGTTTTTTTATTTAATGTGAAGTACAATCGATACAATTAAGTTCAGAATAAAACGTCATTCAAATAGCCTCCACGATTTCTTCTGCAGGAACGAATTCGATGAACCCAATTTTCGAGCACTTTTTCAACTAAATCAAGTCGTATGTCATGAATAGCACGTTCAATATTAATTTGTAAAGCTTGAAGAGAGTTTGGTTTATTGCTAAAGACCAATGACTTCAAATAACCCCACAAGAAATTGTCTAATGTGTTAAATCACAACTTCTTGGAGGCCATTAAATATCACAATTTCTTGAAATAATCGAATGTCCAAACTTTTCTAGCAATAATTCAATTGTTGCACTTCCTGTGTGGCACGTAGCCCCATCTTGTTGGAACCAAATGTTGTCAAGATCAACTTCTTCCAATTTCGGCCATAAAAAGTTGGTTATCATCGATCTATACCGATTTTCATTGACAGTAACGGTGTTACCAGCTTCATTTCGAAAAAAATACAGAGCGATGATTCCACCAGACCAAAAACCACACCAAACTGTCAATTTAAGTGAATGTAACGGTTTTTCATGAATAATTTGTGGGTTTTCTTCGCACCAGAATCGACAGTTTTGTTTATTTGCCGCACCACTCAGATGAAAGTGAGCCTCATCGAAGAAGATGGTTTTCTTAAAAAAATCGTTATCGTTTTCTAGTTGTTCCAAGGCAAAATCAGCAAATTCACGACGTTTACGGTGGTCCAATGGCTTCAGTTCTTGAGTGAGAAAAATTTTATATGGATGCAAACCCAAATCCTTTCTCAAAATCCGCCAGGTTGTGGTTTGAGACAGTCCCAATTCTAGAGAACGTCTTGGAATCGACAAATTGCGGTTTCTTTGTTTTATTGGCACTTCAACACTATGTAAAGAAAATGTACGCTCAAAATGTTCAACAATTCGACGAATAGCGAGCACACTTGGACGATTATTACAACAATAAAATGGCAAAAGCGCACGAAAAGTTGGAGAACGATTATTTTGATAATAAAAATGAATAATTTGTAAACGTTGTTCTTGCGTATATCTCACCATGATGAAATTGTAAACATTACTGAATACAATGAAACAAAAAATGACATATCATGACATATTACAAATGGCCGAAACGTCACTTAAAAAGCATATCATTCCTATTGGAAAACCCTATATATCGACTGGCAACCATTCTACGAATTATTAATTAATTCCATCGACTGTCAGATGTTCAAAATTTCCGATATTTAAAGAGCTTTATAGTAGACGAAGCCGCGACTTTAGATAAACATATCAGCGTTACGTTCGCAAATTATTCCGAAGCATTAGATAAATTACGTAAGAGGTACGATCGTAAGAGATACATTGAAAATTTGTTTGTAAGAAAATTCAAGATGTCGGTGACGAGATTATAAGAGGACTGAATAGTATTGGTGGATGAGCAGATGGCCGCGATCCGTGCCTAGCGTACTTAGCACTCAGTATAAACTAGACGATGATACAAGGAGCGAATGGGCTGAATACGCAGCCAAAGACGAATTTTTAAGCTTCGATAAGTTTATCGAGTTTCTGTTAAGTCGTGTTGAGGCTCTAGAAAGCTATGGAACAACAGTAAAATCCACACAACTAAAATCAACTCGAAATGTTAAATCGTCTGCCACCATAACTTTACAAAGATGCGAATTATGCAAAGCGGAAAGCCACAAATTGTACCAATGTAAGAAATTAATGCATCATCCGCAATGAAGCGGCGTTATAACTGCCTTAATGTTGGTCATAATGATTATAATTGTCGATTTAGTGGAAGATGTGAAAAATGCTTATCGCAAGCACCATAGCCTTCTATATGAAGCCGCCGAGTTGAACAATAAGAAAGAGGAAAATCCCATAATACCTTAAGCTGTCTCTACCTTGCATTGTACTAAAGTCAACAATGTTTAGAATTCTACCCACTGTTAGTAAGTGCTCAAAATTGGAAGGGGAAGCTATTGTGTTTTAAAGCGATATTGGATTCAACCTTGGAAGTCTGTTTTAGCTCTGAGCGGGCGTTCAAACTTTTCGATTTAACAAAATACATTTTAATAAAAGGTTTGGGTTGTCGGCAAAAAAACGCGCATATAAAAGTGAAGTGAATGCGTATATTGTACCACTCACAGCAAACATGCAACCAAAGTCATTGATAAATCATGAGAGAGTACAAAGGTTCCGATCATTAAAGATGGCTGATCCGAATTGGATAAGTAGTGGAGAAGTGGATATATTGCTCGGGCCAGAGATATTCGTTGGTATATTAAGTGACGGTAAAATTTAAAGCGAACAAATTATTGTATATAATACAAAATTTGGGTGGATTCCATTGGGTAAATTAAACGTCGATACGACCCTTGTATCTATGGGTATTCTAAATGTGATGATGAAGGCTGACTCTGCAATAAGACGCTCTAAATTTATCGAAAATACAGAAGATGACACTTGTGAACGATTATTTTTGGAACATCGAAATTAGGAACTGTCAACAAAATTATCATGTGCTTACCATTTAAAATCACACCGGAACAGCTAGGACCAACTTATAATCGCACTCAGATTAGATTATTGTCAATGGAAAAGGTTTCAATGGGGCGTCACGTTTAAATCCCTTTATTATGATTTTATATCCGAATACGAAAATATCGGGCACATGAAATTAACTGGTAATCCGAATCTAAATCAGTATTACTTACCGCATCATGAGGTACTAAAACAAAGTAAAACTACTCGTTTAAGAGTTATATTTGTTGGGTCGTCAAAATCGATCACAAATTTAGCATTGAATGACGCCCTAAAAATTGGACCTACTATTCAATCAACACTGGTTGAAATTTTATTGAGATTCAGGCAGCATAAATTTGTATTGAGCGGCGATATTGAAAAAATTTACAGAATGATTTGGATCCACGAGCATGATGCCCAGTATCAACAAATTATTTGGCGAAAAGATCTAGATGCACCAGTCCCAGCCTATCAGCTGCATACAGTTACTTATGGCACTTCGCCCGCCTCTGGTCCCGACTGAGGTCAAATAATCAAAGTGTCAATGCGGGCTTGGATGAAATGAATGAAATAAGTAAGAAAAAGGAGTTCTCAAATGATTTTGGGATTCACACCAGCTACCCTATTTCGTGCGGAAATTGAGAGACGAAACCACAAATTTGCGTATACGATTACGACATAGAATTCACTATTTTGAATATGTGTGCTGTCATTTTTTATACAAGTATGTGTGTTGGTTTTTTGATCATAAGCATCAAAATGTATCGAACCGGGCGAAAATCGAAATCGGTTCAACTTTTTGGTGCTTCCACTCCTATTTTGAGACATTTTCCCATGTTATTGAGATGGGAAATTTATTTTTTCAGTATAAATTTGAACATTTCAGTATTTCGGGCTTATCGTTAAAGCAAATGGTTTTTGGCATTTATTTTTTAATTTTATTTTATTTTTTGAGTGTGGAATGGAGTGGCGCGATCAAAATTTGCTTATTCAGCCGTCATATACGCTATTTCCGGGGAAGGTAATGATATGAAATTTACTATATTGATTGCTATAACTAAGGTTGCGTCGATTAAACAACTCACATTAGAGAAACTCGAACAGCTTATGACATTTGTGCAAATGACAATTACCATCGATGTTGAAAAAATTAAGTTGTGGACTGATTCTAAGTTAGTCCTTAATTGACTATCATCATTACTCAAACGTTCGAAAACGTTCGTTGCCAAAAGAACGGCGTACAAATCCTGCCGATTGTACTACGCGTGGAATGACCATGGAAGAACTGAGTACATATAAGCTATATGGTGGGCGGCTGCATGAGCATGAATCAAATTGGTCGACGTATATAGTTCAGAGTCTACAAACGATGTCGAGAGTCATGAAGTAAGAAGCCAAGTGAATACATATTTGTTATTCCAAAACAATTTCTTCGAGCAACTCACTTCGAGATACTCAAGCTCTATCGAATGAGTTATAATCTAGCCCTAATCAGCAAGTGTGCAAAACATCTAAAAAACAAATTCAAAAGTAAGACGGAAGTTGTGTATCGTACACGAAGTGGAATTAATCAAATGTTAAGACCGTTACCAAAGGATATTGAGGCCGCATCCATTTGATCAGCTAATCTGAGTGGGAGGCAGATTAAGCAACTCCAGTTGCAATTTTAATACGAAACATCCTAAAGAGTGTCCCAATAAGAAGTTCAGAATTAAAAATTAAATAAAACAAAAACGGCTTAATATATTTCCAAATTTATTTTTCGGTTGAAAGTACAATCCTCCTGGTTATTTATGGAAAATGATTTCATTCCAATGGGAGCCACGGCTGGCCTTGGCGTACTCCATTCGGATTTTGGTCAAAAACTCATCTTTTCAGACGAGGCGCATTTCCATCTCGGTGGGTTCGTAAACAAACAAAATTGTCGCATTCGGAAATCGAAAATTCCACAAGAATATGTGGAGAAGCCAATGTATCCATTGCGTGTTACTGTTTGGTGCGGCTTGTGTAGTGGTGGTATTATTGGGTTACGGTCAACGGAATCAACTACCGCCACATGGAACACCTTTTTGTTGTCATATCTTGAAGATTGTGGTTTGGACGACTTTTGGTTTCAGCAAGATGGTGCGCCATGCCACACATGCAGGCGTTATAATAGCGAAACTGCGTCAAAAATTCGATGGCCAAATTATCAGTCCAAATGATGACGTGAATTGGCTGGTTAGGAGCTGTGATTTGATTGACGCCTTTGGATTTTTATTTGTGGGGTGCCGTGAAAGCAAGTGTAGCCATCCTAATGGATCGAATAATTTAGCCGTAGTAGAGAGAATATTTCGCTTTGTGAGTGGACAACTGAAAATTGCTTTGTTTATGTTAAACTCGAACATATCCGCTTTCGGTTACCATAGAAGACCGAGAGCTTTTATGCTTTGGTCGATTTCAATTTTATGGGACTCTGTGACTTCCCCGTTGCTTAAGAGATGTATGCTGTTGCTTGCCCATTTTCTCAAATTAAAGCCTCCTTTTTGAAGTAGTTTAGTGAGTTGATCTTGGTTGAAGAGTGCTTCTTTAATTGTATTGCAGCCTGTCATAAGGTCATCGACATAGAAATATTTTTGTAACAACTTGCAAGCTGTTGGAAAATTTTGTTTTTCGTCTTCAGCGAGTTGGTGTAGAGTTTTTACTGCAACAGATGCTGTTCCGTAAGTAATTGTTTTCAATTGATATTCTTTTAATGTGTCCGATGGTGAATCTCGCTAAATAATACGATAAAAGTCTCTATCTTTCTCGCTTATCAAAATTTTCCCACTCTATGTCGGATGTGATGACGTACTTATGTTTTCGCCATCTCATCACAATATGCCTAAGCCTTGTTGTATTTTTGGATCTACATGCATTATGTCATTCAATGATTGCCCACTGTTAGTTTTGGCGGAGGCGTCAACGACTATACTCTTAATTTTGTTGTAGTGCTAGATGGCTTCAAGACGGCATAATGGGGCATGTAGTATTTCCCGTCATTGAGTTTTGTTGGATGAACTTTTTCCATATGACCATAATGTTCATATCCTTGCATGATTTCTTTATACTGTTTGGCTAATTGCCCTTTCTTCATGAGTTATCTCTCTAGTTGTAAAAACCTTGCTGTTGCTATCTCTCTAGAATCCTCTAGGTTCGCTTGTTGATGGAATGGTATCCCAAGCGTATATAGACCGCTTGCTTCTCTTTTGTGGAATTCATAAAAATGTTGCTCGCACATTTCTTCGTCAGAAGTGTGGACTCTTGGTGAATGAAGTTCTTCCCAGAATTTCTTCAGAGTTTGCTCAATATCCTCTATTGAATCATCTCTGGCTGTGATCGCGACAGTTTTGGTTGACAGCCCGACTCCGACTGTTGAGTATGAATGCGTGGATTTTAACCAGGGATTCATTATCGTAATTTTTTTTTATATATATTTATTTATTACAACTGATTTACAAATCATCTAGTAATTTATCTTTCATAATTTATATTCTTGTTTTAAGGGTCGTAGCCCCTAGTCCCCTTTACAATTTAATTATATTTTTAGTCGATCCTGATGGGATCTTGTAGATCGTGCGGTTTCTTCCTTCGCAGCCGTAGTCTTACTGGGTTTGAATCATCCAACATAAGACGCATCTCAGCATTTTGGTGTAGACTAATACGTTGCATGTGTTTTCTCGCGTGTTTGCTTACCATGCACGGTGCATTAACTATTCCACGAAGGACTTTGCTTTGGAATGACTGGATGATATTGACATTGGTTTTCTTTGTACAGCCTCAGAGCTGAATACCGTAAGTCCACACATATTTTAGGATTTGCCGGTATAGTAGCAATTTATTATGTAGAGTTAGCTCAGAATTTCTTCCTAAGAGCCAATCCATCTTTCTGTATTTGATGTTTAACTCTTCTTTTTTCTTTTTCACATGCTCTTTCCATTTTAGTTTCGCGCCTAGAGTCATGCCTAGATATTTTGCCGTATTTGCATAGGGAATTTGCGGGGAGTTCAGTTCTACTGGTATCCACTTGACCTTCTTGTTGGTAAAGTTTACGTGAACAGATTTTGTTTCATAAAGTTTTATTCGCCATCTCTTGGTCCAGGTACTGACAATATTAGTAGCTCTTTGCAATTTGCTTGTAGATTCTTCTATGCAATTAGCAACTGCTAAGATGGCCGTATCATCCGCAAACGTCGCTATGTTAGTCTCCTCTATCGTTGGCAGGTCCGAGGTGTATAGAACATATAAAGTTGGTCCCCCCAGAACGCTACCTTGTGGTACCCCTGCTGATATTTTCTTTATTTCTGAGTATTCGCCATCTAATTTAACTCGAAAGTGTACCGGTGTGAGGTATTTAACATTTATCAAAAGTGTAGCTACACAAATTAACAAATAACAAAAGTGTAGTTACACAATAAGATAAAAAGTGTAGCTATACACACAAAAAATATGGCAGGGTTGAATTTTTAATTTTTCTCATTAAAAACCAATTTTTACAAGAAAATGAAAAATGATTATAAATACAAATAAAAATAAAAATAATTAGTTTTTATTCATTGAACATTATAGAACTATACACCCGGTCTCGTATATATTTGATGGCCATTTACACGTGATGCTAGAGATATCTACTCAAATCTACAATTTTAGATGCTTTAATACATAATTCTAGAGATGTCTACGCAAATCTGGTTATACCGGCATTTTGGGGATACTTTTGGCAATTTTTAGTGATATGCGGCATATCGATGCGACTCTCGGGGAATTTTATATCGAATTTAGAAAAAATTTTGCCATTTCCAATAACAGAAATTCGTAACTGTGTACAAAATAAACATTCCGCAGTCTTAAGAGAAACATTTTATCTTTCTTTTGAAAATGTGTTTAATATTAATCACACCACTCTGTCAAATATTCAAAATGCTATTGACTTCAGGAGTTCAAGATGCCCTAAATGTGGAGGCGAGGGAAAAACAGATTACTTTAGCAACTATGGAATAATTGTTGCAGATGTTCAACAGCCAAACAATAATAGTTATAATATAAAAATAAGTGAAATAAGTAGTTCTATTTATTTGGGTAACGACGAATTGTTTTAAAAGGAATAATTCATTATCAAAAGAGATGACTTGCTGGAATTTCCTATGGAAGTTACTTTAAAACTAAAAATTAACCCTGTGGTCATAGTATACTCAAAATATTAATCAGTATACATAATAATATAAAATACATAACATGATTTATAAACATTATTCAGACTAGAGCCTGAACCAGGCATTACATTCGCGAAAATCATGAATACTAGAAGTAAAGTAAGACATTTTTAAACATTGAATTGCCCTTCCGATTATCAAAGTAGACCACCAACTGAAATCGAGTATTTTCAACTTCAAAATCAATTTATACTCGATAAATTCCCCGAATAAATTTAGAATATAAATTATACAAATAACTGAAACTAATAGGTCGAAAACGGCCCAAAACGCGACTCGTCTGAGGCCGTTCAGATCGACTTCTGAATGATGAACACAGAAAATTTCTATATAAAATTCCCCGAGGGTCGCATCGATATGCCGCATATCACTAAAAATTGTCAAAAGTATCCCCAAAATGCCAATATAACCAGATTTGCGTAGACGTCTCTAGAATTATGTGGTAATGGTCATCAAACATCCACAAGACTGTACGTACACTTTTCATAATTTTATTTTCATGTAAATTCGATATAAAATTCCCCGAGGGTCGCATCGATATGCCGCATATCACTAAAAATTGCCAAAAGTATCCCCAAAATGCCGGTATAACCAGATTTCCGTAGACATCTTTAGAATTATGTGTTAATGGTCATCAAACATCCACAAGACTGTACGTACACTTTTCATAATTTTATTTTCATGTAAATTCGATATAAAATTCCCCGAGGGTCGCATCGATATGCCGCATATCACTAAAAATTGTCAAAAGTATCCCCAAAATGCCGGTATAACCAGATTTGCGTAGACGTCTCTAGAATTATGTGTTAATGGTCATCAAACATCCACAAGACTATACGTACACTTTTCATAATTTTATTTTCATGTAAATTCGATATAAAATTCCCCGAGGGTCGCATCGTTATGCCGCATATCACTAAAAATTGTCAAAAGTATCCCCAAAATGCCAATATAACCAGATTTGCGTAGACGTCTCTAGAATTATGTGTTAATGGTCATCAAACATCCACAAGACTGTACGTACACTTTTCATAATTTTATTTTCATGTAAATTCGATATAAAATTCCCCGAGGGTCGCATCGATATGCCGCATATCACTAAAAATGGTCAAAAGTATCCCCAAAATGCCGGTATAACCAGATTTGCGTAGACATCTCTAGAATTATGTATTAAAGCATCGAAAATTGTAGATTTGAGTAGATATCTCTAGCACCACGTGTAAATGGCCATCAATTATCTTCGAGACCGGGTGGGTGAATATTTCTATAATGTTCGATGAATATAAACCAGTTGTTTTCCATTTTCTGGTAAAAATCTGTGTTTAATGAGAAAAATTAAAAATTCAACCCTGCCATATTTTTTGTGTGTATAGCTACACTTTTTATCTTATTGTGTAACTACACTTTTGTTATTTGTTAATTTGTGTAGCTACACTTTTGATAAATGTTAAATACTTCACACCGGTCGAAAGTGTTGGTTAGATATGTAAGATTTTAGAATTTCATAAAACTGCTTTGGTAAGTCTCTTTGTAATTTATATTCCAAACCTTTATGCCATACTCTGTCAAAGGCCTGTGCTACATCCAAGAAGACGCTTGAACATATTTTCTTTTTTTTCAAGTACGTCTTCAATTATGTTTGTAATTCGGTGTACTTGTTCTATTGTTGAATGGTTTTCTCTGAAGCCAAATTGATGTGGAGGAACAAGATTTCTTTCTACTATTATTGGTTTTAGTCTCTTTAAGAGTACTAAAATGGGAAATTAATGGGAGTAAGGAAATCGGTCTATACGAATTTTTGTCATTAAGTGGTTTGTTTGGTTTAGGTATCATAATTACTTCTGCTACTTTCCATTGACTTGGAACGTGTTTAAGTTTGAACACTGCATTAATTATTTAGAGTAGTTTACGTAGACCTTTTCCAGGAAGAGCTTTTACTATTTGTCCTGTAATTAAGTCATATCCTGGAGATTTCTTTGTATTTAGGTTGAGATTGATTTGCTCTTTTAATTCGTGTAGTGTGACAGGAGATATATTGCAGTTATCCATTTTATATACTGGTGGTATGTTTTCCTCTGCAGTTTGTCTAGGTAGAGGCTGAAGCGTGTTCTCGAGGTGGGTTGCAAACAACGAAACTTTTTGCTTTGCACTTATAACCCATGTGCCATCTTTATTTTTTACTGGTGGAATTTGTAGTTTAGGTCGTTTTAAACATTTTGTCGTTTTCCAAAGGGAGTAGTCCCCAGTAAGGCCACTCAAGTATTTATTAATGGATTCGTTTTTGATTTCTTTAGTTAGCAACTTTAATTTATTAGATAAAAAATTTAGAGTTGTTTTATATTCTGGCGCTCGACTTCTTTGCCAGGCCTTTCTTCCTTTTAGTTTTGCTGCAACCAGTGCCCTAACTTCTAGAGGATAAATAGCACTTCGGCGCATTTCCTTTGAACTTGAGAGGGTACTACTCCACGCCGCTTCTTGTATACTGTTGTTGAGTTGTTTTAGTTCTTCTTCTAGCTCTATCGGGGTTTTAATTGGCACCTGAAGATCAATTTTCGTAATTGATTTCTATTTCGTTGGTTAGGAACGTAGTTCGTTGGCTAGTTTACCACATTAGGATCCATTGCTTCCCGCATACAGTGTCGGGCTGATCTCCTTGCGATGTATTCTTCATCTTCTTTCCTTGTGCTATATTTTGATTCTTGTACCGACTATCCTGATGTTGCTGTTGTTGTAGGACAGAACGATTGAATTTAATTATTGTACTTCTACTAAATAAAATTTGCTAGAAAATTCGTTGGTTTCAATTTTAATAAAAACACAAATTAATTAACTAAAAAATAACTTAATCGTTTCATTTAATATAAATAAATGTGTGCGAAATAAAAAGGTTAAATCCGCATATAACTTACTGACGCCTTCCCATCGATTATAGGGCGATCGAGGTGGGAACTCAAATTCATCCCCCGTATATATAAAGGGATATATACTTATACAAGCATATATACCACATCTTCTCAAACTTTAATCATAAAACGGATTAAATATCTTAGTCTGTGAATTAAAGCTGTTGAACACATTGGTACTTCTTGACGTTTGTCTAGAAAAGTACTAAAAATTGCTCCAAAGTATCAAAGTATTTTTCATACAGCCAAAGTATCGAAAACAGCAATGTAGCATTCTCCCTTAAGAACGATTCCTTAACGAATAACGACATTTTAATCTACCGCGATTTTTTAACGTTTAATTAAATTTAATCTCATTACGTTTTTATATCAAAATCCATAAATCGCAATTCCTCCCAATTGATTTCAAATTCCTATATAGATTTTAATTTTAGATCGAATGTAAATGAAATACATACAAATTTACAGAATACAGAATTTATATTTCCCAAAAGGAAAAATTAAAATTTATCCGTTTTTCTTGGGAAAATCAATTAAGATCTAAAATATTTAAAACCAATCTCTTTCCTGAATATATTTTCCAAGTCAGCAACATGCCGTATAACACGGAACACTGTAATGCAATGTACACACAAATTACCATTATACGGTACCCGTTGATCTTGTATCCGCAGTACACCAAAAAATAAAAAGGAAATTCAGGAAATGAGGGAGGAATTAAAAATATAATTTTCCTTTGTACTCTCTGCTGTTGTGCCCATAATTTTCCTTAAACAAAACTAATAAATTTTCAATTGTTTTTAAAAGTTATGTAAAAATTAAATAAATGTATATTAAAAAATACTCACCCACACAAACATAAACAAAATCTTTTGGATAACTGTATTCTCGTATGTTTCAAGTACCCTTACGTACCGTACCAATATAATACTGAAAACAATGTATGCAGAAAAAGAAAATTGAGGTGAACTAGGTTAAGGTGGTATTTTGTTACACAAGTATTTGGAATTTAATGGGATTTTGCTTCAGTAAACGGTGGATTTTCATCCTAGTAAACTTGTGCTTTTAAACCAAACAATCCTCAAATCTCTGGAAAAGAAATTGTTAAAAAGATTACATAGAATTTTTGTAGTTTATGCATTCAAGTACAGAGTTAATACAGTTAAAATTTAATTCTAGGTGACTCTTTAGCTTTTGGTGTAACTAGTGGCAACCAAACAACCGATTATAATTATTACAAAAAAAACACCCCTGCCCTTGTAGCTACCGCCGAACCAAAAATTAATATCCACGCGAGATGTTTCCTTTCCCGTTCCATTAAGCCTAGAGATGGTGTTCCATTTTATTATTAAAAATTACGTTTAAATCAATAATCCACTTAAAAATCGAAATAAAAAATTATTTCTTCTCCTCGTTTCAATACGCATTTCTTAAAAATAAAACGTAATTAATTTTTCCGTCTTCGTAGTTTATTGATTCCATTGCGTTAGAATCAGAGGTGCTTAATATGCTACTGAAGTTAGCCGAAAATTACAGTCGAAAAAACTGCATTATCGACATATTTTGTATTAGGTGGTGGTACAAAATTCTGTTGATATTAGCCGAAAATTACATGCTATTGAAGTTATCAGTAAATTTTCGCCGAAAAAAATTTCAAAAATCAATATCACATAATTCGAATGTTTAAAGGTCATATGAACTGGGTGAAGTTAGACCAACACGTAAATAGCTGAATCCCATATTTATAATTTGTCGTATTATGGGCCAATGAATTAAAGTTGGGGCACTAACAATTGTAACGGTACATCACATCACCATTGTAACCTTCACATCAAGGCATACCACAATCCATGTATTATATACCACAGCAACCATATCTTCCTAAGTGCGTACCTTATTATTATTCACCTAAGAGTCACGACGTGAAATGGAAATTGACCTTCACGGGGAAACCAACAGATCTTGATATGAACGATTTCTTATTTCGTCTTGAATCATTTGCACATCGTCTGTATATTCCAGGAAATCCCCGACTGCCGGATATTTTAGAAAACGCATCGAGTCGCGAAAATAAAAAACGAATGACTCCTTTAATGACTATTTGTTGGAAATTGAGGCATTAAATCGTTGATTAAAACACAGTTTTTCAGAATCTGAACTTTTAAAGATCATTCGAGAGAACATGGAGCAGGCCTTATAATGACTATCTACGTCAGGTCCACCGAAGAACTAAGGGTCATATGTCAAAGGTTTGAACGTTTGTGATTTCGATCTGGCTATGATCCAAGAGTTCTACATTGTAATCGTCACCGAAGAAATACAGCAGTAAATGAGGTTAGCTACAACGAGCCCATCGAACTAATTTCGCTAACGTATGATCAATATGAATCTATCACGAAAGATCACCCATTAAATATCGTACAGGTAGATGCCATTCAAAAACCTCTTCAAAAGAGAGTTACCTTTAGTGACGAAACACATTTGCTGTGTTGGAATTGTCGTGATATTGGCCACAGGTATAACGATTGCCATCTGGCCCGCAAAGAATTGTCTGCTATGGTTGTGGTAAAGCAAATATTATAAAACCACAGTGTAATTTTTGTCAATCGAAACGACAGGGAAACTCGACGCCGGTCGTGATCAACCCGGGTACTGCGCGGCTGGTAAAAATATTACAGCACCCGACTTCAACTACAAATTCGACAACAAATATCTAACAAAATCCTCCTCGTTAGATAATTCTAGTACTATAAGGACACATACTGAGACTAATAATTTCATACCATTTTCAACGAAAGTGACTACTTCTCGAGGTGAGCCACTCAATAGTAAAAGAAAACGGATCAGTAGGATAATTAATTATTGGCGAGATAGAAAAAAACACAAGAAATTATGCGAATCTACAGTTATACCTGAACTCGATGATCGTAGACCATACCTTAAGCTTGACTTAGTTAATGTTAGCCTCATCGGTCGTTTAGATAGCGGGGCCTCTGTTAGCATTCTAGGAAAAGGATGTGAGAAACTATATTGTACGAAGCTGATTTTCCATATCATAAAATTTCTTCAAATGTCTAAACTGCTGATGGTTCAAAATATAAAATTATAGGGTACGTAGATTACCCAGTGAATTATAATGATCTAACTCACGTAATAAGATTATATTTGGCTCCAACTTTACAAGATGAGCTTTATCTAGGAATTAATTTTTGGAGAGCGTTCAAGCTCTTCCCAGCTATAGTATTGCACTGGTTGAATTACTCGAATACACAGACAAACAACATGAACTTACACAAGAAGAAATGAAATAATTGGAAGAAATAAAAACTTCATTTCCGTCATTTAAAAATCAAGGGCAGGGTCGGACTTCATTAATTGAACATTCCATTGATGTCGGAAACAGTGCACCAGACATAATGCCGTTGCTTGTCTTATGTATATCCGGCCATCCAATATCTCATTTATGAAGAATTAGATCGAATGTTGAGCCTGGTAGTTATCGAGGAGAGCACAAGTTCATGGAGTTCGCCCATAGTATTAGTTCGGAAGCCAGGAAAAATCAGACTATGTTTGGATACAACTAAAACAGATGCATACCCACTACCACTGATAGATGTGTTCATTGGTCGGTTGAGCCAGACGAATTATATCACGAGAATAGATCTCAAGGACGCATTCTGGCAAATTCCGTTGGAGCAGAGTTCGCGGGTGAAAACGGCATTTACAATTCCCAGTAGGCCATTGTATCAGTTCTGTGTAATGCCCTTCGGATTGTGTAATTCTCATCAAAAGATGTCGCGACTCATGGACAAGGTAGTGATACTTTCCATGATCGTGTTTTCGTTTATTTAGGCAAATTTGTAAGAAAAGAATTGAATCATCCGACATTTTTGGTGGGAGAAGGAGGGCTTAGGACAGACCCGGATAAAGTACGCGCTGTGAGAGAGTATACAACGCCAACTTCGGTAAAACAAACACGGAGATTAGTGGGAATGGCCGGGTGGTACCAAAGATTCATACCTAATTATGCAAATATCACGGCACCCATTACAGACACTTTAAAAAAAAATTGTAAGTACTGCGTTTGATAAACTTAAGATACTTTTAGCTAGCGCTCCAGTTCTTGTCAATCCAGACTGCAAGAAAGAATTCTTTATACGTTGTGATGCGAGCGCTTCTGGGGTAGGAGGTGTTTTGTTTCAAAGAACAACCGAAGGAGAAGAACGTTCAATTGCGTATGTTTCGAAAAAACTAAACCAATGCCAGAAAGGGTATAGCGTATCTGAGTTGGAATTTTTGGCAGCGATTATAAGTGTGAAAAAATTAAAACCCTATATAGAAGGGTTTAAATTCACAATTATAACGCATCACGAGAGCCTTAAGTTCCTGATGCCCCAGAAGGACCTGAGTGAACGACTCACACGATGGAGCCTAAAACTTCAAATGTCCGACTTTGAGATAATCCACCAAAATGGCTCTAGTAATATTGTACCTAATGCCCTCTCTCGAGTGCATTGTGATTGCCTGCAGGAATTAAAAGTGAATATTCCTCTGGTTGTTGTCACCATTCAACTCGACTCCGACGCGTTTAACGATGAGTATTATGGAAAATTACGATATAAAATAAATAATTCGCCTGGATTATATCCGAGGTATAAAATCTATAATGATCGCGTATTTATAAGAATAGAACCTCACCAAGATTAATCGCTGAATGATTTATCAGTGTGAAAAGTGTGGATTCCCAAGACGATGAGACCATCTCGAATTGTACAGGGACATGATGAAGTAACTTCTTCCCACAAATGTACATGATTCAGGGTGAAAAAGTGATGAAAATTTTAATCAAGGGAGCCCGCATGTGTAGGACCAATGGAGGCGGAAATTTGGCAGACATTGTTTTTGTATTGCTTGACATGTAACACATCTGTCGTGAATTCACACAAGTAGAATCTTGCGTAAGTATTGTTATGCTTAAGGCGAAGCAAAAGATGTTTTATTGAGTTCATCCAGCTTCCTAAAAACCGCAAAAATGGAGTGAAGTTTGGGAATAAAGCTTCAGATTGTGTCATCTTGAACCAGTAAAGGTATAAACTCAGGATTCACAAGCTCATGGTTTATAGACAACCTTCAAACGATGTTTGCCAAAATGTTATGACAACCCGACCATTAGTTTACAAGTTGTAATTGTTTTAGTAACGCTACTTTTGCTATTTTCAAAACAACGGAAACAAGGAATTTCATGTGATGATTAAACAAGCATGGGGAAAATACCAGGAGGCAGTTTTTCGTTCATCTTTGAATATCACTATTTCTCCCACCTGGAGGTTAGGTTGTTCTTGTAACCATTTTGGCCCTCGTTGTAATTGTGAGAGATGGTCCGTGCGTCATTTTTTCCAAAAGCTTTGACTGAGCTTGGTCAGCAAATTCCACCCTGTAACGGTCTCCACCTTGTAACGGCTAATAATATGGAGTTCAAACATGCTTCTATTTGAGCTAGAAGTGTTGCAAGCTCCTCGAAGGTTAACGTGTGAGTTCTTACTACTTTCCGGAGATTTTGTTTCATTGATTTGACTCCGGCCTCCCACAAACCTCCAAAATGAGGACTTCCCGGGGGCAAGAAGTGCTACTCAGTTCCCATCTGTGCCACTTTGTTTTTAATTACACCTTCCTGTTGTTTTGCCCGCCTTTGTAATTGTTTATCTGCTCCAACGAAGTTAGTCCCGCAATCGCTAAATATGTTCAGTAGATATTTTCAGCGCAATACTGTGCTCTCAAATATGAATACGTGGCTTGATTGCCTCCATGTAGAGTTTTTAAATGTGCTTCTTTGATGAGCAACCTTGACAATTTGTGGCCTTTGGGCATTATTATTGGATGTTTTTTGTCAAGCGATAGGTTTGAATTGGTTAGTCTTCCACCTACTCGTAGTAGGCTATTTATGTCGATGAAGGGATTCAATGTTAGTATTGTGCTGTCCTTTGGTAAATTTTGGTTTGATTTTAATTTCTTAAGTTCTATGTCAAAGGTTTCTTTCTGTGCGTCTTTGTATTTTCTTTCACATTTTTCTTCTTCAGCAGTTAGGTGTCTTTCGAGTGTAGTTCTTCGGCTTACCAAAAACGTTTTAATTGCTTATCTATGTATGCTAGTGTGGCTAGTGTGACATGGCTTTTTAATCGAGATATCGATACACTGTTCTTTTGGGTTAGGTGAACTGATATGAAGCGGATCTTTCTTTAATCCTTCAAACAGTATTTCTCCGTAGATGTCAGCGCCTATTAAAAGATCAATATGTCCGGGAGTGTCGAAGGTAGTCTAGGTCCAGTATGTTTTATCCGGAAGTGGTTTGGTAAAAGTTGTTAAGACTAGAGCATTAGCTTGTATCTTGGTAAGCCGGGTTGTTGTGCTGCTTCTTCCGTGACAAAGGTGGCCTGTGATCCTGGATCTATGCTAAGAGCACTGGGTCACAATCCTTGTCGAACGCTGATATATTCAGTTTCGTATAACTGTTCCTGTTCCGGTTTTTTATGTGTAGCAGAGTATGGTGATTACCCTTGCAGGTAAGACAATTGGTTCTAATGCTGCAATTTGTTGTCCTATGGTTTTTGCTTAGACAATTTCTTCACAAATTGTGCAACATAACTATTTGATTTCGTTCGGAAGTGCTCATGTTTTTAAAGCGTTGGCATATTTCTGTTGGATGGTTTTGTTGACAGCGTACGCAAATAAAGGTTGGTTGTGCTGCAGCTACGAAATCATGTTTTAATTGTTGTACTTGATACCTGAGTTGTTGTATTACAGTATTGACTTACTGCTACCGATAGACTCCATGGATTGAAAACGCCGTTCCAGAAATTTCAAAAACTGGCATTTCTCTTGTAATTCTGTTGTGCTTTCAAGAGAACTTTCATTAGACGTCGTGATTCGTTGTCCAATTTTTTTAACGAAGTAAAGATAATGAATGGAGTCCATGTGTCAATTCTAATGCCTGTATTCCTTATAGCGAATAGACATTCGGTTGTTGCGTCGTGTAAACTTGTGATCGCAGGGGCGGTTTCAGTGGTCATAGTTCGTTGACTTAATAAGGTGTTTAACAGATTAGATCTTTTGTTGTTGAAGCAATTCTCCAGGATTTCCCAGGCTGCATCGTAGTTGTCTCCGATGGGTTCCAAATGGCATACTAATTTCTCAGCTGACCCTTAAACGTGGCTTTTTAAGTAGTTCTTCTTGTGCGTATTTTTGATCAGTTTGAAAGTGTCAGCGAAACCAAACCATTTCGTGTAATCTCCATGAAAATATGGAAGTTCTACTGGTGGTAGAAGAATTTCAAAAGGGTTCACTTTGCATTGTTCTTCTTCTTCCAACAATGTCAATAGTGATGATACGATTCTGTCGTATTCGTTGTTTACGTTTTCGTAGTGTTGTTCTACGAAGTTTTTTAAATTCGATTCCTGTTCTTCGGAAACATCCATGCAGATAATTTCATGTAGCTCCATGATCTGCATCATCATCCGCTCCATATTCTTTAATTTCAGCCGTAACGCTAGTCTGGATCTGTTGTTGCTTGCCAGTATGTCTTCGGCTGTGCAGATTTCTGTATATAAGCCTCGCAATCAGACGTTGGAGGAAGCATCTGGAATTGGTGTTGACAGCAAAGATGATGAGTTTAGGCCTTGACGCATATAGTCAATATACTTTGTAAATATTTCCCATACTTGCCTTTCTTTATAGTATTGGTGTGTTAATTCAATTTCAGGTTGAACTTCTCTTATTTTGTTGTCTACATCGACGTACTCTTTGTACGTCTTTTTTAGAGTTGCTATTTTCAACTCAAGATAGTTTTTCGTTTTCCGAGCTGCAACACCTTTTTTATAGTTCGATATGATGTGCTCTATCTCTACTGCCTTGTCCTTTTGCTGCTACAATAATTGATCCATGTCTGTGTTTTTATGACTGGGGTGCTGGACTGTTGTGGTATGGCGTAGACTCTGGTTTGTTTGGCGGTTGTTGTTTGACTGTTGAATTTCGATACCTCTTGTTGTGGGATCAACATATCTTGGCCTTTAGCAATATATTTGTAGAACTTATTGACTGCTTATTGTTGTTGTGGTAGCTCAAGATTCCAATGTAAAATTCCTTTACAAAGTGAATTTTATTGATGAATTTTCAAAATGTATAATCCCTTTGGTTGAGTTTTATTGGCCACCGGTTGTTGTAATCGCTCGAAGGACCAATTTTTAGCTAGGTAATAATTTGTGGCTTGATCACTATTTCTAGCTAAATGATGAGGTGAAAACAAAACTAACATGTTCAAAGTACGGGTAAATGTTCGTCGTAGCCCAATACCGACCGAAAGCTATTTAGTCCTGAAAGTATTAGTACGTAACACTGATCAATTTCAAAGTATTATTTTGACATTTAAAGATAAGACAGCGATTCGTATGAACTCGACTATCTGACGTCGCATGGTTTTGTACATTTGTGTGCTTTACCATCAAATTTGTGCTTTGCCAACAAAATCTGTTATACTGGCAGATGTGTTACCGCACTTCAAATTTTGTCGATCTGTTGGAGCAATTACGACTACCTGAAGCGAAATTTGAAAATGATTTGTTAGTTGAGTTTGTCAATAATTGGTTGATGTTGAGACAAAATAAACTTGTGAAATATTGGTCGATTCCGTAGCTTCACACAACCGATCCGCTTTTCCAATGAAACCGTAAGGGTCGGTACAAATCAAGTGTGAAAGAAGTAAACGCATAGCAGTATAGCAATTTTGAATGGTGCCGACGACACGAACAAAATTCAATTTTTTATAATTTGTTCTGTTTTTATTGCTCTTTGTGTCTATTTTAACATTATACCCTGCGTTAAACAATCGGCAAAGTGTTATGTTGAGCCCCAAGTACAGACTAAATCCAAATATGTGTGATTCTCACGCAGGGCGCCAAAATTCACATTCGAAATAAACCTAAACAAAAAGCAAAATCAATTGATAAAATGAATTTCACAAAATTCAGCGAGAGCGACTTTTGTAAATCTCAACCGCTTCTTCGGTAATTTTACATACAGTGTGGGCCACCTAACTTTGTATTGAACTTGCGGTTATTTTGAGTATGGTAAGAGTTACATCACTTCTGATTTGACAGAAAGTTAAATTTATCCTTCCGCTGAACGAAAATGGTTGTGTATTCGCTTGAACAACGCTGGGAAATATTGAAACATTACTTCGAAAATCATGGTAAAGTTGCAGAATGTGTGCGAAAATTGCGTGCGGTTTTCGGAAGAAACGAATCACTGAGTGCTCCATATGTGCGTTATTTTGTAAATAAGGTTAAAGAAACAGGCTTGCTAATTAATAAACCAACACGGACCAAGCAGCCAACCAAGCGTACACCCGAAAATGTTGATGATGTAGCCGAGAATGTGCGTGAGTCACCGGCAACGTCAACTCGTCATCGTGCTCAAGATCTGAACATTTCACGCACAACATTGCGACGAATTCTGCATAATGACCTTGGTATGACACCGTATAAAATTCAATTGGTTCAGGAATTGAAGCAAAGAGACCACCCATTGCGTTTTCGGTTCGCTGAGTGGGTTTGCGATCGACTTGAAGAAGATGCCGATTTTGACAAAAAAAATCATCTTTTCGGATGAGGCGCATTTCCATCTTGGCGGCTATGTAAACAAGCAGAATTGTCGCATTTGGAACACGGAGAACCCGCCCGTGATCGTAGAGAAGCCGATGCATCCTCCACGAGTGACTGTTTGGTGCGGATTTTGGTCCGACAGCATCATTGGGCCATTTTTCTTTGAAACACAAACGCGCCATTATAAACGATTTTTTTTCCACGGCACTTGAAGAGGAGGACATAGGCAACATTTGGTTTGAACAAGACGGCACACCGTGCGACACAGCACACGTTTTAATTGATCTTTTGCGCACTGTCTTCGAAGATCGAATTATCAGCCGAAATGTTGATGTGATTTGGCCACCTCGAAGCTTTGATTTGACGCCGTTGGACTATTTTCATTGGAGTGCCGTCAAAGATAAGTGTTACGCCGATAAACCAGGAACGATTGACGCTCTCAAGAACAATATTCGCATTGCCATTGAAGACATAATGCGGCATACCGCATGAACGACATATGAATGAAATAGTATTCCATAATAATCGAAAGGATTGTTTGTTTTATTGCATTAAAAAAAAATTTTTTTGGCCCACCCTATATATTGGCAAAGGTGCACATATTCTATAAGTTTAGGAATCACTGGGGAATTTCATTACTTCTTCGACACTGAATCTTAACAGCAACAATAAAAAAATCAAAATTAATCATTTCCGTTCCACAAAAAAAATTCATTAAGTCTTGTTCGGAAAAACAATTGATGAATGAGATTAATGCCAGTAGACAATATACGCAAAATAAAAATTGGTGGTGGGTGGAGGTGTAAAATAATAATTTGAATTTTCTCTAAACAAAAAAAATTAAAATAAATCGCTTCGTGGTCATGGTATGGGTTTATTCCCGTATACATGTATGTGTGAATGGTAAGGGCATCTAATTTAAGATGGAAATCTCTAGTTTCCCGCAAATCCTAAAAAGTAAATAAAACAAAATGAAACAGAAAAATTCGCAGAATAATTTTTCGATAACGGGGGAGATTTGAACTTACCGAATATTATTGTTCATTGTTTACTTATACCATGCGCGTGTATTTACTATTTGTATATATTTGTAAAGGTAAATATCAGAAAACACTTCCGGCACAACTTGATTTATTGCCAATCAGATCTGTATCTAGAGATGTATCGAAATGATTAATTTTTATTATTTTCCATTCCAAAAGTAGGTTAAGCAAAATAAACAAAACTCAAATAAGGATAAATGTACAGGTATACAGCAATACTACATACAGTGTGATCCATTTTAAACATTTTGAGAAATGTTGTTTTAAGGTATTTCAGATGGAAAGTTTTCAATAGATCACACTGTATGGAACGAATCCGATTGATTACAAGAAATACATAAATCCTGTCTATTTCTTTTGTTTTTTCATCACGGCACAAAATAATAAAATAGATTTTGATTACGATTTTGTTTGTGTGATCGACTTAATTCTTATTAAAATATAAAATGAGCAACAGGGTAAACAACATTATAAACAAATTAAAAAGGCAAATGATATTCAAAAGAGCACCCATCCATCCGGGCAATAACATCTAGATCCATCAACCGCACCAATCCCCTAAAACATCAACATCGCGTCGCATAAAGTTATTAATAATCGTAATAATGCGAAATACAAAAAGGGGTAAGTGAAAAAGTAATAAAATCATTTTGACGGCTACAAAGTGTTTTTATAAGCTTTTTTTGCCATCGCAAAGTATAAAATCAAAATAAAAGCTTTTATTAAAAAATCGGATAATAATGAAACAGGATTTCTACTAAACAAAAAATTCGGGCGAGAATAAAATAAGCGAATAAAGGAGCAACATGTGAAGTTGTTTTTATCACTACTTGGAGCAACACATACGGAACGAGCTTACGTATACGAAAAGCACACACAACTTTTTATTTTTATCATTTTTGATTCATGAGCATTTTTTTGGTCGTATATGTGTGTGCTTTTTTTTTGTTGAAAGTAAATAAAATTGTTACTGATCTTATATGAATTTCAATTTTCAACGTTAAATTTGAACGTGCCGTACAGTCACCATATTCTCGCAGATACAGCAGCTCATACGAGTATTTTCTATGGAAATGAATTGTACGAATCATCTATGAGGAAAGAAAGGTACAAGGCAACAAAACAGAAAAAAAATTCTAAATTGAAATTGTAATGGACATTTGAACTTTGAATTATCTTGATTGCTTTTTACGAATATTTCGAACGACGAGACGCTTTGGTTTTGTTTGTGTTTGTTGTGCAGTGAAAATAAGAGTTGACATTTTTTAAGCATTCTTGATATTTTTAATGTTATAAATGTTGCCTTGGAACAGAGTTAGAATTTTAAAATTAATTTCTTCTTGGAAAATCGGATATTGAATAAATTCAAAGGTTTTTGATCCGATATTCATGGAACTTCAGGACAGAAATTGTCTTATGTATACAAACATCGGGGTAGCTAGACTTAACAACAATCTTTATAATTTCTTTTTTAAATGACATAGCGCAGTTAAGGCTTGGTGCTAGCACTCCATACTTCCCTATAAAAAAGTACAATATTCTTTCAAAAGAATATAACAATTTTTTATTGAAGTAAAATTAAATATATTCTTTAAAACTTGTGCCGAGGTCATTTAATTTTTTTTTAATAATCGTCTAGTGTAAATTATTGCATACATTTATTAACAAAAAAATACAACCAATATACTGTATGATTTTGTCATAATAAACACTTAAAGATCTAAACTTAACTAAAACTTAGAAAGAGCAATTCTCCAGGAACTAGAATATACTAGAACGTGGTTGTTTGAGTCAAGCTTCTTGCTAAAGCCAGTAAAAATAATGTCACGTCAAGGATTTGGCTCAAACACCTCCAAAGCAGGTTTTAAAAATTCCATTAAATTTGATACGGTAGATTGTCCTCATGTGGTCATATAAAATTACTTCGAATAGTTTTGGAATCGCTAAAATTACAGCACAATGATAATTATAGAGCAATTGTTCCTATTACTAGATTTCAAGATTGCAAGAACATGTAAGGATTTTCAAACAACTGGAAAATTTTCCGACGAAAAGCCATTGGTTAAAGAACATCGACAATACTAACTCGTAACATGAAGTTTTTCAGAAATCTTGATGGAACACAGTCAAGACCATAATCATTTTTAACTGTGACTTCAAATACGAATTCGACTTTGACCTCAACATCGACTCCGACTTCGACTTTGGTTCCGACTCAAACAGCTCGAACCCGACGCCTATTTCGTCCCCAATTTCGATGCCAATCTAGATGCAAATCTAGATAACTGAGACTAAGACACAGCCTAGGACTAAGACTAAGACTAAGACTAAGACTAAGACTAAGACTAAGACTAAGACTAAGACTAAGACTAAGACTAAGACTAAGACTAAGACTAAGACTAAGACTAAGACTAAGACTAAGACTAAGACTAAGACTAAGACTAAGACTAAGACTAAGACTAAGACTAAGACTAAGACTAAGACTAAGACTAAGACTAAGACTAAGACTAAGACTAAGACTAAGACTAAGATTAAGACTAAGACTAAGACTAAGACTAAGACTAAGACTAAGACTAAGACTAAGACTAAGACTAAGACTAAGACTAAGACTAAGACTAAGACTAAGACTAAGACTAAGACTAAGACTAAGACTGAGACTGAGACTGAGACTGAGACTGAGACTGAGACTAAGACTAAGACTAAGACTGAGACTGAAACTGAAACTGAGACTGAGACTGAGACTGAGACTGAGACTAAGACTGAGACTGAGACTGAGACTGAGACTGAGACTAAGATTAAGACTAAGGCTAAGACTAAGACTAAGACTAAGACTAAGACTAAGACTAAGACTAAGACTGAGACTGATACTGAGACTGAGACTAAGACTAAGACTAAGACTAAGACTAAGACTAACACTACCACTAACACTAACACTAACACTAACACTAAGGCTAAAACTAAGACTAAGACTAAGACTAAAACTAAGTCAAACTCAAAGTCAAAGTCAAAGTCCTAAGCCCTAAACCTAAACCATAAACTCTAAACCATAAGACCTTAGACCTAAGACCTTAAACCTAAAACCTATAACCTAAAACCTAAAACCTAAAAGCTAAAACCTAAAACCTAAAACCTAAAACCTTAAACCTAAAACCTAAAACCTTAAACCTTAAACCTAAAACCTAACACTTAAAACCTAAAACCTGAAACCTGAAACCTGAAACCTAAAACCTAAAACCTAAAACCTAAAACCTAAAACCTAAAACCTAAAATCTAAAACCTAAAACCTTAAACCTAAGACCTAAAACCTATAACCTATGACCTAAGACCTAAGACGTAAGACCCAAGACCTAAGACCTACGACCTAAGACCTAAGACCTAAGACCTAAGACCTAAGGCCTAAGGCCTAAGACCTAAGACCTAAGACCTAAGACCTAAGACCTAAGACCTAAGACCTAAGACCTAAGACCTAAGACCTAAGACCTAAGACCTAAGACCTAAGACCTAAGACCTAGAACATAAGACCTAAGACTTAAGACCTAAGACCTAAGACCTAAGACCTAAGATCTAAGACCTAAGACCTAAGAACTAAAACCTAAGGGTGTTTTCAAAACACCGAATTATCAGAGACTTATTTACTTATTTGACGCTCTTTAATAAGTCGGTCCAGTCATTCCAATTCATTGTACCGATTTATTTGTGACGTAATAACAAAAACCAAAACGTAATTACTATTATATGGAAGAAAAAATTTTTGGCGTGTATGCAACGGCCACCGTTGCCACTAGATTTCAAAATAAAAACTGCCTAAGACCCAAGCTCTAAGGGACATTACCTAACACCTAAGACCTATTATCTAAGCCCTAAGACCTAAGACCTAAGACCTAAAACCTAAGACCTAAGAACTAAGACCTAAAACCTAAGACCTAAGACCTAAGACCTTAGACCTAAGACCTAAGACCTAAGACGTAAGACCTAAGACCTAAGACCTAAGACCTAAGACCTAAGACCTTAGACCTAAGCCTAAGACCTAAGACTAAAGACCTAAGACCAAAGACAAAAGACCTAAGATCTAAGACCTAAGACCTAAGACCTAAGACCTAAGACTTAAGACTTAAAACGTAAGACCTAAGACCTAAGCCTTAAGACTACAGATCGGACCTCGTACTCGTACTCGGACTCGGACTTGGACTCAGACTAGGACTCGAACTCGGACTCGGAACTGGACTTAGACTCGTACACGGTCACGGACTCGGACTCGGACTCGGACTCGGACTCGGACTCGGACTCGGACTCGGACTCGGACTCGGACTCGGACTCGGACTCGGACTCGGACTCGGACACGGACTCGGACTTGGACTCGGACTCGAACTCGGAATCCGTTTGTTTTCTTTTGTTTCAGGATCTACCTGAACTGACGTAAGAGATTTTTCATGGGTTAGAACGATTTTGTTAGGAACTGGACCACTCCAACAACCAACACCCCAACGATCCTGCCGAATTCAGGATTTTAAATACTAGAATAATTCGGTTAGAATTTAATTTTCCGTGCAGCCCACTCAACATCGGGTGCGATATATAATGTTTTAGATCGGCCAACGATAAACTGGCATCAATTATCACCATCATCATATTTTTTATCAAATAACTCATTGAGGATATTGGCGGTATGGTATAGGCTTCCATACCCATATAGAATAATTGACGATCGAACTTTGCTTCGAATTTAAGTTGAACGATTTCCAGCCAAAAAAACCGTTAAGAATTTAAATTTTGCGTTTACCCAGAATGTAATAGAGGTTGACTTGTTATCCAATTCACATATTTTCCTTGTATAGGATGTCCACGCTAAAAATTTAAAAGAAAATAGATATCTGTGATCGATGATTCTATAATTTGTCGGTTGCTACAAGAACTAACCATAAGTCCCGAGAAGTGGGTTGAACAACCGTCAAACCTAGTCTGGTTTCATCTAGCGTACCATAAAGTTCAATCCTTCTACTATGGTGCTCTTCTATCATATTTCTTATGGTAACGAGATATTTACACTAATTGTGCAAGAATCGTGCGAGAGACGTTCAGCTGCTCACACAATCGATGAAATTTGAACTAGTTGGCCTTATCAAAATAAGACGGAAAGAAAAATTGGATTTCCATTCAAAGACCGGACATTATTTCAAAGCGACAACGATTTCACCAATGTAAATGATATTTCAAAAGGCTTTAAATATGTTCTGAATAATACCCGTTCGAAGCGGCGCAATACTTGGTTTAGATATAACGTGATCATGTGTTTATCATATAAAAGTTCTAAGAACTATCATACAGGAGTCTGCCGAATAATGATCACAACTTGTCTAATAATTGCTGATTTGGAAAGACCTTTTTACACCATCACAAGATTAGCCATTTGGAATGCACACAATTATAGTTCAGATTCGGGTGCTTTAACGAGAGATGTTACAGAAAAAGTTAGTTACAAAATCAATAAAACTAGGTGTTCGTTTTACAATAGAATTAAAAAATTGCGTTCGCGAATAATATCAGTACGCACTAAATTTGACCTGCAATTCGATTTTCATGTCTGTTCTTCATAGAACCTTCGTGTGTTCACTAACAAATGACTATAAGAAAAGTATGTGGAATGTATTCATCTCAAAGCCAGACCCAAGTGCAATTTGCAACAAAAAAATCGAAAATTTGTCGCATGCAATAAATGTTGCACAATAAATAGGATACGATAACAAGTTTCAATTAAGACATATATTGTACAAATTTCGAAAGCTTTGCAAATGGATAGGTTTTCTAGAATGCTCGTGATATGTCTTCTTACCAGAACAAGCGAATTAAACAACTGCCGGGCTGCAATGTAAATATCGGGTCATTTATAAATGGGATGTTGCAGTTGTCAATTAAGAAATCTGTTCACAAATTTCATACGATTGACAAGCGAGTAGGTTTTTTGGAATGCTCATGACATGGTTTGTTACCGGAACAAACGAATCGAAGGGTTTGGTGCAACAAGTTTCAATCAAGAAATCTGTTGCAACGATCCCTTTGTTAAGCCCATTATTTGTAAAGCAGGCCGCAGGAATCGGTCGATTCGTTAGTCCCTTTGTAAGACCATACTATGAGTATTCTAAAACACCTAACCACATGTCACTTGCCTTCTTTATAATTTGGGGATCTGATTTTTTATTTCGTATATTATTGAATAAGTTTTGTGTTTTTGATCCGTTATTTATGTTTTCAACAAAAAAGGTCACATAATACTAATGAAACAACAACAATAATAATGAAACACTTTGCAATAAACTCTTGGGAAATGACCGAGCTGATAATCTATCATTTATTTTTATTTCAAACCGATCCTGATATTATTTGAGATTTCTGTGCAATATTTGTTGCATGCAACATTTTTGGGATTTTTTTGGGACATATTTCACACGCATAAAGCCAGCTAAAAATAAAGTTAAACGAATGCAATGGATTGGTTGCAATCGTTTTCAGATTCGTTAGTGCCTTTGTTCAAGGCAATCAAGGCAACTTATTCATAAAGGTTATTGCTTCCATTCTCGAATTTCTAAATGACCTAAATGGATTAAAAATAATATCAAGAAAGCCCCACAAAAACCAAATAAAAAGCTTAATGCTGAAATCTGCTTAAAGTTTAGTTCAACCACAATTTTTAAATTAAAAACAAACCAAATATAAACAAATGTTGAAGCGTAGCCTTTATATTCGTTTCCTAATCAAACACCCACAGTCCCTCACCTTCGTTGACTAACCGTAAAATATTCATAAATTAAAAAAACCACAAATTTAAATAGGTCGATGATGAAGTAAACACAAACAAAATTTGTAACACTAATCACCATAAATAACCTTATACATAAATTTGTGTTTGTATATGGCAAAAGCTTGTTAAAAGCTTTATTAGAGCAAACACACTTAATAAATCACATCGATAATTTACAGAACGTTGAATTCGTACATAAATTCTATTCACGCGTAGCTAATACCGTCCACATAGAGTCGCGCCAAATTGACTATCTAAAATATTATTTTTAAGCTCATGAAAAGCACACTCACCCTTCACCCAGCCATCCACCCATATAAAAAATCACTGCAGTACATGAATAGAGATATCATATGTAAATGATTTGGAACAATATAAAAATGAAAATAATTTTAATACACGTACCTGGTTCCTCGCCATTCATATGTTTTTGACCATATAATTCTTCGATGACCGTCTGGCAATATCAACCCTCGGTACACCGGTCATATAAATACATTATTTTCATTACCTACATCGATATATCCAAAATAATCCCTTTCGCAGGACTTTATCCGCCCAGTATTGTTGGTGGTTTTCGTATGTGGAATGGGACGGTTTTTATGATTTCAATATATGGAAAATTAAATAAAACCAATATGTTACACGAGATTATCTTGCTTTTTGTGGGGTGGCATATAATTGTATTCAATACAGATATACAGCATCAGCGACAGTTACAGCAATAATAAAAAAAAAAAAACAGAAAATTGTTTAATTTTTAAAATAAATTAAAACATTTTTTTTCGTTGTGCACACATTTATGGTGCGGTCGTTATTCATTAATTTACCACCCCCCTCCCCCTCCCTCCAGAAATTACTGTTGTAATAATTGTTTTGAATTTGTTTGCACGCCGAAACTTATACAGTTGAGCCATCGAGTATTTGAATCATATTTGATTTGATGGTGAGATTGGATGAACCACTTTTAACCAAACGCTACAACTAGGGGAGAAGCAACATTTTCATATTAAATTAGAGTTTAGGAAAACAAATTTCAATGCGACAAGTGGTAATGTGACAACAACTTCACTATCAACGTTAAGCAGAAGAAAAAATGGTAAAAACAATAAGAGAAAATAACTCCCTCCAGCATACCAGTGTGTCTCATCCAGCAGCCGTGGGACCTAGCTAGTATATTCATTGCTCTAGTCAATCAGAAATGCGTAATTTAATATTGGTTTTCGATGAGCAGTGCTTTATCAATAACAAATAGCCCAAATTTGTAAATATTTCAGAATTGTAATCTCTCAGTTAGGATATGACCAGAGACAAAGTGGGAAGACTAAACCATGAAAGATATTTACTGGCAATGGGTGCATCCATGGTGATTGTTATCAACAACCTGATTGATATTGATTTTTGTAGTCCTAAGAAATAGAGGAAAACGCTGATAGAGGTTGTTGTTTGAATTCCAAATTGTTCCTAATCAGCAGTTTGTTATATGTAACAAATGATGCACGGATATCTGAAAAATCTAAAATAGATAAAGGATGCGATTGTTTCGAAGAGTTTTTAGCAGTTGGCATAATCCTATGATAACACTATGATGAAAATCTCTTCACGAAGCTTAGATTTATTTTTTGTAAGTAACGATCACCGCAATGTGCAAAATTTTGGAAACAGTAAAAAAATAACCAGCGCTGGTAACTAATCAGGGCTTTAGTTCACAAATCCACCATTTTGGTGCTGGTAACTAATTATTCAATTACCAAATAATATATTCGTGTCGTATATGATTAAAAAGGTTTTGAAAATTGCCGAAATTTTCTCTGAACTATCATAATATTCGATACTGCCGTTGGAGCGCTGGAAGCAGTTATAATTTTGTTTATTCCCATATAATCTGTATAGCATATCAATAGAAAGAATTTGAAGAAGCAAAAATTTTGCTATTAGTGCTTTAGTTGATAAATCCACCATTTTGGCGATGGCACCTAATTATTAATTTATTATAGAATATATAAGTGTGACATCAATGAAAATGTTTGGAAGATTGTCTCAAATATAACTGAATTGCCGTTGTGAAGTTGAATACAGATCCGACGATACCATGACAGATCCGACGACAAAGAGGACGGAAACGTTAGGTTATCATTCCCTGGTACATTCCCTGGTACATCAAATGGTACTATACTGCAAAGCTAATTCGCTTTTTGTTGACATCTTAATGAATACATCTTCAGTTAGTTTACATCTTCACCCCTTCCTAAAATTATCGAAATGCTATTTTCGTAATCAAAACCCAAACATTTTGATTGGAATTCTGGAAACTGTAGCGGATCAATATGTAATATGATCAATTACAAAGAGAATTCTCCATCTAAATAACTATTTCCAAATCGTTTACATACAAATTGGTTTTATGTTAAACACATTCGGTACCAATATTTCAGAACAAAACCAACATGGCATACAAATAATTTTCTATGACTTCTAAATAACAAAATTTATTTTACAAAAGAAAAATTGAACGCTTTCGGACGCCATTTAATGTTAGAACAGCTAAAATTATTATTTGGTTGAATTCACAATCTCGTTTGTCTTCTTCTAGGCAACTAGAGCAAACCGCGAAATCAACGAAGTGAGGTTACTCGTGAAGTTCATTTTTTAGAATGTATAAAAATACGGTAGTAGCTAGTTAGCTAGTTCAACAAATCCACACCGCCCATACTCGAATTGTATAACCGGACTACTTCTGGCCTCTCAACTTCGACATAATTATTTAATTCCTTTTCCCTTCTATGAACCGTATCAGTACTCCCAACACCTACAAAATATGATCCAAGGTTTTTCCAGTAATTTTTCCGTCACGACTTGTGACCGAATCTGAAAAGCTCCAATATATTTTTTTAATTTCTGTATCAGTCGTGGTTGGCAGATTGACAAATCTGTCAAAATAAAATTTATGCCCTACTTGATCCAATCTTTCTACCAATCGCAATACAGCACTAGCTAGAAATCCAAAACGGTTGAGGTTTATTGATGATAAGCCTGCAGTTTTACCCTGGTACAAAAAAAATCGTACGGTATTCCACTCTTGCCACGCATAACAAAAACCGTTTTTGATGCCGCATGGATTCGGCTTACCGTTCAGGTATTGCTTAATTGGTAAGTGCCCCTTGAAAGGAATTATTTGTCCATCGATTGAAATACTTTTTTCGACTGGTATAATTAAGCCATGCGAAAGAATTGCTTCTATCAACGGCCTTGTTTTATAAAACTTATCGCTGCAATCGTTAGGGCGGCCCAAATTATTAACTATGTGTAAGTTCTCTCGCAATTGACAAAAGCGCTTATTACTCATGACATTCCGAAATACTTCTACATTTAGAACCGGCGACGAATACATCCGCAATCTTGTGAATTTCAAACAGCCCATCAATATGTGAAAAACAAAACGTTTTTTTATTTCAGTATAGGGCATGTTAGTTTGAATGTAGTGCAATAATTTTGTTGAGCATACTGATTGGTATGAAATGCCTTATGAAATACGCTAGTGGAGCTAATGGTACGAAACGTGTTGCTTCTCGCTTAAATTGTTTTCGCCTCCACTGAATATTACATTTAGGTGTAAATTGTATATTCTCTATTAACACGTCATCGGCAATCGTTACGTCACATGTTCCTTCAGCTGAAGCAAAACAACTATGGATGGATTGACTAACTGCACATTACTACCTTGCTCATCATGGTTTATCCTCTTGTTCTAAATGGTCGAATTGATGTTGTACGGGCACGTCAATCTCTATTATGACATAGCAATCTATGGATTGTGGAACGTCGGCATTCACATCATCATCTTCGGTATTTTTAATTTCATCGTCCGAATCATTACCGAAATCGGAATCATAAAGCAATTCCAGTATTTCTACTTCGGTTAATTGTTTTTCGCGCCATTTCTGCCAAGTCAAATATTATGAAAATTGATTATAATCCCCTCCTACTAAAACCATCCGAGGAGATGAAGAGATTTCAATTTCAATTTCGGGGGCGAGAACGTAGAATTGACAGCGCCAATATAAAAGGGAAACCAAATTCACTAATTGGAAGAGTTCAGTTTATTAAGTTAGAATTATATTTAAAAAACTATGAGCTGTTGAAAAGGAGTTTAAGTACTGCAATATTTTGCAAAATTTTTGTTTCAGAATTTTTAGATTTCTTCGATTCCGAGATCGAAGTTCTACTTTTTCAGTACAATACTAAAATTCTAATAATAAAAATTATTTTTTCTGTTTGATTTTATTATTTAAAATCAGTTAAATTCCGCGTTTTTAAAAAAGTAACCGGAAGGTTGTGTAAAGAAATAGCTGTTTTCAGCAAAGTTATTGTTTTTTGGTAAATTATCGTTTTTGATCAATTGTTTTTTCAGTGAATTGCCGTTTTTAGTTAATTGTTTCTAGTTGAATCGCTTTTCACTGAATTGTCATTTTAGGTGATTTGAACACCGTTCATTTCAATGATATTCAATAGCTAGTGCAGTGCGTCCACGGTTAACAATATATAGCAACCCGATAAAAGCCGAAGTTGTTATGATGTTTACAAAACTGAACAAATTTTTAATCTGGAATTTATTCAGTTCGATTTGTAGTAGACCGAGGCAAATTTGGCTGTCTCAATTTGAATAAAATAACCAAGTTTTTCTATAAGATAGGAGCTAGGAACATCTCACTATATACGTCACTTCACATGCTGGTTTACAGGAAATTCTAAGAAAAATTCAGAAAATTGTACTTCCGATTTGTAGTGCTTAAAGGGAAATTAACTGTCCTAAACACCCTAAACCCCCAATTTGAACCAACCAGAGATATTTTACGATTAGATAGGAGCTAGTATCATCTCACTCTATACGTTATATCTCATGCTTGTTTACAGGAGATTACCGGAAAGATTTAGTAAATTGTACGTTCGATTTGTAGTATTCCAAGACAAACTGGGCTGCCCCAAACACCCAAAACCGCCAATTTGAACATGCTTTGTTCAACTCCAAGGCAAATGTACTGTCCTAAACACCCTTAACCCCAAATTTCAACTAACTAGAGATGTTTTACAATTAGATGGGAGCTAGTAAATAGTAAGATGTACTCGATTTGTAGTAGACCAAATTTGGAAGTTCCAAACACCCTATACCGCCAATATGAACTAAACAAACGTGTTCTTCTATTAGAAAATACATACAAGCATCTCACTATATACCATTTCGCATGCTGGTTTACAGGAGATTCCCGGAAAAATTCAGAAAACTGTACGTTCGATTTGTAGTAAACCTTCAATTTCAACAAAACTATCATGTTTTTCTATTAGATAGGAGCTAGAAGCATCTCACTACATATGTCACCTCTCTTGCTGGTTTACAGGAAATTCTCAGAAAAATTCAGAAAAGTATACTTCAGATTTGTAGTACTCTAAGGCAAATTTACTGTCCTAAACATCCTAAACCCTCAATTTCAACTAACCATAGATGTTTTGCGATTATGTAATGGATGTGCTGTTTAAAGGTTTGCGCCGAAATGATTGATCAAAATCTCCATTAATGTGGTAATATATCATTAGTAGTACACTGATAAACCACAACTGTGGAACGTATTCGTCTACTACCAAATTACACGAACAACAACATCTTCATTAATTTCTGCACATTCGGTCATTAATTTGAGATATTACCTAATTACCTTAATTCCCTAAATTAACCAACTAAGGTAAGGCTAGTCGAGAAATATTACCGTTACTGCAGTGGTCGCGCTTTTCCACTAGATAATTTATAAGGTCCGTAAGTTAACACCGTTTTTATCTACTTTTCTTTGCTTTTCACTTAATTTTCCGTTTTTCCTTTGTTTAACTTTAAGATCAATTATCAAAACTATGAACTAAATTTCTACGAATTATATAAAAAAATACACCGGGTGGTCGAACCACGCGTGTTAAACGCCCAACACACTGCTCTTCAGCATGCACTGCACAATTTCGTATTAATTAAGAAACGTTGCATTCTCCGTTATTCCGAATTCTGCAAATTACTCCTGTCTTGGCCGTGGTTAACCACACGTCGTACCTTCACGACTTCACGGAACGTGGGCGGTAAACGTGGCAATTAAGTGTGTGGGTGAATTTGACACACTAAATGCACATTTGTGGCACTTCGGTTAAATAAGAACCTGATAAACGTCTAACGGGTTAAAATATACAGGTGTCTCACTTCGCCAAAGAACTCTGGAGGTCAGGTGAGTGTTGTACATGTTACTTAAAATTTGGTTCGTTTCACCATTATAAAGACGTTGTAGAATTTTATTTTAAACAGAGTAATACGTATTTGCTTGTTACCCGAAAAAAAAAATAATAATTTTCAAATTTTCCTGTTTTCCTGGGGGTTATACATATACAATTTTATTTTCTTGTATTATTTTGATTTTGATGACTAATAATTAATAATGAAATTGTACAATATTCGTTTTTTAATTGTGCAATAAGACCTTCGGGGTTGAAGGGCAGCAACGGGAGATGGGAACATGAAACGTGAAGTAAAAAGTGAGCTATTAACTAAAATAAACGCGTTTACCGATAACATGCACATGAACTAAATTTTGTAACAGGTGTAAATGGTTGCTCTCTGATACCCTCCCAGGACTGAGTACTCGCAGAAAAAGGATTGGCAAGCATGTGCAACCACAACCAAAGTACCGTTACAATTACATAGGAGCTAGTATCATCTCACTATATATACGTCACATCTCATGCTGGTTTACAGGAGATTACCGTTACGATTCAGAAAATTTTACGTTCGATTTGTAGTACTCCAAGGTAAATTGGTCTATCCCAAACACCTTAAATCACTAATTTCCACAAAACAAGCGTGATTTTCTAGTAGATAGGACCTAGAAGCATCTCACTACAAACCACTACAAACGTCTCTTTGCATGCTGGTTTATATGAGATTCTCGAAAAAATTCAGAAAATTGTGCGTTCGTACTCCCAACAAATTTGGCTGTCCTAAGCACCCTATACTCTCATTTTTAACAAACCAAAGTTATTTTCTATTAGATAGGACCAAGAACCATCTCACTATATACGTCACTTAGAATGCTGGTGTAAAATATGCTGACAACATATTTTGTTATTGTTGCTTACGAAAAATTTCAACAACGTTAAAAATAACATTTTGCGTTATGCTTGGTAGACAAAATCGAACAACGTCCGACGGCCAGTGTTGTGCGTCTATACGCGTAATTCGGAATTGTCAACTTGTTGGTGTCGAAAATAGTGTCGATAAATTATTTTGGCGTAGACAATATCGACAATTTGTAAAGTATGTAGAATACCACCCATTTTTTCAGTACGTCAATTCACAGTGCTCCAGTTCAAATTGTGAATTACGAATATTGTGAAAGTCATAATTCAATTTTTACAAATCGAATAAGTGAGATGAGATCGCAATCGATCTGACAACAATTGCCTAGAAGTTCTGCGATATTACAGATTTTAAATCCTGGAGATGGTTATATTTGTTTGGGTAACCCGTAAGTACAACATGTTCTTGGAGATGTTGAAAGGAATTATTTAAATTTAATTGAACACGTATGTGGTCATCAGAATAACTCTGCTTGATCGTATTGTGGTATAGCGTTAAGATTCTGAGCCAGTGAAATCTTTGAAAAATTTACGATTGAGTTGAATTATTTCATATGACTCACATAATCGCTTATAAATTCGATTAATCGATTTATAAAATTCCTTCCAATTCAACTATGTACGGAACCGCATTCCATTTGGGTTTGCTGTTTTGTAAAGTATATTCGTGTTATTGGAATGGAGTGCATGTTAGCGAAGTTTAGTAGATCATTTGCCAAAGTATTGCGATTTTGAAATATACAGCCATCTGAAATATTTTTGTAAAGCAATGCCTTCCCAGATAGTGTATAACACAGGCTGATAGTTCATAATCAATTTCAGTGGACCAGTAAAAGGTCGCTTGATGAATAGCACAGTTGTAAATAGTGAGTTTATGGCATCGACATTGGTTTTCAAATAAATTTGTGTAGCATTTAACGCATTCGTGCAGCATAATACATTGATTCTGCAATGTTTTGGCCTTATCATTTGAATACTCCTTTCGCGCGCTATTCTAACTTTCAACTTTGTGTAGGAACACATATGTTGTACCGAACCTTCTTAGGAGTGAATAGACTGATATTTTTGTGTTCTGTTAATGCTTTATTTCCAAGACATTGCTTATTGTTAATCTTTTTATTAAATCCATATTATTGATTTAACGGCACACGAAATGTTGATCCAGTTTCAATTTGTTTGTGTCATTTCTGACATAATGGGAAAGTTATTTTGCCAAATTGTCGAAAAATTTGATAAAGAACTCTTTTTCTCCACGAAAGTATTTGGCATGAGAGTTCCGGAGTTTGCGTTTTTGGTTTGTCCCGAATTTGGAATTATTCATTCCGCATGAACTTTCCATAACTCATGATTTCACTGTAAATAGAGCTAGAGTAAATGACGGAAATGTTTAGCACTATGAAATTTTCATATCAAATTGCCGATGATTTCACTAATCATGATAGGGGACCTGGAAGCACCCATTACCTCTCCTGATGAAAAGGTAAATTATAAAAAGCAAAGTTTGTTTAAGTGAAATAACATAAACATTTAGTATTCTGTAGTATGCTGGTTTCGACAAGACGTGTGCTGCATTACTATAATGTATTTTTAGTAGGTAGGACCTAAGCATCTGGTTTACAGAAAATTACCGGAAAAATTCAGAAAATTGTACGTTCGATTTCAAATGCCAGCTGTCTGAAAAAAATTGAATTCAAACTAAACTATACCAAACGTTTATTTTGAAAATGTCACTTGCAAAATCAGAAATACCACCTAATGAAAAACCACTATCGCTTCACAATTTTTGCGGAAAAATCTCAAGCTCAAATGATGTGGTGATGTGATTAAAATTGCATCCAGTTGGGACAACCATAATCGGTTTAATTTCGGTAAATTAAACATTTCGACATTGCACTGTCGACTCTCACGTCCATATTAGACACGAACACTATATCCAACTTAATTACTCAAGTTCCATCCATTTCGTAAGCAAAAGAGCGGCATACAGATTCGGCGGCCACACGAATGTGTTCAGTGTTCAATCGAATTTTATTGCCTATTGGATTTACGAGTAACATTTAAATATTAGGGTATTTGACTGATACTATACTGGTTGCTCTGAAAATTCCAAAACTGCAATTAGTATTCACAATGCTGGCATGAGCATGATGAAGCTAAGTCAGTACTGCGATAGCCACTGCATATGTGTTGAAATATCATCGGAAGTTGGTTCACGCTACCTATTTTCAATATACTCCCAATACAGTGAACCGATCGAGTACCATCTGTGCAAAATCGAAACGATCTTAGGCTCTATATCGGGCCCTCGGAGGCTTCAATGCTACAAGAAAAATGTGGCATGACCACTCGTCTAATGGGTTCTCGTTTAATGGGAACTCCAATATCGACTTAACCATAGTCAATGGAGTCTTGCTGGGCTTGATAGTTGGGTGCTGTGTCAGAGAAAATTGGACATCTAGTGACCATAGAGTCATTACGTTTAATTTATCAAACTCGCCACAGAGCAGTCCGCTTACAAGTAGCAAAACTCCGAGATTCGCCATTAAGATAGCCGACTGGGATCCATTAGCTTGATACTTGGTTATGGCTCTTGGGACAGTGTAGAAACTCTTCCGGAAATAGATTCGATTTTTAGATGAAATTGATGCTCGTGTGGAGCTGATCTCAGCACAATTAGCCAGTGTCTGCAACAACTTAATTCCTAAGAAGAGAGTTGCAAAGAAACGGAACAGTTGGTGGAACTCTAATCTAAGGAAACTCTATCAATGCACAAGCTTAGAAGAGCTTACCAGGCGGAAAGGAATCAAATAGCAAAAGAGTTAAGATTGTCTCGCTTTAGAGTAGCATGAAATAAATACTTACATGAAGTATTTATTGCAAAACAAAATAGTTTCCAACGGTACGTCACGGGACATGGTAATAAAGACCCATGGGGACTTGTATACAAATTTGCCGCTGGCAAAGCAAGACCTCCAGAAGTTTTTAACACCATCAAGAAGGCAAATGGAGTCGTCGCTGATACGTGGCATGACACACGTTTAGAATTACTAAACTTACTTCTTCCGAACGAAACGCCGGACGAAACTGGGCCTCAAGCAGGAATGCGTGAGATCGCTACCGACAGTAGTTGGAACGATGCATTTATATGGGAGGAGGCCGGCCACCAGTGCATTAACTTGCTTCAAGAGTAACAAGTCCCCTGGACTGGATAACTTGAACGCTGAAATAATCCAGCAAGCATGGCCCATCATAGGGTCTAGCATAGTAAAATTATTAAACAGCTTCCTAAAATTTGGTTACTTCCCCAAGGTGTGGAAAAAGGGTGAAATGATCATAATCAGGAAACCTGGCTATAGAGATCCACTATGTTCGAAATCGTATAGACCCATAATGTTACTACCAGTTATGGGGAAGCTCCTAGAAAGGTTGCTTGCCTCTCACACTATACCGCGAGTTGAACTGAGCGGACTGTTCTCGGACAAGCAATTCGGATTTCGACGTAGCACGTCTACTGAGGATGCGATAGTCCGCCTAACCAACACTGTCAAAACCCAAAGTTCTAAATATGTTATGTGTATATTCTTGGACATTGCCGGAGCATTTGATAATCTTACGTGGCCTAGTGTCATTGCAAGTTTATCGGTCTAGAATCTCCATAGAAACGCGATGAATGTTATTAGGAGCTACTTCAGCAATCGATACGCAGTAATCAGAGACATGCATGGTTCTGCTTCAAAGCAAATTACAAAAGGATGTTATCAGGGGTCTATTTTGGGTCCTCTAGTCTGGAATATCATGTTTAACACAAGCATGATCAACGACTTTGAGGAAATTGCATTCGCGGATGACAAAGTCATTCTGGTGCAGGGCAACTCGAGGCTCGAACATCCAATGGTGTGAAGCAAATAAGATGTCACTATCAGCAGAAAAAACAGTGATGCGGCAAATAAAGGGCAAATTTGACTCTAGTCGACCACCCACAATATCACTAAACGGTAAAAACGTGAAAAGGGTCAAGTGCGTTAGATATCTAGATGTTGACCTTGATGAACGAATGGGCGTAGCATCCCACGTTCTTGGAGTCTGTGAAAACGCTAAGAAGCTATTCCACTCTTTGGCGAGAGTGTCAAGAGCCAGATCACTTGAAAGTGGTCAGAGGAATATCCTGCTAGGAGTAACAAAAGCTTACCAAACGGTATCTAAAGATGCTGTAGTGGTTCTGGCCGGCGTACTCCCGGTTGATATTCTAATCATAAAACGAGCAAACTTGTACCACCTAAGAAGGCGTGGCCAAAATAATATAGGTGAATATGTACATGCTGCTGATAGTAGGCAGGATCAATATAATAATAAAAATGATATCGAAGCGATGGCGATTCACCTTTGGCAACGAAGATAGAATGAATCAGCCAATGGAAGGCATAGAAAGATGTTAAGAAGACGTTAAGTACCTATGTTATGTCACTAAAACATAAGTGGCTTGGTAACATGAACATACATGACTAACCACTGCCCATATTTCTAAGCAACGATTTACTCCCGAAGTTTCAGCCTTATTGTGTTGAACTGATCAACGTCTTAAAAGAACGGAACAGTGTACTATAGTAGACCGGTAAAACGGAATGTAAATGTCTCCCCGTGACTAGGGACGGTAACGTTATAATTTTTGAATTATAACGGCTGAAATGTACAAACACTGGTATCGGTTAACAGTGCTAATTGATTTACATGATACTATACTGGTATTTGGTTGATTTCCAGAAATCACCCATATAAAATTTTTCAAAAATGATCTTTTCAAATTAGGGTTGAGATGGGGGTTTCCTACGGGTGGTTCTGACTGATGGGGAGTAGACACAATCATGAAACTTGATCAGTATGTTCAGTACAAGCAGTTTAAGTGATTTCATTTACAAAATGTTCGATTTTCAAAAACCATTCATTAAGGGTTTTCTATTCCCAATTCTGGCTGATATGGAGTATGCCTCCAGTGAATCCTGGTCTTATCAGGTTATATACTTCTTTTCTAAACATTGAGACTAGAAAACTACGACTTTTTCTTACATAGTTGATCTACTTTAACAGATTTTGTGCATAACGCATGTAAATGGGCAGATAAAGCCGTTCTAGGAGAAATAATGACCAATTCTGGAGGAGAACTAAACTGATTTTGGCATGCACAGTTTTGCACAATTAAACATAAGCAAAACGTACGCTCTAATGATTAATCGGTTCTATGGGATTTCTGGTGTGATAATCACGTCAGAAATCCCACATTATCTCCCAAAATACATTATGCACAAATGTTACCGTTAGACGCACAAAATTGCACAATCAAACACTACTCGGCAAAATAAGGAAACCTTGGAATTTCCAAAATGGAATTTCTGGTGTGACTCGCACCAATTTTTTTACAGCTATGCAATTTACATGTAAATAACCGTGTAAACTACACCGTGTAATTTACGCGCCCAGTGTAGAAACCCAGTGTGTAGAACCCAGTGTATAGAAGCCGATAGTGGTTTTTATACCGCATCTACTATTTCATGAAAAATGTGTTAAAGGCGCCTGTCGTATTAAATATCAAATATTTTACATGTTCAAATAGTTTTCCTCCAATGAAGTAATCGATCACACCCAAAAGACCTGCATAAGACTGCGAAAGAAAGCAAAAAATAGTAATAATATTAATTCATAATTTCTTACATTTACTCGTATACTCGTACTTTACCATTAATTACAATTCTATATTATATTTTCTTTGCAATTTTCCACGTTTTCATTTTTTTTTTGTCTTTGAGTTTCTTATGCGGTAAACACATCATTTATCTTATTCAGAGAAATGGGAAATGTACAATTCAACTACCAACAACAAAAAGAAAAATAGATTTTTCTTAATTTTCTCCGTAATGAAATATAAAAATAACGGTATCGTCTTCCACACAGTGATATTCTTATCAGTTTTGAACTAAGACGTTTGCAAGTATAACATACAAGGTTGATTTTTTGATTTACCCATAGCTCACAAAATGTGAACTCTCTGTATCTATTCTCTAATTTGTTCTTACATTAAACTGAAAACAACTGGCAACCGTAACCGCATCGTAATAGTTCGCTGTATGCACTCTAGTGTGGTGGCGAAAATAAACAAAAGATAATTAGGTGTATATACGGGGTGGAACATTTTCTAAAGTAAGTGACGTTTTAAGTATAGTTTAAGAAAATTATAAAAAAAAACAAATGACAACGCCGAATGCACTGTTATTATGTAGCAGTTTAGTTTCTCAAGACAGGATAAATGAAAAACTATAAGAACTTTTTTGTTTGGTCATATAACAAATTACTGGGTAATTATTCTTTGCATATACGGGGGGTATCAGGGATTACGTTTTTTTTATATATAAAAAGCAATGGCCTGAAGTGTTTTCAATATTTTACAATCATAATAGATAGATAATATTTTTGCAAAAACTTCAATGATAATTTTATGAGTTCATTTAACTTGGTGTTATTGTGTATTTCAAAATCGTGGATATCGAAAAAAAACAATTCTTTGTTGTTTTTTTTTTACATCCATCCAGACTGAAAACTAACAACGATTTGTGTCTAGATATTTATCTTATCCATAGCTATACCAGATAATGAAATCATAAAAATTCATTTAGACTGGTTCGAGTTAGGTAGAAAGACAAAACAACAAAATAGCTATGCGACGGTTAAGTCTGGGAACGATAAGATATGTGCATTTTAAATAACGTTTTATAAATTTGGTGCTCGAAGAGCCGTAAATTAAATTGAAAAGGTTAAATGTCAAGGAACCCGATATGTTTGCGAACAATCGCTCCTGTATGCTACTCATAGTAAAAGGTTTTGTGGTGTACAATTCTATAAAGATTTTTAAAAATGCCACCAAAACAGCAAAAGGCCAAAGACGAAAACAATATGGCACATTAACATTGAGCGCAACTAATAATATTTATAACATGATACCGAAAGCGGCATGGATCATCCGTAGCCAGGATATAACTACGCTATACTATTAGTGAGGAGCTACGACTGGAAGAGTTGCTCTCTGGTTTTCAAAAAATGAGAGGCTAAGACCTACTTTTATCGTTTTCTTGTACAAAAAGCAGGTGATTTCCAATTAGTAAACGAAAGTTTACTCAAAAATTATTACATTTTTTTGTTTGAAACGTAAGCTCCATGCGCGTGAACTTTTTCCTAAACCATTGCTAGAAAATAAAAAACAAAAATTAGGAATAGTTCGGGAAAAAATTCACAGGTATATATACGGTAGTGAAGAATTTCCTAAAACCTCCCTAAATTTAAAATCGTTTGATAGTATTAGTGAATTTTTCAATTATTGCTTATAATAGCATTCAACAAAATTATTGAAAATAAGCGAGAGCTTTAATAAATAAAATCATTGTTCAAACATAATAAACATCCAAACAATAAAAATAATAAAAAAAATTTACTTATTCAATTTTATTCTAAAATTATTATTCAAACTAAAACGTCACCGAGGAACTTAAATAACACGTTCAATCGTTGAATCGTTTTCCGTTCATAATTTTGCTTTCCTAAACTACTTTAGAATTCGAAGGCATCAATAAGCGAATATTTGTAGATAGATATTGGTCAGTTTAAGCTTTGCAAAAAGTTTCAGGAAAATCCCTTGCGGATTTGGTGGTAAAAGTTGATTAAAACCTCAAGAGTTGAATTCTAGATCAATTGAATCGTTTTACGTTCATAATTTTGCTTTCCTAAACTACTTTAGAATTCGAAGGCATCAAATAAGCGAATATTTGTAGATAGATATTGGTCAGTTTAAGCTTTGCAAAAAGATTCAGGAAAATCCCTTGCGGATTTGGTGGTAAAATTTGATTAAAACCTCAAGAGTTGAATTCTAGATCAATTGAATCGTTTTACGTTCATAATTTTGCTTTCCTAAACTACTTTAGAATTCGAAGGCATCAATAAGCAAATATTTGTAGATAGATATTGGTCAGTTTAAGCTTTGCATAAAGTTTCAGGAAAATGCTTTGGGGATTTGGGGCTAAAATTTGATTAAAACCTCAAGAGTTGAATTCTAGATCAATTGAATCGTTTTACGTTCATAATTTTGCTTTTCTAAACTACTTTAGAATTCAAAGGCATCAATAAGCGAATATTTGTAGATAGATATTGGTCAGTTTAAGCTTTGCAAAAAGATTCAGGAAAATCCTTTGGGGATTTGGTGGTAAAATTTGATTAAAACCTCAAGAGTTGAATTCTAGATCAATTGAATCGTTTTACGTTCATAATTTTGCTTTTCTTACCTGCTTTAGAATTCGAAGGCATCAATAAGCGAATATTTGTAGATAGATATTGGTCAGTTTAAGCTTTGCATAAAGTTTCAAGAAAATCCCTTGCGGATTTGGTGGTAAAATTTGACTAAAACCTCAAGAGTTGAATTCTAGATCAATTGAATCGTTTTACGTTCATAATTTTGCTTTACTAAACTACTTTAGAATTCGAAGGCATCAATAAGCGAATATTTGTAGATAGATGTTGGTCAGTTTAAGCTTTGCATAAAGTTTCAGGAAAATCCCTTGCGGATTTGGTGGTAAAATTTGATTAAAACCTCAAGAGTTGAATTCTAGATCAATTGAATCGTTTTCCGTTCATAGTTTTGCTTTCCTTAACTGCTTTAGAATTCGAAAGCATCAATAAGCGAATATTTGTAGATAGATATTGGTCAGTTTAAGCTTTGCGTAAAGTTTCAGGAAAATCCTTTGGGGATTTGGGGCTAAAATTTGATTAAAACCTCAAGAGTTGAATTCTAGATCAATTGAATCGTTTTACGTTCATAATTTTACTTTACTAAACTACTTTAGAATTCGAAGGCATCAATAAGCGAATATTTGTAGATAGATATTGATCAGTTTAAGCTTTGCATAAAGTTTCAGGAAAATCCCTTGCGGGTTTGGTGGTAAAATTTGATTAAAACCTCAAGAGTTGAATTCTAGATCAATTGAATCGTTTTAGGTTCATAATTTTGCTTTCCTAAACTACTTAGGCCATTTGTTAACCGGTTTAGTTGAAATTCGACATGTGGGATGGAATTCAAAAATGCGTGTTTGATAAAGTTCTGGAATAAGGCGGATAGAGATGCAACCTTGCCATTTCCTAACCGATTATGTCGAAAATCGACATGTGGGATCTAAATCGGATTTTAAAATGGATAAAGTTTTCAAATATTGTTATTAGGGATGGAACTAGGCCATTTCTTAATCAATTATGTTGAAATTCGTCAGTGCCATGGAAATGGGGTTCTTAAATGATTTTTTGATAAAGCTCTGCGTATCTGGACAAAAAGGGCGATATATTGCAGAACTTAGTCAAAAAATCATTTTAGAATCTTATTTCCATCAGACATGTCGAATTTTACCATAATCTGTCAACAAATAATCAAGTTCTGTCGCTAATGGCCATATTCTAGATCTTTAGCAAAAAATCATTTTAGAACCCCATTTAGACCTTACTTGTAGAATTTTAACATAATCTGAAAAGAAATGGTCAAGTTCCATCCCTATCGACCGTATTCTAGAACTTTATCAAAAAATCAGTTTTGAATTCGAGTCATTCACTTAGAATAAAAGTAGAAAAACTGCTCCTTTATCCCCGACATGTTTTCGAATCCTGTTTTCCGGAATTTTTTTCTATAGGCCCTCGGAGAGCTAAACGGATGGGGAGGAGCGATGCGACTTCCCACGTGCCCGCGAGAATTATTGAAGCCTCTAATTCGGTATGATATCAAATTGCTGAATGTCGAAGGACCGAATGTCGAAGGGCCGAGTGTCTCGAAGGGCCGAGTGTCTCGAAGTGCTTCTTGAAATCTACATTTCAAAATGTTGCATTAACAAAATATTGCTTTAAATATAAAATATAATATTTAAAAATAATAAAATAAGTAAATAATAATTTAATAATAAATTAAATAAGTCGATATTCGACCATAAATTCGATTAAAAGAAAATCGATGTTTTTTTTCGACCATATTTTTTTCGACTAAATATTTTTCGATATTTTTATTTTAGATCAATAGTTTTTCGATATTTCGATAATTTTGTTTCGCTATTTTCGGGAACGATTAATTGACCCCAATCCTCCTTTGACACTTTTGGCCCTTCGACACATTCGGTTAGCTCCTACAATCCAAAATTGTTAAACAATACCGTATATTTTCTAGTGAAATTTTAAGCAAGATATCTAAATTTTTTGGTCCAAGTGGTGACCCCTAAATAAAAATAAATAAATGGTGGGACACACGTCCAACAAGTAACCAACCAAAAGCTTGCTAGTTACAACTCAAAAATGTTGAAAATAGAAGGAGAATTCGTGCTTGTTGATTTGTTCGTAAAATGGAATACGGGAAGCCAAGAAACGCCATTATAACAAAATTCGACCACGTATCCAATTCAAACTCAGTTGGCTATCAAAGATGAACTAAAGGGTAGCGCATATGTAACGTTATGGCTTAATTAACTTTGAAAAACTTGGCAAATTTATGATGCAAAGATTTAGCACAGAACAAAGCACCAAAGTTGTTCAATTTTATTTTGAACAATTTACCGATTGGTACAGCGTTTTCGGCAACAACGGGCTGTCAGTGGTCTTCCGCGTGCTGGAAGACTTCGTGTAGTTTGAAATAATGTGAACATTGCTCGGGTGCAAGCTAGTATTGAAGAAAACCCCGAAACGTCCACAAGGCGACGTTCTCAGCAGTTGGTGATGTCTAGGCGTTCCTTGCAAATAATTTTATTTGTTAATAATTTTATTTGTACAAAAAATAACAGCAAAGTTTTGTTATTTATCTACAATATTTGATTTTAACTAAATAATTAAGCAAACAAAAAATAAATAAAATTTAGTTAATTAAAAATAAAATAAAATCGTATGAAGGTCATCTGGTTGCGAGTGTGTAAATTGTTCCTTACAACGAATGCGTTCAAATATATTTAATTAGTGTTCATTCGACTGATACATAAAACGGTGTTGTGCAGCGAATAATAATAAAAACATCGGTGAAAACACCGCACGGTTACGGGTAGCCTATCAAGGCAAATTTAATTACGGCGGGAAGACACCCAACCATTCCTGCGGCCTATCGAGGCAAATTTATTTACGGCGAGAAGACTCCCAACAATATTTACAGTTAACGGTGGGAAGACGCCCAACATTATTTACGGTTTTCGGCGGAAAGACGCCCAAATTTATTTACGGCCGGTAGACGCCCAACAGCATTTTGATTTACGGCGGGAAGACGCCCAAGAGGCGAATTTATTTTACGGCGGGAAGACGCTTAACCCATTTCGGTATCAAAGACGCCGCAACCCTCTAGGTCGACCTCAATGAGGTCAAAAGGTACCGATTTTTTTAAAAATATTTTCTTATTTATTTTGAATCAAATTTTTTTGTACATTTTTCAATTTTTATTTTTAAATTTCAATTTTTTTTATTTGTTTCAATTTTACAATTTTTTTTTAATTTATCAATATTTTTCAAACATTTTTTATTATCAATATATTTTTGGTGTAATCTAGTGCTATAGCGGTTGCTTGGCACGCGCGAGGCGTTGCACATTGGCTTCGCACCAAAGTTAATCACATTCGGCGACCATATTTTACTTTGATTTGTTCCTCTTTCCTTCCTTTCGTCTCTGATCTCTCTTGAAAATGTATTTAAATTAAAAAAAAAGCTCGGCGTTTCCTGGTATTCGGTTTTATTTTATTCTCCCTTGGCAGGACATCCACATGGTCGGAGTGGCGAACCCAGCACAAGTATCGGCCATTCGAGGACGACCGTATAATCTCCACGGTCCCTAGGGGTCGATTGGTCATTCGGAGAGTCTTGTCAGCAGACATCGTACTTGTCATCCGGGAAGATCCGGTCGTTCCTGCGGATGGGCGCACCCAGTTATTATTTTATTTATCTCATTGTTCCTCAAATTTCGGCCAACATATTTTTGGTGTCATTTATATTTAGTTTCAGTAGTTAATTTCATTTATTTTTTTATTTTTGTGTTTTGTTCCACCGTGTAGGTCAGAAATATGCAAGCCTCCACTTCACCTCGACATAAAACATTGAGATCTACAGGGTGGGCCCAAATTTAATAACTTTTAAAAAAAAAATTAGAGTTAACGGTTTAAAAATTTAATAACTTTTTCGTTTATATATTTTTTTATTTTTTTTTTTCAGATTATATAAATAACACCTAGAGAATAAATAATGGTGAGATTCACAACTGAACAAAGAACCAGAATAACAGAATTTTGTTATTTAAATCAGCGATCAATTATTTTAACGCAAATAGCATACGTCGCCATTTTAATGTCAGAATTTCGCCCTCTGAAGCAATAATTCGTTGCTTAGTTGATCGTCACCACCAACATGGTACCGTAAAAGATTAGCCTCGAACCGGTAGACCACGTTTAATTCGCACTGTGGAAAATATTCAACGTGCAGAGCAAAATGTTAACCAAACACCAGAAACATCTACCAGTGCAAGAATTAAAACCAAGAGATCATCAGCAACGTCTAAATTTTGCAGCAAAATTTCAACAGTTGGCCAGAAATGAAATCAACTTTATTGAAAATCTGATTATGAGTGATGAAGCTCATTTTCATTTGAATGGCTTTATTAATAAGCAGAACTGCAGGTTCTGGGGTTTTGAAAATCCAAGAACCATTCATCAACGCCCATTGCACCCCATTAGGTGTACAGTATGGAATGGCATTACATCTGAAAATATCATTGGGCTTTACTTCTTCGAAAATGAAGATGGAAGTGCTGTAACCGTAAATGGAGAGCAATATCAGTTTATGATACATTTTTCACGTCTTGCCCTTGAAAACAGACCTGAGGTGTGGTTTCAGCAGGTTGGAATGCCCATACTACCCGAGACATAATGGCACTTTTAAGGCAAATTTTTGGAGACCGAATAACTTCCAGAAATTTGGAATTCGGTTCGCCAGATTTGTCAACCCGACTATTTTCTTTGGAGTTATTTGAAGGAGCGAGTATATGTTAACAAGCCCGAGACAATCCTTGAACTCGAGGCCAACAAAAATGCAGTAATTCTAACGCTACAGCCACAAATTTTGAAAGATGTTATGGAAAATTCCCTAAAATGAGCCCATCATTGCGAAGCTGAAAACGGGGGTCATTTAAGTGGCATTATTTTCCATACCTATATAAACGAAAAAGTTATAAATTTGTAAACCCCATGGTACCTTGTAGTCTGCAAAATCACCGTGAAAGAAGTATTTCGTTTCGACATAGTCTACTGTCTCTACTTTGTCGACGTGAAATTGTTAATTGTCTACGTACATTCTCTACACATGAAAAATATTAATTTTATACGCGATGTAGACCGCATTTTTGAATTTCCTCAAATGTACGACACACGCCGGAGCATGATGTCACGTTATTGAAAAACAAAGAGCTTTTTGAGCACAAATAACCGATGGCATGCCTAACCAAATCTCAGAATAGAACAATACTTTCTGATTTATTGTTAGACTGCTATTTAGTAATTAATTCGTATATTTGATCAATTCCATTGTAAATAAACACAGGAATGTTATCATCATGAAAACATATAAAGAAAACATTTCTGTCACAAGATTTTGAAACAACACAATCCATTTGACATATACACGACGAATGTATGTCTCGTACGTAACACACACACACACACACACAGACACGTATACAGTATATACGTAATACCGAATATAGGAAATAATAATAAAACACAAATTTCTTAAAAAAAATACAATAAAATCCAAACACAAATACTCAGACTCCCATAACCATCAACCCAACCGAGTACATACAACTTGACGTATGATAAGGCAATTTTCTTATTTCACTCGTCTGTATGATACGAGTATAAAACTACGAGAAGGAATAAAGCTCGACGAGAAAAGAAAATAAAAAATCGATTAAAGTAAAATTTATTTTCCATTAAACTTTTTTTTTTGTGCCATCGAGTACTTCTTCTTATACCAATTTACCATCTTGCTTTTCGCTGTTTCGAGTATTTCATCCTTGTCGTACGTTTTCTTGCCATTTTTGGTCGATTTAATTTCGATTTTGGTTTGATTTAATATTTTTGTGTTTGACAATCTACCAACTAGTATTTGGATGTGTGGTGTATGTGCGTGTGTAGGTATGTACTCGTACATATATTGGAAAAAGCGTAACAATGCGTTATACGTAGATACGTGATTGGTGAAAAGTTTCGAAAATTACCAACATATAAGAATCTCGTATGTATGAAATATTGTGTGTGTGTGTGTGGGGGGGGAAGGGAGGCCGGGGGTATTGTTGAAGTGAACATGACAGGATATTACTGTAATTAAAATTTAATTTGAGTTCGTTCTTGGTATAATGGTGGTGTTGTTGTTGTTATTGTTGCTCGTCCCGTGTATATAAATAAATGTTGAGGTTTTCGTGATTCGAAATATATTTTAATCATTTCACAAAATTGAAATCTTGATGATGACTTTTACATCTGTCTATTTTTATTTCGATTTATATTGAATTACGAATGTACGTACGGTATTTATGTAAACATGAAAGGATGGCATCGATTATAAACGATTTGGGATACCTATTGGTTTCCTCGAAATAGAAATTTTTGGAAAATTAATTTAATTTCCGAAGTATAAAAAATGGAAATTAGATTATGTTTATACAGCAAGGTAAGTTATATATTTTAATATGTGGTGGTGGTAATCTAGCCTGGACGTTAAATCGGATAAGCTACCGTATCTGCAGGTATATCCAAAAAAAATTATAGCTGAATACAAATTTTATTTAGCTTTTGTTGCTAAATAATTTTAGGGTCAAAGCAAATTAAATCAAGCTTTACATTTATCAGAATCAACTTTCTCCTTTCTCTTTTTATATCGATTTGAAGAGAGAATGGCGTTGGCTTGTATAACTAACTCGAGTTTATTAAATATAAAAAAAAATAACTACAATATAAAAATATTCAGGTAGGTCGGTTGTGTACCTACTTGGCAGGAAGTATAAAATAATACGGGCACCCGGTACAGAGAGTAGGAAACCCAGTACCGGCTGAAGGGAATGAGCAAGCAAGCTCCCAAAACTCGAGATCCAGCAACTGCGATGTTAAAATGGAGAGAAAACAAGTAGTAAATCCGCGGTTGGATATAGCACACCCACAAACTCGTTTAAAAAGGGCGACATGTTTTAGAGCAGCGCCTCTAAACCAGTCCATGACCTCTTCAATCGGAGAGAGATGAAAGGATAGGCCCACATTTAATACCCCACAAAATACACCAGCTCCCACTCTGCCATCGAGCTGGGCAACTAACTGAAACTAACTTATTGCAGACATATTGCATGATTTATTGCAGCTAGTTAAACGCTGATCGACTCAAAATTGCATCATTAACGCAAAATAACCGTAACATACAGAATCTGTGACAATAAATTTTATCCGTTCAAAATCAGTAAGGCTAACCATCAGGGATTTTTGCTAAAAATTGAAAATATTTTATTGTTGAAATTCCGGTTCAAAATGATTATAGGCAATGTAAATAATATATTGAGCAACAATTAACGGTTTGGTTGCGTTTGGTAAGCGTGGTTGTTGGACATTTCGAATTTTGACTTCCGGTTATATTATGTCATCGAACCAGGATTACAGGCGAATGAGACGACATATTGCAGCTAGTTAAGCGCTGATCTACTCAAAATTGCATCATTAACGCAAAATAACCGTAACATACAGAATCTGTGACAATAAATTTTATCCGTTCAAAATCAGTAAGGCTAACCATCAGGGATCGAACCAGGATTACAGGCGAATGAGACGACATATTGCAGCTAGTTAAACGCTGATCTACTCAAAATTGCATCATTAACGCAAAATAACCGTAACATACAGAATCTGTGACAATAAATTTTATCCGTTCAAAATCAGTAAGGCTAACCATCAGGGATTTTTGCTAAAAATTGAAAATATTTTATTGTTGAAATTCCGGTTCAAAATGATTATGTTCAATGAAAATAATATATTGAGCAACAATTAACGGTTTGGTTGCGTTTGGTAAGCGTGGTTGTTGGACATTTCGTATTTTGACTTCCGGTTATATTTTGTCATCGAACCAGGATTACAGGCGAATGAGACGACATATTGCAGCTAGTTAAACGCTGATCTACTCAAAATTGCATCATTAACGCAAAATAACCGTAACATACAGAATCTGTGATAATAAATTTTATCCGTTCAAAATCAGTAAGGCTAACCATCAGGGATTTTTGCTAAAAATTGAAAATATTTTATTGTTGAAATTCCGGTTCAAAATGATTATAGGCAATGAAAATAATATATTGAGCAACAATTAACGGTTTGGTTGCGTTTGGTAAGCGTGGTTGTTGGACATTTCGAATTTTGACTTCCGGTTATATTATGTCATCGAACCAGGATTACAGGCGAATGAGACGACATATTGCAGCTAGTTAAGCGCTGATCTACTCAAAATTGCATCATTAACGCAAAATAACCGTAACATACAGAATCTGTGACAATAAATTTTATCCGTTCAAAATCAGTAAGGCTAACCATCAGGGATCGAACCAGGATTACAGGCGAATGAGACGACATATTGCAGCTAGTTAAACGCTGATCTACTCAAAATTGCATCATTAACGCAAAATAACCGTAACATACAGAATCTGTGACAATAATTTTTATCCGTTCAAAATCAGTAAGGCTAACCATCAGGGATTTTTGCTAAAAATTGAAAATATTTTATTGTTGAAATTCCGGTTCAAAATGATTATAGGTAATGAAAATAATATATTGAGCAACAATTAACGGTTTGGTTGCGTTTGGTAAGCGTGGTTGTTGGACATTTCGTATTTTGACTTCCGGTTATATTATGTCATCGAACCAGGATTACAGGCGAATGAGACGACATATTGCAGCTAGTTAAACGCTGATCTACTCAAAATTGCATCATTAACGCAAAATAACCGTAACATACAGAATCTGTGACAATAAATTTTATCCGTTCAAAATCAGTAAGGCTAACCATCAGGGATTTTTGCTAAAAATTGAAAATATTTTATTGTTGAAATTCCGGTTCAAAATGATTATAGGCAATGAAAATAATATATTGAGCAACAATTAACGGTTTGGTTGCGTTTGGTAAGCGTGGTTGTTGGACATTTCGTATTTTGACTTCCGGTTATATTATGTCATCGAACCAGGATTACAGGCGAATGAGACGACATATTGCAGCTAGTTAAGCGCTGATCTACTCAAAATTGCATCATTAACGCAAAATAACCGTAACATACAGAATCTGTGACAATAATTTTTATCCGTTCAAAATCAGTAAGGCTAACCATCAGGGATTTTTGCTAAAAATTGAAAATATTTTATTGTTGAAATTCCGGTTCAAAATGATTATAGGTAATGAAAATAATATATTGAGCAACAATTAACGGTTTGGTTGCGTTTGGTAAGCGTGGTTGTTGGACATTTCGTATTTTGACTTCCGGTTATATTATGTCATCGAACCAGGATTACAGGCGAATGAGACGACATATTGCAGCTAGTTAAACGCTGATCTACTCAAAATTGCATCATTAACGCAAAATAACCGTAACATACAGAATCTGTGACAATAAATTTTATCCGTTCAAAATCAGTAAGGCTAACCATCAGGGATTTTTGCTAAAAATTGAAAATATTTTATTGTTGAAATTCCGGTTCAAAATGATTATAGGCAATGAAAATAATATATTGAGCAACAATTAACGGTTTGGTTGCGTTTGGTAAGCATGGTTGTTCGACATTTCGTATTTTGACTTCCGGTTATATTATGTCATCGAACCAGGATTACAGGCGAATGAGACGACATATTGCAGCTAGTTAAACGCTGATCTACTCAAAATTGCATCATTAACGCAAAATAACCGTAACATACAGAATCTGTGACAATAATTTTTATCCGTTCAAAATCAGTAAGGCTAACCATCAGGGATTTTTGCTAAAAATTGAAAATATTTTATTGTTGAAATTCCGGTTCAAAATTATTATAGGCAATGAAAATAATATATTGAGCAACAATTAACGGTTTGGTTGCGTTTGGTAAGCGTAGTTGTTCGACATTTCGTATTTTGACTTCCGGTTATATTATGTCATCGAACCAGGATTACAGGCGAATGAGACGACATATTGCAGCTAGTTAAACGCTGATCTACTCAAAATTGCATCATTAACGCAAAATAACCGTAACATACAGAATCTGTGACAATAAATTTTTTCCGTTCAAAATCAATAAGGCTAACCATCAGGGATTTTTGCTAAAAATTGAAAATATTTTATTGTTTAAATTCCGGTTCAAAATGATTATAGGCAATGAAAATAATATATTGAGCAACAATTAACGGTTTGGTTGCGTTTGGTAAGTATGGTTGCTCGACATTTCATATTTTGACTTCCGGTTATATTATGTCATCGAACCAGGATTACAGGCGAATGAGACGACATATTGCAGCTAGTTAAACGCTGATCTACTCAAAATTGCATCATTAACGCAAAATAACCGTAACATACAGAATCTGTGATAACAAATTTTATCCGTTCAAAATCAGTAAGGCTAACCATCAGGGATTTTTGCTAAAAATTGAAAATATTTTATTGTTGAAATTCCGGTTCAAAATGATTATAGGTAATGAAAATAATATATTGAGCAACAATTAACGGTTTGGTTGCGTTTGGTAAGCGTGGTTGTTGGACATTTCGTATTTTGACTTCCGGTTATATTATGTCATCGAACCAGGATTACAGGCGAATGAGACGACATATTGCAGCTAGTTAAACGCTGATCTACTCAAAATTGCATCATTAACGCAAAATAACCGTAACATACAGAATCTGTGATAATAAATTTTATCCGTTCAAAATCAGTAAGGCTAACCATCAGGGATTTTTGCTAAAAATTGAAAATATTTTATTGTTGAAATTCCGGTTCAAAATGATTATAGGCAATGTAAATAATATATTGAGCAACAATTAACGGTTTGGTTGCGTTTGGTAAGCGTGGTTGTTGGACATTTCGAATTTTGACTTCCGGTTATATTATGTCATCGAACCAGGATTACAGGCGAATGAGACGACATATTGCAGCTAGTTAAGCGCTGATCTACTCAAAATTGCATCATTAACGCAAAATAACCGTAACATACAGAATCTGTGACAATAAATTTTATCCGTTCAAAATCAGTAAGGCTAACCATCAGGGATCGAACCAGGATTACAGGCGAATGAGACGACATATTGCAGCTAGTTAAACGCTGATCTACTCAAAATTGCATCATTAACGCAAAATAACCGTAACATACAGAATCTGTGACAATAATTTTTATCCGTTCAAAATCAGTAAGGCTAACCATCAGGGATTTTTGCTAAAAATTGAAAATATTTTATTGTTGAAATTCCGGTTCAAAATGATTATAGGTAATGAAAATAATATATTGAGCAACAATTAACGGTTTGGTTGCGTTTGGTAAGCGTGGTTGTTGGACATTTCGTATTTTGACTTCCGGTTATATTATGTCATCGAACCAGGATTACAGGCGAATGAGACGACATATTGCAGCTAGTTAAACGCTGATCTACTCAAAATTGCATCATTAACGCAAAATAACCGTAACATACAGAATCTGTGACAATAAATTTTATCCGTTCAAAATCAGTAAGGCTAACCATCAGGGATTTTTGCTAAAAATTGAAAATATTTTATTGTTGAAATTCCGGTTCAAAATGATTATAGGCAATGAAAATAATATATTGAGCAACAATTAACGGTTTGGTTGCGTTTGGTAAGCGTGGTTGTTGGACATTTCGTATTTTGACTTCCGGTTATATTATGTCATCGAACCAGGATTACAGGCGAATGAGACGACATATTGCAGCTAGTTAAGCGCTGATCTACTCAAAATTGCATCATTAACGCAAAATAACCGTAACATACAGAATCTGTGACAATAATTTTTATCCGTTCAAAATCAGTAAGGCTAACCATCAGGGATTTTTGCTAAAAATTGAAAATATTTTATTGTTGAAATTCCGGTTCAAAATGATTACAGGTAATGAAAATAATATATTGAGCAACAATTAACGGTTTGGTTGCGTTTGGTAAGCGTGGTTGTTGGACATTTCGTATTTTGACTTCCGGTTATATTATGTCATCGAACCAGGATTACAGGCGAATGAGACGACATATTGCAGCTAGTTAAGCGCTGATCTACTCAAAATTGCATCATTAACGCAAAATAACCGTAACATACAGAATCTGTGACAATAAATTTTATCCGTTCAAAATCAGTAAGGCTAACCATCAGGGATCGAACCAGGATTACAGGCGAATGAGACGACATATTGCAGCTAGTTAAACGCTGATCTACTCAAAATTGCATCATTAACGCAAAATAACCGTAACATACAGAATCTGTGACAATAAATTTTATCCGTTCAAAATCAGTAAGGCTAACCATCAGGGATTTTTGCTAAAAATTGAAAATATTTTATTGTTGAAATTCCGGTTCAAAATGATTATAGGCAATGAAAATAATATATTGAGCAACAATTAACGGTTTGGTTGCGTTTGGTAAGCATGGTTGTTCGACATTTCGTATTTTGACTTCCGGTTATATTATGTCATCGAACCAGGATTACAGGCGAATGAGACGACATATTGCAGCTAGTTAAACGCTGATCTACTCAAAATTGCATCATTAACGCAAAATAACCGTAACATACAGAATCTGTGACAATAATTTTTATCCGTTCAAAATCAGTAAGGCTAACCATCAGGGATTTTTGCTAAAAATTGAAAATATTTTATTGTTGAAATTCCGGTTCAAAATTATTATAGGCAATGAAAATAATATATTGAGCAACAATTAACGGTTTGGTTGCGTTTGGTAAGCGTAGTTGTTCGACATTTCGTATTTTGACTTCCGGTTATATTATGTCATCGAACCAGGATTACAGGCGAATGAGACGACATATTGCAGCTAGTTAAACGCTGATCTACTCAAAATTGCATCATTAACGCAAAATAACCGTAACATACAGAATCTGTGACAATAAATTTTTTCCGTTCAAAATCAATAAGGCTAACCATCAGGGATTTTTGCTAAAAATTGAAAATATTTTATTGTTTAAATTCCGGTTCAAAATGATTATAGGCAATGAAAATAATATATTGAGCAACAATTAACGGTTTGGTTGCGTTTGGTAAGCGTGGTTGTTGGACATTTCGTATTTTGACTTCCGGTTATATTATGTCATCGAACCAGGATTACAGGCGAATGAGACGACATATTGCAGCTAGTTAAGCGCTGATCTACTCAAAATTGCATCATTAACGCAAAATAACCGTAACATACAGAATCTGTGACAATAAATTTTATCCGTTCAAAATCAGTAAGGCTAACCATCAGGGATTTTTGCTAAAAATTGAAAATATTTTATTGTTGAAATTCCGGTTCAAAATGATTATAGGCAATGAAAATAATATATTGAGCAACAATTAACGGTTTGGTTGCGTTTGGTAAGCGTGGTTGTTGGACATTTCGTATTTTGACTTCCGGTTATATTATGTCATCGAACCAGGATTACAGGCGAATGAGACGACATGTTGCAGCTAGTTAAACGCTAATCTACTCAAAATTGCATCATTAACGCAAAATAACCGTAACATACAGAATCTGTGACAATAAATTTTATCCGTTCAAAATCAGTAAGGCTAACCATCAGGGATCGAACCAGGATTACAGGCGAATGAGACGACATATTGCAGCTAGTTAAACGCTGATCTACTCAAAATTGCATCATTAACGCAAAATAACCGTAACATACAGAATCTGTGACAATAAATTTTATCCGTTCAAAATCAGTAAGGCTAACCATCAGGGATTTTTGCTAAAAATTGAAAATATTTTATTGTTGAAATTCCGGTTCAAAATGATTATAGGCAATGAAAATAATATATTGAGCAACAATTAACGGTTTGGTTGCGTTTGGTAAGCATGGTTGTTCGACATTTCGAATTTTGACTTCCGGTCATATTATGTCATCGAACCAGGATTACAGGCGAATGAGACGACATATTGCAGCTAGTTAAGCGCTGATCTACTCAAAATTGCATCATTAACGCAAAATAACCGTAACATACAGAATCTGTGACAATAAATTTTATCCGTTCAAAATCAGTAAGGCTAACCATCAGGGATCGAACCAGGATTACAGGCGAATGAGACGACATATTGCAGCTAGTTAAACGCTAATCTACTCAAAATTGCATCATTAACGCAAAATAACCGTAACATACAGAATCTGTGACAATAAATTTTATCCGTTCAAAATCAGTAAGGCTAACCATCAGGGATTTTTGCTAAAAATTGAAAATATTTTATTGTTGAAATTCCGGTTCAAAATGATTATAGGCAATGAAAATAATATATTGAGCAACAATTAACGGTTTGGCTGCGTTTGGTAAGTATGGTTGCTCGACATTTCGTATTTTGACTTCCGGTTATATTATGTCATCGAACCAGGATTACAGGCGAATGAGACGACATATTGCAGCTAGTTAAACGCTGATCTACTCAAAATTGCATCATTCACGCAAAATAACCGTAACATACAGAATCTGTGACAATAAATTTTATCCGTTCAAAATCAGTAAGGCTAACTAACCATCAGGGATTTTTGCTAAAAATTGAAAATATTTTATTGTTGAAATTCCGGTTCAAAATGATTATAGGCAATGAAAATAATATATTGAGCAATAATTAACGGTTTGGTTGCGTTTGGTAAGCGTGGTTGTTGGACATTTCGTATTTTGACTTCCGGTTATATTATGTCATCGAACCAGGATTACAGGCGGATGAGACGACATATTGCAGCTAGTTAAACGCTGATCTACTCAAAATTGCATCATTAACGCAAAATAACCGTAACATACAGAATCTGTGACAATAAATTTTATCCGTTCAAAATCAGTAAGGCTAACTAACCATCAGGGATTTTTGCTAAAAATTGAAAATATTTTATTGTTGAAATTCCGGTTCAAAATGATTATAGGCAATGAAAATAATATATTGAGCAACAATTAACGGTTTGGTTGCGTTTGGTAAGCATGGTTGTTCGACATTTCGTATTTTGACTTCCGGTTATATTATGTCATCGAACCAGGATTACAGGCGAATGAGACGACATATTGCAGCTAGTTAAACGCTGATCTACTCAAAATTGCATCATTAACGCAAAATAACCGTAACATACAGAATCTGTGACAATAAATTTTATCCGTTCAAAATCAGTAAGGCTAACCATCAGGGATTTTTGCTAAAAATTGAAAATATTTTATTGTTGAAATTCCGGTTCAAAATGATTATAGGCAATGAAAATAATATATTGAGCAACAATTAACGGTTTGGCTGCGTTTGGTAAGTATGGTTGCTCGACATTTCGTATTTTGACTTCCGGTTATATTATGTCATCGAACCAGGATTACAGGCGAATGAGACGACATATTGCAGCTAGTTAAACGCTGATCTACTCAAAATTGCATCATTAACGCAAAATAACCGTAACATACAGAATCTGTGATAATAAATTTTATCCGTTCAAAATCAGTAAGGCTAACCATCAGGGATTTTTGCTAAAAATTGAAAATATTTTATTGTTGAAATTCCGGTTCAAAATGATTATAGGCAATGAAAATAATATATTGAGCAACAATTAACGGTTTGGTTGCGTTTGGTAAGCGTGGTTGTTGGACATTTCGTATTTTGACTTCCGGTTATATTATGTCATCGAACCAGGATTACAGGCGGATGAGACGACATATTGCAGCTAGTTAAACGCTGATCTACTCAAAATTGCATCATTAACGCAAAATAACCGTAACATACAGAATCTGTGATAATAAATTTTATCCGTTCAAAATCAGTAAGGCTAACCATCAGGGATTTTTGCTAAAAATTGAAAATATTTTATTGTTGAAATTCCGATTCAAAATGATTATAGGCAATGAAAATAATATATTGAGCAACAATTAACGGTTTGGTTGCGTTTGGTAAGCGTGGTTGTTGGACATTTCGTATTTTGACTTCCGGTTATATTATGTCATCGAACCAGGATTACAGGCGGATGAGACGACATATTGCAGCTAGTTAAACGCTGATCTACTCAAAATTGCATCATTAACGCAAAATAACCGTAACATACAGAATCTGTGACAATAAATTTTATCCGTTCAAAATCAGTAAGGCTAACCATCAGGGATTTTTGCTAAAAATTGAAAATATTTTATTGTTGAAATTCCGGTTCAAAATGATTATAGGCAATGAAAATAATATATTGAGCAACAATTAACGGTTTGGTTGCGTTTGGCAAGTATGGTTGTTGGACATTTCGTATTTTGACTTCCGGTTATATTATGTCATCGAACCAGGATTACAGGCGAATGAGACGACATATTGCAGCTAGTTAAACGCTGATCTACTCAAAATTGCATCATTAACGCAAAATAACCGTAACATACAGAATCTGTGATAATAAATTTTATCCGTTCAAAATCAGTAAGGTTAACCATCAGGGATTTTTGCTAAAAATTGAAAATATTTTATTGTTGAAATTCCGGTTCAAAATGATTATAGGCAATGAAAATAATATATTGAGCAACAATTAACGGTTTGGCTGCGTTTGGTAAGTATGGTTGCTCGACATTTCGTATTTTGACTTCCGGTTATATTATGTCATCGAACCAGGATTACAGGCGAATGAGACGACATATTGCAGCTAGTTAAACGCTGATCTACTCAAAATTGCATCATTCACGCAAAATAACCGTAACATACAGAATCTGTGATAATAAATTTTATCCGTTCAAAATCAGTAAGGCTAACCATCAGGGATTTTTGCTAAAAATTGAAAATATTTTATTGTTGAAATTCCGGTTCAAAATGATTATAGGCAATGAAAATAATATATTGAGCAACAATTAACGGTTTGGTTGCGTTTGGTAAGCGTGGTTGTTGGACATTTCGTATTTTGACTTCCGGTTATATTATGTCATCGAACCAGGATTACAGGCGGATGAGACGACATATTGCAGCTAGTTAAACGCTGATCTACTCAAAATTGCATCATTAACGCAAAATAACCGTAACATACAGAATCTGTGACAATAAATTTTATCCGTTCAAAATCAGTAAGGCTAACCATCAGGGATTTTTGCTAAAAATTGAAAATATTTTATTGTTGAAATTCCGGTTCAAAATGATTATAGGCAATGAAAATAATATATTGAGCAACAATTAACGGTTTGGTTGCGTTTGGTAAGCGTGGTTGTTGGACATTTCGTATTTTGACTTCCGGTTATATTATGTCATCGAACCAGGATTACAGGCGAATGAGACGACATATTGCAGCTAGTTAAGCGCTGATCTACTCAAAATTGCATCATTAACGCAAAATAACCGTAACATACAGAATCTGTGACAATAATTTTTATCCGTTCAAAATCAGTAAGGCTAACCATCAGGGATTTTTGCTAAAAATTGAAAATATTTTATTGTTGAAATTCCGGTTCAAAATGATTATAGGCAATGAAAATAATATATTGAGCAACAATTAACGGTTTGGTTGCGTTTGGTAAGCATGGTTGTTGGACATTTCGAATTTTGACTTCCGGTTATATTATGTCATCGAACCAGGATTACAGGCGAATGAGATGACATATTGCAGCTAGTTAAGCGCTGATCTACTCAAAATTGCATCATTAACGCAAAATAACTGTAACATACAGAATCTGTGACAATAAATTTTATCCGTTCAAAATCAGTAAGGCTAACCATCAGGGATCGAACCAGGATTACAGGCGAATGAGACGACATATTGCAGCTAGTTAAACGCTGATCTACTCAAAATTGCATCATTAACGCAAAATAACCGTAACATACAGAATCTGTGACAATAATTTTTATCCGTTCAAAATCAGTAAGGCTAACCATCAGGGATCGAACCAGGATTACAGGCGAATGAGACGACATATTGCAGCTAGTTAAACGCTAATCTACTCAAAATTGCATCATTAACGCAAAATAACCGTAACATACAGAATCTGTGACAATAAATTTTATCCGTTCAAAATCAGTAAGGCTAACTAACCATCAGGGATTTTTGCTAAAAATTGAAAATATTTTATTGTTGAAATTCCGGTTCAAAATGATTATAGGCAATGAAAATAATATATTGAGCAACAATTAACGGTTTGGTTGCGTTTGGTAAGCATGGTTGTTCGACATTTCGTATTTTGACTTCCGGTTATATTATGTCATCGAACCAGGATTACAGGCGAATGAGACGACATATTGCAGCTAGTTAAACGCTGATCTACTCAAAATTGCATCATTAACGCAAAATAACCGTAACATACAGAATCTGTGACAATAAATTTTATCCGTTCAAAATCAGTAAGGCTAACCATCAGGGATTTTTGCTAAAAATTGAAAATATTTTATTGTTGAAATTGCGGTTCAAAATGATTATAGGCAATGAAAATAATATATTGAGCAACAATTAACGGTTTGGCTGCGTTTGGTAAGTATGGTTGCTCGACATTTCGTATTTTGACTTCCGGTTATATTATGTCATCGAACCAGGATTACAGGCGAATGAGACGACATATTGCAGCTAGTTAAACGCTGATCTACTCAAAATTGCATCATTAACGCAAAATAACCGTAACATACAGAATCTGTGATAATAAATTTTATCCGTTCAAAATCAGTAAGGCTAACCATCAGGGATTTTTGCTAAAAATTGAAAATATTTTATTGTTGAAATTGCGGTTCAAAATGATTATAGGCCATGAAAATAATATATTGAGCAACAATTAACGGTTTGGTTGCGTTTGGTAAGCGTGGTTGTTGGACATTTCGTATTTTGACTTCCGGTTATATTATGTCATCGAACCAGGATTACAGGCGAATGAGACGACATATTGCAGCTAGTTAAGCGCTGATCTACTCAAAATTGCATCATTAACGCAAAATAACCGTAACATACAGAATCTGTGACAATAAATTTTCTCCGTTCAAAATCAGTAAGGCTAACCATCAGGGATTTTTGCTAAAAATTGAAAATATTTTATTGTTGAAATTGCGGTTCAAAATGATTATAGGCAATGAAAATAATATATTGAGCAACAATTAACGGTTTGGTTGCGTTTGGTAAGCGTGGTTGTTGGACATTTCGAATTTTGACTTCCGGTTATATTATGTCATCGAACCAGGATTACAGGCGAATGAGACGACATATTGCAGCTAGTTAAGCGCTGATCTACTCAAAATTGCATCATTAACGCAAAATAACCGTAACATACAGAATCTGTGACAATAAATTTTATCCGTTCAAAATCAGTAAGGCTAACCATCAGGGATTTTTGCTAAAAATTGAAAATATTTTATTGTTGAAATTCCGGTTCAAAATGATTATAGGCAATGAAAATAATATATTGAGCAACAATTAACGGTTTGGTTGCGTTTGGTAAGCATGGTTGTTGGACATTTCGTATTTTGACTTCCGGTTATATTATGTCATCGAACCAGGATTACAGGCGAATGAGACGACATATTGCAGCTAGTTAAACGCTGATCTACTCAAAATTGCATCATTAACGCAAAATAACCGTAACATACAGAATCTGTGACAATAATTTTTATCCGTTCAAAATCAGTAAGGCTAACCATCAGGGATTTTTGCATAAAATTGAAAATATTTTATTGTTGAAATTGCGGTTCAAAATGATTATAGGCAATGAAAATAATATATTGAGCAACAATTAACGGTTTGGTTGCGTTTGGTAAGCATGGTTATTGGACATTTCGTATTTTGACTTCCGGTTATATTATGTCATCGAACCAGGATTACAGGCGAATGAGACGACATATTGCAGCTAGTTAAACGCTGATCTACTCAAAATTGCATCATTAACGCAAAATAACCGTAACATACAGAATCTGTGACAATAATTTTTATCCGTTCAAAATCAGTAAGGCTAACCATCAGGGATTTTTGCTAAAAATTGAAAATATTTTATTGTTGAAATTCCGGTTCAAAATGACTATAGGTAATGAAAATAATATATTGAGCAACAATTAACGGTTTGGTTGCGTTTGGTAAGCGTGGTTGTTGGACATTTCGTATTTTGACTTCCGGTTATATTATGTCATCGAACCAGGATTACAGGCGAATGAGACGACATATTGCAGCTAGTTAAACGCTGATCTACTCAAAATTGCATCATTAACGCAAAATAACCGTAACATACAGAATCTGTGACAATAAATTTTATCCGTTCAAAATCAGTAAGGCTAACCATCAGGGATTTTTGCTAAAAATTGAAAATATTTTATTGTTGAAATTCCGGTTCAAAATGATTATAGGTAATGAAAATAATATATTGAGCAACAATTAACGGTTTGGTTGCGTTTGGTAAGCGTGGTTGTTGGACATTTCGTATTTTGACTTCCGGTTATATTATGTCATCGAACCAGGATTACAGGCGAATGAGACGACATATTGCAGCTAGTTAAACGCTGATCTACTCAAAATTGCATCATTAACGCAAAATAACCGTAACATACAGAATCTGTGACAATAATTTTTATCCGTTCAAAATCAGTAAGGCTAACCATCAGGGATTTTTTCTAAAAATTGAAAATATTTTATTGTTGAAATTCCGGTTCAAAATGATTATAGGCAATGAAAATAATATATTGAGCAACAATTAACGGTTTGGTTGCGTTTGGTAAGCGTGGTTGTTGGACATTTCGTATTTTGACTTCCGGTTATATTATGTCATCGAACCAGGATTACAGGCGAATGAGACGACATATTGCAGCTAGTTAAGCGCTGATCTACTCAAAATTGCATCATTAACGCAAAATAACCGTAACATACAGAATCTGTGACAATAATTTTTATCCGTTCAAAATCAGTAAGGCTAACCATCAGGGATTTTTGCTAAAAATTGAAAATATTTTATTGTTGAAATTCCGGTTCAAAATGATTATAGGCAATGAAAATAATATATTGAGCAACAATTAACGGTTTGGTTGCGTTTGGTAAGCGTGGTTGTTGGACATTTCGTATTTTGACTTCCGGTTATATTATGTCATCGAACCAGGATTACAGGCGAATGAGACGACATATTGCAGCTAGTTAAGCGCTGATCTACTCAAAATTGCATCATTAACGCAAAATAACCGTAACATACAGAATCTGTGACAATAAATTTTATCCGTTCAAAATCAGTAAGGCTAATCATCAGGGATCGAACCAGGATTACAGGCGAATGAGACGACATATTGCAGCTAGTTAAACGCTGATCTACTCAAAATTGCATCATTAACGCAAAATAACCGTAACATACAGAATCTGTGACAATAAATTTTATCCGTTCAAAATCAGTAAGGCTAACCATCAGGGATTTTTGCTAAAAATTGAAAATATTTTATTGTTGAAATTCCGGTTCAAAATGATTATAAGCAATGAAAATAATATATTGAGCAACAATTAACGGTTTGGTTGCGTTTGGTAAGCATGGTTGTTCGACATTTCGTATTTTGACTTCCGGTTATATTATGTCATCGAACCAGGATTACAGGCGAATGAGACGACATATTGCAGCTAGTTAAACGCTGATCTACTCAAAATTGCATCATTAACGCAAAATAACCGTAACATACAGAATCTGTGACAATAATTTTTATCCGTTCAAAATCAGTAAGGCTAACCATCAGGGATTTTTGCTAAAAATTGAAAATATTTTATTGTTGAAATTCCGGTTCAAAATGATTATAGGCAATGAAAATAATATATTGAGCAACAATTAACGGTTTGGTTGCGTTTGGTAAGCGTGGTTGTTGGACATTTCGTATTTTGACTTCCGGTTATATTATGTCATCGAACCAGGATTACAGGCGAATGAGACGACATGTTGCAGCTAGTTAAACGCTGATCTACTCAAAATTGCATCATTAACGCAAAATAACCGTAACATACAGAATCTGTGACAATAAATTTTCTCCGTTCAAAATCAGTAAGGCTAACCATCAGGGATTTTTGCTAAAAATTGAAAATATTTTATTGTTGAAATTCCGGTTCAAAATGATTATAGGCAATGAAAATAATATATTGAGCAACAATTAACGGTTTGGTTGCGTTTGGTAAGCGTGGTTGTTGGACATTTCGTATTTTGACTTCCGGTTATATTATGTCATCGAACCAGGATTACAGGCGAATGAGACGACATATTGCAGCTAGTTAAGCGCTGATCTACTCAAAATTGCATCATTAACGCAAAATAACCGTAACATACAGAATCTGTGACAATAAATTTTATCCGTTCAAAATCAGTAAGGCTAATCATCAGGGATCGAACCAGGATTACAGGCGAATGAGACGACATATTGCAGCTAGTTAAACGCTGATCTACTCAAAATTGCATCATTAACGCAAAATAACCGTAACATACAGAATCTGTGACAATAAATTTTATCCGTTCAAAATCAGTAAGGCTAACCATCAGGGATTTTTGCTAAAAATTGAAAATATTTTATTGTTGAAATTCCGGTTCAAAATGATTATAGGCAATGAAAATAATATATTGAGCAACAATTAACGGTTTGGTTGCGTTTGGTAAGCGTGGTTGTTGGACATTTCGTATTTTGACTTCCGGTTATATTATGTCATCGAACCAGGATTACAGGCGAATGAGACGACATGTTGCAGCTAGTTAAACGCTGATCTACTCAAAATTGCATCATTAACGCAAAATAACCGTAACATACAGAATCTGTGACAATAAATTTTCTCCGTTCAAAATCAGTAAGGCTAACCATCAGGGATTTTTGCTAAAAATTGAAAATATTTTATTGTTGAAATTCCGGTTCAAAATGATTATAGGCAATGAAAATAATATATTGAGCAACAATTAACGGTTTGGTTGCGTTTGGTAAGCGTGGTTGTTGGACATTTCGTATTTTGACTTCCGGTTATATTATGTCATCGAACCAGGATTACAGGCGAATGAGACGACATATTGCAGCTAGTTAAGCGCTGATCTACTCAAAATTGCATCATTAACGCAAAATAACCGTAACATACAGAATCTGTGACAATAAATTTTATCCGTTCAAAATCAGTAAGGCTAATCATCAGGGATCGAACCAGGATTACAGGCGAATGAGACGACATATTGCAGCTAGTTAAGCGCTGATCTACTCAAAATTGCATCATTAACGCAAAATAACCGTAACATACAGAATCTGTGACAATAAATTTTATCCGTTCAAAATCAGTAAGGCTAACCATCAGGGATTTTTGCTAAAAATTGAAAATATTTTATTGTTGAAATTCCGGTTCAAAATGATTATAGGCAATGAAAATAATATATTGAGCAACAATTAACGGTTTGGTTGCGTTTGGTAAGCATGGTTGTTCGACATTTCGTATTTTGACTTCCGGTTATATTATGTCATCGAACCAGGATTACAGGCGAATGAGACGACATATTGCAGCTAGTTAAACGCTGATCTACTCAAAATTGCATCATTAACGCAAAATAACCGTAACATACAGAATCTGTGATAATAAATTTTATCCGTTCAAAATCAGTAAGGCTAACACCATCAGGGATTTTTGCTAAAAATTGAAAATATTTTATTGTTGAAATTCCGGTTCAAAATGATTATAGGTAATGAAAATAATATATTGAGCAACAATTAACGGTTTGGTTGCGTTTGGTAAGCGTGGTTGTTGGACATTTCGTATTTTGACTTCCGGTTATATTATGTCATCGAACCAGGATTACAGGCGAATGAGACGACATATTGCAGCTAGTTAAACGCTGATCTACTCAAAATTGCATCATTAACGCAAAATAACCGTAACATACAGAATCTGTGACAATAATTTTTATCCGTTCAAAATCAGTAAGGCTAACCATCAGGGATTTTTGCTAAAAATTGAAAATATTTTATTGTTGAAATTCCGGTTCAAAATGATTATAGGCAATGAAAATAATATATTGAGCAACAATTAACGGTTTGGTTGCGTTTGGTAAGCGTGGTTGTTGGACATTTCGTATTTTGACTTCCGGTTATATTATGTCATCGAACCAGGATTACAGGCGAATGAGACGACATATTGCAGCTAGTTAAACGCTGATCTACTCAAAATTGCATCATTAACGCAAAATAACCGTAACATACAGAATCTGTGACAATAATTTTTATCCGTTCAAAATCAGTAAGGCTAACCATCAGGGATTTTTGCTAAAAATTGAAAATATTTTATTGTTGAAATTCCGGTTCAAAATGATTATAGGCAATGAAAATAATATATTGAGCAACAATTAACGGTTTGGTTGCGTTTGGTAAGCGTGGTTGTTGGACATTTCGTATTTTGACTTCCGGTTATATTATGTCATCGAACCAGGATTACAGGCGAATGAGACGACATGTTGCAGCTAGTTAAACGCTGATCTACTCAAAATTGCATCATTAACGCAAAATAACCGTAACATACAGAATCTGTGACAATAATTTTTATCCGTTCAAAATCAGTAAGGCTAACCATCAGGGATTTTTGCTAAAAATTGAAAATATTTTATTGTTGAAATTCCGGTTCAAAATGACTATAGGTAATGAAAATAATATATTGAGCAACAATTAACGGTTTGGTTGCGTTTGGTAAGCGTGGTTGTTGGACATTTCGTATTTTGACTTCCGGTTATATTATGTCATCGAACCAGGATTACAGGCGAATGAGACGACATATTGCAGCTAGTTAAACGCTGATCTACTCAAAATTGCATCATTAACGCAAAATAACCGTAACATACAGAATCTGTGACAATAATTTTTATCCGTTCAAAATCAGTAAGGCTAACCATCAGGGATTTTTGCTAAAAATTAAAAATATTTTATTGTTGAAATTCCGGTTCAAAATGATTATAGGTAATGAAAATAATATATTGAGCAACAATTAACGGTTTGGTTGCGTTTGGTAAGCGTGGTTGTTGGACATTTCGAATTTTGACTTCCGGTTATATTATGTCATCGAACCAGGATTACAGGCGAATGAGACGACATATTGCAGCTAGTTAAGCGCTGATCTACTCAAAATTGCATCATTAACGCAAAATAACCGTAACATACAGAATCTGTGACAATAAATTTTATCCGTTCAAAATCAGTAAGGCTAACCATCAGGGATCGAACCAGGATTACAGGCGAATGAGACGACATATTGCAGCTAGTTAAACGCTGATCTACTCAAAATTGCATCATTAACGCAAAATAACCGTAACATACAGAATCTGTGACAATAAATTTTATCCGTTCAAAATCAGTAAGGCTAACCATCAGGGATTTTTTCTAAAAATTGAAAATATTTTATTGTTGAAATTCCGGTTCAAAATGATTATAGGCAATGAAAATAATATATTGAGCAACAATTAACGGTTTGGTTGCGTTTGGTAAGCATGGTTGTTGGACATTTCGTATTTTGACTTCCGGTTATATTATGTCATCGAACCAGGATTACAGGCGAATGAGACGACATATTGCAGCTAGTTAAACGCTGATCTACTCAAAATTGCATCATTAACGCAAAATAACCGTAACATACAGAATCTGTGACAATAATTTTTATCCGTTCAAAATCAGTAAGGCTAACCATCAGGGATTTTTGCTAAAAATTGAAAATATTTTATTGTTGAAATTCCGGTTCAAAATGATTATAGGTAATGAAAATAATATATTGAGCAACAATTAACGGTTTGGTTGCGTTTGGTAAGCGTGGTTGTTGGACATTTCGTATTTTGACTTCCGGTTATATTATGCCATCGAACCAGGATTACAGGCGAATGAGACGACATATTGCAGCTAGTTAAACGCTGATCTACTCAAAATTGCATCATTAACGCAAAATAACCGTAACATACAGAATCTGTGATAATAAATTTTATCCGTTCAAAATCAGTAAGGCTAACCATCAGGGATTTTTGCTAAAAATTGAAAATATTTTATTGTTGAAATTCCGGTTCAAAATGATTATAGGTAATGAAAATAATATATTGAGCAACAATTAACGGTTTGGTTGCGTTTGGTAAGCGTGGTTGTTGGACATTTCGTATTTTGACTTCCGGTTATATTATGTCATCGAACCAGGATTACAGGCGAATGAGACGACATATTGCAGCTAGTTAAGCGCTGATCTACTCAAAATTGCATCATTAACGCAAAATAACCGTAACATACAGAATCTGTGACAATAATTTTTATCCGTTCAAAATCAGTAAGGCTAACCATCAGGGATTTTTGCTAAAAATTGAAAATATTTTATTGTTGAAATTCCGGTTCAAAATGATTATAGGTAATGAAAATAATATATTGAGCAACAATTAACGGTTTGGTTGCGTTTGGTAAGCGTGGTTGTTGGACATTTCGTATTTTGACTTCCGGTTATATTATGTCATCGAACCAGGATTACAGGCGAATGAGACGACATATTGCAGCTAGTTAAACGCTGATCTACTCAAAATTGCATCATTAACGCAAAATAACCGTAACATACAGAATCTGTGACAATAATTTTTATCCGTTCAAAATCAGTAAGGCTAACCATCAGGGATTTTTGCTAAAAATTGAAAATATTTTATTGTTGAAATTCCGGTTCAAAATGATTATAGGCAATGAAAATAATATATTGAGCAACAATTAACGGTTTGGTTGCGTTTGGTAAGCGTGGTTGTTGGACATTTCGTATTTTGACTTCCGGTTATATTATGTCATCGAACCAGGATTACAGGCGAATGAGACGACATGTTGCAGCTAGTTAAACGCTGATCTACTCAAAATTGCATCATTAACGCAAAATAACCGTAACATACAGAATCTGTGACAATAAATTTTCTCCGTTCAAAATCAGTAAGGCTAACCATCAGGGATTTTTGCATAAAATTGAAAATATTTTATTGTTGAAATTGCGGTTCAAAATGATTATAGGCAATGAAAATAATATATTGAGCAACAATTAACGGTTTGGTTGCGTTTGGTAAGCGTGGTTGTTGGACATTTCGAATTTTGACTTCCGGTTATATTATGTCATCGAACCAGGATTACAGGCGAATGAGACGACATATTGCAGCTAGTTAAGCGCTGATCTACTCAAAATTGCATCATTAACGCAAAATAACCGTAACATACAGAATCTGTGACAATAAATTTTATCCGTTCAAAATCAGTAAGGCTAACCATCAGGGATCGAACCAGGATTACAGGCGAATGAGACGACATATTGCAGCTAGTTAAACGCTGATCTACTCAAAATTGCATCATTAACGCAAAATAACCGTAACATACAGAATCTGTGACAATAAATTTTATCCGTTCAAAATCAGTAAGGCTAACCATCAGGGATTTTTGCATAAAATTGAAAATATTTTATTGTTGAAATTGCGGTTCAAAATGATTATAGGCAATGAAAATAATATATTGAGCAACAATTAACGGTTTGGTTGCGTTTGGTAAGCGTGGTTGTTGGACATTTCGTATTTTGACTTCCGGTTATATTATGTCATCGAACCAGGATTACAGGCGAATGAGACGACATATTGCAGCTAGTTAAACGCTGATCTACTCAAAATTGCATCATTAACGCAAAATAACCGTAACATACAGAATCTGTGACAATAAATTTTATCCGTTCAAAATCAGTAAGGCTAACCATCAGGGATTTTTGCTAAAAATTGAAAATATTTTATTGTTGAAATTCCGGTTCAAAATGATTATAGGCAATGAAAATAATATATTGAGCAACAATTAACGGTTTGGTTGCGTTTGGTAAGCATGGTTGTTGGACATTTCGTATTTTGACTTCCGGTTATATTATGTCATCGAACCAGGATTACAGGCGAATGAGACGACATATTGCAGCTAGTTAAACGCTGATCTACTCAAAATTGCATCATTAACGCAAAATAACCGTAACATACAGAATCTGTGACAATAAATTTTTTCCGTTCAAAATCAATAAGGCTAACCATCAGGGATTTTTGCTAAAAATTGAAAATATTTTATTGTTGAAATTCCGGTTCAAAATGATTATAGGCAATGAAAATAATATATTGAGCAACAATTAACGGTTTGGTTGCGTTTGGTAAGCGTGGTTGTTGGACATTTCGTATTTTGACTTCCGGTTATATTATGTCATCGAACCAGGATTACAGGCGAATGAGACGACATATTGCAGCTAGTTAAACGCTGATCTACTCAAAATTGCATCATTAACGCAAAATAACCGTAACATACAGAATCTGAGACAATAATTTTTATCCGTTCAAAATCAGTAAGGCTAACCATCAGGGATTTTTGCTAAAAATTGAAAATATTTTATTGTTGAAATTCCGGTTCAAAATGATTATAGGCAATGAAAATAATATATTGAGCAACAATTAACGGTTTGGTTGCGTTTGGTAAGCGTGGTTGTTGGACATTTCGTATTTTGACTTCCGGTTATATTATGTCATCGAACCAGGATTACAGGCGAATGAGACGACATATTGCAGCTAGTTAAACGCTGATCTACTCAAAATTGCATCATTAACGCAAAATAACCGTAACATACAGAATCTGTGACAATAATTTTTATCCGTTCAAAATCAGTAAGGCTAACCATCAGGGATTTTTGCTAAAAATTGAAAATATTTTATTGTTGAAATTCCGGTTCAAAATGATTATAGGTAATGAAAATAATATATTGAGCAACAATTAACGGTTTGGTTGCGTTTGGTAAGCGTGGTTGTTGGACATTTCGTATTTTGACTTCCGGTTATATTATGCCATCGAACCAGGATTACAGGCGAATGAGACGACATATTGCAGCTAGTTAAACGCTGATCTACTCAAAATTGCATCATTAACGCAAAATAACCGTAACATACAGAATCTGTGATAATAAATTTTATCCGTTCAAAATCAGTAAGGCTAACCATCAGGGATTTTTGCTAAAAATTGAAAATATTTTATTGTTGAAATTCCGGTTCAAAATGATTATAGGCAATGAAAATAATATATTGAGCAACAATTAACGGTTTGGTTGCGTTTGGTAAGCATGGTTGTTCGACATTTCGTATTTTGACTTCCGGTTATATTATGTCATCGAACCAGGATTACAGGCGAATGAGACGACATATTGCAGCTAGTTAAACGCTGATCTACTCAAAATTGCATCATTAACGCAAAATAACCGTAACATACAGAATCTGTGACAATAAATTTTATCCGTTCAAAATCAGTAAGGCTAACCATCAGGGATTTTTGCTAAAAATTGAAAATATTTTATTGTTGAAATTGCGGTTCAAAATGATTATAGGCAATGAAAATAATATATTGAGCAACAATTAACGGTTTGGCTGCGTTTGGTAAGTATGGTTGCTCGACATTTCGTATTTTGACTTCCGGTTATATTATGTCATCGAACCAGGATTACAGGCGAATGAGACGACATATTGCAGCTAGTTAAACGCTGATCTACTCAAAATTGCATCATTCACGCAAAATAACCGTAACATACAGAATCTGTGATAATAAATTTTATCCGTTCAAAATCAGTAAGGCTAACCATCAGGGATTTTTGCTAAAAATTGAAAATATTTTATTGTTGAAATTGCGGTTCAAAATGATTATAGGCCATGAAAATAATATATTGAGCAACAATTAACGGTTTGGTTGCGTTTGGTAAGCGTGGTTGTTGGACATTTCGTATTTTGACTTCCGGTTATATTATGTCATCGAACCAGGATTACAGGCGAATGAGACGACATATTGCAGCTAGTTAAGCGCTGATCTACTCAAAATTGCATCATTAACGCAAAATAACCGTAACATACAGAATCTGTGACAATAAATTTTCTCCGTTCAAAATCAGTAAGGCTAACCATCAGGGATTTTTGCTAAAAATTGAAAATATTTTATTGTTGAAATTGCGGTTCAAAATGATTATAGGCAATGAAAATAATATATTGAGCAACAATTAACGGTTTGGTTGCGTTTGGTAAGCGTGGTTGTTGGACATTTCGAATTTTGACTTCCGGTTATATTATGTCATCGAACCAGGATTACAGGCGAATGAGACGACATATTGCAGCTAGTTAAGCGCTGATCTACTCAAAATTGCATCATTAACGCAAAATAACCGTAACATACAGAATCTGTGACAATAAATTTTATCCGTTCAAAATCAGTAAGGCTAACCATCAGGGATTTTTGCTAAAAATTGAAAATATTTTATTGTTGAAATTCCGGTTCAAAATGATTATAGGCAATGAAAATAATATATTGAGCAACAATTAACGGTTTGGTTGCGTTTGGTAAGCATGGTTGTTGGACATTTCGTATTTTGACTTCCGGTTATATTATGTCATCGAACCAGGATTACAGGCGAATGAGACGACATATTGCAGCTAGTTAAGCGCTGATCTACTCAAAATTGCATCATTAACGCAAAATAACCGTAACATACAGAATCTGTGACAATAATTTTTATCCGTTCAAAATCAGTAAGGCTAACCATCAGGGATTTTTGCTAAAAATTGAAAATATTTTATTGTTGAAATTCCGGTTCAAAATGATTATAGGCAATGAAAATAATATATTGAGCAACAATTAACGGTTTGGTTGCGTTTGGTAAGCGTGGTTGTTGGACATTTCGTATTTTGACTTCCGGTTATATTATGTCATCGAACCAGGATTACAGGCGAATGAGACGACATATTGCAGCTAGTTAAGCGCTGATCTACTCAAAATTGCATCATTAACGCAAAATAACCGTAACATACAGAATCTGTGACAATAAATTTTATCCGTTCAAAATCAGTAAGGCTAATCATCAGGGATCGAACCAGGATTACAGGCGAATGAGACGACATATTGCAGCTAGTTAAACGCTGATCTACTCAAAATTGCATCATTAACGCAAAATAACCGTAACATACAGAATCTGTGACAATAAATTTTATCCGTTCAAAATCAGTAAGGCTAACCATCAGGGATTTTTGCTAAAAATTGAAAATATTTTATTGTTGAAATTCCGGTTCAAAATGATTATAAGCAATGAAAATAATATATTGAGCAACAATTAACGGTTTGGTTGCGTTTGGTAAGCATGGTTGTTCGACATTTCGTATTTTGACTTCCGGTTATATTATGTCATCGAACCAGGATTACAGGCGAATGAGACGACATATTGCAGCTAGTTAAACGCTGATCTACTCAAAATTGCATCATTAACGCAAAATAACCGTAACATACAGAATCTGTGACAATAATTTTTATCCGTTCAAAATCAGTAAGGCTAACCATCAGGGATTTTTGCTAAAAATTGAAAATATTTTATTGTTGAAATTCCGGTTCAAAATGATTATAGGCAATGAAAATAATATATTGAGCAACAATTAACGGTTTGGTTGCGTTTGGTAAGCGTGGTTGTTGGACATTTCGTATTTTGACTTCCGGTTATATTATGTCATCGAACCAGGATTACAGGCGAATGAGACGACATGTTGCAGCTAGTTAAACGCTGATCTACTCAAAATTGCATCATTAACGCAAAATAACCGTAACATACAGAATCTGTGACAATAAATTTTCTCCGTTCAAAATCAGTAAGGCTAACCATCAGGGATTTTTGCTAAAAATTGAAAATATTTTATTGTTGAAATTCCGGTTCAAAATGATTATAGGCAATGAAAATAATATATTGAGCAACAATTAACGGTTTGGTTGCGTTTGGTAAGCGTGGTTGTTGGACATTTCGTATTTTGACTTCCGGTTATATTATGTCATCGAACCAGGATTACAGGCGAATGAGACGACATATTGCAGCTAGTTAAGCGCTGATCTACTCAAAATTGCATCATTAACGCAAAATAACCGTAACATACAGAATCTGTGACAATAAATTTTATCCGTTCAAAATCAGTAAGGCTAATCATCAGGGATCGAACCAGGATTACAGGCGAATGAGACGACATATTGCAGCTAGTTAAACGCTGATCTACTCAAAATTGCATCATTAACGCAAAATAACCGTAACATACAGAATCTGTGACAATAAATTTTATCCGTTCAAAATCAGTAAGGCTAACCATCAGGGATTTTTGCTAAAAATTGAAAATATTTTATTGTTGAAATTCCGGTTCAAAATGATTATAGGCAATGAAAATAATATATTGAGCAACAATTAACGGTTTGGTTGCGTTTGGTAAGCGTGGTTGTTGGACATTTCGTATTTTGACTTCCGGTTATATTATGTCATCGAACCAGGATTACAGGCGAATGAGACGACATGTTGCAGCTAGTTAAACGCTGATCTACTCAAAATTGCATCATTAACGCAAAATAACCGTAACATACAGAATCTGTGACAATAAATTTTCTCCGTTCAAAATCAGTAAGGCTAACCATCAGGGATTTTTGCTAAAAATTGAAAATATTTTATTGTTGAAATTCCGGTTCAAAATGATTATAGGCAATGAAAATAATATATTGAGCAACAATTAACGGTTTGGTTGCGTTTGGTAAGCGTGGTTGTTGGACATTTCGTATTTTGACTTCCGGTTATATTATGTCATCGAACCAGGATTACAGGCGAATGAGACGACATATTGCAGCTAGTTAAGCGCTGATCTACTCAAAATTGCATCATTAACGCAAAATAACCGTAACATACAGAATCTGTGACAATAAATTTTATCCGTTCAAAATCAGTAAGGCTAATCATCAGGGATCGAACCAGGATTACAGGCGAATGAGACGACATATTGCAGCTAGTTAAGCGCTGATCTACTCAAAATTGCATCATTAACGCAAAATAACCGTAACATACAGAATCTGTGACAATAAATTTTATCCGTTCAAAATCAGTAAGGCTAACCATCAGGGATTTTTGCTAAAAATTGAAAATATTTTATTGTTGAAATTCCGGTTCAAAATGATTATAGGCAATGAAAATAATATATTGAGCAACAATTAACGGTTTGGTTGCGTTTGGTAAGCATGGTTGTTCGACATTTCGTATTTTGACTTCCGGTTATATTATGTCATCGAACCAGGATTACAGGCGAATGAGACGACATATTGCAGCTAGTTAAACGCTGATCTACTCAAAATTGCATCATTAACGCAAAATAACCGTAACATACAGAATCTGTGATAATAAATTTTATCCGTTCAAAATCAGTAAGGCTAACACCATCAGGGATTTTTGCTAAAAATTGAAAATATTTTATTGTTGAAATTCCGGTTCAAAATGATTATAGGTAATGAAAATAATATATTCAGCAACAATTAACGGTTTGGTTGCGTTTGGTAAGCGTGGTTGTTGGACATTTCGTATTTTGACTTCCGGTTATATTATGTCATCGAACCAGGATTACAGGCGAATGAGACGACATATTGCAGCTAGTTAAACGCTGATCTACTCAAAATTGCATCATTAACGCAAAATAACCGTAACATACAGAATCTGTGACAATAATTTTTATCCGTTCAAAATCAGTAAGGCTAACCATCAGGGATTTTTGCTAAAAATTGAAAATATTTTATTGTTGAAATTCCGGTTCAAAATGATTATAGGCAATGAAAATAATATATTGAGCAACAATTAACGGTTTGGTTGCGTTTGGTAAGCGTGGTTGTTGGACATTTCGTATTTTGACTTCCGGTTATATTATGTCATCGAACCAGGATTACAGGCGAATGAGACGACATATTGCAGCTAGTTAAACGCTGATCTACTCAAAATTGCATCATTAACGCAAAATAACCGTAACATACAGAATCTGTGACAATAATTTTTATCCGTTCAAAATCAGTAAGGCTAACCATCAGGGATTTTTGCTAAAAATTGAAAATATTTTATTGTTGAAATTCCGGTTCAAAATGATTATAGGCAATGAAAATAATATATTGAGCAACAATTAACGGTTTGGTTGCGTTTGGTAAGCGTGGTTGTTGGACATTTCGTATTTTGACTTCCGGTTATATTATGTCATCGAACCAGGATTACAGGCGAATGAGACGACATGTTGCAGCTAGTTAAACGCTGATCTACTCAAAATTGCATCATTAACGCAAAATAACCGTAACATACAGAATCTGTGACAATAATTTTTATCCGTTCAAAATCAGTAAGGCTAACCATCAGGGATTTTTGCTAAAAATTGAAAATATTTTATTGTTGAAATTCCGGTTCAAAATGACTATAGGTAATGAAAATAATATATTGAGCAACAATTAACGGTTTGGTTGCGTTTGGTAAGCGTGGTTGTTGGACATTTCGTATTTTGACTTCCGGTTATATTATGTCATCGAACCAGGATTACAGGCGAATGAGACGACATATTGCAGCTAGTTAAACGCTGATCTACTCAAAATTGCATCATTAACGCAAAATAACCGTAACATACAGAATCTGTGACAATAATTTTTATCCGTTCAAAATCAGTAAGGCTAACCATCAGGGATTTTTGCTAAAAATTAAAAATATTTTATTGTTGAAATTCCGGTTCAAAATGATTATAGGTAATGAAAATAATATATTGAGCAACAATTAACGGTTTGGTTGCGTTTGGTAAGCGTGGTTGTTGGACATTTCGAATTTTGACTTCCGGTTATATTATGTCATCGAACCAGGATTACAGGCGAATGAGACGACATATTGCAGCTAGTTAAGCGCTGATCTACTCAAAATTGCATCATTAACGCAAAATAACCGTAACATACAGAATCTGTGACAATAAATTTTATCCGTTCAAAATCAGTAAGGCTAACCATCAGGGATCGAACCAGGATTACAGGCGAATGAGACGACATATTGCAGCTAGTTAAACGCTGATCTACTCAAAATTGCATCATTAACGCAAAATAACCGTAACATACAGAATCTGTGACAATAAATTTTATCCGTTCAAAATCAGTAAGGCTAACCATCAGGGATTTTTTCTAAAAATTGAAAATATTTTATTGTTGAAATTCCGGTTCAAAATGATTATAGGCAATGAAAATAATATATTGAGCAACAATTAACGGTTTGGTTGCGTTTGGTAAGCATGGTTGTTGGACATTTCGTATTTTGACTTCCGGTTATATTATGTCATCGAACCAGGATTACAGGCGAATGAGACGACATATTGCAGCTAGTTAAACGCTGATCTACTCAAAATTGCATCATTAACGCAAAATAACCGTAACATACAGAATCTGTGACAATAATTTTTATCCGTTCAAAATCAGTAAGGCTAACCATCAGGGATTTTTGCTAAAAATTGAAAATATTTTATTGTTGAAATTCCGGTTCAAAATGATTATAGGTAATGAAAATAATATATTGAGCAACAATTAACGGTTTGGTTGCGTTTGGTAAGCGTGGTTGTTGGACATTTCGTATTTTGACTTCCGGTTATATTATGCCATCGAACCAGGATTACAGGCGAATGAGACGACATATTGCAGCTAGTTAAACGCTGATCTACTCAAAATTGCATCATTAACGCAAAATAACCGTAACATACAGAATCTGTGATAATAAATTTTATCCGTTCAAAATCAGTAAGGCTAACCATCAGGGATTTTTGCTAAAAATTGAAAATATTTTATTGTTGAAATTCCGGTTCAAAATGATTATAGGTAATGAAAATAATATATTGAGCAACAATTAACGGTTTGGTTGCGTTTGGTAAGCGTGGTTGTTGGACATTTCGTATTTTGACTTCCGGTTATATTATGTCATCGAACCAGGATTACAGGCGAATGAGACGACATATTGCAGCTAGTTAAGCGCTGATCTACTCAAAATTGCATCATTAACGCAAAATAACCGTAACATACAGAATCTGTGACAATAATTTTTATCCGTTCAAAATCAGTAAGGCTAACCATCAGGGATTTTTGCTAAAAATTGAAAATATTTTATTGTTGAAATTCCGGTTCAAAATGATTATAGGTAATGAAAATAATATATTGAGCAACAATTAACGGTTTGGTTGCGTTTGGTAAGCGTGGTTGTTGGACATTTCGTATTTTGACTTCCGGTTATATTATGTCATCGAACCAGGATTACAGGCGAATGAGACGACATATTGCAGCTAGTTAAACGCTGATCTACTCAAAATTGCATCATTAACGCAAAATAACCGTAACATACAGAATCTGTGACAATAATTTTTATCCGTTCAAAATCAGTAAGGCTAACCATCAGGGATTTTTGCTAAAAATTGAAAATATTTTATTGTTGAAATTCCGGTTCAAAATGATTATAGGCAATGAAAATAATATATTGAGCAACAATTAACGGTTTGGTTGCGTTTGGTAAGCGTGGTTGTTGGACATTTCGTATTTTGACTTCCGGTTATATTATGTCATCGAACCAGGATTACAGGCGAATGAGACGACATGTTGCAGCTAGTTAAACGCTGATCTACTCAAAATTGCATCATTAACGCAAAATAACCGTAACATACAGAATCTGTGACAATAAATTTTCTCCGTTCAAAATCAGTAAGGCTAACCATCAGGGATTTTTGCATAAAATTGAAAATATTTTATTGTTGAAATTGCGGTTCAAAATGATTATAGGCAATGAAAATAATATATTGAGCAACAATTAACGGTTTGGTTGCGTTTGGTAAGCGTGGTTGTTGGACATTTCGTATTTTGACTTCCGGTTATATTATGTCATCGAACCAGGATTACAGGCGAATGAGACGACATATTGCAGCTAGTTAAACGCTGATCTACTCAAAATTGCATCATTAACGCAAAATAACCGTAACATACAGAATCTGTGACAATAAATTTTATCCGTTCAAAATCAGTAAGGCTAACCATCAGGGATTTTTGCTAAAAATTGAAAATATTTTATTGTTGAAATTCCGGTTCAAAATGATTATAGGCAATGAAAATAATATATTGAGCAACAATTAACGGTTTGGTTGCGTTTGGTAAGCGTGGTTGTTGGACATTTCGTATTTTGACTTCCGGTTATATTATGTCATCGAACCAGGATTACAGGCGAATGAGACGACATATTGCAGCTAGTTAAACGCTGATCTACTCAAAATTGCATCATTAACGCAAAATAACCGTAACATACAGAATCTGTGACAATAATTTTTATCCGTTCAAAATCAGTAAGGCTAACCATCAGGGATTTTTGCTAAAAATTGAAAATATTTTATTGTTGAAATTCCGGTTCAAAATGATTATAGGCAATGAAAATAATATATTGAGCAACAATTAACGGTTTGGTTGCGTTTGGTAAGCGTGGTTGTTGGACATTTCGTATTTTGACTTCCGGTTATATTATGTCATCGAACCAGGATTACAGGCGAATGAGACGACATATTGCAGCTAGTTAAGCGCTGATCTACTCAAAATTGCATCATTAACGCAAAATAACCGTAACATACAGAATCTGTGACAATAATTTTTATCCGTTCAAAATCAGTAAGGCTAACCATCAGGGATCGAACCAGGATTACAGGCGAATGAGACGACATATTGCAGCTAGTTAAACGCTGATCTACTCAAAATTGCATCATTAACGCAAAATAACCGTAACATACAGAATCTGTGACAATAATTTTTATCCGTTCAAAATCAGTAAGGCTAACCATCAGGGATTTTTGCTAAAAATTGAAAATATTTTATTGTTGAAATTCCGGTTCAAAATGATTATAGGCAATGAAAATAATATATTGAGCAACAATTAACGGTTTGGTTGCGTTTGGTAAGCGTGGTTGTTGGACATTTCGTATTTTGACTTCCGGTTATATTATGTCATCGAACCAGGATTACAGGCGAATGAGACGACATATTGCAGCTAGTTAAGCGCTGATCTACTCAAAATTGCATCATTAACGCAAAATAACCGTAACATACAGAATCTGTGACAATAAATTTTATCCGTTCAAAATCAGTAAGGCTAACCATCAGGGATTTTTGCTAAAAATTGAAAATATTTTATTGTTGAAATTCCGGTTCAAAATGATTATAGGCAATGAAAATAATATATTGAGCAACAATTAACGGTTTGGTTGCGTTTGGTAAGCATGGTTGTTGGACATTTCGAATTTTGACTTCCGGTTATATTATGTCATCGAACCAGGATTACAGGCGAATGAGACGACATATTGCAGCTAGTTAAACGCTGATCTACTCAAAATTGCATCATTAACGCAAAATAACCGTAACATACAGAATCTGTGACAATAAATTTTATCCGCTCAAAATCAGTAAGGCTAACCATCAGGGATCGAACCAGGATTACAGGCGAATGAGACGACATATTGCAGCTAGTTAAACGCTGATCTACTCAAAATTGCATCATTAACGCAAAATAACCGTAACATACAGAATCTGTGACAATAAATTTTATCCGTTCAAAATCAGTAAGGCTAACCATCAGGGATTTTTGCTAAAAATTGAAAATATTTTATTGTTGAAATTCCGGTTCAAAATGATTATAGGCAATGAAAATAATATATTGAGCAACAATTAACGGTTTGGTTGCGTTTGGTAAGCATGGTTGTTGGACATTTCGTATTTTGAATTCCGGTTATATTATGTCATCGAACCAGGATTACAGGCGAATGAGACGACATATTGCAGCTAGTTAAGCGCTGATCTACTCAAAATTGCATCATTAACGCAAAATAACCGTAACATACAGAATCTGTGACAATAAATTTTATCCGTTCAAAATCAGTAAGGCTAACCATCAGGGATTTTTGCTAAAAATTGAAAATATTTTATTGTTGAAATTCCGGTTCAAAATGATTATAGGTAATGAAAATAATATATTGAGCAACAATTAACGGTTTGGTTGCGTTTGGTAAGCGTGGTTGTTGGACATTTCGTATTTTGACTTCCGGTTATATTATGTCATCGAACCAGGATTACAGGCGAATGAGACGACATATTGCAGCTAGTTAAACGCTGATCTACTCAAAATTGCATCATTAACGCAAAATAACCGTAACATACAGAATCTGTGACAATAATTTTTATCCGTTCAAAATCAGTAAGGCTAACCATCAGGGATTTTTGCTAAAAATTGAAAATATTTTATTGTTGAAATTCCGGTTCAAAATGATTATAGGCAATGAAAATAATATATTGAGCAACAATTAACGGTTTGGTTGCGTTTGGTAAGCGTGGTTGTTGGACATTTCGTATTTTGACTTCCGGTTATATTATGTCATCGAACCAGGATTACAGGCGAATGAGACGACATGTTGCAGCTAGTTAAACGCTGATCTACTCAAAATTGCATCATTAACGCAAAATAACCGTAACATACAGAATCTGTGACAATAAATTTTCTCCGTTCAAAATCAGTAAGGCTAACCATCAGGGATTTTTGCATAAAATTGAAAATATTTTATTGTTGAAATTGCGGTTCAAAATGATTATAGGCAATGAAAATAATATATTGAGCAACAATTAACGGTTTGGTTGCGTTTGGTAAGCGTGGTTGTTGGACATTTCGTATTTTGACTTCCGGTTATATTATGTCATCGAACCAGGATTACAGGCGAATGAGACGACATATTGCAGCTAGTTAAACGCTGATCTACTCAAAATTGCATCATTAACGCAAAATAACCGTAACATACAGAATCTGTGACAATAAATTTTATCCGTTCAAAATCAGTAAGGCTAACCATCAGGGATTTTTGCTAAAAATTGAAAATATTTTATTGTTGAAATTCCGGTTCAAAATGATTATAGGCAATGAAAATAATATATTGAGCAACAATTAACGGTTTGGTTGCGTTTGGTAAGCGTGGTTGTTGGACATTTCGTATTTTGACTTCCGGTTATATTATGTCATCGAACCAGGATTACAGGCGAATGAGACGACATATTGCAGCTAGTTAAACGCTGATCTACTCAAAATTGCATCATTAACGCAAAATAACCGTAACATACAGAATCTGTGACAATAATTTTTATCCGTTCAAAATCAGTAAGGCTAACCATCAGGGATTTTTGCTAAAAATTGAAAATATTTTATTGTTGAAATTCCGGTTCAAAATGATTATAGGCAATGAAAATAATATATTGAGCAACAATTAACGGTTTGGTTGCGTTTGGTAAGCGTGGTTGTTGGACATTTCGTATTTTGACTTCCGGTTATATTATGTCATCGAACCAGGATTACAGGCGAATGAGACGACATATTGCAGCTAGTTAAGCGCTGATCTACTCAAAATTGCATCATTAACGCAAAATAACCGTAACATACAGAATCTGTGACAATAATTTTTATCCGTTCAAAATCAGTAAGGCTAACCATCAGGGATCGAACCAGGATTACAGGCGAATGAGACGACATATTGCAGCTAGTTAAACGCTGATCTACTCAAAATTGCATCATTAACGCAAAATAACCGTAACATACAGAATCTGTGACAATAATTTTTATCCGTTCAAAATCAGTAAGGCTAACCATCAGGGATTTTTGCTAAAAATTGAAAATATTTTATTGTTGAAATTCCGGTTCAAAATGATTATAGGCAATGAAAATAATATATTGAGCAACAATTAACGGTTTGGTTGCGTTTGGTAAGCGTGGTTGTTGGACATTTCGTATTTTGACTTCCGGTTATATTATGTCATCGAACCAGGATTACAGGCGAATGAGACGACATGTTGCAGCTAGTTAAACGCTAATCTACTCAAAATTGCATCATTAACGCAAAATAACCGTAACATACAGAATCTGTGACAATAAATTTTATCCGTTCAAAATCAGTAAGGCTAACCATCAGGGATTTTTGCTAAAAATTGAAAATATTTTATTGTTGAAATTCCGGTTCAAAATGATTATAGGCAATGTAAATAATATATTGAGCAACAATTAACGGTTTGGTTGCGTTTGGTAAGCGTGGTTGTTGGACATTTCGTATTTCGACTTCCGGTTATATTATGTCATCGAACCAGGATTACAGGCGAATGAGACGACATATTGCAGCTAGTTAAGCGCTGATCTACTCAAAATTGCATCATTAACGCAAAATAACCGTAACATACAGAATCTGTGACAATAATTTTTATCCGTTCAAAATCAGTAAGGCTAACCATCAGGGATCGAACCAGGATTACAGGCGAATGAGACGACATATTGCAGCTAGTTAAACGCTGATCTACTCAAAATTGCATCATTAACGCAAAATAACCGTAACATACAGAATCTGTGACAATAAATTTTATCCGTTCAAAATCAGTAAGGCTAACCATCAGGGATTTTTGCTAAAAATTGAAAATATTTTATTGTTGAAATTCCGGTTCAAAATGATTATAGGCAATGAAAATAATATATTGAGCAACAATTAACGGTTTGGTTGCGTTTGGTAAGCATGGTTGTTGGACATTTCGAATTTTGACTTCCGGTTATATTATGTCATCGAACCAGGATTACAGGCGAATGAGACGACATATTGCAGCTAGTTAAACGCTGATCTACTCAAAATTGCATCATTAACGCAAAATAACCGTAACATACAGAATCTGTGACAATAAATTTTATCCGCTCAAAATCAGTAAGGCTAACCATCAGGGATCGAACCAGGATTACAGGCGAATGAGACGACATATTGCAGCTAGTTAAACGCTGATCTACTCAAAATTGCATCATTAACGCAAAATAACCGTAACATACAGAATCTGTGACAATAAATTTTATCCGTTCAAAATCAGTAAGGCTAACCATCAGGGATTTTTGCTAAAAATTGAAAATATTTTATTGTTGAAATTCCGGTTCAAAATGATTATAGGCAATGAAAATAATATATTGAGCAACAATTAACGGTTTGGTTGCGTTTGGTAAGCATGGTTGTTGGACATTTCGTATTTTGAATTCCGGTTATATTATGTCATCGAACCAGGATTACAGGCGAATGAGACGACATATTGCAGCTAGTTAAACGCTGATCTACTCAAAATTGCATCATTAACGCAAAATAACCGTAACATACAGAATCTGTGACAATAATTTTTATCCGTTCAAAATCAGTAAGGCTAACCATCAGGGATTTTTGCTAAAAATTGAAAATATTTTATTGTTGAAATTCCGGTTCAAAATGATTATAGGTAATGAAAATAATATATTGAGCAACAATTAACGGTTTGGTTGCGTTTGGTAAGCGTGGTTGTTGGACATTTCGTATTTTGACTTCCGGTTATATTATGTCATCGAACCAGGATTACAGGCGAATGAGACGACATATTGCAGCTAGTTAAACGCTGATCTACTCAAAATTGCATCATTAACGCAAAATAACCGTAACATACAGAATCCGTGATAATAAATTTTATCCGTTCAAAATCAGTAAGGCTAACCAGGGATTTTTGCTAAAAATTGAAAATATTTTATTGTTGAAATTCCGGTTCAAAATGATTATAGGTAATGAAAATAATATATTGAGCAACAATTAACGGTTTGGTTGCGTTTGGTAAGCGTGGTTGTTGGACATTTCGTATTTTGACTTCCGGTTATATTATGTCATCGAACCAGGATTACAGGCGAATGAGACGACATATTGCAGCTAGTTAAACGCTGATCTACTCAAAATTGCATCATTAACGCAAAATAACCGTAACATACAGAATCTGTGACAATAATTTTTATCCGTTCAAAATCAGTAAGGCTAACCATCAGGGATTTTTGCTAAAAATTGAAAATATTTTATTGTTGAAATTCCGGTTCAAAATGATTATAGGTAATGAAAATAATATATTGAGCAACAATTAACGGTTTGGTTGCGTTTGGTAAGCGTGGTTGTTGGACATTTCGTATTTTGACTTCCGGTTATATTATGTCATCGAACCAGGATTACAGGCGAATGAGACGACATATTGCAGCTAGTTAAGCGCTGATCTACTCAAAATTGCATCATTAACGCAAAATAACCGTAACATACAGAATCTGTGACAATAATTTTTATCCGTTCAAAATCAGTAAGGCTAACCATCAGGGATTTTTGCTAAAAATTGATAATATTTTATTGTTGAAATTCCGGTTCAAAATGATTATAGGTAATGAAAATAATATATTGAGCAACAATTAACGGTTTGGTTGCGTTTGGTAAGCGTGGTTGTTGGACATTTCGTATTTTGACTTCCGGTTATATTATGTCATCGAACCAGGATTACAGGCGAATGAGACGACATATTGCAGCTAGTTAAACGCTGATCTACTCAAAATTGCATCATTAACGCAAAATAACCGTAACATACAGAATCTGTGACAATAAATTTTATCCGTTCAAAATCAGTAAGGCATCAGGGATTTTTGCTAAAAATTGAAAATATTTTATTGTTGAAATTCCGGTTCAAAATGATTATAGGCAATGAAAATAATATATTGAGCAACAATTAACGGTTTGGTTGCGTTTGGTAAGCGTGGTTGTTGGACATTTCGTATTTTGACTTCCGGTTATATTATGTCATCGAACCAGGATTACAGGCGAATGAGACGACATATTGCAGCTAGTTAAGCGCTGATCTATTCAAAATTGCATCATTAACGCAAAATAACCGTAACATACAGAATCTGTGACAATAATTTTTATCCGTTCAAAATCAGTAAGGCTAACTAACCATCAGGGATTTTTGCTAAAAATTGAAAATATTTTATTGTTGAAATTCCGGTTCAAAATGATTATAGGCAATGAAAATAATATATTGAGCAACAATTAACGGTTTGGTTGCGTTTGGTAAGCGTGGTTGTTGGACATTTCGTATTTTGACTTCCGGTTATATTATGTCATCGAACCAGGATTACAGGCGAATGAGACGACATATTGCAGCTAGTTAAACGCTGATCTACTCAAAATTGCATCATTAACGCAAAATAACCGTAACATACAGAATCTGTGACAATAATTTTTATCCGTTCAAAATCAGTAAGGCTAACACCATCAGGGATTTTTGCTAAAAATTGAAAATATTTTATTGTTGAAATTCCGGTTCAAAATGATTATAGGCAATGAAAATAATATATTGAGCAACAATTAACGGTTTGGTTGCGTTTGGTAAGCGTGGTTGTTGGACATTTCGTATTTTGACTTCCGGTTATATTATGTCATCGAACCAGGATTACAGGCGAATGAGACGACATATTGCAGCTAGTTAAACGCTGATCTACTCAAAATTGCATCATTAACGCAAAATAACCGTAACATACAGAATCTGTGACAATAAATTTTATCCGTTCAAAATCAGTAAGGCATCAGGGATTTTTGCTAAAAATTGAAAATATTTTATTGTTGAAATTCCGGTTCAAAATGATTATAGGCAATGAAAATAATATATTGAGCAACAATTAACGGTTTGGTTGCGTTTGGTAAGCGTGGTTGTTGGATATTTCGTATTTTGACTTCCGGTTATATTATGTCATCGAACCAGGATTACAGGCGAATGAGACGACATATTGCAGCTAGTTAAACGCTGATCTACTCAAAATTGCATCATTAACGCAAAATAACCGTAACATACAGAATCTGTGACAATAAATTTTATCCGTTCAAAATCAGTAAGGCTAACCATCAGGGATTTTTGCTAAAAATTGAAAATATTTTATTGTTGAAATTCCGGTTCAAAATGATTATAGGCAATGAAAATAATATATTGAGCAACAATTAACGGTTTGGTTGCGTTTGGTAAGCGTGGTTGTTGGACATTTCGTATTTTGACTTCCGGTTATATTATGTCATCGAACCAGGATTACAGGCGAATGAGACGACATATTGCAGCTAGTTAAACGCTGATCTACTCAAAATTGCATCATTAACGCAAAATAACCGTAACATACAGAATCTGTGATAATAAATTTTATCCGTTCAAAATCAGTAAGGCTAACCAGGGATTTTTGCTAAAAATTGAAAATATTTTATTGTTGAAATTCCGGTTCAAAATGATTATAGGTAATGAAAATAATATATTGAGCAACAATTAACGGTTTGGTTGCGTTTGGTAAGCGTGGTTGTTGGACATTTCGTATTTTGACTTCCGGTTATATTATGTCATCGAACCAGGATTACAGGCGAATGAGACGACATATTGCAGCTAGTTAAACGCTGATCTACTCAAAATTGCATCATTAACGCAAAATAACCGTAACATACAGAATCTGTGACAATAATTTTTATCCGTTCAAAATCAGTAAGGCTAACCATCAGGGATTTTTGCTAAAAATTGAAAATATTTTATTGTTGAAATTCCGGTTCAAAATGATTATAGGCAATGAAAATAATATATTGAGCAACAATTAACGGTTTGGTTGCGTTTGGTAAGCGTGGTTGTTGGACATTTCGTATTTTGACTTCCGGTTATATTATGTCATCGAACCAGGATTACAGGCGAATGAGACGACATATTGCAGCTAGTTAAACGCTGATCTACTCAAAATTGCATCATTAACGCAAAATAACCGTAACATACAGAATCTGTGACAATAATTTTTATCCGTTCAAAATCAGTAAGGCTAACCATCAGGGATTTTTGCTAAAAATTGAAAATATTTTATTGTTGAAATTCCGGTTCAAAATGATTATAGGCAATGAAAATAATATATTGAGCAACAATTAACGGTTTGGTTGCGTTTGGTAAGCGTGGTTGTTGGACATTTCGTATTTTGACTTCCGGTTATATTATGTCATCGAACCAGGATTACAGGCGAATGAGACGACATATTGCAGCTAGTTAAACGCTGATCTACTCAAAATTGCATCATTAACGCAAAATAACCGTAACATACAGAATCTGTGACAATAATTTTTATCCGTTCAAAATCAGTAAGGCTAACCATCAGGGATTTTTGCTAAAAATTGAAAATATTTTATTGTTGAAATTCCGGTTCAAAATGATTATAGGCAATGAAAATAATATATTGAGCAACAATTAACGGTTTGGTTGCGTTTGGTAAGCGTGGTTGTTGGACATTTCGTATTTTGACTTCCGGTTATATTATGTCATCGAACCAGGATTACAGGCGAATGAGACGACATATTGCAGCTAGTTAAACGCTGATCTACTCAAAATTGCATCATTAACGCAAAATAACCGTAACATACAGAATCTGTGATAATAAATTTTATCCGTTCAAAATCAGTAAGGCTAACCAGGGATTTTTGCTAAAAATTGAAAATATTTTATTGTTGAAATTCCGGTTCAAAATGATTATAGGTAATGAAAATAATATATTGAGCAACAATTAACGGTTTGGTTGCGTTTGGTAAGCGTGGTTGTTGGACATTTCGTATTTTGACTTCCGGTTATATTATGTCATCGAACCAGGATTACAGGCGAATGAGACGACATATTGCAGCTAGTTAAACGCTGATCTACTCAAAATTGCATCATTAACGCAAAATAACCGTAACATACAGAATCTGTGACAATAATTTTTATCCGTTCAAAATCAGTAAGGCTAACCATCAGGGATTTTTGCTAAAAATTGAAAATATTTTATTGTTGAAATTCCGGTTCAAAATGATTATAGGCAATGAAAATAATATATTGAGCAACAATTAACGGTTTGGTTGCGTTTGGTAAGCGTGGTTGTTGGACATTTCGTATTTTGACTTCCGGTTATATTATGTCATCGAACCAGGATTACAGGCGAATGAGACGACATATTGCAGCTAGTTAAGCGCTGATCTACTCAAAATTGCATCATTAACGCAAAATAACCGTAACATACAGAATCTGTGACAATAATTTTTATCCGTTCAAAATCAGTAAGGCTAACCATCAGGGATTTTTGCTAAAAATTGAAAATATTTTATTGTTGAAATTCCGGTTCAAAATGATTATAGGTAATGAAAATAATATATTGAGCAACAATTAACGGTTTGGTTGCGTTTGGTAAGCGTGGTTGTTGGACATTTCGTATTTTGACTTCATATTATGTCATCGAACCAGGATTACAGGCGAATGAGACGACATATTGCAGCTAGTTAAACGCTGATCTACTCAAAATTGCATCATTAACGCAAAATAACCGTAACATACAGAATCTGTGACAATAAATTTTATCCGTTCAAAATCAGTAAGGCTAACCATCAGGGATTTTTGCTAAAAATTGAAAATATTTTATTGTTGAAATTCCGGTTCAAAATGATTATAGGCAATGAAAATAATATATTGAGCAACAATTAACGGTTTGGTTGCGTTTGGTAAGCGTGGTTGTTGGACATTTCGTATTTTGACTTCCGGTTATATTATGTCATCGAACCAGGATTACAGGCGAATGAGACGACATATTGCAGCTAGTTAAACGCTGATCTACTCAAAATTGCATCATTAACGCAAAATAACCGTAACATACAGAATCTGTGATAATAATTTTTATCCGTTCAAAATCAGTAAGGCTAACCAGGGATTTTTGCTAAAAATTGAAAATATTTTATTGTTGAAATTCCGGTTCAAAATGATTATAGGTAATGAAAATAATATATTGAGCAACAATTAACGGTTTGGTTGCGTTTGGTAAGCGTGGTTGTTGGACATTTCGTATTTTGACTTCCGGTTATATTATGTCATCGAACCAGGATTACAGGCGAATGAGACGACATATTGCAGCTAGTTAAACGCTGATCTACTCAAAATTGCATCATTAACGCAAAATAACCGTAACATACAGAATCTGTGACAATAATTTTTATCCGTTCAAAATCAGTAAGGCTAACCATCAGGGATTTTTGCTAAAAATTGAAAATATTTTATTGTTGAAATTCCGGTTCAAAATGATTATAGGCAATGAAAATAATATATTGAGCAACAATTAACGGTTTGGTTGCGTTTGGTAAGCGTGGTTGTTGGACATTTCGTATTTTGACTTCCGGTTATATTATGTCATCGAACCAGGATTACAGGCGAATGAGACGACATATTGCAGCTAGTTAAGCGCTGATCTACTCAAAATTGCATCATTAACGCAAAATAACCGTAACATACAGAATCTGTGACAATAATTTTTATCCGTTCAAAATCAGTAAGGCTAACCATCAGGGATTTTTGCTAAAAATTGAAAATATTTTATTGTTGAAATTCCGGTTCAAAATGATTATAGGTAATGAAAATAATATATTGAGCAACAATTAACGGTTTGGTTGCGTTTGGTAAGCGTGGTTGTTGGACATTTCGTATTTTGACTTCCGGTTATATTATGTCATCGAACCAGGATTACAGGCGAATGAGACGACATATTGCAGCTAGTTAAACGCTGATCTACTCAAAATTGCATCATTAACGCAAAATAACCGTAACATACAGAATCTGTGACAATAAATTTTATCCGTTCAAAATCAGTAAGGCATCAGGGATTTTTGCTAAAAATTGAAAATATTTTATTGTTGAAATTCCGGTTCAAAATGATTATAGGTAATGAAAATAATATATTGAGCAACAATTAACGGTTTGGTTGCGTTTGGTAAGCGTGGTTGTTGGACATTTCGTATTTTGACTTCCGGTTATATTATGTCATCGAACCAGGATTACAGGCGAATGAGACGACATATTGCAGCTAGTTAAACGCTGATCTACTCAAAATTGCATCATTAACGCAAAATAACCGTAACATACAGAATCTGTGACAATAATTTTTATCCGTTCAAAATCAGTAAGGCTAACCATCAGGGATTTTTGCTAAAAATTGAAAATATTTTATTGTTGAAATTCCGGTTCAAAATGATTATAGGCAATGAAAATAATATATTGAGCAACAATTAACGGTTTGGTTGCGTTTGGTAAGCGTGGTTGTTGGACATTTCGTATTTTGACTTCCGGTTATATTATGTCATCGAACCAGGATTACAGGCGAATGAGACGACATATTGCAGCTAGTTAAGCGCTGATCTACTCAAAATTGCATCATTAACGCAAAATAACCGTAACATACAGAATCTGTGACAATAATTTTTATCCGTTCAAAATCAGTAAGGCTAACCATCAGGGATTTTTGCTAAAAATTGAAAATATTTTATTGTTGAAATTCCGGTTCAAAATGATTATAGGTAATGAAAATAATATATTGAGCAACAATTAACGGTTTGGTTGCGTTTGGTAAGCGTGGTTGTTGGACATTTCGTATTTTGACTTCCGGTTATATTATGTCATCGAACCAGGATTACAGGCGAATGAGACGACATATTGCAGCTAGTTAAACGCTGATCTACTCAAAATTGCATCATTAACGCAAAATAACCGTAACATACAGAATCTGTGACAATAATTTTTATCCGTTCAAAATCAGTAAGGCATCAGGGATTTTTGCTAAAAATTGAAAATATTTTATTGTTGAAATTCCGGTTCAAAATGATTATAGGCAATGAAAATAATATATTGAGCAACAATTAACGGTTTGGTTGCGTTTGGTAAGCGTGGTTGTTGGACATTTCGTATTTTGACTTCCGGTTATATTATGTCATCGAACCAGGATTACAGGCGAATGAGACGACATATTGCAGCTAGTTAAACGCTGATCTACTCAAAATTGCATCATTAACGCAAAATAACCGTAACATACAGAATCTGTGACAATAAATTTTATCCGTTCAAAATCAGTAAGGCTAACCATCAGGGATTTTTGCTAAAAATTGAAAATATTTTATTGTTGAAATTCCGGTTCAAAATGATTATAGGCAATGAAAATAATATATTGAGCAACAATTAACGGTTTGGTTGCGTTTGGTAAGCGTGGTTGTTGGACATTTCGTATTTTGACTTCCGGTTATATTATGTCATCGAACCAGGATTACAGGCGAATGAGACAACATATTGCAGCTAGTTAAGCGCTGATCTACTCAAAATTGCATCATTAACGCAAAATAACCGTAACATACAGAATCTGTGACAATAAATTTTATCCGTTCAAAATCAGTAAGGCTAACCATCAGGGATTTTTGCATAAAATTGAAAATATTTTATTGTTGAAATTGCGGTTCAAAATGATTATAGGCAATGAAAATAATATATTGAGCAACAATTAACGGTTTGGTTGCGTTTGGTAAGCGTGGTTGTTGGACATTTCGAATTTTGACTTCCGGTTATATTATGTCATCGAACCAGGATTACAGGCGAATGAGACGACATATTGCAGCTAGTTAAGCGCTGATCTACTCAAAATTGCATCATTAACGCAAAATAACCGTAACATACAGAATCTGTGACAATAAATTTTATCCGTTCAAAATCAGTAAGGCTAACCATCAGGGATCGAACCAGGATTACAGGCGAATGAGACGACATATTGCAGCTAGTTAAACGCTGATCTACTCAAAATTGCATCATTAACGCAAAATAACCGTAACATACAGAATCTGTGACAATAAATTTTATCCGTTCAAAATCAGTAAGGCTAACCATCAGGGATTTTTGCTAAAAATTGAAAATATTTTATTGTTGAAATTCCGGTTCAAAATGATTATAGGAAATGAAAATAATATATTGAGCAACAATTAACGGTTTGGTTGCGTTTGGTAAGCATGGTTGTTCGACATTTCGTATTTTGACTTCCGGTTATATTATGTCATCGAACCAGGATTACAGGCGAATGAGACGACATATTGCAGCTAGTTAAACGCTGATCTACTCAAAATTGCATCATTAACGCAAAATAACCGTAACATACAGAATCTGTGACAATAAATTTTATCCGTTCAAAATCAGTAAGGCTAACCATCAGGGATTTTTGCTAAAAATTGAAAATATTTTATTGTTGAAATTCCGGTTCAAAATGATTATAGGTAATGAAAATAATATATTGAGCAACAATTAACGGTTTGGTTGCGTTTGGTAAGCGTGGTTGTTGGACATTTCGTATTTTGACTTCCGGTTATATTATGTCATCGAACCAGGATTACAGGCGAATGAGACGACATATTGCAGCTAGTTAAACGCCGATCTACTCAAAATTGCATCATTAACGCAAAATAACCGTAACATATAGAATCTGTGACAATAAATTTTATCCGTTCAAAATCAGTAAGGCTAACCATCAGGGATTTTTGCTAAAAATTGAAAATATTTTATTGTTGAAATTCCGGTTCAAAATGATTATAGGTAATGAAAATAATATATTGAGCAACAATTAACGGTTTGGTTGCGTTTGGTAAGCGTGGTTGTTGGACATTTCGTATTTTGACTTCCGGTTATATTATGTCATCGAACCAGGATTACAGGCGAATGAGACGACATATTGCAGCTAGTTAAACGCCGATCTACTCAAAATTGCATCATTAACGCAAAATAACCGTAACATACAGAATCTGTGATAATAAATTTTATCCGTTCAAAATCAGTAAGGCTAACATCAGGGATTTTTGCTAAAAATTGAAAATATTTTATTGTTGAAATTCCGGTTCAAAATGATTATAGGCAATGAAAATAATATATTGAGCAACAATTAACGGTTTGGTTGCGTTTGGTAAGCGTGGTTGTTGGACATTTCGTATTTTGACTTCCGGTTATATTATGTCATCGAACCAGGATTACAGGCGAATGAGACGACATATTGCAGCTAGTTAAGCGCTGATCTACTCAAAATTGCATCATTAACGCAAAATAACCGTAACATACAGAATCTGTGACAATAAATTTTATCCGTTCAAAATCAGTAAGGCTAACCATCAGGGATTTTTGCTAAAAATTGAAAATATTTTATTGTTGAAATTCCGGTTCAAAATGATTATAGGTAATGAAAATAATATATTGAGCAACAATTAACGGTTTGGTTGCGTTTGGTAAGCGTGGTTGTTGGACATTTCGTATTTTGACTTCCGGTTATATTATGTCATCGAACCAGGATTACAGGCGAATGAGACGACATATTGCAGCTAGTTAAACGCTGATCTACTCAAAATTGCATCATTAACGCAAAATAACCGTAACATACAGAATCTGTGACAATAATTTTTATCCGTTCAAAATCAGTAAGGCTAACCATCAGGGATTTTTGCTAAAAATTGAAAATATTTTATTGTTGAAATTCCGGTTCAAAATGATTATAGGCAATGAAAATAATATATTGAGCAACAATTAACGGTTTGGTTGCGTTTGGTAAGCGTGGTTGTTGGACATTTCGTATTTTGACTTCCGGTTATATTATGTCATCGAACCAGGATTACAGGCGAATGAGACGACATATTGCAGCTAGTTAAACGCTGATCTACTCAAAATTGCATCATTAACGCAAAATAACCGTAACATACAGAATCTGTGACAATAATTTTTATCCGTTCAAAATCAGTAAGGCTAACCATCAGGGATTTTTGCTAAAAATTGAAAATATTTTATTGTTGAAATTCCGGTTCAAAATGATTATAGGTAATGAAAATAATATATTGAGCAACAATTAACGGTTTGGTTGCGTTTGGTAAGCGTGGTTGTTGGACATTTCGTATTTTGACTTCCGGTTATATTATGTCATCGAACCAGGATTGCAGGCGAATGAGACGACATATTGCAGCTAGTTAAACGCTGATCTACTCAAAATTGCATCATTAACGCAAAATAACCGTAACATACAGAATCTGTGACAATAATTTTTATCCGTTCAAAGTCAGTAAGGCTAACCATCAGGGATTTTTGCTAAAAATTGAAAATATTTTATTGTTGAAATTCCGGTTCAAAATGATTATAGGCAATGAAAATAATATATTGAGCAACAATTAACGGTTTGGTTGCGTTTGGTAAGCGTGGTTGTTGGACATTTCGTATTTTGACTTCCGGTTATATTATGTCATCGAACCAGGATTACAGGCGAATGAGACGACATATTGCAGCTAGTTAAGCGCTGATCTACTCAAAATTGCATCATTAACGCAAAATAACCGTAACATACAGAATCTGTGACAATAAATTTTATCCGTTCAAAATCAGTAAGGCTAACCATCAGGGATTTTTGCTAAAAATTGAAAATATTTTATTGTTGAAATTCCGGTTCAAAATGATTATAGGCAATGAAAATAATATATTGAGCAACAATTAACGGTTTGGTTGCGTTTGGTAAGCGTGGTTGTTGGACATTTCGTATTTTGACTTCCGGTTATATTATGTCATCGAACCAGGATTACAGGCGAATGAGACGACATATTGCAGCTAGTTAAGCGCTGATCTACTCAAAATTGCATCATTAACGCAAAATAACCGTAACATACAGAATCTGTGACAATAATTTTTATCCGTTCAAAATCAGTAAGGCTAACCATCAGGGATTTTTGCTAAAAATTGAAAATATTTTATTGTTGAAATTCCGGTTCAAAATGATTATAGGCAATGAAAATAATATATTGAGCAACAATTAACGGTTTGGTTGCGTTTGGTAAGCGTGGTTGTTGGACATTTCGTATTTTGACTTCCGGTTATATTATGTCATCGAACCAGGATTACAGGCGAATGAGACGACATATTGCAGCTAGTTAAGCGCTGATCTACTCAAAATTGCATCATTAACGCAAAATAACCGTAACATACAGAATCTGTGACAATAATTTTTATCCGTTCAAAATCAGTAAGGCTAACCATCAGGGATTTTTGCTAAAAATTGAAAATATTTTATTGTTGAAATTCCGGTTCAAAATGATTATAGGCAATGAAAATAATATATTGAGCAACAATTAACGGTTTGGTTGCGTTTGGTAAGCGTGGTTGTTGGACATTTCGTATTTTGACTTCCGGTTATATTATGTCATCGAACCAGGATTACAGGCGAATGAGACGACATATTGCAGCTAGTTAAGCGCTGATCTACTCAAAATTGCATCATTAACGCAAAATAACCGTAACATACAGAATCTGTGACAATAATTTTTATCCGTTCAAAATCAGTAAGGCTAACCATCAGGGATTTTTGCTAAAAATTGAAAATATTTTATTGTTGAAATTCCGGTTCAAAATGATTATAGGTAATGAAAATAATATATTGAGCAACAATTAACGGTTTGGTTGCGTTTGGTAAGCGTGGTTGTTGGACATTTCGTATTTTGACTTCATATTATGTCATCGAACCAGGATTACAGGCGAATGAGACGACATATTGCAGCTAGTTAAACGCTGATCTACTCAAAATTGCATCATTAACGCAAAATAACCGTAACATACAGAATCTGTGACAATAAATTTTATCCGTTCAAAATCAGTAAGGCTAACCATCAGGGATTTTTGCTAAAAATTGAAAATATTTTATTGTTGAAATTCCGGTTCAAAATGATTATAGGCAATGAAAATAATATATTGAGCAACAATTAACGGTTTGGTTGCGTTTGGTAAGCGTGGTTGTTGGACATTTCGTATTTTGACTTCCGGTTATATTATGTCATCGAACCAGGATTACAGGCGAATGAGACGACATATTGCAGCTAGTTAAGCGCTGATCTACTCAAAATTGCATCATTAACGCAAAATAACCGTAACATACAGAATCTGTGACAATAATTTTTATCCGTTCAAAATCAGTAAGGCTAACCATCAGGGATTTTTGCTAAAAATTGAAAATATTTTATTGTTGAAATTCCGGTTCAAAATGATTATAGGTAATGAAAATAATATATTGAGCAACAATTAACGGTTTGGTTGCGTTTGGTAAGCGTGGTTGTTGGACATTTCGTATTTTGACTTCATATTATGTCATCGAACCAGGATTACAGGCGAATGAGACGACATATTGCAGCTAGTTAAACGCTGATCTACTCAAAATTGCATCATTAACGCAAAATAACCGTAACATATAGAATCTGTGACAATAATTTTCGAATGACAATCATTTTTCGAACCTTGATTGCTGGCGAATAAAGCAACATATTGCAACAATTTAAATGTAGCATTACCCAATATTGATAAATTTAACCAAAAAGTCAGAAACATAGATAATCCATGACAATAAATTTTATCGGGTAAAAATCGGTAAGGCTAACAACCATCAGGTATTTTCGCAAAAAATTGAAAACATTTTACTGTTGATTTTCCGGTTCAAAATAAGTCTAGGTAACGAGAATAACACGTTGATCAAGAAACCAACGGTTAAACGGTTGTTTACATTCGGAAAGAGCAGTTATTGGAAGTTTTGTATTTTGAAATCCGGCCACATTTTACAATCGAACCTTGATTGCAGGCAAATAAGGAAACATATTGCAACAATTTAAATGCAGCACTGCATCCGTGGCAATATATTTTATCGGGTAAAAATCGGTAAGGCTAACCATCAGGAATTTTCGCAAACAATTGAAAACTTTTTATTGTTGAGTTTCTGGGCCAAAATGGTTTTAGTTAATGAGAATAACACGTTGAGTAAGAAACCATCGGTGATGATTTACATCCGGAAACCACATTTATTACATTTTTTATTTTTACTACCTTCAACTATTTTTTACCGTATTCTACCAATATTTACCTGAAAAATGTTATAAAATTTTATTTTCCACACCAATGTGCTGAACACTAGGCTTTAATTATAAGAGTAAGATAGCGAACTACCGAAAACTCTTCATTTTAATTTGAAAACTCGATATTTTATAAAAAAAAGTTTTAACACATGATGCAAAGGGTACTTTCCATAAAAGTTTTACTCATCTAATTTACCAAGGCAAAAAAGTTGTTTGTATCAATTAGCTGATAACATGAAACACAATATAGCATAATAGTTTTAAAAGTCATAGAAAATTTTTTCCGGATTACCATAGCAAAACTCTTGCCGTAACTAATATAGGGTGGGACAATTGGTTCCCATCGCAATTTTTCTACCATCTACGGAATCGTATACAGTCGAGCGAGCACGCAACAACAAGCATGAAAAAAATTACGTTATAATTTTCTTGCGAACAAAAACTAAACGGACTAATTATTCAACAACACGTTTCTGTAATGAGATCCATATTACGAGTATAAACGGGTAATAGTAGTTGGGAAATTTTCTTTCATAAATTCGATTAAAAATAAAAATCGATTTCCAAGTTTTTTCCACTCCATCTCATTCTCGGCTCTCGTTCAAAATAAACTTTTATTGGACAAAAATTGTTTCCAGCATTTTCATGTTTTTCCCATTTTAGTTATTTTTTTTTTGATTTTTCCTACTTGTGCGCTTTTTTCTATACCGTGAAATTCAATTTAATAATTATTTCAGTTACAAATTTTTTATAAATGTACGTTAAACGACTTTTTGTTGGTGCACAGAACAAAAATGATTTGTAAAAACGAAGAAATGAAATTATGAAAAACTATACGGAAAATGGAAAATATTGACGATGGAGTGAGATAAATTTTATTTTATGATGTTTGCCGTCGAGTAATATTACAGAAACGACATGAAATTGAAATGCAAACCGTATACAGCTGCCATTCTAGTTTTATGAAACGTATAGATGGACAGCGTTTAATTATTGAATGGCAATGTATATTTATGAAAAGCAACAGTGAAGGCAACTCGAATTTGATTAATGCAATTTCCTTGGAAAATTTTAACATCTATGCATAAAGTACATGCTAATAGAGCGAAACGAAATTGAAACAAAGTAGATAAAAATGTTAATAAAAATTCAGGAAATTTGCGTGGAACGGAAATATTCACATTTGATAGTTGATTCATTTTAATTAGACAAGTGACTTAATAGACAAGTAAACATAAGTTTTCGCTTTTTTAACTTCATAAATTATTTTTGTACCGAAATAACAAGTGCATATTGCAATTACTGTAATACATGGAATACCAGCCAAATTAGAGTTAAGATGACTTGAAATTCTATTTGAAAACTCATGGCAACCACTTGCCGAGAAAATTCCAATAAATGGACAAGTTTGCGATTATTCTCACGGAATAAAGGAATGAGGAAAAGATTTACATAGCTTTGACCTGTAAATCTGTTTTTTTGGCCTACTGAGGAAAAAATTTTATGTAAATTTTTATAAATTGAAAATTATAACGGGTGCCCCATTTTTTATGTCGGTATTATTAACCGATTGACTTGATTAGTTTCTGAAACGTCAATTCAGTACAATTTTAACCATGAAACAACGCACTGATATAGTGACGCTGTACATTGAAAATAGTCGTTCAGTTGTGTTAACTCAACGTGCATATCGTCGAAAATATCGTGGCAAACAGGCACCGTCTAACAACACTATTCGTCGTTTGGTGTTGAATTTTGTTCAGCACGAGACAGTGAGAGATCGTCAACATGCCGTTCATCAACGATCAAGACGTTTCAATTAACTGGTTGAAGCGGTCAGAGAGAGCGTTGCCCAAAACCCAATAGTGTCGTATCGAAGGATGATTTGCATTCGTTTCTGTATAAAGTGCAACTAACACAAGACCGTCCACATAGCTTGGAATATGGCCAAACAGTCGCTCGAATGGTTTATGACTGAACCTGATTTTTGGAAGCAAATTTTGATGACGGACGAGGCCTATTTCATACTATCTGGCGGCGTTAATAAGAAAAATTGCCGCAGTTGGGAAACGGAGAATCCACAAGAGAGCCATATTTTTTCAGAGAAAACGAAACAGTCAATTGAAATCGAAATCGGTGGATGTTGGATCATTAAGTCTGCCCGCAAATGCGTGAGAAAGTTCTTGACGGTTACTGGTTTCAACAAGATGGTGCGACACACTGCAAATCAAACAATTCAGTTTCTGAAACGAAAGTTCTCTCGTCGGCCTGATTTCAAAAAGAGGCGACATTGACTGGCCAGCCAGATCTCCAGATTTGATTTCTCCGGACTTCTTTTTGTGGGGTTATTTGAAAAGCAAAGTGTACGTCAGCAAGCCTCAAACATTCGTGCCGAAATCATCGCGATACCGCATGAGATGCTCGAAAATGTAATGGAAAACGCAGCAAAAAGTTCACATTTTGCTTTGACCAATAAAGGACGGCCACTTATTTGATGTTGTATTCAAAAACTAGACCAAATAAATTAGAAAGGGCCAAATTGAATAAAAATACCTCGTATATAGGCATCGGTTGTTTCCTTTTCAAAGTGATTCAATATTTACATACCGACATAAAAGATGACACACCCGTTATTTCCAAAGCAAAACTGCAGTAGCACTATTCTGGCAATTCCTCGGGAATAGGGAATTGGGGAAAGAATTTATATGTAATTTTTATTTAAACATTTTTTTTTCTGGCATACTGAGGTAAAAAGCTAGTGTTAAATTTTTTGAAAACAAAATTAAATTGGGAATAATTGTACCTACCAAATTAGATAGTAGGCCGGAAAAAAATATTTGAAGAGAACTTACATATAAATTCTTCCCCAACTCCTTATTTCCGAGGAATTACCAGAATAGAGCCATAGGTGGTGTTCGGCAGTGTCGACGATCATTCAGATGTTGATAAACATTCCGCCGGCTTTGACCAATCTTGGTCAATAGGGAATCGAACAATTTTTGTAACTCGTCTCTTCAATTCGCCGTGTTTAGTCCTTAATGTTACTACTCGAGTGAGACCATCAGATCCGGAATGGACTGTTATGACTTTGCCCAATTGCGATGTCATTTAACTTTATAGAAAATTCTGCTGGTAATCACTTCGATTTTTGTTATAGAGAAGTGAGGTATTGAAATGCCAGCGCTTCCAGAAATGTTGGCTCATATATTGTAGCATCTGCGCTAACATGATGCAACGGTTTAAGGATAACTCACATCATGTTCATTCAATTTGGTAGTGGATTGCCCAATTAAAAAATACGAGGGCGTGAGATTTGGTAGACTTCATAGCTGAGTCCCAAATACCACCAAATTGAGGTGCATTAGGAGGAATGAAATGCCAAGTGATTGTGTTTCTAGTAGAGAGATATCATTTGAATTGTCAATACAACGCTTAAAGAATTGTTGAAGTTGGTTGCTGGTGCCAATAAAATTTGATCCGTTGTCACTGTATAAATCTTGACAGCATCAACGACGTGCTCTTAAATGCTTCAGGGCCGCTAGAAATGCATCACTGCTCAGATCACTTACAAGAGATCTATGGTTTTGTGCTGAGGCATATGAATAAAGCTGTGTATGCTTTATATGTGTTTTGACCTTGTACTTTAGTCAAATGTATAGGTAATGGTCCAGCGTAATCAACACTCACCTCCAGAAAAGGTCGAACCAGCTGTAGACGGTAGCTAATCAGATTCCCTATCAGTGGTGCCTCGCATGTAGCTTTACGTCGCATTTATCAATAATTTATCGTATTAAACTCCTTGCGGCCGGTAGGTATCCAATATTGCTGACTTGACAACGCTAGGAATAGCGATGGCCTAGGGTGCTTATAGGGTCTATGTATTTCTTCATCTATTAATACAGTTAATAGTGATTTTAAAGATAAAATACACCTGCCGAAAAGGGGGTATCACAGTACTCTAATCTCCTGCCGACTCGTAATACTTCTGAATTATCATAGAAAATAACTAAGCGATTTCAGGCTGCTTATCTTGTTGAAAATATTTCATCTGAACGTATTAAAGAAATGCCTCGAATCCGTCTTGGCCTCGATAAAGTGAAATGAAGTAAGCATTTACGATGCTCGACGATCTGTGAGACAGTCTAGTGCAATTTTAGAATCTGTCCATACGAAAATATTTTGTACCTTTGCATTCGTTTCCCGTTTAACTAGATTTATTAGACTAGTCAGCAAAACTGCACTGCACAACTCCAGCAGCGGGAGACTTTGCTATTTTATGGGTTCCTCCTTGATTTTAGTCGAAATCAGGTGAGTGGAAGTTTCTCCTTTTCTTGTAGTCACCTAATTAGCGTCACAGAAACCATGCAATTCCACTATGGAATGTATGTCCGTCAGCACCTACCAAAGAATGAAAATGATTCTTATGTCTCGGAGTGTCGTCCGAATGAGCTCCCAGTCTGAGAGCTCCCAGTCTAAATCTGAAAACGTTTTCCATTGGATGGTATTGCAACCCCAAAATGTTCACTATTTTGTCCGTTGTTTTCTCTTTAATTAACTTTATATGGTGTTGCCCGTCATCGGAAGGGATCTTCGGGAGAATTAGACATCCCTTTTCTCAGACTAAAGCCCAATTGTACTTCTTATAGCGTATCTCTGCCTGTCGTAAGATCATCTATGTATATATCTCTCTCGATGATTTTTGCGGCAGTACGATTTGATTTTTTGATATCTCCGGCGACTTGATTAATTGCTCGTGTTGTTCAATATGGAGCTGAGGCCTGTCCATAGGTCACAGTACATAATTTAAAATATTTGATTTGAAGATATTTGAACCCAATTTTTTCAAACCAAGTGTCGTCATCGTGAATCCGTAGTTGGCGATACATTTTCTCAATGTCACTTTCGATCTCTACCCTTCAAACATTGAATAGCCATACCAAGTGAGTTACCCAGTCATGTTGTACATTTTTTAAAGAAGAATCGAACTTGTAACACTGCCTTTGGAGATTTGGCTGTTTTGCTCGTTAGGAATTGCCTCGATTTACCAAAAGCGCCTTAATGTTTCATCGAAGTTGAACTGATGCAGATTGCTAGTTTCACACATAATAGCACTTTCTTTATTTGTCGGTCGATTTAAAATTGTACCGGCTACAATCCAATCAAAAATGGTATTGTGCAGAATACCAATAAGCAAATCTATCTCATTTGATTTGTAAAATTCTGGATGCGCTAACTGTAAGTGGTGCCATTCATCATAACGTAAATATTGAACGTCAATCTTTGGAAGTTTTATGATCCGCTTTAAAACATACGCTCTCAATGGTAGATTTCCACCTGACAGCTGTTTAATGTTAAGGTTCACAATCCCTTTAATGATGCCGGCTTCCACCTTTCCTACACTCTTAATGGAAATTCGTTCGTTTTATCGTAGTAGTAAAACTTACTTGGGAGCCTGTATTTAAAAGGGCAGCGAAACGTCTTTTCTGAAGAACTGGTGACCTCTGTAATGGCGGTTGGTGAAATGGATTGAGTTTCTTTTATATCACTATTAAGCGATACGATGGCATGTGCACAAGTTGTAGGCAGTTCATCATTATTTTTCGATGAATGAGTTGCAGACAAATGAACGAGAGTGTGATGTTTCTTTCTACATACACAACATCGATGTTTTGACGAGCATGTTTGTCACTCAAACAATTAAAACACAAACTGTTACTTTTGGCCAATTCTCTTCGTGTGCTCACGTCCATTCCGTTGAACGCTGGACATTTAGATATTACATGAACATCGTTTTGACAAACGGGGTATTTCACTGCTACATAACCTCTGATTACTGGTGAATTATAATTTGAGTTAGCACTAGAGCGTTTAGTTTATGGTCTTAAAGAAATCTTTAACAGTTGGATAATCTTAATCAGCCGTCTCGTGGTTCCATCGTTGCTTGGATGAGACTCCATAGCTTGTAGTCCTCAGATGACTCCAACAGAAGTGTTGAGTAATTTTTTAATATTCGTGTTAATAGCTACAGAGATAGATGGTTGGTCTATGAATGTTCAAATGAAGGAATTCATGGTGTATCGCTCTCGATCGTATCGTTGTCTTGAAGAAGTAATAAATCAGGGACTTCTCCTTTAAGCTGTTCTTTTAAATGGTGCAGCTTTTTAATGGGTGATATTGAGGATGTCATGCACTGATGTAACTTAAATTTCGTGATTGCCACTCCTTATAGTCACTAGAGAAGAGGAGTAACTTTATACTCCGATACTTGTGTAGTGTTCACTGTGTTATCGGAGCTAGATATGCCAGAGCCAATTATGAGTTTTCGAGTTAGAGTATTGAGGTGGATTATCGCTTAATACTAATTTTCTTCATAGTCCATGAAGTCCACAAACCGTAGGGATCTCGCATAAAATTTTTGAACGCGCTAACCGCGATTTATATATGGAAGGATATCATTTTAGCTTATGGCAAATTACACGAATCTAAGAGATTAGCTTCCATAGTGGCTATATAGGTGTGAAAGGGCGTACATTGTGGAATTAAAACAACCTAATGCTGTTCGGTGTTTGATGGCATGAGCACGAGTTTATGACTTTATATTGGTTTTCGCCTACACACTTAAACCATTTTTCTCTAAGAAGCTCCGTAGCCAAAGCTCTATCAATTCTCGTTCTCCATATGCCATTGTTTACGTATACGAATTTCGTTACGGCTTAAACTATACCCACAGGAACGCTGTGGATCGATGAATTTGGTGTCGCACCTAAATCGCTAAATTTGTGATTTTTTACCACTAACATTGACCAGTACAATATGCATAACTAGAAGTGATTGATTTCCAGTGTTTCATTTTCATTTGGACCCTACTAAATAAAATTTTAATTCTTTACCGATCGAAAACTAACCGATGAGTTGCTAGTTCTTAACCCAATCACTCATGCCAATTTCAACGACTCTTTCGTCCTTAATTAAAAGGTAAAATTCGAAAGACTAGCTGGGACTAATTTATTTTCAAGACTAATTTCTGTTGCATCATCCCTAAAATGTCAAGTTGAACACAATTTTGTAGCAGTGTCTCCACAACCAGCATCCTCCAAATATCAACACCAGGAGGTTTGAAGCTACCCAATAACTTTGTTGTCCTATTTTGTGCCGATATATTTAAAACATGGCAAAGATTCTAAGGACAACCAAAAATCTAAAACTTAAATTCAAACCAGTACGTATATTGAACTTAATCACTTAATTGTAATATCCTTTGGCATGGGCATCCTTTACAATCGATTTAAATGCCGCAAGTGCTTCCCATGCAGTCGGTTCAATTTGAGCGGCCGGCAAAATAAACATGTCGGTGCTAGTCAGTGGTCCTCTCAATTCAAACGTATACGTGATGGGAATATTTAATTTTGCCTTAACGTAGTCCATAGTTCCACCACGCAATGGGTTATTAGCTCCATAAATCTCGTATACAGTACCATACAAATTATTCATTTCGACAACAGCTTTCTCAGCGAACGCTTTCAAATCATCGCTATTATTAACCCTCTCGTCTAAATGCCCATACGGAAATATGACCAATTGTGAATATGAATGCAATGCTAAATATGTTTTGATGCGAGCACTTTCGACATTTTCTTGTAAAAATTTCGATAATACTTGAGCTTCTGGCTCACTGTTCATCGATGGTCCAGCATAATCGTATGTACATGGATTCGAACTAGATCCCGGTCCATTCCAATCACTATCGAAATTTCGATTTAAATCAACACCAACGCAAACTCCGTTTGGTTTACGGGTTTTACGCCACAAACGATCGTGATCGAATGTGTATGTGTATCCATCGGGATTTACGACGGGGAAAAAATACCAATCGAAATTCTCGGCTAAAAATTGAACATCCGGATCGGTTGAATTGATCAATTGATTTATAAGAAACGTTGATACAGCTGGTGAAATCCATTCCCGGGCATGTATACCGCCTTCCACAAATATACCAGTGTTTCCAGATTTTTTCGAAAATTTAATGCCACGAATGTCACGATTCTCGTAGCTTTTACCAATAGTGAGTGCGGTGATATAATCGTATTTTCCAACTAATAAATCCAACCATTTATTAATCGTTTCGAGATGGTAATAATGCTGCCAATCAAGATCATTGGGGTCAGTGTTTGCTGGTTTCACTGTACTAGCCTCATCATCGATGTTCTTTTGTATATTGGGGTTCTGAAATTTTTTTGTTGTTATTGTTTACGAAACTAAATTTTCGATGTTTTAGTACTCACAAGAATTTCTGCTTTGACCTGGTATCGTTCCAATAAATCAACCATGTGCGATATTTTATTCGCTGCCACCATAATTGGCAAAAGCTGATCAGGATGGAGGGCGTGCCCGTAAAATGTGTAACTCGAACATATCTCCTCCAACTCTTTAAATACAGCGACATGCTCCTCGGTTTCCAAATGGACAAGATATAATCGAAAATTATCGTAGCGCGATATTTCTGTCAATTTGGATTCGGATGATGTTGATGCCGTATTCGAACCCATTGTGATGATTGCTAAGAAGAGCAACAGACACGTTACGTTTGTCACTGATAACAAAAATATATAAAAAATTATAATTTAATTTGTGTTGGTCTGGCGCTTCCAAAATGATTAAAAATTGTACACAAAGTTTTTAATACTCGAGTAGTAGTGCGCGTCTACTTACTGTTTACTCAGCAAATATTACAAATAGACTGATAATGAAGTTGAGAAACAAATTTAGTGTGATAAATATAAATATTGATAAGAGGTTTGAGGGTCCAATTGTATTTTTATTTTTTTGGGATACTTCGGCGTTATCGCACAATTTAAATCGTAACAAAATCCATATGGCGGTCATATACATTAAAATATATATTGGGACCCATAAGAATTTGTTGCACAGTGTACTATACGTTAAATGCAACTTGATGCAATATTGCTTTAAAAAACTTGTTACACATTAAGAACGTGTGGGCGTCTTCTTTAGAAAAACGTCCATGATTTGTACGAAGGTAACATGCAACGATTACCATTTATGAACTAAAATCGAAACGCAAGACCATTCAAAAAATTGCTTGCAAACAGCTGATATAAAGAAAATGGCGAGTGAGTTATTTTATTTAGGGGATCGGAAACTGTTGATGTATTGTTTTTTATTAACTGACCTAGTCAACGCACTTTCGAAATTATCCCGTTTTTTAATAATAAAATTGGACTGGCGTATTCGGAAACAGAATCTTCAACTGTATCAGTTAATCTTAGTTCCTATTCTATATGGTCGATAATAAACTGTTATGCCATCTATTAAGTTTATGTTAAGTTTGGTTTTATCTGAAACTATTTAGCCTTCATTGGTCTTTCCTTTATCAGAATTTGGCTTTTTTAGAAATCTTGTGGAAGAAAAATAAGGAGAAACTACGATAAAATCAAAAATGTCCCTTAAACGGGCGGCAGATTAAGTTTATGTACATTCATTACAATCACTAATGCTGGAAACACATGTGCTGAATTCCGCATGCATCAAAATTAGAATACACTAGTGTATATGGATTATAATATACATGTATGATGCATGTCATGCAAAATTGCGCACGTCGCCCCTATTTCTAATTTGACTGTGCATCCGTCGTTGTTGAGAACATGAAAAAAAAAACTAAAAATCTTCGCTAACTTCATGCCACATTGTTTGTTGTTTTCACTTTTGACACTAAATTATGTCATTTTCATTTAGGTTTGACAGATTTGTTAACTAACAGAAAAAATCAAAACACTCCGATTGATAGCTTGCTCTAACTTAAAAAGTAAAAATGCCGCACACAAGTCTCAAAAAATTACGCTCATATGTTTTACGAGCAGATCTGTATGTGAAAAGCTGCATGTGAAAAGTCTGCTCATAATTGTTTCTGCATGTTTATTGCAAATTGGTCGCTTGGAAGGATGACAACGATCTACAAACAAAGCAGCTCCATCAAGTGAGCGCTTCCATTTTGAGCTGTTGATGTAGCTGCTTGTTCGACAGCAATAACCAGCCGGCCTACCATACATTGTATCCCAGATTATCCCAGATCCTCAATAGGCGGAACGTGCGCCGGCTGTTGGTTGATTTTGTAGTAACCGGGTTATTTTCGGAATAAATTGTATATGAGGCCAAAGCAGCGACATCGATAATATTTTAAAACATGGCCTGTGGCCACCGAAGCGTCTTTCGCTTGGTTGTATAATGTGTTACCATTTCGTCCATATACGGCATTTTCCATCACCACTGAATCCGAACATGCTGGAATATTGTTAAAGTTTTTAAAACTGCCTTTAAAGGTTAAATTGGTAGTAATTCAGTGGTGACTTTCCCAGTCACTTCTCTTAGGCTCTCGTCTGTCTTTTCATCTTCTTAGCTTATATTATACTCGCACTAATTCGTATATCAGCTCTCTGTATTTTTCCGCTCATGCGCGTAGCCATTTTTATTACGCTTTCCAAGGTGCGTTGGAATTGGTTCTTCATTTTCGCGCTTCCAGATTAAAATTATATTTCAGCCTCACTAGATTGTACTGTAATTTTTAGGGATAACTTTATTAATTGCTGAGAGTCGTCTCGTCGGCACAGCCGTACCTCCACCATAATTCGTCACTGGTGGAAACTTATTTTCAAAATAAGTGATCTGTAATCTTTACGTGACACATTCTCGGATTAGAGTCACGCTACTCCATAAATCAACGAACCATTGAAAAAGTTTCGATTTGTCGTTTATGAATGTCAGTTTGATATACTTGGCGTCTGTAATAATTTGTTGGTGTGACGCCATCTTTAATACCCTTGTGTTTGTTTTGTTTTGTTTTGTTGGGACATTGTCTCGCCCACGCTCGTGATATATAAACCCCGTTTGACGTTGGACCACTTATTAACTTTGACACTATTATTGTTGTCACCTTACTTGCTATTATCTGGACTGTTATTTTTCGTGCATTCAAAATTTCGAATTTTAACCACATCATATAGCATCGCATGCTGTAACTTATTAAAATCTGTCCGATGTGCTGCTATAACTCAATCAAGTTCACGTAAATCTATAAGCAACACCGCTGCAGTCTCCCAAACCTTTTACGATCAATTCAATTGTACCCGCGCTCGACATCTTGCACTTTTCCAACGACCAAGTCCTGTTGTATTTCTAAATGGTTTCTTCTGAACATCTATATCGGAAAACGTTTTAATCATTTAAAATCGCTATGATCGCTTCTAAATGACAGATGACCAGTCAAAAATTAAAAATCGGATTTTGCATCCCAAATTATAAATCAAATGACAGCTTGATAAATACGAAGGTTTGTAATCCACCAGATCCATTTCGCTAAGCGTTCCAACTTGTTGGCCAATTAGGAAGTAGGATGGTGTTAGGCTTCCAAAATGTCAGTATCGTAGCGGCGTAGTGGAATAGAATTAGGATTGTTTTCTTAATCACTCATCTTAGGTGAAACATGGCGGACTATATTACAGCTTTCTTCAAGCCTTCTAAATTAGATGAGTTCAGCGGATTGAAGTGCTTAGTGTTCTGATTTCTGCAAAAAACAAAAGTTGTTATTACCAGATTTTTTTCTCAAAAACTCGATGAATTTTTGCAGAAATTCCAGAGAAATTTGTCTCGTTTCCCGAATAAATGCTTTGACAAATTCCTTGCCTAGCTTTAAAGCGCTTCAGAGCTAAAAATGAATATGTGGCCAAATCGGTGACCAATTCGAGATGATTGGTTTTGATTGATAAGCATATAGAGGCGCATAGGTAGGTTTTCTTGATGGCTATCTCGATCCTTGACAAGATGGATATGTATTGGACGAAAAAATTCTTCTAAAATAAAAGTGAATAACTTCGAACATTTGACTCGTGCAGCTTATGTAGTGCGATTAAAGATAAACGTAGGCGCATGGCTAATTAATTATCTATAAGCAACGCTTCAGTACGCAACCCTAGTCCAAGAACGGAAATCAGTGTAATAGGGTTTTCTTTAATTTTTGCTGATACCAGTTGTTTACGCGGAGTACCATACAACTGAGTTAGCAGTACTGTAATATATCTCGGGATATGTATTCCATCGGTTTGCGCTAGTTTCTCAATCTGATTTGGCAAAACAAACAAATTTATTGCATGGAACATTTGCACGTGATAATCTTTGTTCCTATTTAACCAAGGGAATGGAAATGCTGCTGACAACTCTAATCATTTACTCCAAGTAAGCTTCGTCAGTTAATAACGTGAATTTGAATTGCTCACTGATAGGGCCCCAACCAATTCCAGGAACTTTGTTGTGTGGTAAATTGTTTGACAGTAAAATCAAGACTCTCGAGTGTCAACGACAACGAGAACAATCAAGTTGTTTGATTTCCAGTTTTGAAGGATACAAAATCGATCCACCAAATTTCTGAACTCCGATTTCAGGCTTATCGCCTCTTTTTCATTGAGTCAATCAGCTTAGTGAGTTTCGGTGATTGATCGCATATACTATCACCAATAAATTTAATCGACCTTGTAGCTACAAATGTCGATTTTGTAATGTTTAACCGGCTTAGATCTGTCGGAACTCCAATGAATTTTTTGATACTTCATACCTTGTTCCGCGATTTGTATCCAACGATAAATTTTTCAATGTCTGATGAAAAGACTACTTTACGTTCTCGAAATCTAAGGAGAACGAAGGATAGCATTAAATGGATTTCTAGGCCAACGGCGAGAATTTGTTAATAGACTCTCCTTTCGTGATAACAGCTGGTCGCGTAGGAAATAATCATCATCCGCAGGTTCGATTTTAGTTATGCGACGAAATTTTTCATATTCGTCCATCCATTCGTGATATAACTCCTTAAATTCTAGGTCTTCTGTAACGTGCAATCTTATGAGTTTCCGATAAATGTTGAGTCCTTTTTTAATGACAAATATACTATCAGTCGCTCTTCGTGGTTTCGAAATATAAATTGTTTGAAGTGGTTTTCCTTAAATCTGACCTCGCCAGGCAGAATTGGCGAAGAATGAACAGTTCAGATATCCCAAAATCGTCTTATGTTTTGTCGATGTCCATTATAATTTCTTCTAGAATCGTATTGATGTAATTTGTGTAGCGTCATCTGAGTTTCTAGTACCACGTACAACCCAACCAAATATAGTATTTCTGTGTAAATGGCACTATCGTCAGAACTGCTGGAGAGATTTGACTGTTGACATATGAGTACAAAGTTGTATCAAGCAGTCTTAAATGAATTAGATCTGTTACGATCATTATTCGACTCGAGGTTATGTCCTAGATTTTTCATATCTGCTGCAGGATGTAGATCAGCCACGAAATATGACTCTTAGCTACCTTATCAAGCCTTTCAGCCTGCGTTCTACATATTTACCGGGGCCGTTCCATATTTACCGGGCCACAGATGCCTACTCTACAAAGGTTCAAAATTATATATTTTTTCGGTCGTATCATTATTTTGTTAAGTTAGAGCTAGGATGTAGTTGCCTTCAGTATCAATGATATTGCGCAGAAATATTTTTGTCTATCTCCGATTTAATAGCATAGGGCGTCATTTAGAGACTGAACCATCCTACTCTATTCAGGGCTATTGCTTTCAATTCTCCCCATGTTTTACTGGGTGATTGTGCTTCGGGTAGCACCGCTCTTTTCCAGGCTGTAGCTAGTCTTACTATCTCTTCCCTTGCGGGTTCCATTTCAATGCCATTCTTGTTATATTTTCATTTTCGTTTCTTAATTTTCCGTGATCGTGTTTGGTGGTCGGAAGCACTTTCCTAGACACTTAATTCACATATACCTAGAATCTTCAAGTAATCCTCTGCGTGTGTTTCCATGTTACATGTATGTATGTATGTGGATGGTTCGTGTTTAGTCTCATAGCCCTGGTCTTTCTGATGTTAATTTTGAGACCAGTCGGTGTGCCAAAAATCAGCTAATTTCTTGGCTTTTTACTGCACTCAATGTCTGCGTGTTTATGCGTTAGTCATATATCGCCTGCGTATATAGTCCACCTTAGTGGGCCGATTTATTGGACTCAACACTTACTGCCATTTGAGGATTTGTTGTCTAATTATCGTACTCTAGTACTATTGAAGAAGGAGAGAAATACGTCCTTGTAGACACATTTCTCGTGTGTTGTAATATTTATCGATTTGTTCTTCATTTCGTTGAGTGCTTTCGAGATCGCACATCTATCTACTAATGGAATCGAATGCACGTTCAAAATCCAAGAGGAGTAGGAATTCGAGGTTTCTAGAGGTTTCGTTAAATTTCGTTTTTTTCACTTTTTCTTCCATGATGTTCCCAAGCGTCACCCTAATTTGTACTGACCCAAGTAATGGTTGCTTAACTTTGGTAATGAATTGGTTGTCGTTTTTTCTTATCTATCGCAGCAATATAGCTGCCTCTTTTCGAACGAGTTTCATATGAAATTGGACCTACTGGCCTTGCTGGTACTAGTGTAATCGTGTACATATCATAAAACGACTGCCATTCCGAATTCCATCCTGAGAATGACAGTATGTGTACCTTTCAGTTTCCCCAAAAAATTGCTTCCATATTGAGTTGGGTAATTGCATTAAGTGTCCATACATATCAAGAATAACTACCCAAGTGATAAAAGATTTTGACCGAAACCACGTGTTGAAAACCTCGTTGGCGTAAGTCAGAGTGGTATCCTATTGCAGATTTAATTCGGTTTGATAATTTAGCCTTGTTGGTGCTTCTCTGTTGCTTCAGACTTGTGATTTGATTTTCAGTTATCCTGTTTGTTTACGTGACACCTTTCTTGTTCTTAGTAAAAAAATGTTTAATTTAACGATACCAGATGAGTTTAGTATCACACATAAATCGCTAAAACACCATCCACCATTTCTTACCATTAACATTGACGAATACAATATACAATACGTACACAACCAGCGGTGTTTAATTTCCAGTGTTTGATTTTCTTTTGGAACCTCCTAAATTAATTTTATTTCAATAAAAAAGAACAAAACAACAAAATCTAAAAATTGAATTCAAACAAGTACGTATATTGAACTTAATCACTTAATTGTAATATCCTTTGGCATGGGCATCCTTAATAATCGATTTAAATGCCGCAAGTGCTTCCCATGCAGTCGGTTCAATTTGAGCGGCCGGCAAAATAAACATGTCAGTACTGGTCGGTGGCCCTCTCAACTCAAACGTATATGTGATGGGAATATTTAATTTTGCCTTAACGTAGTCCATACTTCCACCACTCGATGGATAGATAGTTTCATAAATACTTCCAGTCTCGTATACAGTACCAAACAATTTTTTCATTTCGGCAACAGCTTTCTCACCGAACACTTTTAGATCATCGTAATTATTAACCCTCTCCTCTGAATGACCATACGGGAACATAACCAATTGTGAGTATGAATGCAATGACAAAAATGTTTTGATGCGAGCACTTTCGACATTTTCTTGTAAAAATTTTGATAATACTTGAGCTTCCGGCTCACTGTTCATCGATGGTCCAGCATAATCGTATGTACATGGATTCGAACTAGATCCCGGTCCATTCCAATCACTATCGAAATTTCGATTTAGATCAACACCAACGCAAACTCCGTTTGGTTTACGGGTTTTACGCCACAAACGATCGTGATCGAAGGTGTACGTGTATCCATCGGGATTTACGACGGGGAAAAAATACCAATCGAAATTCTCGGCTAAAAATTTAACATCCGGATCGGTTGAATTAATCAATTGATTTATAAGAAATGTTGATACAGCTGGTGAGATCCATTCCCGGGCATGTATACCGCCTTCTACAAATATGCCAGTGTTTCCAGATTTTTTCGAAAATTTAATGCCACGAATGTCACGATTCTCGTAGCTTTTACCAATTGTGAGTGCGGTGATATAATCGTATTTTCCAACTAATAAATCCAACCATTTATTAATCGTTTCGAGATGGTAATAATGCTGCCAATCAAGATCATTGGGGTCAGTGTTTGCTGGTTTCACTGTACTAGCCTCATCATCAATGTTCTTTTGTATATTGGGGTTCTGAAAATTATTTTTATTTTATTGTGTAAGAAACTAAATTTTCGATGTTTTAGTACTCACAAGAATTTCTGCTTTGACCTGGTATCGTTCCAATAAATCGGCCATATGCGAAATTTTATCCGCTGCCACCATAATCGTTAAATGCTGATCAGGATGGCGGGCGTGTCCGTAAAATGTATAACTCGAACATATCTCCTCCAACTCTTTAAATAACGCGACATGTTCCTCGGTTTCCAAATGGACACGATATAATCGAAAATTATCGTAGCGCGATATTTCTGTCAGTTTGGATTCGGATGATGTTGATGCCGTATTCGAACCCATTGTGATGATTGCTAAGAAGAGCAACAGACACGTTACGTTTGTCACTGATAACAAAAATATATAAAAAATTATAATTTAATTTGTGTTAGTCTGCGCTTCCAAAATGATTAAAAATTGTACACAAAATTTTTAATACTCGAGTAGTAAAGCATTTCTACTTACTGTTTACTCAGCAAATATTTAAAATAGACTGATAATGCATTTATTTGGTTTGAATAAACACGAATGACTTGCAGACTCTTTATTCATAAATAAAACAGAAGGTACAGTTGGACAAAAATGTTAGTGCGATACTAGCTTTATAAATATGGATAACATGTATGAGAGACCAACTGTATTATCGCCCAATTTACATCGTAAGAAATTCAGAAGATGGTTTTAAACATTAAGATACACAAAGTCTGGAACTTTTAAAATATTATGTGACACAGTGTACTGAGCGTTGAATGCACAGCTTGTTACAAATTAATCAAGGCGTGGGTGTAATTTTGAACAACGTCCAAGATTAATAGAATGAGAATAACCAGTGAGTCCAATTATGAATAATAGAAAAATGTATAACAATAGGATACAAAGTAGGTGGACACCAAAGAATCTAAATTAAGATGAATTTATAAAGTGAATCTTAATGTTCACTTTACTTACTACACTTGTTGAACGACATACTCCATTCTGTAATAAACATAAACTGCGATTGCCCATCAAGTTTCCTTAATATTTTATTTGATTCGATTCGAACTAAGTTTGAACTTCAGTATAAGTTCAGGGGGTGAGGAGTATTTTTTCCCAAGAAAAGCATTAATTGAAGCAACTTAGAGCAACATCAATCAACATGATGACCCCAACGAATATTCGGCAAATCAGAACTCGCTGTAATTGTTTACTTCCAATTGAAGACCCTGTCTCATAAAAATTCATCAAAATCGTTCAAACTAAATATAATGTTTAACGCGGGTCCCAAGTCACAACAATAACACGATGAGTACCCATCGTAATCGATTCCTGACGCTCGAAAAATCCCATCACCAATTTTTATTAAAAAAATTTTTTTACTAGAATTCGAGGTAGAATACCTGAGGCGGAAGAAATTGCTTTCGATACAAAAAAAAATCCAATTATCCTACCGAATAAACATCATATAACTCGTCTCATTTTGGCCAAGTACCACGAACGGCTTCATCATCAAGCCCACGAAACTGTTGTAAATGAAGTTCATCAAAAATATTACTTTAGCAAATCTCGAATGGCACTGAAGCCGGTCAGAGCAAACTGCCACAAATGTAGAATTGAAAAAGCGAAACCATAAACGTTCCGGAAATGGCTGATCATCTCTCTGCAAGACTTGCATCATCATTATGGTGGACCGATGGAAGATACCCAAGTCCGTCCTGCAGAGAAACGTTGGAGTGTTTTATTTGCATGTCTAACTATACGTGCAATCCACTTAGAAATAGCACATACTCTGGATAAAAGTTCATGTCTTATGGCAATTCGGAATTGTATAGCACGTCGAGGAACTCCGTTAGAAATTTGAACGGACAACGGAACAAATTTTCATGGGGTGAATAATGAATTGAGACAGCTACGTAAAAAACTACAGCCCGATGAGCTACGAAATAAATTCGATCAAATACGATGGAAATTTAATCCGCCAGCATCTCCACATATGGGCGGATGTTAGAAACGACTGATACAAGCAGTTAGAAAATATCTGACAGTGGCAATGCCAACATGGAATCCTAACGACGAAGTACTCCAAAGTTATCTAATAGAAGCTGAAAATATTATCAATTCAACACCGCTGTCCTACATACCGATTGAACCAGGTGATAATGATGCTCTCACCCCCAACCACTTTCTTCTGGGGTCATCAAGTGGTATCAAGCCCATTACCGATTTAAAAAGTGGCGTATACTTCTTACGCAAGGATTGTAAAATGACTCAATTGATGGCAGATCAATTTGGCGTCGATGGACGCGAGAATATCTACCCAATATTTCTCGAAGAACTAAACGGTTCCAGAAAATTAATCCCATCGAAATCGACGACGTTGTCGTAGCGATGGGTGCAAGGAAACAAAACTCATGGGTGAAAGAAGTAGTAATTGACGTTATCAAATGAAAGGATAGTGACCAGGATATGCAAGTAATTGTGAGAAAAGCCGAAGGCACGTATACATGGCACGTAGGCCGGCAGCTAAAGTAGCAGTACTCGATCTCAAAGTAGATGATAGTAAGGGGGAGAATGTTGAGAATCGGGATTAAAAGTTTAATTTCGAAACTGAGTTGGTGAAGATTATTCGTTTATCACACTGCCTTAGATTTATTTTGTTTTTATAAAAAAAAAGACGCGAGTTGGATATCGAGAGAAGACGAGGAAGGAAAACAAAGAATAAGACAATGAGACAAAAACAACCGAGAGTGGGAACACAACAGTACAGGATTTAGAGGTTAAATCACAAAATTCAAAATGTCATAATAAAGTATCAATAACAAGAACGACGAGCATTGAAGGAATTACGTGCAAAGGAGGGGTAGAAAATTCTCGAGGAAAAAATGTGTAGATTGCATGAGCAACGGAAACGTGACAAACAATATCTTGAGGAAAAGCAAAAGCTTTTAGATTTATCAGACCGGTCTAGTAGCACTTCTGACGAAGATAGTTTAAAACATCGAGTGCAACAATGGGTCAATTCGGCAGATCATTCTCATGATGAGAAAAGTGTAAATGATATTAAAATGACGTCTTCAGCCGATGAGAAGACAAACAAAAAAATTACCGGGTCTATTCGAGAGACGCAGTCAAAATCAACGAAGTTGCAATCTATCCGACAAAAGAATGTTCAGATAGACCCGTATGATAACGAAGAACTACTTCAAGGAGGTAGAACCAAACTATTTTGCTAAGTGCACCGGTGAAACCGATCACTTGTGTAACGCAAGCAGTAAATTAAATCGAGAATTTACTGACAATAAACAAATGGTGTTTCCAGACCAGAAGACAAGAGGAATTTATTTTAAATCAAATTCATTGAATATTCAAAAGCCAATAACCAGCGGTGATCCAGATCATTTTAGGATGGAGCAAAAAAAATTGGGTTACCATTCAAAGCTTGATAATGTCATTTTGGATCAACAGCAGCAATATCCGTCGATAACTAGGCAAAGTGCGTACACAAAACAATGTCTAGAAAGTTGTCCGAAAAATCAATATCCAAGTAAAACCGATTGCGACAATCAACCAGGAATAACAATGATGCAGGTGACAATGAGGCAAGTTATTTCAAAGGAGCTACCATCATTCTGTAGCAGTCCGTCGGAGTGTCTAAACCTGGAAAGACTAAACAAATATTTGACGGGTGACGCAAGGGAGGTGATGAAAGCCTATCTATATTTTTGTGCTCGATTTGATGATAGAGCAGATTGAATCAAGACCACCAGTCCATCCAGAAAGAATAGAAGCATTAGTTAAATTTTCAACGTGCAATACAACCCAACACTTATGCGAAAAGACTTTCAGAAATTACCAGCACAACTAATATTGAAATGGGCCGAATTCAAGGTTAAATTGCAATCGGCCAATCTGAAATGGTGAGCACAGTGGTAACAGTATCCTCAGCCTAGCTACAAAAGTTTGAAAGTTGCTGTCTTTCAAATTCAGGAAATCAGCTGATAATAACCAAACATGCGTTTTGAAGTGTGAGTCTGCACACCTATTGGCAGAATGTCCTAAATTTGAAAATATGACAAGCAGTGAAAGATGGAAGATCATAATAGCAAACGGTCTATGTCGAAAATGTATGAATGTAAGGGAAGCCATCATCAATTGTTACATAAAGCCGTATAGTACCCAAAAACTACAATTCAGCAAATCATGTTACTACGAAATCAATAGGCATGGTCGAGATTCATCAACAATCACAATAAGAATACACTTGTGTTTCGAATAGTACCAGTGGTACTACATGGTCGAGAAAGTAGCGTCAAAACATATGCTTTCTTGGATGAGAGTTCTAGTGTAACTCTGCTAGACGAGGAGGTGGCCAGTAAGTTAAAACTCGATGGTCCACAAAAGGTCCACCACTACCAAGTTCAGTCACCTACGAAATATACCGCTTGTCTGCTATGAAAGTACTAGACCTAGAATTTTAATTGGGTTACAACACTTGCATTTAGCAGTACCACTTTAGATTCGAGAAGGCTATATGAGGGAACCAATCGCTGCCAAAACACGTTTGGGATGGGCAATTTTCGGTAAACTAAACCAAACCCAAACTAAATGTATCAAGGAGCATTCAGTATTACACATCTCAAACGAATTCGATGAGAAATTCATCCAGTCTTCAGTTCTGGAAAGTCAATTATAAAACGCGGACGATTACTTACATGAAAAAGTGAAGGAGTTTTTCTTATTAGAAAATTTCGGCGTTAAAATTCCAGAGAAATTTATTGAATCTAAGGAAAACGAACGTGTTCGGGAAATTATGGAAAGAACTACACGGAAAGTTGGTAATCATCACGAAACCGGGTTGTTATGGCGGAGTAAAATGTTGCTTTCCTAAACAGCTACCATACGGCCGTGTGAATACAACAAGCGTGAGCGCATACAACTTGTTTTCCTTGTCTCAAACTTCAACGTCACGTGCAACGTTTTTTTTCTGTTTTCGTTGTAGTCGTACAAGAACGACAGCTAATATTTAAAATAAATATTAAATTACTGAAATATAATTTAATTTGTTGCCAAAAATTTACAGAAATATAATATTTCTAAAATATAGAAGGTGCAAGGTGTTTAAATTTTGAAATATGGTAATTTGTGCTGTTTTCGGTTGCAAGAGCAACAATGATAAAAGGTTGAAAAGAAACGCTGATGACAATCAACATAAAATAATTTTTTTTATCAGTTGGAACAGGAAAATAGCTATGTGAAACAAATATTTACAGCAGGTGAATGGAAAAAAAATCAAAATCAACGAAATAGAGTACAATGGAAAGTGGACGATATTTCACAGGCCACCGCCATTTATGCAAGTGGGCCGAAAGCTTATCGCCTATTATTGAAAAACAAAATACATATATCAGTTTCCAGCTGTTTCAACATTAAGAAATTGCGCTTCAAAAATTAACATCAACCCAGGGTATTTAAATGTTGTTTTTTGGCTTATGGGAAACGTGAATTTGTCTCCTTATCAAAAGGTCTGTTGAATCATCTGCAGATGAAATGAAAAATCAAAAATCTTACGAATATGAAAAAAAAACTGGCACGTTGCTTGCTCCAGCTAACTAAGTCCAGGTTATAATGGCGAGAGGCTTATTTGAAAATTGGAAACAGCCAGTTTATTATAATTACGATGCAAAATTAACAAAAAAAATTTAGAGACAATTATAATAAAACTAAGTGCCATTGAGTATGATGTTGTGGCCATTGTTACCGATTTGGGTGGAGGTAACCGAGGGCTGTGGAACCAAATGGGAATAAACGAAAGTCACTCATGTTTTGTAAATCCTTGTAAAGATAATCGCAAAGTATATGTATTTAGTGACTGGAATTTCTGGAATTTAGCTAAATAATAACCCGTTGACTAAAAAACCTCTTGAAAAATCATCAAGCAATCAATCTACTTCATAGTATTTAAGAATTGCTCATCGCTTACCAGCATCTCATCTAGTCGTTAAAGGTGACCAAAGGCAGAAGGTGAAATTTGCAACGCAACTATTTTCACACATACTCATTTTATTTTTTGCTTTACTTAGAGTAGGCAGCTTGGGTATTGCAAAATTCAAATTCTGGGATGAATTGGCCATTATACTTAAACAGGTAAATTTAATTCATAAATGTTCATATAATTTAGGTTTTCGTATTATTTAGGTTAATGATTGGTTCGATTTATTCAATTCAAGAGTTCCAAAATGTGATTCGCGTCTCAGAATGGCTGCCTACGGGTTGGCAATGCCAGAACAAGAAGAAATTTTGAGTAATATGGAAAATGTATGCAAAGAAATGCGAACTGGAAGTAATAAGTCCCTTTTACCATTCCAAACACATTATAACACTTGTTTATTATTTCGCAAAAAACTTTTTTTTTTTTTTTAAATTTGTTCAAAGTGTGTAAAAAATTACTCGATCGATTTCGACTTGTTAGGTCATCATCAGGAGTATCTACTGGTTTGTAAAAATTAAAATTTAGTTATATATAGTAGAAATAAGCAAAAGAAAATAAAAAAAGGAGGGACAAAAAACAGGCAATAAAAATTAATCTATTGATCGTTCCAACCATCTGTTGTTTACACGGAAAAATTACTAATAAAAGGGGGGGGGGGTGGAATAGCAGGTAAGCGTCGTAGACATCGGTTGAGTAACAAAATTCAAGATATATTGAAGTACATTTAATTACCCGACGTATTAGTCACATTATTAAGAGCGTGAGAATAGAACAGGGCGGGATCCGTAATTGGTGAGAAACGGGATTTCTCTCTGTTCGTTAAGGATATTTTTTTTATCTAAACGTCTGCATTTAGGTTGTATATGCAATATGTCTAAATTGTTTAAGCTAGCTGTATGATTTTCTAAAGTTGAATGATTATGGAATGTTGATTGATTGCAACCAGATAAATGTTCTTTAGCTCTAACTCCAAAACTGCGCCCAGTCTGTCCAATATATGAGAAACTACAATCATTGCAATTAATCCTATAAACACCAGACTTGGAAAGGCGATCAACTCTAGGTTTATTGTTAAAAACCATTTTCTTTATTGTGTTATTATTATAAAAAGCAAAACTAATATTCGTATAATCGGACACGATGTTGCTAATCCGTTGGCTAGTTTTTCCTATATACTGTAAGCGACGCCAATTTTCCTGCGTTGGATTATCCGGTGGATAAATACCCGTTAGAGCTTTACGCTTTAGCGTAATTTCTTCCCTTTCCAACGTAAAATCAATGGTGGGATACTGAGAATTTAACCAAGTAAGGAATTAGTTTAACAGTATATCAGTTCCATTCCATAGGCATAGTATGTCATCAACATATCTATACCAAAAGATTATATGACGAAAATAAGGATTGTTGTTTGATAAAATCATTTGTTCGAAGAAATTCATGAAAATTTCAGCTAACAAAAGTTACCGAGGGGAGCCCATGGGTAGACCATCAGCGAATTTGAAATACGTATTATCAAAGCAGAAATAGTTTTGTTTAATACAAGTCTCAAACACCAACTTCGGTTCACGACGTAAGCCCTCATCTACAACATCCCTATCTAAGTAATTACAAACTATTTGAGATAAAGTTTTAATTGGAATGAAGTGAAAAGACTGACAACGTCAAAAGTAGTTTTGAATGTAGTGGAATCTCGACGTCTTAAATTTTGTTAATCAATTCTACCGAGTTCTTAACCGAGTAAGCCGAAAAGAAATTAGTATGATCATTGAAAAAGTTTATGAAACCTTTACATAGCTTGTAGGCAGGAGCATTGCAATACGCAACTATTGGTCTGATCGGGATGCCCTTCTTATGGATTTTAGGTAAACCATAAAGAATCGGAGCAGATGGATTCATGACAGAGTACTTCCAACCAGTTCCATTAAACAACTTTTGGCATTGGTTGATACACTTACTGACAGAAGTCTTAAAAGACCTAGTTGAATCCCTACCAAGCACTATTGCTTTGCTTTCTGTAATAAAATCAAAAATTTTATTACAGTAATCGACTTTTTCGAGTACAGTAATCGTATTGCTTTTATCCGCTTTACATGCTATCAGGTCATGATCAAGTAGCTTTAGGAGAAGCAATAGCGAGAGAAGCAGCAGAAGAAGAGTTAGAAGGAGAAGAAGAATTATCAATACCTTTCTTTATTTGTAGTGCACATACTGATTTTAGTTGGGTCGGCTGGCCAAATAAGGCAGTTTCAGCATCTACAGCAAGATTCTCGAATGACTGAAGGCTGATTTTATTTGGCGTAGGAGCAAAATTAACTCCATTACTCAGCATTTGAATCTCTGCGCTACTGAAACCGACTGCGGACAAGTTTTTAAAACGTGGATGAAATTGGAAATCAGACGAACCACTATTACCTCTGCGGTTAAATGGATAAGCCCTATCGCGCAACACATCCAGCTTAGCTTTTTGTTTTACAAATTGAATATGTAAAATTTCGGATACCTCTGTACGAAATTTTTTGTCTAGCCAGTCGAACTCAATAGAGTGCAAACGAATCGCTAACTCAGTGTGAACAACTTTAAGATATAAGTTGTTTCTGGTAGCATATCCTTTACGTAGCTGGTTATTCCTCCAACTACAACGGGCTAGATTGATAGCTCTTCTTCCCTCTAAAGATTTAATATTGCATTTAATATTAGTATAGTTAGGAAGCAAATTTAATTTTTTACAACTACTATTAAACCATATTTGATTATTATTATAACTAATTCTTACGACGGTGGCCAAATCTGCCAACTTAATACTTTTAACACTATGCGCCATAGAAGTTGGCAGATTTGGCCTACGCTTTACGTAAAGCTCTAACGGGTATTTATCCACCGGATAATCCAACGCAGGAAAATTGGCGTCGCTTACAGTATATAGGAAAAACTAGCCAACGGATTAGCAACATCGTGTCCGATTATACCAATATTAGTTTTGCTTTTTATAACAATAACACAATAAAGAAAATGGTTTTTAACAATAAACCTAGAGTTGATCGCCTTTCCAAGTCTGGTGTTTATAGGATTAATTGCAATGATTGTAGTTTCTCATATATTGGACAGACTGGGCGCAATTTTGGAGTTAGAGCTAAAGAACATTTATCTGAACATTTATCTATTAAATCATACAGCTAGCTTAAACAATTTAGACATATTACATATACAACCCAAAAGCAGACGTTTAGATACCTTAGAATCTTACGAAATTCGAAAATCCATATTCCTTAACCAAAATATCCTTTACGAACAAAGAGAAAGCCGTTTGTCACCAATTACGGATCCCGCCCTGTTCTATCCTCACGCTCTTAACAATATGACTAATATGAATTTTGTTACTCAACCGATGACTACGACGCTTACCTGCTATTCCAACCCCCTTTTTTATTAGTAATTTTTCCGTGTAAACAACAGATGGTGGACCGATCAATAGATTAATTTTTATTGCCTATTTTTAGTCCCTCCTTCTTTTATTTTATTTTGCTTATTTCTACTATATATAACTAAATTTTTATTTTTACCAATCAGTAGATACTCCTGATGATGACCTAACAAGTCGAAATCGATCGAGTAATTTTTTAAACATTTTGAACAAATTTTTAAAAAAATGAAATAAAAAAAAAGTTTTTTACGGAATAATAGACAAGTGTTATAATGTGTTTATTAAGTGTTAATGTGTTCCGCCAAGTACCTACGGCGCTTAGTGTTAAAAGTATTATTCAACGATGTCAAAGAGCAATACAATGCTGCCTATATACTTACATATCGTCTGAATCAAGACGCTTTAGAAATGTTTTCTGGAGTTATACGTGCGAAAGGGGGCCTTTATGACCACCCTACGGCACTACAATTTAAGAATCGCCTACAAAGCTATTTACTGGGACGAAACCAAGGTATCATTTCACAATCGGCAAATGTTGAACGAGATAACTACAAAATTTTACAAATGGACTTAGGCTAATCAATGAAACACACTTTACTTGATAACCAACAATTTATTAATATGGAAGAGACGAACAATCCAGAAAATGTTTTGACTTCAAAGTTAGAAAAAAGCACTGTCTTAACAGATTTACCGGAAGATCATATGAGTGATTTGCATTATGATGGGTTAGAATACTTGGCTGGCTATACTATAAAGCGTCTACAAAATAAGATTCCAAGTATGGTACAAAATCACTGCGAAACTGAACCTAGTGGATGTTTCATTTGGACAGATTTTATAAGTGAAGGCGGCTTAAAAAAACCAAATTATAAATTTGTTAAATCACACAAAATTTTCAAGGATACTCGTATATGCAATAATTATAATTTCACTTCATGGAAAGTAGGTAGAAATTTTATAAACGAATTGGTATCAATATCAAAAAAACGTTAATTTAGATTTAGAAATAAAAAAATTATTTTGTCGATGTAAAATGTATTTCAAAATGAGAATTTTAAATGCAAGGTTATTGGAAAATGTTAATACCAAAAACGAAAACTAAATAAAACCATAAATTAAAATTGAAACTTAAAATTGTATTCATTTTCATATATTTCAATAAACTCAAGAGAACACACAGTGTACCATGCAAATGACGTAATGCGCAAACAAGACGAAAATGAAACCTGGGAATAGTATACCGTATTATTTTATATATGTACCTTGGGCGTGAGCTGTTTTTGTGGCCCGACAAGCCAGATCGTGTGTAGGCGCTTTACGACACTTTATATGTCAGCTCTAGTACAATTTAAAATCAACATTTGTTCCCAAATATTTGTTTTTGCTTTTGAACACACAAATAAGATACAGACAATGTATTTTGTTGTTATTCTCCAAAATTAAACATTTTATTATTGTTACTACTGATAACCGAAATAAAATTTCATCAAAAATGATTAAAGAAAATTCGTCTACAACTGTCAATTGTAACAGCGAATTTAGTTCTCGATACTCGCATTACCTGGTTCGAACAGTCAATTTTGATTTAAATTTATATAAACTCAACAAACCAACACCAATAAATACTTCAGATGCACATGATTAAAAAAATATTTTCTTTAAAAGTAACAAACAATAACAAAAGAGAACAGATATGTTACTTAAATATTTCTTATCACCATTCATACAACAATATTGTGAACGATTGGCCTTACAGACATTAATACATTTATTCTGTTCCCCTAGCTTGCAAAACGAAACAAAACTAACAAGATACAAGATATAAATTTAATCTTATATTACCTTAATTTAAGAACACTTCAAGAAAAATTATTCTAGGTCATATAGAAATAAGTGACACTGACAACAAAACAAGACGATAAAAACTAAACAGCTGCGTGATTTTGACTGCCGCTACATAAATAGTTACAACTACAACCAAGAAAACAAAAATGTAATAGAATTAAGCAAAAAAACTGTGAAATGGTGCATAGAGGGAAAGAAAATGATATAAAAGAATGCGCTACATTAGATACGAAATTTTATATTTTAATGTTAGTTAATGGTGAAATTCACTTAAAGCGACTGCGAGGGGACCGGAAGAAGTTCGTCGTTATAGACGAATGTCGTTATATCCGGATGGGATTAAATTCTAGATTAGTTGACAGAGCGGCGAAAAACACTTTGAGAGCTATTTCAATTAATACAATACAGTGAATTTCATGCCATTGAAAATGACACCAGAAATTCGCCGTTATAACCGAATGTCATAATAACCAAATAATTAATTTTATTTTTTAATTTTTACATACATATTAAATTTTACTAAGTATGTTTAATTAAATATGTACTTAAACACAAATATTATCAGTCTTCATGTCGTTACACATTTACACATTACAGTTACACATTTACTCGTCAAATTTTTTGACAGTTGCAAGTGCATCAATTACTTCACTGATTGAGAGTGGTAAAAACTCGCTGTCGTTATTCTCTCCATCCGCTTCAATCAAACTATGATTATTAGAAATGTGAATCACGTTGCTCACTATATCTTGTAAGGACAAATCTTCGTCGGTTAGTACCAAACTATGAAACGCAACCCATTCAATGAACGGAATCAGCATGTCTAAAGCAATTTACAATTGTTTCCGAGCTAACTCTATTCCACGCTGTAGCAATCATTTGAATTGCATTCAACAGAGAAATCGTCGTCGGTTTATTGTTGTCTACATTTCTTACCTTCTTTAACAACATATCCGTCTGTAGTGACCTTTAAGACTTCTAAGACTTCTTCTCCTTGGCGCATCGGTTGTAGAATTGACGAGGTGTTTGGTGGTAGAAATACCAGTTTTATTGATTTTACATTTTTGATATGGGAATGTACGGGACAATTATCAAGTAGCAACAAAAATGTTTTATTACGTGTTTTAGTTAGATTTTCGTAAAAACCCTTCAAATACTTTTGAGGTCACCCAGGCTTTCTGATTCTCTGTATAATCCACAGGCATTGCTTTTATGTGTTTGACACATCTTGGCGATTTGCTTTTGCCAATTCCGAGCAATTTTCGGGTTGGGGTCGTTTGCCTGCATTTCAAAATCCCGAAATCAAAATCCCGACTTTCAAAATCCCGACTTCTCAAATAATGAGAGAGAGTATTGTCGAATGCGACCCCAATTGTAGATTATATGTGCCTTCAAACGAAGCACAAAAACAAAAAATTGGTCGAGTAAGAGCCACAACTCTGAAAGAGCCGGAAAGTTTGAATGAAATTTCTATTTCTGTAACATTAAAGTTTATTGACGAAGAGCTTTTTGTAATGTCCGAGAAAGGTTTTGGAGAGAATAAAAATATTTTATTATCTATAATGAGACAGTTATTCTCGATCCATGGTAAAATTGGCGACCAGATCATGCCATTATTATTTTGTATAATGAGCTCAAAACCAACAGAAGCTTACTCGGAAATGTTCTTTGAGCTTTGTCAAATTTCTTGTAATTGGAACATCTCATTAAATCCAAAGAAAATTGTGTCAGATTTTGAAAATGGAAGCGTGATTGCTTCTTGAATATATTTTGGCTGAATACAAAGGATGCCTTTTCCATTTCGGGAAAATATTATGGCGGAAAGTAAAATCTGAACACCTGCAGGTTAAATTTGGAAACGATGAATCTTTTAATATCCAAATTCGCATGTTGAAAAGCTTAGCATTCGTACCTCCTGAAGAGGTTTCCGAGTATTTTGACGCGAGCGAAAAAGAAGTTGATCCATAAGCCAAGCGAATTGCAAAATGGTTCCAAACTAATTATATATAAGGTGTGCTTGTGGATACCAAAGGAGACCCCAATACAGTCCAGAGTTCTGGACTATATTCCAGAACCATGGAGAAAATTTCACAAGAACTCAAACCTAGGTTGAGGCCTGGCACGCCCGACTAAAAATAAGAGTCGGACGAATTCACGTTTCGGTCTATAAATTAATCGAAGAATTAGCAAAGGAGATGATGATATGCAAAACACGCATTGAGAAGTGGAAAGCTGGTGAACGCGTCCCACTAAAAAAATGTGGAAAGGAATAGCAAAATTTTAAATGTTGTTGATAATAGAAACAATACTGATAAAGTAAATTATTTAAAAAATATTGCTCATGCTATAAAGTTACATTAATAGCGCTTAATTTTATTTATATTAAATTTTTTCAATTATTGGTTGAGGAATGGTCAAGTTCAGTTGAGCAGGCCCAATTCCACAAATTCTAGATAAATTCACATTAAAATGCAAATTATAACCGATAATCCAAATTTGACCAGAATCGGCCAAAAAAAAGACCGAGTTCTTAATAAAAATGAAGATAAAAAAAAGAAAAATTTAATATTTAATCGGGATTTTTTAAGGTTTCTGCAAAATCGGGATTTCAAAAGTCGGGATTTTGAAAGTCTTGATTTGTCGGAATTTTGAAAGTCGGGATTTTAAAAGTTGGGATTTTGATAGTCGGGATTTTGAAAGTCGAGATTTTTTTTTGTCGGGATTTTGATAATTTGGTCTTTTGTAATTTCGTACCGCCGCCGCAATTTTCTACTATAGGAACCGTCCATATTCGCTCCTACGACCACCGTTATTCTATCTTTTGACATTTTACCTGGTGTCAATCTAAAAAACAGACCAGTCTCGTCTACATTGTATATTCCATTTGTTCCATACACGTCCCGAAGTTTCGGCCACACGGTGTCTTTTGCGAAAACGAAAAATCCAGCATTCTGATCATTTGAAATCCTTGCTGAAGAGCTTACTTATTTCATAAAATGCAAGGTTTCTGTCTCTTTTTTAAATAATCCATTTTAATAATGCATCTTCTATCACAGTATTTTGAATACTGCAGTCATTTCGTCTTAACTGCTTGTGAAACAAAAGCCCTTTGGACTGTATCTCCATTCTTCCATATGGTGATTAAAGTTGAATGAGAAACCATAAATTCTTTCGCCAGCTCTGAATTAGTGGATCCAGTTTCAATTTTAGAAATGATTTTGGAATTTTGTTCAATAGAAAAGCATTTTCGGTTTTTTGATACACATGGTTTCATTTCCATAAGCACAATTTCACACTAAAACATTTAGGAATGAACTTGAATGTTAATTAAGAATTTCATTTCAATCGATAATTTTTTACTAACACAACAAATTGGCAACAAATTACAAATTGTCAAACTGCAACTGATTTGTGATTTTTTCATTGAAAAGCATTTTATTCAGCTGTTTATCAATTTTTCCAGTTGCATTTTTTAAACAGCCATCTGACAAATCGCGTGTCCACAAAACGTTCTTTATAGTTGATGTAGCCCGAATCGCTTCGGCAATGGTATAAAAACTGGTTCCTCTTTTTCTGCTTCAACTATATACATCTTCGTCATCACTACCGAGGTCACCGAATATTATATCGTTAACAATGTCATCATTAGTTGGAAGTTCGACGGTTATAAGAGCATCATTCACAAACTCAAATAATGCCATTCTTCGGGAGTAGCAATCTTCTGTAGTGAATCATTATCTTGGACTAATTGTGCAATGTCAGCTTCGTTAAAATTTTAGACATTAATGTTTCCGAATAGCTGTGCGAGAAACAAATCATCATATTTGAAGCTGTTTTTAATTGTATTAGCTGTTACATTATCCCAAGCTTCCGCTACCATAATGATCTCATCTAAAATGTTTAGGTTCAGTGAAACCACACTCGTTTCATCAACTAGCCGAACCACCTGCATCACAAGTTTTTTGCGATAATGGTGTTTGAAATTATTTAAAATTCCTTGGTCAATTGCTTAGAAGATCGAAGTTGTGTTAGGTGGCAAAAATTACAATCGTATTGCCTGTTGCTGAATCTTTATATGTGATGGACTATTATCAAGCAGTAAAATATTATCTTGTTCTGCTCTAATAATACGGCATTCCATAGACGAAGTTTCTTTTCAAACAAAGCAGCAGTCAACCAAGCTATAGAATTTGCCTCATGACGTATATGCAATGACGTACGTGTACGTATTTGAAGCATCTTGGTTTTTTAAACTTGGGTTTTCTAACCGAATAACCATAAATTTCCATTTAACGGATTCGTCCATGTTAGCTGCTACCAATTCTGTTATTCGATCTTTTGCAATTTTCTACATGTACATTTCTCAAAATTAAGTTTCAGAGTCTTCACAGTCTCATCCGCATTAAAAATGTCATTATCACTGTGTCAAGCACGTAAAGCTGGTTAAACCTTCTTTATCCAATCTTCTGCGATTGCTATTGGAGCCTAATTTGATTCATCTGATATTTGGGAAAACACTATTCCACGCCGTCGTCTGAATCAGTAAATTCAGCCTTAAACCACTCTAACAGAGCTTGACCAAGAGAAACCAATCGTCATGCGGAACGGTTTTGTTTCTCTTAATTTTTATTGACTGAGACACAAAGCACTTTCGTATAGATTCACGATTCTTTCATATCATATAGATATACTAGTGTGCCACTCCAAATTCAGACGCAAGTTTGGTATTCGATTCTTCAGCTTCTAAACACGATCTGATTGCCGATTATTCCTCAACGGTAAATGTTTTCCGTTTTGCGGTTATTGAATTAATTTTCAATATTGAGGAAACAAATAATTATTCATAATGGACCTCTAGAGAGCAATGGAATGTATTAATGCTCAATATTCCCTAACACTGTCAGTAACATTAACCAACACGGATTATTGCGCAATAAAATTGATCTGATAATAAGCCTAACTTTACAACTGTTAAAGATTAGAAATGTTTTTTCATGTACCTACTTTTTGTACCTACCTAAATATTTTTTGGAACATAAAATCAATGTCGTTATAGACGAATGGTCGTTTTAGGCGAAGTCGTTTTAAGCAAATGAGAAGAATAGCAAAATCAAACGGGACTGAAATTTAGGATGATCGTTATATCTGAGGTTGCTTTAAGTGAATTTCATTGTATATTCGTAATGATAGATTATCGATGTTTTCCAAACTATTTAAAAATATCTCTTTTTAACATATTCAACCAACAATCAAATAAATGTTACGAGTGAACGAAATTCTCTGTTCTGAAAACTGTTTTCATCAATAACATTTTTGACAGCAAATCTTTAGCTGTCATTAAATCCATATTATTTTATTTTATTCCGTAGGCTCGAAACAGCTATACACCGCGTAGATAATTAATATTCTACCCGTGTAGAAAATGTATGTAGATAATTAAAACAGTGACGTCGACAATGTAGAGAATATAAACAATGTCAAAAATTATTGTTTCTATTGGAAATCAGCAAAATCCTATGATTTCTTTGCGGTTGGATCCATTTCGCCTCGATGGAGATTTATTTCTTCCTCACATTTGAAAAATTGTAACTCGTACCCCTATGTGTTGCTATGTTCGGTAAAACGGAATAATAAGAAAAAAATTGGTATTCCTTGCATATACCTTAGCTGTGTTAGTACAATTTTAAAATACATCGAGATGAGGTTACCAAGACGTTGGAAGTTTGATTTCGAACTAATGAAACATTAAATTCTTTAAATTAAAAAATTCGGTCGTCCCACATCACAGACTGCAGTGAGCAAACTACAAAAATAGCGAAAACACTTTGAAATTACATACAAAATATAATTACAATGCCTTAGCGAATTATTATGTTTCGCTACGCAATTGTTAATCCCTACCTCGAATTTTATTGTATTTGACGCATACATGTGATTTCAATATGAAATTTTGGGTTATTCTGGGTGATAGCCAGATAATATTTTTACATCGAGGTGAGGTAACCAAACTTCGAACGTCTTAATAATCTCACTTCGACGTAAAAATAATATGTGGGTGTCATCCAAAATAACCCAAACTTTTAAAATATTCAAAAAAGTCCCTATGTTAAAAATTAGAAAACACAAGTTCATACACATTTTATAAAAAATCCGGTAAAATCACTCAAATAGCCCGGGCCAGGTCAAAAAATTATCTGTATGCTACATTTTTGTTTAAGAAATGGACGCTGAACTTGGATAATGAAAATGGATACAGTATTAATTTCGAAGATGTATATAACAAGCGGCATTGCACAGAGAATTTCATTCATAACCACGAACTTACCATCGTACCGTATTTTATTTAGTCTCGTTAAAATAGATCTTAATTATTTCGATTCCGACTAGATTTAAAATTTCTAATTTTTTTAATGTAGCGCTGACTCGACTCGAAGTGGATTACATCGACGATTGTGTAGTATCGATATTATAGTACAAATAACAGGATCGTGTGAAACGAAAAGTTACAGGAACGTGTAAAACCAACCAACCACAGGACATATGGTACTTCCCCGAATATTACCACCGCGAACAATACCCCGCTACTATTATCTCCGAGCAATTACTCCTCGGTCCACTACCCCTAGCCCTTACCCCTGTCAGGAATAAAATTTTTTTTTAAATTTTTTATCATGACGGATTCAAATTCAGCTTAGCTGCAAAAGTTTTAATCTTAAACTATAACACACTAAATGTCGCAAAAAATTGTAAACCTGTGTTAAATCTCTATAAATTCAAATTATCTTTCAAGCGTCGGTTCGATCTTCCATTTTTTAAAAAACAGTGTAACTTTCAGAAAATTTACATAAATATGTTATTTAACATAGTCATGCTATGGACCTTCCTCTATCTATAACAGTAAACCTTTTCACGATATTTTAGCTAGGAGCTGAGAATATTTTTTTCACGTCAAGCGATGCTTCAAAATCGAAAAGTACTCTTGACCAATATATTTTCCCAAACAGATGTTTATTTTCGAAAAATGTTTCAATCTTCATAGAAATGCACATGGGTATTCTCGTCATTAATTTTTATCAAAAGTTACGGGAAACTGCCCAAATATGGGCCATCAGTTAGGGCATTTTTGTTATTATGAATATCGTATGAGAATACCATCGGGATTTTTAGGAAATGGTAATTTGTATGGGAAAATATATTGTTCAAAAGTATATACTTGCCGATTTTCGCGTATCGCTGTTAGAAAAACCATATGAGAAAATGAAAGGGGTGATGCTGGGGAGGTACTGTTCGGATATATCCTTAGGGCATATGTGGGAGGTAATGGGTCGAGGGCACCCTCAATTGGAATTGTGATAAAGGCAGGTCCTCGGAGATAATACCAGAGGAGATAAAGTCCTAGCCCCGTGTGAAACGCCTGAAATTGAAGAGAATAGAGGTACTGGTGTAAGCTTATTTACAAATGCGCAAATCGAGCTGCGAATTCTATGGCGTACGCTAATTTACCGAATGATACACGAGAAATATTTATTGAGCCAAATCCAACAAATACATACAAAGCTGCATTTAATAATTTTATAATTCATGTAAAACAAAAAAAATTAAATTTACGAACGATTAGCATCGACAGGACTTGACAAATAATTTAGGTTGTTTACTACGGCATTAGCCAATAAACGTAAATTTAAACATAAATCAATACCGTAAATTCATGGATAAACTTGGACAATGCACCTACTTTAAAATCATTAGGCATCTTCCTTGCCAGTGAGAAGTATTCCTGAATGTAGCTAGATATAATTTTAAGCACATCAACGGTAATCATTTGATCATGTTGAAGGTGCATTTCAAAGGGCAGAAGCAAATTTTAGAGACACAGTAGTCTAAGAAAATTCCGTAAAATATTGCGTGCAGATGCTCATTATCGAAAGTAAACGATTCCTGGCAGTGGTGCTACTTATAATAGGGCGCATAATAGGTACCGTAAAAATTGGAAGATTATAAGTGAATAAAAGAATTTTAGGCAGATCTAAGCCGAACAGCCTATTTAATAAATTTTACGTAAAAAATTTAAAACTAATGTTTTGATTTGATCTACCGGAGGCAGATGAAACTGTCGTTTTTGATCTGCCAGTATTTTTTTTTTGCAGATGGCGTTGATAGTTTCATAATAAACTTTTTAATAAGTTTAGTTTAGTTCGAGTATTTTGTCGTCGAAATTAGTGATAAAATATTAAATTTCTCTGATAAGAGACAAGAAGCACGGTAATGCAATATAATATATGGCGCTAGCCATATGGCGAATGTCTACTATTCGAAAGAAGTAGTGGCTATATTGCGGAAACTCTAGGATGGTTCCTGTTCCACAAAGGTTCCTGTCAGAACTTCATCCATGATGTTGGTTGATAGTTGGTGCTGCTTTCTTGGTTCGTTCCGTCATAATATCAGTAAACACAATTTTGTTTTTTACAATTTGTAAGGTCAACACCTGATAGTTGAAAATTAAATCTTTAAATTTATTTGGATCCTATTATTCTTTATCATTCTTTTTAACTGTTAAACTGTTTAACATCATTGCAAACGAAGGATTCTGCCACTTCCGGTAAACATACTTCCACCTAATTTTGCAAGGATGGCCCAATTAATGGGAAAAGGTCAAGTGTATAGTTTAATTCCGAATAGTTAATCCACCTGAACTATAGAGAGAGGTCCAACTTTGGTGAAATAATATTTTTTTTCAATATCAGTCATTTCCGATAAAATTTAAAAAATGACTTGAACCAATTTTGTTTGAAATGAATTTACAATCTGTTTGGTTCCAATCGTTTTAACTTTCTTTTATGTAGTAAAATAAACTATATAGATAGTATCCTGAAAATTTTCGACATCGAGATTTTTACAGATTTATACCTTTCGGGAAACTTCATACTTAAATTATTTTCCGTGTGAGATCCCAGTAATTTTTGGCCGAAATCAAATTGGTCCACCGGAAAGGCATAAGTGCTTTCTGTTTGTTCTGCTAATATTTTGAAAAGTATATCAATTACAAGACACACTATCAAGAACTGAAAGGTACTAAATTTATTCTGCAACAATAACGGCCCTGATCAGTTTTAAAGAAATATGCGGAATTTGTTTTTTAACAAAAATTCGAGCCCTGCGTGCAGCCTAGACGGATTAATTGATCGGGATGAAACTTCATAATGAAGCTTTCTCCATAAATTGGGAGGTCTCATTGATGTTTGGCCGAAATCGGTTCACCGAAATTAACAGCTTCCATAAGAGTTTAATCGTTGTTCGTAAATATTTTGAAAAGTGTATCATTTATGAGAGAAACAACTATAAACTTAAGGACTAGATTAAATTTGTTATAATATTGATCCAGATCAGCTTGTCAAAATTAAAGCGGAAATTATGGTTTTTGGCAAAAAAAACTGTTTTGCCGTTGATTGATTGAAAGGAATGGAACTTCAGACATAAGCTTTTCCATAAATTGGGCGATTTTATTGGAGCGTTTTTGATTTTTGCAAATATTTTGGAGAGTTTATGAAAATTCGATTAAAAACAACAAGATTGTAAATTAAATTTCAAACAAAATTAGCTCAGAATATTTTTTCAAATTTTACCGGAAATGACGAGTTTTGATAAACAAAATATTATTTCACCAAAGTTAAGCATCTCTTTAGTCCAGGCGGATTAACTATTCATAATAAAACTTGACACTTGAACTTTTTCCAATAATTGGGAGATGCTTGACTAAAAATTGGTAAAAATTTGCGTGCCGGGAGTGACATTCAATTTTCAACCATTACAAGGGTTGGTCTTGTTTTTTGAAATTTAATCGGGAATATTTTCTGATTATACAAGCCAGTTTTACCAAAAGTCTGGTAAGTTGTATTTTTCGCCATAGAAAACAATTGTGGTGTATTTGAGATGTATGTACATTCGTCGTAAAAGAATTTCGGCTGTTTATCACAACATATACACCCCTCGATTTTAAATTCTGAGATAAGCAATAAAACAGAATGTTTATATAACCAATACAGTAAGTTGTTCTCAATAGTCTAAAGACCATACCCAAGGTAATATTTAACTAGTTCAATAAATCTATTAGTGAATTTTACACCCACCGACCGATATAAAATCGCAACAATAACTTTTACTATCTTAACCGTTAATTTATTACTAACAGCTGCCACCAGTTTTGTTTCTATAATGTTGTAAAAATACACGTGCAAAAGCATACCTTGGGTCGAATAAGAGTTTTAGTTTTTTATAGTTTACGCAAAAATAGGTACGTTGCCCCACACCAGTAGTATTCGACTTTCGAACGATTTTCGAAGAGCAGATTTGAGACATGAGTGGTTTTCTATTATTAGCTTGCCATTTTTGTGCATGTAATCTGATCCGGACTTTAAAAATCCATATTATATTCCTTAATTATGGAAATGGCAAAATATGTTATAGCTGAATTGGGATACAGTAGCAGATCAAAAGGACAAATCACGATAAAACCAATATTTTTAGAAATTATTTTATAACTGTAACTAGTTTATTTTAGATAAAAAAAATATAAACTTTTATTTATAGTTTGAATTAATGCCCAAGGAACGCTATGCGAACAGTCGAAATTACATTTTAAGCTTTACGAAACTGAGCAATCTGTTTTTGATCAGAACATCATAAATTCAATGCCCGGCAGGCACATAATTTTAAATGAAGTTTAATTGTGTAAAACCAAATTGTGATTTTATTACCACAGATAACAAGGGCCTTATCATACATATACACGGACATAAAGTCAGGGTAGAAATAATAGAACTGAACTATTTATTTGCAGTCATTTGCCTCTTATGCAAATAGTGTTTGTATCCGTTATACAATCCTAGAATAGGCATTGTAACTATTATTATATTACGAATTAGAAATAATTTTTTATCATATATGCGCCAAATTGTGAATCAATACTTAATAGTTTGGGAGGGTTAGGTTTATGTGCAGAATGATCGGACAAATATGGACGCTTCCATTAAATTGTATAAGATTATTGCAGTCAATCTAGGTATCTGGATGACCGTTCTGACCATATTGGTTAAAAATAGTTATTTATTTTTAGAATTCCTTATTTATTGGTTCGGAATGCCAAATTTAGTTGAAGTAGTTTAAAACAAGATTCTTAATATTTAGAAAGCTTTATAATTTGGAGAAGTAAATTTCAGGTTTACAGGTTTTGTATTAACGTAAAAAAGTTTAATGCTTTTGTATCAATACCCGAAATCCGTCTTACACCGATGCAGCAGGAACAATCAAAGGAAGCAGCGAAGAAAATTGTGCTCAGTTGTAGTAGTTCAGATGATGAAACTGCATCGAAACAATTAAATCACGTCCATTCTTTTTCTGTTGGCCAATCTGTTTCATTATATAAAAGTTCTAACAAAAATCTCCTTGGGTACTTAGAGAGATTGTGTTCTCTTCTTAGGAACTCGAAGGAGAAATGTAGTAAAATGTCTGTTCTAAATAAATTTATTCAAAAACTTAATCATGAATTACTTCAAAATCTGAGGCTAACTCAAAGTCCCAAAGTAGTGCAGTAACGAGTGCAGTCACCTGCACATAATTTTAACTACTATGTTCCGCAACAGAATCTCGCGAAAACCGGAAATATTTCACAATCTTATCAGGTTTTTCAACGTCCTTTCAAAGAGTATCTAGTAGTTTATATTTGGAAAATAATTGTTCATGGTGACAAGAAAGAATAGATTTTCGTAGAACGGTTTTTGTACAGAGTTGAAAGTATGGCGAAGGCTAATGGGCTCCATAATGAAATACTGGCGACCACTAATAAAGCGTAACATGAGAGGAGGCCTTCAAGCTAAATTAGCTAAATTAGTAAATAGATGTGTGGAAGATGCGTGGGCACAATTTGGTTAGATACCGGAAGGTGTGTTTCAAAAACAACGTGAAATTGTAAATGAGGACCCTTATAAAATTGTCATGGAAAAATAAATTCGTCTGGTAATTTTCTATTTTATAAGGATTGCTCGATACTCGTGAAACTACGTTTTGTTATGGATTCGGAGCTCTTAATATTTTGAAGACTCAATGTGCGATTTTTTGTAATAAATCTAATGGAAGCTTAAAACGGGATTTCAGGACTAAGGGCTTCTGAACCACCGAACAGCGGATCAATCCAAGTGCAGACCAAATATACCAGATGTATCGACCAATACAAACCCCAAATTTTCAAGTGTGTGAAGTAACACTAATTTCATCCCATCCCAGGATTTTTAAAATCATCCCATTAAAGGTAGCGAACATCTTAGCTTCCGACTATGCAAACCCCTAAAAGTAATATAAATCAAAATTACATATATGAGTACGTACTGTAATTCATATTACGAAAAAAATACTCTTTAGTGCCTAAAGATTTGACTTCTGGTTATGACTCGTCATGGTGTTCACTAACTCTGGTAAAATTTTTGATATCAGCCGTATGTTAGAATTTTTACTATATGCTCATTTGCATATGGCCCAACATATGAAATTTGAAGAAAATACTCATACTAATTTGAATCTCACATTCAACTCAACTCACTTTACGATGTAACTTGTATCGTAACAGTTTCAATGTAAACTGTTACGATACAAGTTACATCGTAAAGTGAGTTGAGTTGAGTGTGAGATTCAAATTTGCTTTGAAATAAAATCGAACAATTTTTTTTTTGTTTCAATCAAATTTGTAGATTTTTCTCCCAATTAAAATCTACGTATTATAATACAACCTGTGGAGTTATATTTTATACTTTACCATATTTTAAAATCTCTAATAAAAAAATCAGATGTCTCGCCAAACTGTACTGCTGTACTGCTAAATGTACAGAAAATACTCTGACCTTATATACAAAGTATCAACACAATATTTTAGCGAATTATTTTAAATTCGCTAAGCAATAGTTAACCTTGGATTGTATTGAAATTTGTTTTGCTATAATTACTGCACTAGTTTTAGACGTAACTGCATCGCAAATAGAATCGATACAAGCTTCGTACCAAGATGTGATACACGATTCCTTCGTATAAGCCGAGATGAAAAGGTTACATCGAAAAACGCCGCAAAATTTCTGTGTGTCTAATTATTAAAAGAACAAGCTTGGCAATAATTACACTTCCTTCTAATAATTCTGTTTCTCAAGGTACTGAAACTTCTACTAAACGATTAATCGGATTAAATAGACCTTAAACAACAACTATTGCTTGCCAAATGCAAGCATCTTAATAAACTGTACTCTCTATCGAGACCTTCTTGATAGTGGACCGAACATTTCTTGGTTAGGTTTTGGCGATGAATTTATTAAGCAAAGTAAGTTTAAAGTGCATCACTTCAAGTCACCGTGACAAACTGCTAGTGTAGAACAATCGTTTAACCGACAGTTTGTCTGTTTAAATCCAAACAGATTTATTAGGTGTGCAAGTAGAAGCTTTGTTTTTTGGCCAATTCAACTTTATTGAAAATATAATTGTTACAAAGATTGCAATTTATCAGGTGGATGATGAATGTCTTTACGATAGAAGCTTGGTGGTATCGAAGCAAAATAGTCCTCGAGCCATTTTTGGACATTTTCAATTCGTTTCTTGGCTCGCAAATGGTATTTTTTCCTCCAGAGCATCACTTAATTTGATCAATTGGGCCTGGTAACATTCATCTGTAACAGTTTGGCAAGGTTCCAGAAGCTAGTAGTAAATGACCCCTTTTCAATCCCATCAGGCACGCAGTAACACTTTCTTGGCATGAACATTCATATTTGTACCTGATGTTGATGGCTCGCCTTTCTTTTGTTTTCGTCGCTCAGTTTATGAGGAACCCATTTTTATTGCTTGTGCACACTAAACTTGTGTGACATTTACTGCTTGTGCATGTCGCAAAATTCGTAGTACATGGCTACTTCACGCAGCACTCAAATAATGGGCTCAAGCCATAAAAAGTTCTGTGGAGTGCAGTTCTAAATGCAAGAACTTTTCTTAATGCACGGGGATTTAAATTGAAATTTATTAGTTCGGGAAAGGCTCGGTGCTCGATACAAATCGAGTGCTCGACATAAATTGATAGATGAAGATTACATCTGAAACAATGCCACGTTTACTAAGAGCACATTGATTAGTTCGACGTAGAGAGCCAACGTAAAATTGTTAACCCAGGGCAGCCCACAGAGAACAAACCGAAGGAATCTATACGTTACACTGCTTCGATACAAGGTATTTCCTCGTAACAGATGTATATTAAGGAATGTGCCTAGACCAGCGCTTAATGGAACTAAGTGCGGGGTTTGCTCTGTTAATCATATTACCAATATGCTCCCTAAAGTTTTCATCTGCGGCTGCTGGTCTAAGATAACCTAGGTATACACTTCTGGGAATATTTTGAATTAGAACCCGCAATAATTGGAATCCCATAATGTAACCAGGTATTAGAAAAGTTGACTGATAAACACTTGTTGATAGTTCAACAACAAATCTTTGTGAACTCTATGATCCTCTTGACACACAAAATCAAGGTGGAGAAATCAAAATCCATTAAACAACGGTACTATCCATTCTTACCAAAGATTCAAAACACTATTTATAACGAACTCGACAGAATGCTTACTTTCGGCTTTGGAGGAAAGCCAGAATGCCTGGTTATCCCAGTAACTTTAGGAAGGAAGGCGAATGGGAGAGTTCGCCTATATGATTTGATCGACGGGTGCTCAAGGAAGCCAAATACTTCGTTTATGTAAGTGAAAGTGCAAGCTTATTATTCCTCGCTATCTCCACCCATAAGTAATCTGTTAAAGAAAGGAATTAAGAAGCTCTTGTTACAGAACCCGAACGCATACCTTACGAGCATAGGAAGTGTACTCTTTCAAAAGTATAATGATCAAGAACACCTTACCGCTTTTCTATCGTATAGCAAAACTGTGTCACGATTAAACATGGATGAGATGACTGCTTCAATAGAAATATCTTTACAAATCAATTTAAACACGATGGAATTCCTCGAACCTGATTATACAACCGCATAAAATCTCTTGAGGACAATCGAGATGTACCATCTAATTATAAGTTATAGACGGGAAAGTTTATATTCAGCCAAACGTCCATTCCTATGATGAGGGCACTGATATTTCATATTTCAAGTTAGTTGTGCCCATTGTTGCTGTGCCCAGTCGTAATAAAAATGACAGTAAACTGCATTATTGTTTCTGTTGTGGATCCTTTAAAAATTGTATTGTGGAGTTCGCCCAGAACATGCCGTCCTTGCGAGGCCTGCATTTCTAAAAATTCTAATCCTTTTAAAATTTATTTTGCTCATATTAACCAAAATTAAAGGACTAAATGAACTAAGGTGTCTCTACTAGTTTATATTTTGTGTTACCCTACCTACCTAAACACGTTACATTCAAATACACATTCCTAATTTTAGATTGTCTGAATCATGTTCAAATATTTATCTTTTAAGCTAAAAACTATTTTTGGTTTTGTGAAAAGTGGAAAACTTTTATTTTCCATTTTTTTTTTTTTGTATTTGTTGGAAAAACAACTTTAAATGCTGTTTCATTTAATTTCGATTTAGTCATTTGGAATAATTAGTTAACTTTTCTTTATTTTTGTGAGCTTTGTTATTTTTTTTTTTTTGCTTTGGGTTGAATGTTATAATTTTATTTTTGCGGTTGGTTAATTAAGATGTTTCTGTTAACATCTTGCGATGATTTCTGTGTATTGCGTTCGGTTACCAAAAAAAAAAGAAATCACTTTAATTGCTCGTGTTAAAATAACCTTTATTGTATGCATTCGATGTAATTGATTTTATTGCGGCTAATACTTCCAAACCAGATGGTTCGATTTCATCAGCAGGTAATAAAAACATGGTTGTACAGTTTGGTGAGCCACGTAATTCGAATGTGTATGCAATTGAAATGTTAAGCTTTGAATAAACATAATCGATGGTTGTGCCACTCGAGGGATATATGGTTTGGTATACGGGGCCTGTTTGAAACACCCGGCCGTACAATTTTCGTATTTCATCGGCAGCTTTTTCACTAAACTCTTGCAAATCGTCGTAATTACTTCACATGAAACAAAATTAAAAGGAATATGTATCGCTAAATATAGAATCTGATTCAAATATAAACAAATTTCTAACCTTACCTTTTCTGTTGAGTAGCCATAAGGAAACACTAGGTATTGTGAATATGAGTGTAATGAAAAGTATGCCCTTATTTTACCCGCCACTATATTATCTTGAAGAAATTTGGTTAAAGCCCGAGCCTCCGGTTCACTATTGATTTCGGGTCCAGAATAACTGCTTGTGCATGTTGCGTATCTAGAAGATGTTCCTTTCCAACCACCACCAAAATTACGATTAAGATCTGCACCAACACAAATTCCGTACGGTTTCCGATTTTTCCTCCAAAACCGATCATAATCGAATGTGTACACGTATCCATCTGGATTAATAACCGGTAAAATATACCAATCAAAATTTTCAGCTAAAAATGTTATGTACGGATCGGTAGAACAAATTAATTGGTTTAAAATAAAGGTTGATACAGCTGTTGAAATCCATTCTCGTGCATGAATTCCACCTTCGATCACAATTCCGGTGTTTCCTACTTTTTTGGATAATTTGACACCACGAATATCACGATTTTCATAGCTCTTACCAATACTCAATGGTGTTATATAATCAAACTTCTCGACCAAGGAGTCCAACCAATTATTGATCGTTTCGAGGCGAGCATATTTATTCCAATTCATTTCATTCGGCTGCGTTCCAGAAGGCATTATATTTTTTGCTTCTTCATCAATGCTTTCTTGCAAATTGTAGTTTATGATTTCTGCATGTACCTGATGTATTTGCAATAAATTTGCAAAATGTGGTACTTTATCTGCAGCCACCAGGATTGTTATATTATCGCCCAGCTTAGAGGCAATGCCATAAAATGTAAAACTTGAACAATCTGTTCCCAGTTTACGAAATAAATTAAAATGTTCAACCGTTTCAAGGTGAACATTATAAAACCGATAGTAATCGTAACGTGATTTTGAAGTACTTATTACCATTCCCAAGTGGGTTAAGAAGACGTAGGCCCATAATTTTATCACTAACACTAAAATGGTTTAAAATTTTTAGGTACCGCACGTTTATTTTTCGAAAATTTTACAAACTACTTACTTCTGAATAACTTTACTAGCGAGATTTCAAGACTTTACTGCAAATATTAACATAAACAGAAATAATTATGAGTGGGAGGTTTTGTTTGATAAGAATTTCAAAACTAGAAATAGGTTAGTAGGTCGAATGTATTGCTAATAGTAGAATAATAGTTGTGCGACCATATGTTCGTAATCAGTAAATATGCGATCATTTACTACAAAGCGATCGCATTCTAATATTTTAGCGATGACTTTATTCGTTATTTAGTTAGTCCCAACGCCGACAACAATTTCGCTGACCATCCACGTGGCCGACGCCCAGAGGGCCTCCGAAAGTTATCATTGACCTTATTATGGCTTTATAAAGTACACGCCTCTAATCGGGCTAGATGTTTTGATCGCATTAATCTTGATTGGGCGTCGACAACTCGAAATCTACAAGCAATTTATATGTCACATATAATTCATATGTCACACATTGCGGTGAATATTTAGGCGTGAGTATGTGTTTCATTCCATATTAGCAATCAATTTAAATGACGCTGTGTTATCAGAAGTTAGGATTTCGGGAACCAAAAATATTGAAAATATTTCTTTCTCAAGATAGGTACAAATGGAGCGTACCAAACCTGCTTCAACGGTTTAAGAACCACATACTTATAGTATGAATCCACTACCACAATTTTGTATGCACATTTCCATTTTTAGACCTCGGGTAGGGGCCCAAAATTCAATGTATAGATATTGCATGGGCCAAACAGCTGTCATGCACTCGTCTATCATTGGTTGGAATGTCGCTGATAATATTTAAATATTCCTCACCTCACTATTCATATTTCTAAGGCACGACATTTAAGGAACCTATTCAATGTTGAATGTTAAATATTGCCCATTTTGCGGATAAATCATTTTGCCATATGAGCCACTTCAAGCTGGCGTTTAAAGTGATAATGGTGAACGAGTGTCTCTCGGCAAAACACTCCAAATTCCGTGATGGAATAATTGTGCAGTGCCACGTTAAGTTTTTGGTTACATATATGCGATACGATTTAGAAAAGAACACTTGCAACTAAAGTGCAACTAGCGTCATAGTTGGTATGTCAATTCTTGTCCCAGACAAACTTTCGGTCCTTCTTCAGTAGGAACGAAGGAATGAAGCCAAGAACCTTCACACCTTTCTTGATGTGTTCGGAGGAGGAAATGCTGGTATGGCCACAAACTTATCTGGGTCAACCCTAAGGCATCCACCTCCAACAACATACCTCAAGTAATAAATCTTCTTCGGCATCTGCCTGTTTAAGGATAGTAGCCAAAATTAACAGTCGAAGGTGTTCTTTCAACATGAGGCATTAGTCTACATACAGTTTGTTGCGCGTTACAATGCCCGAACTAATTACCGTAACCTGGTTCAAATAACGACCAGACACGACAAATGCTGTTTTATCGCGAAACTCATGAGCCAACGGAATCTGTTAAAAGGCATCATTCAAGTCGGTGCTTGATATAAACTTGCTTTGCTCCAGTCGGCTTAGTCACTTCGTTCATCTTATGGGCGTCTTGGTACATCTGGACTTTGCCATTTGACTTTTGGACCAATGTCATCAAACAACTCCATGCACTAATTGACCCCTCAATTACGCGAAGAGATAACATCCTATATCTAACGCTTCGTTGCCAGGGATACCGTGTAATTACGCTGTTTATGGATTTGGTATACTCGTAGTTTACATCAATAATATGAGTAACCAGGTGGGCACGACTTAATCCCATTTCTTCAACAGATTGGAATTGTCTGACTACCGTATTCAGACCCCTAATTTGTTTGGGATTAAGATCATGGCGTAAACGGTTGTCTTCGTTCAGGTTTGGATCTTGATTGCTAATTTCGGAGATAGATGGTGGAATAATTTGTACTTTAAACGCCTCTGAAAGTCGATACCCAGTGCTATTCGCACTTTAGAAGGTACATAAAATATTTTATAATTCGAATTTTCTAAAAATTGTTCACTACCAGTCCGTTACAAAGCCGTAATAGTTGCTCAACTATCAAGCAAGCCTTGGTAAGGTAACCAATTTAGAATTATATTGGCATTTGGACAACTATCTAAAACTTCAGAGAGCTAGTATTTGCGTACTCGGTCTATTTTCGTGTTTGTTGTATTTGTGAAGACGAGTCGCAGGAGTAGGTATACTTGAAGGCGAGGGGTTTGTTAATATTATGTTTGGGGTTGCTTGTTGATCTGATTCGGGTTTGGCAATAGCATTGGGTTGGCCTGGTCTTGGGAGGAATGTAGTTCGAGGTTCCGGGTTCCCAGGAATTCGAGATCTCGTGAATATGTTTCCCACACATTTGAAACAATGAGGTTTCAGTATGCAGGAACGCCCACTTCCGAAACAGAAAACCTTCGTCCAAAATCTATGTCCAATATTTTAGCAGTTCCAACATATAATGATATTTTTGGTTAGATGTTGTATTAGAACCTCTAATATAGCCTGGCTTGGTTCTCTGGCTTGAATAGTGCGTAAATCTTTAGATTATCGGAAGTAGGTGGAATTATCCTACGTTTTTTCCAGATTTACTTCATCGACATTTTTTCGAGAGCAAAATTTTTCTGGTTCATAACCAGTCTGCTTTTAGGTGTCTTCTAATGCGGAACAATTCTTTACTAGTAAAGTGGTTCATTCGATTTCTTAATCCACCAACACTACTTGTATTCTATCATATTCTATCTTACTATATGGAGGATTTCGGCGTCTTAAATAGGATTTCTAAACTGAAGAGCAAGAATAAAGCAAGAATATCAATGTAAAAAACTCTAAAAGGTTCTATCGTGTTCGGTTCAACAATCTTGGAACCGATTCAGTAAATCCGCGTTAACTTAACGAATTCCAGTACCAGTTTGCGCAGCCATTTCGGTTAACAAGAAAGCCAACCGGTTAACTAGTTTCGCCATAAGTATTCTATGCAGTTTCAGCTAAATATTCGACGCGAAATAAGAATCGTTCTATTGGTATAGTCTCTGCGGGACTCCGTCAAACGATATTTACATTTTGTTGACTACATTTGAGAAACGAATGTGAAGTTTTCGACAAAATTAGAAAATAACAAAACATGGCGGACTAAAAAAATTTGACGAAATACCAAAAATGCACATGTATTAGAAGAGCGGTTGGCAAAAGCAATGTTAGGATTATTTAAACATTTTGCTATGAAAATCAACTGCTGACCCATTTGTTATTGACCTCGAACTTGATCAATTTTTGAAAAACTAAAATAAATGGGATTTAGACGTTCACTGTATCGAGAATTGGCCAGCTCACAGAGATTTATCACGATGTTTGTCAAAAGGTTTGTCAATTGGTTGCTCTTGTTTCGGATTTTAGTGAAATTGATTCAATCGATTTTACTGATTCACTTGGCGATTTGATAGGTGTGACAACTGCCGATTTGGGCGTATCAAGTGGAGACATTTTATCCACAGGAAGAGTGAATGCTTTCTTATCTTCCATTGTTGGTAATAAATCGACATATTTTACATCTTTAACTGATGGTGATTTTAGTTTGTTGGGCTTACCAACTGGCGACTGTTTATCCACAGATATTACATCTTCAACCGATGATGATTTTAGTTTGTCGACAGGTTTCTCTAAATCGTATTTTGGTCAAATTGGTTCAATCGATTGGACAGGTTCATCTAAATCGAATTTTGTTAAAATGTTGTTAATTTATTGGTCCATTGCACTTAATTGACTTAGTTTTTTTGATATTAGTGTCTTTTGGCAATCAGTCATAGTTCTTGATATTTGCCGTGAAGTTGTAACCGTTCCAGTTACAGTGCTTGAGGTAATACCTTGATACTTAAGATACTTAAGAGCGGTGTCAATTGGTTCCCCTAAATGTAATTTTGGAAAAAATTGGTTCAATCGATTTCAATAATTCATTTGGTGATTTGATTGGTGTGACAACTTCTGATCTTGACTAACTGGAAGTGAAAATGCTTTCTTGTCTTTAATTGCTGGTAATAAATTGACAGATTTTACATCTGCAACTGATGGTGGTTGCTCTAAGTTGGAATTTGATGAAATTGGTTCACTCGATTTCACTGATTCACTTGGTGATTTGAGTTTATCAACTGGCGAGAGTTTATCAACTGGAAGAATTGATGCGTTCTTTTCTTCCATTGTTGGTAATAAATCGATAGATTTTACATCTTCAACCGATGGTGATTTTAGTTTGTCGAGAGGTTTGTCAATTAGATGCTCGAAGTCGAATTTTGGTGAAATTGGTTCAATCAATTTTACTGATAAACTTGGTGATTTGATTGGTGTGACAACTGCCGATTTTCAACAATTTTTGTTTGCTTAGAATGCCATAAGCTAACTAAGTATACATACCATGTTCGTGAGAAATCTCTGTGAGCTGGCCAATCCTCGATACAGTGAACGTCTAAATCCCATTTTTTAGTTTTGCAAAAATTGATCGAGTTTGGGGTCAATAACAAATGGGTCTACGTCATCGTATTACAATGGGGATAATTTTTATTTGTTTAAACATTTCGAATTTCGTATTAATTTATTTTTTGTTATTGTCATTGCCGAAGTCGATAGTTTACTAATTGCGTATTAAAGAGCGGACTAAATTTTTTTAGTACGCCATGTTTTATTATTTTCTAATTTTGTCGAAAACTTCACATTCGTTTTGAGAAGCCATTTTTCAAGATATAAAAGCTTGAACATATGAGCTATGTTGTTGATTTCGAGTCAAATACTTAAGCGGTGGTGTATATGAGACGAAGCAGAATTCAACCGAAATTCACAATTTAAATTAAAGAATTAATTGTTGGTGCTGGGTGATATGTTGAATATTGTGCGCAATCCCAGCTAATTCGAGTTCTAAGGGTATAGTTTGAAACTTTCAAAAGGCATTAATGAACCAACGGTAGTCGTAACGATCTCGTATAATCCGTCATGATTTCTTTTATATTGCGATGTCAACAATCTTAGCTGCGCCTCTAGTTAAGCTAGTCTTGAGCTAATGCAGATGTCTTGTATTACTCACCTGGATGAAGTCGACAAATGCATTTTGAAATTTGCTCAATTTGTGTCGATGCCATTGAAATTTGGAACCGTTAAGTTTCTGCAGCATCTTCGAGACTGTCACTTGTGATCTCTTTGATACGTCTGATCGCTTGATTAAGAGCTCGTTGCAACGAATGCTTCGTTCTACTCGTCATTACTTTATTTAATTTGAGCGCGAAATCTGGCAATGCTCACTTTACATTAAACTAGCACACGAATTGCACAAGAAATTAAATATCTTACCGTTGTTTGAAACAAGCACAGTGAACAAATGGCTATTCTACTAGAAAAGAGGAGATACTTTTGAGGCTCGCTCAACGATTTCTAAACGCGTATAATCATCCAATTTGAAAAGAATATACAGCCCATATCGAAGAAAGGAGAAGAAACTGGCATTTCAGTGGAAACAACCGAGGGACTAGCATCAAAACATTTACATATAACCTCCCTAGTAAATAATGAGCATGTTTCCTCCTTTCATCTGGTTGTAAGAAAAACGAAGTGCGGATGGATCCAGGCAAAGTTCAAACTTCATATGTCTATCCACCAGTATTATTTTTACCGGTCAATTAAATTACGAACGTGTGGTATTGTAAAATTTTTGTTATACACCAAATTATTATTCCCTAATTAAGTTGAATAATTTAATTTACATTTTAATATTTATTTTAAAATATGATTAACCAACAAACTGGTACCGAAAAACTGCCATATGCTATTTAAACGTGAATATGTAAAACTATAGGTATTATAGTGTAGATAAATAAACTACAAACTATTCTAATAATGCAGTACAGTACACACGTATGGAATAATGCAGTGCGGCATTATAATAAAAATGGGAGGTTTGCCTGGAATGGGGTACGTTATAGGAACAAACCCTCGTATCATAGCTGTGTTAATCCCATATCGTCGTGCTCATTTAGCTATAGATACGTTATTTGTGTATGCGAGACCAATTCTGATTTACCCGCCAACGAATTATTGGGATGAGGTGTGTATTATGTAATTATGATTCGGTGCCATACATAAATTTAATATAATTATGAAAAATTCAATTTATTTTATTATTCAGTCAACTGAGGTGACCAAATATTTATCTATTTATAATTAAAACAATGAAAATGATATGTTGTTGGATGAATTATAAATCCTAGAATATTGAAAATGTGTACGCCATGGTTACATTACATAAAAGTTGGAACTGCGCGATTGAGAATTGATTAAATTATAATTTGGGGAATAATTGAGTGTGTGACCCCTCTAAACTCATTGAAAACGCAAAATCTAAAAATTCGGAGTCCCGAGAAAATTCAGGGCTAAACCATATCACAAACTATATAGCAACAATGATGCTGATGGTGAATTATAAGCTAATTAAACATTTATTACAAAAATCGGCCATCATCCATTCCAGGTGCTCGAAAAAATTAACAGAACCCGTATGTAAAAGAGATTTAGGATCCAATGGAAAATGAAAACTAATTTTAAACTAATTAAATGCCAAACTAAAAATGTTTTCGCTCCACTCGTTTTCGATCAAGCATTTAATTTTTCCATTAACAAAACCCAAATCCAGGAACGAGTCAAAACCCCACTTTACAAAGCAAAGCAATTGCTATTGACATACAAAAAAAATTAATGACTGATTATCGGAAATCTTCATGTCGGAGAAACAAGCATCATTTCTCAATACTTGTATTACGTCACAATCACGAAACGATACGATGATCTAAATTAAAACCCAAACCAATGACGCAGCTGATAGCCGATTAATCAGCCGACCGTATCACACCAAATCGTGCATTTAATGTAGTAGGCATTGATTATTGAGGAATTTTTATGACACGCAATCATAATCCTCGCAGTTCGGGTCAATGCAAATCATATATTGCTGTCTTGGTTTATTTCGGCACAAACTCATTGCACCTCGAAGCAGTTAAAACGATTATCACCTGGCGTGGAAAACCAGCTACCATGTACAGCGATTACGGCACCAATTTTATTGGAGCAAACAACATCCTCTAAAAGTGCAGCAGCTTCGTCAATTCTTACGACAACGAAATTGTCTCACCTCACCTGGTTGACCTCACTACGGCGAGTAGTAACGGAACAAGCATTAAATTTTGAAGAACTTAACACCGTGATCGTCAACGCCACTATATCAGATGATCCGCATGATCTTACATCGCTTACGCCAAGTCATCTCCTGAATTATTTCTAAATCAACTTGATCTATCCAACACCACGATCGGGAGACATAAAAATGGAATAAAATTCAAGTCATTATTCATCCGTGTCGGAAGAGATGGTCTAATGAGTACCTAAATACTTTACAGCAACGGTCTAAATGGGGTACCGCTAGCCGAAATACCCGCATTGGAGAATTGGTACTTGGATCTGATGAACATTTACCACCTGCTTCTTGGTTAACCAGAGTTGTCGCAGTCAAAATCAAACCCTGTATAACTACCTATCGACTCATCAACTGAAGATTCCAGTAATATCAGAAACGGTTTTTTGTTGAAAAATTTAATCTTTCAAAGCTCGGCGGAATGTTAACGGTTGTCATCAATATTTATCAGCGGCAACCTCAATCGGATACATCATTAATGTACGAGCTTTATTTTGTCTTATGTAAACTGTGCCAAATTTTAAACATGTTGAGGTTCAAAAGAGTTCATAATTTTAAAATTTTGATGTTTTAGACACCTAAAGATTTACCCATATCATCGGCAACCTCACAGAACACGTTCCCTACCATTCGGATTACTTGAGCCTTAATAAATTTTGGAGCTAACTTCGCAATGAATTGGTCGGTTGCTTTGCTGAAGATCGGCATAGTGGTAACTGTTCTTCGAAGCAGCATATAAGTTCTATTGAATTTTAGCGAATATGACCGATAGATCATAAGGTTTATTTTCGAAAGATCCGCAATGGTTGGTAATTGCTTATATAGTGGATACGACGAGGCGAATAACCTGTGGAATCCCGTGTCGTATTTCTTAATGCAAAGGATACCGCACCAAGAATATTATCCCAAGCTCTTTGATCTTGCTTGATATAATATCGTAGGGCCGCTACTAATGTTTTATTAGGTTTCTCGCTTGCATTTGCTTGTGGGAAATATTTTGGTGTAAATATATGCCTGATTTCATATTTTGAGCATACATCACGTATATCAAGTTAGAATCAAACTGCTTACCGTAGTCGGCTACAATCTATTCAGGTACCCCAAATATCAAAACCACTCGGATCTCCAGAAACTTTATCACATCGGCGGCGGTCGCTTAGCGCAATGGGACGCTCACCACAAATTTTGATAAATGGTCGAGTAATAATAGAATGTGCATATGTAAGGACCCAGAAAAAATAGGTACAATCTTTTCTATGGTCTAGAAGTAGGTGGAAGCGATGCCAGAGGAGATCGTGTAATACAGTTGCCAGCTTTATAATTTTACAATTTTCACTTAGACACATATTTTTTAAACGTCATATATGATAAGCTAGACTTGCTAGAATCTGTTTTAGAAATTAGCGTTAATTGTAATTCGCGCGGAATAATCAACTTCCATCGAAATCGAGGTCATATGACGGGTTGGATGAAGTATTAATAAGCAATTTGCCATACATGACAGCGAGAAGTAATTGGGCCGAGTCAGATTCAGCATTTTCTAACTATGGCAAGATATTCAGGCGTACTAAAATGAGGCGAGTTAGATGAAAGTCTATCGATTTAAGTCCAAGAGAGAGAGAGAGAGAGAGAGAGAGCGTCAGGGACAGCGTTTTCAGTTCCTTTCCTGTACTCAACATCAAAATTATAACCCTGGAGCATTAAACTCTAACGAACCAATCTTGCATGAACATCCTTGACATGAACCAAGTGACATGAACCAAGTCAGACTAACATCGTTAATGAAAACAGCGAAGGGTCGACTCTCAAAAAATGCTGTAGATGGTGGGGATTCACTTTGATCATTAATCGGCACAAAGATTGAGGGGCATTACAAAGCCCAAATTGCATGACTTTAAATTGATAAAGACCTTTTCCTTGGAAGCTGGATCAGACCAATTTTCCAAAAGGTATTTTTCAGATCCAGTTTCGAAAAATATTCGGTTTTATCTAGTCTCCTTAACAGACCATCGATAAATTGTATTGGGCACGCATCCTTTTTGGTAACGCCAATAAGCTTACTAGCGTCTAAGCATAGTCGCACTTTACCACTTTTTTTACGAGCAAGGATCATAGACGAACGCCATGGGCTGGTGCATTCTTCAATAACATATAGAAATGCAGCATTCGGTCAATCTCAGCATACATTTATCTCTGTACAGCAGGCGATACAGCGTGAAATTTTTCGATGTCAATAACAAGGCAGATCAAAGGGTCGTTCCCAATCCCATCTTTTGAAAGTAAGGAAGTTGTTCAACGATCATCGCCAGACTTGAACGTTGTTCGGCGGATAAGCCATGATGTGCCAAGATGTTGGGTACAACAACAGCAGCTTTTGTTGGTTGGTGGCCTGTTGTTAAGGTGGCACTATGCGAATTTTGTGAAGTTTGGTTTGATTCTTATATGTAGTAGTAGCAGTAGTTCGGACTGTACCATGCAATTTAACAAATTTTAAGTTGTGTGTTTGAAGAATTTCCCAGTGAACTTATGTTTGCGCCACTATCGAAAAGTCAATTTATAAAAACTCCATTTAAAGAGATTGTGGCAAATAATCTGATATCATATGAAATGACAGTTACGCCATACGATCATACTAAACTCCGTACTCGCAGTTCACAACGGAGTCTAAAATGCCGAATAGATCGCAATTTATGCTTATTAAGTTCGATTGGGATAGATTGAAGTAACGATCTAACGAGCCATTCGGAAAGGGATATGTCTAGCGCAATTGGGAATAGTGGAACCAGACCGACCCATTCCCGATCTCCAGTTTCCTCCTCCATTACATGTTGAGCAGTGCGATAACACAGTTTAAAACAGAATATCCTTAGAGAAATGTCACAGTGCCAACAAACATGACCCGTCCTCTGACAGTTCCAGAATACCACTGGAGGTTTGGTAAACGTATGAAGTTTGAATTGCCGAAACATTTTGATGTTCATTCTGCGTGCAGCTGCGCAGTATCCGAAAATTCAGTATCACAAGAAAATTCGTCTGGAACTTTTGACGCATATCTTTTTTTTCGAATTTCGAGCATTTCTTGATCGGTAAAAGGATTGAGTAATAAAATTCAATTTTCTCTCAGTACTTGCCAAGTACACTGAGGAATTTGACCTTTTAAAAATAAGTACAACTCATACTCTAATTGCTGCTCGGAGACATTATTGGTTGATGAGAGAAATAAATTTCCCAATCGAGACATAGTCCCATTTGTCTATTTTTGTTGGATACAAATCACAATTTTTTGGCCACTATTATGTGGTCATATGATTTGTTGGATTCGTCAAACCCATTGGTATTTGATTAAATTGCATATTGGCTGCAGAAAAAAATTGTAAGGTGAGGTGGCGGATAAATCAGCTGATTATCTGGGAAACTGCTTAATTATATAAAAGTTGTGAAGGGATATGCCAGGCAATAAATGGGTAAGGGCAATCTTGTGTACCAATATCAATCTGCTTTGGTTGACTGAAGATGTTACGTCTCCAAAATTATCTAAAATTTAACGCTGTAGGCAGTGCGGCGCTATATAACGCCAAAACAAATACTTTTTGGTTTGACGCTTTATTTCGTTGAAATTTCACAACAGGTACGTTGCATTGTAGATATCGGTGTATTAAACTAAGCACTGCAGAAAAAGAAAAGGCCTATTGAAGCCTATAAAATGAACAAAATTAAACTAATTCAATGTTTGAGTTTTCGTGGAAAAGAACTTTTGTTCGTTTCTATAAACCCGGTACCATTTAATTTAGAGGATAGATCGAAAAATTTCATGCGAGTGATTTTTCGTAGTAGTCATGTATACCCGAGATATTTATCAATCGTCCCATTAAAATAAAATCAATTTACCATCTACAATTTAATTAAATCATATAATTATATTTTTGTGGAAGCTACACCCCTTATTCCTTTTTATATTTAGTTATCAACTGGGATTAAATCTATTATAAATCACTTAAAGGTGAAATTATCAAATTATAATTAATTTTAATTACAAATTCTCTGTGGTGTCGTAATTGTATTATAAAGGTCGTGCTACGTGTACATCTTGATTTATTTTTAATTTTCTAAGAAGAATACGAACTATACCCATAAACTCTATAAAAGAAAATTCTGTTTGAGGTGGTCAAATTTAACCTTCAAACTTTTAATTTTCTATTTTCGTAAAGATGCCTTACTTGTACCAAATATACAGAAACAAAAATGTTTAAAGATTTACAGTTGGAAAATGAGAAATGAAAATTTTCTGATATTTTTGTTTTGTTTCGGAAAAGTTTTTCCTTTTTACTTTCGTTTTAGGATTTAATTTAACTTTGAAACCCGTTTCGTTTATTTATTTATTTTATTTTATTTTATTTTTTATAAAGAAATTTCTTTTATTTGAGAAAAATAAGATTTATCGTCCGCATCTTGACAGAAAAACGGCCTGATTGAGTGTCACCTTGATGCGGTGATATAGACGCGAAGAAAGTTTTCTAATTTGTTATAAGGCGGCGTAATGTTTTCAAAGTCATTATAACATAATATTTGTGTGTACACCTGTATAGGTAGAGCGGTGCGGGTTGTATAACTCACTCCAGAATAACCCGGATGCTACTTTTTATGATTTTGTTTTTATTGCTGATTACTTTTTTTTACTTATTTTTGCTGCTTCAGGGACTGTTCTTTGACCTAAAGCATTTTCGTAACAAAAACTAAGAGATGAAATATTTTTGTTAGAATCTTTTCTTAAAACATATTTTTGAGATGTTATTTCGGTCATACAGAATTTTTATTTGTTAGAGTTTGTTATTCTTAAGCTAATAACTTTAAACAGAAAAAACAAAATTTGATTAAATTAAAAAGCTAAGATTTGGTTTAGAGACGAAATGGTCAGATTATAAACAGTGCAAACTTACCAAGTGAGAACAAATGCTAATGATATGGTGATTCCCGCTATGTAAATTCGAGTGAATGAATTTATGAAACGCAAATTTGTTTTGAATGACCTATCCCAGAAAATAAAATATAGGGTTTTCCAATAGGAATGATATGATTTTTAAGTGACGTTTCGGCCATTTGTAATATGTCATGATATGTCATTTTTTGTTTCATTGTATTCAGTAATGTTACAATTTCATCATGGTGAGATATACGCAAGAACAACATTTACAAATTATTCAGATTTATTATCAAAATAATCGTTCTCCAATTGCAACTTTTCGTGCGCTTTTGCCATTTTATTGTCGTAATAATCGTCCAAGTGTGCTCGCTATTCGTCGAATTGTTGAAAATTTTGAGCGTACATTTTCTTTACATAATGTTGAAGTGCCAATAAGACAAAGATTCGCTCGAAGTAATGCAAATATTGCTGCCGTTCAGGCAAGTGTTGCTGAAGACCGCAATTTCTCGATTCCAAGACGTTCTCACGAATTGGGACTGTCTCAAACCACAACCTGGCGGATTTTGAGAAAGGATTTGGGTTTGCATCCTTATAAAATTGTTCTCACTCAAGAACTGAAGCCATTGGACCACCGTAAACGTCGTGAATTTGCTAATTTTGCCTTGGAACAACTTGAAAACGATAACGATTTTTTTAAGAAAATCATCTACTCCGATGAGGCTCACTTTCATCTGAGTGGCGCGATAAATAAACAAAACTGTCGATTCTGGTGCGAAGAAAGTCCACAAATTATTCATGAAAAACCATTACATTCACCTAAATTGACAGTTTGGTGTGGTTTTTGGTCTGGCGGACTCATCGGTCCGTATTTTTTTCGAAATGAAGCTGGTAATAACGTTACTGTCAATGGAGGTCACAAGATGGGGCTACGTGCCACACAGCAAGTGCAACAATTGAACTATTGCGAGAAAATTTTGGGGATTCGATTATTTCAAGAAATTGTGATATTGAATGGCCTCCAAGAAGTTGTGATTTAACACCATTAGACTATTTCTTGTGGGGTTATTTGAAGTTATTGGTCGTTAGCAATAAACCAAACTCTTTTGAAGCTTTACAAGTCAATATTGAACATGCTGTTCATGACATACGACTTGATTTAGTGGAAAAAGTGCTCGAAAATTGGGTTCATCGAATTCGTTCCTGCAGAAGAAGTCATGGAGGCCATTTGAATGACGTTTGATTCAGAACTTAATTGTATCGATTGTACTTCACATTAAATACAAAACATTTCAATTTCCTTAACAATTAGTGTGTTTTTTTTTTTAAAGAAATCATATCACTCTTATTAGAAACCCCTATATTTCTCCAGGCAACACCAATCAATAAAGCCACATAATTGCTCCAGTGTCAAGTTAGCGCAGCTTAGAATTTGTTTAAATTTGTTCCAAGTAAACAGTTATTTATGAAGCTGGCACGGCACAAATGTATTAAAAATGAGTTACTGGCCAAAATTTGCTCGTTTTAAATTTTGCAAACTTTAGCCACTACATTTAGATTTGGCACGTTAAAAATGTAAATTTGTCGGACTAAGGCTACGTGGTTTTGAAATGGTCACACTCATGCCTTATTCCGTGGCAACTTAAACAAAAATTTGGTCCTGGGCCAGATATATCCAGTGTTGCGCGTCTACGCATATTCCCGAATTATCTACAAGTTGGTGTCGAAAATAGCGTAGGCCATTTATTTTTGAGTAGACCGTGTCGAGAATTGGTAGAATACGAGTATGTAGACAATTCGTATACAATGTAGATAATAGTTTTTTTGTTGTTTTCTGTACAAAGCCGTCATCTTTTAGTTTTCCAGTTAAAATTGAATTTTTATTAAACTAATATAGGTGAGAATAAAATATCACTTCACTTCTGATTTTAACGTGTGTGTATTGAGCAACGTAGTTGGCGTTACTACAAAACTTATAGCGTGAATTAGATTTTTTGATTGATTTGACTGTTTTTGACTTTGTTTTGATCAAAAATAAACACACAAAAAGCTTTCGTACAGATAATGCGGGTTTCCAGACTAAAATTACCTGATACCTCCAGGTGGGAGTTTTTTAATGTAAGCGATATCCACTGCGCAAGTCAGATTACATTTGTCCGAAATATTCACCAATCGATTATCAATCATTATCACTGGAGTTATCTTTTTTAAAATAGGGAAAGTGTTGCATAGATAGATAAAACAGCAACAACTTCACCACCAACGTCAATCAGCCATTGCTTGGAATATCAAAAGGTTGGGTGATCACTTGGGAACATCATAGAAAAAAGTGAATATTGAAATGGAATGAAACCTCCTCCCCCCCCCCCACGACCAGTATACCCTATTCAGAAACCCTGGAAGCTGGCTAGGATTCGATGGGCCAATCATTCATTAATCCGTATTCAAAATGATTACGGAAACGAATACTAAAATAAATAATGCAACCTGGCACGAATGCACGAATCGAAAATGAAACTAGCAGAAACATTAAGGCTTAGGCAACTAGAGAAAGAAGAGCAATGAAATTCTCGGCCTCAGTGCAGTGAGATGGAAAAACCGTGGCGAAATAAACACAAGCGAAATTACTTAATATATTTTCAGGACGTGATGAAAAGGCGTGGGCACGTACATACACGAATTTAAACAAGCAAAGAAGGCACTAATGGAACAGAAACCCGCAGAATAATCGTAGAACCGTCGTATTTAATATTCAGACACACAAAAAATGATAAAAATTAATACAAGATGGAGATTTCAATGCAAAAAATTGGAAAATAAAAAACCGACCTGATGGGTAAATAAGCAATATAGACTCTGTGCGTAATAAAAATGGAGAACGATTCTTCGACTACTGCGACACAAACCAGATAATATATAGGCGGTGGCAGTAAATTTCCACATAAAAATATAATATACACATATGGTGGACATCACCTGAATGCAAAATAACGAACCAAACTGGTCACGTAAATAGAAAAAAAACTAGAAAGCCCCCAACAGACATTAAAAGATGCCGGTCACAAGAAACATATTCTACGAAGCCAAGCAGGCATTATTTTGTAGAGGAGCAACAATAAAAACAAATCTACGAAACCTATATCGAAACAGCCACAACCAACATACTCAAGAATACAGACGCAAACCCTCTCTGGATCAGTGATAAAACTTGGATGAAAATTTAAGATCGCCGGCAACTTATGTCGCAAATGTGCCAAAAAAATACGGGACGCGAAATCGTGAAAATGGTAAGGAGTGGCTGTAGGTAAAATACTGAAAACATTCTCTATTCAGCAGAAGAGACTACAGCAACCATCTTCTATAGCATTTCACTGACAGTCAACCCCGGAAATAAAGAATGGAAGGAGAAAGCATGGCTTCAGATCAAGGCGAAGTTTTACACCAAGCATACGCATCTTCATTGAGGCAGTCCAATGAATTGAATTTACCACTGCATCTTTTCTTCCTGGACTTCGAACGTTTGTTTGACCCAGTACGAAGGAACGCAGCATATGAAAGGCGGCACTTTGTGAAATAGAACCGAGTTCAATGACATGTACCGCATTATATGTATGTGCAGGGACAGAGATAACCGAGTACAATACAACGAACGGCCAACAAAGTGGATCATACTGTAAAAACCATGGAGGAAGCGTACTCTGGCCACTTCTATTCTTAGTTAGTAGTAATGGATATTATAGTCCTGAGAAAATTAGATAGCGCGGTGGGTTGAGGAACTCAATGATCTGAGTAACGAAGTACGCGGTTGATATATGCCCGCTAACACAGAAAATTGCTGACAGGCATTATAAAGTACGGAAGCTATCAGATTTAACCAAAGAAATTGGCCTCAAAATAAAAATCCGAGGAACCAGACGATGAGGCAAACACACAAATATCCACCAACCGTGATGAAATAGAACAATTCAATGAATTCATACACATTAGTTGTACTTTAGCGAAAACGGGTGGCACAGACGAAGTTATAAAGACACAAATCAACAAAGCCATCCAATTCTGGAACACATCTGTATATCCCGCAAACATCAAGCTAAAATTGCTTAATTCGTATGTGAAATCAGTGTTGCGAAACTTGGAAGCGTACACATACGATCAATAATAAAGTACAGTGGCACTATTCTGGTAATTCGCCGGGAATGGGGAACTGGGGAAAGATTTTATATGTAATTTTTATTTAAACATTTCTTTTCTATTTCTTTTTCAAAACAAAATTAAATGTGGAATAATTTTCCCTGCCAATTTAGATATGGAAAAATTATTTCCAATTTAGAAAAATTTACATCAAACTTTTCTCCTCAGCAGGCCGGAAAAAAAATATTTGAACAGAAATTACATATAAATTCTTTCCCCAGTTCCATATTCCCGGAGAATTACCAGAATAGTGCCACAGGTGTGTGAAAATGAATGCCTTAGGAGAGTACTGAAGTGCTTCTGGCCCAACCTAATAACAAATGTTGAGCTCCTTGAGATGGAATGCACACATTGAGGAAGTTGCAGAATGACATGACCAAAAGGGCTCTGAAATGGAACCAACAAAAGAGAAATAAAATCGGACGACCAGGTCTAACATGGAAACGAACGATGCTAAAAGAAGCAAAACAACTCGGAAAGCCGTGGGTTGAAATCAAAGCAATATAATCAGAGAAATAGATGGCCTTAGTAGATGGACTTGGTTAGTTTGGAGCTTGGTTTATTGGAGATAAATTGCAAAAATTCTTGCTTAAAATTTCAAGTAAGCCTTCGGTCATATTTTGTCATTTATTAGGATAATGAACCCGAGGAACTTCCACTCCTATGAACATTATTTGCCATTACTTGTTAAAGCAACATCGGTCAAATCTTTTGTGAACGTTCAATTTGCTATACACTAGCAAATCACCCTGGATCGCCGAGTCAACTATTCGACGTTTGGTGGTAAATTCAAGTAAACCGGTTCGATAAATATACACCATACGAGCGTGAGTCGGAAACCCCGAAGCAGTCAATTTCTCGTCGTTCAGAGGACCACGGCCTGTCTGGCTACTTCAACTTGGCGAATTTAGTATCAAGACTTTGGTATGCACCCATATAAAATTCACCTGACCCACTAATTTAAGGTAACCGACCATATACAACGCCGTATGTTTCTGTTTATGTTCTGGTGCAGTTGGAAGTTGACCGAAAAAATCATCTTTAGCGAGGAGACCCCTTTTTTGAGAATGGATATGTGAAGAAACAAAATTATCGGATTTGGGTCGAAACCAATCCACACGAATCCACACCAATCCACACCAATCCACCGGACAAGTGGTGTAGTGGTTAAAAAAGCTTCGGCACTTGGACCGGGAGGCGCTGGAATGGAATTTTCATCATCGATTAGGATCGGTGATGCTAATAAATACAACTAAGACCCTCTGATGGAGTGCAGAATTCCGTGTCACGCGCCGACCCTCCTTCCATGTCAATGTACAGGTTGACATGGAGCTTGCAATGTGCAGGTGGTATACTGTAGTTGTGTGAGTAGGTGAAGTAGGTGGGTTAATGATGTGGAGTGAATGAGTGGTATCACAATGGGCCTAAAAATTGGCCTAAGTGTGCAGTAAGCAACCACTGGAACCTAATGGTGCGGGTTTTGGTTTAGTGGAATCATTTTTCCGTACTTCTTCTAAAACGAAACTGGGATTGTCATAACCGTCACCGGTGTGAAGTTTTCAACATTTATCAAAAGTGTAGCTACACAAATTAACAAAAAACAAAAATGTAGATACACAATTTAACAAAAAGTGTAGAACTACATAAAAAATTGTGACAGGGTTGAATTTGTTATAATTTTCATTAAATATAATCTAATCTAATCCGCGGCATATCACTGCGACCTTTGGGGAATTTTTTTTTTTTGTTTAGTGTAAATGGAAATAATAAGATAAAAAGTGTAATCCGGGTCTTGTGGGTGTTTAAGGGCCATTAACACTTAATTCTAGAGATGACACCACAAATCTGAGTATAATTTCGGGACACCCCTTACAATTTGTGTTGATATGCGGCATATCTGTACGACCTTCGGGGCATTTTTTTAAATTATTATTGCCATTTACACTAAACAAAAAAAAAATTCCCCAAAGGTCGCAGTGATATGCCGCGGATTAGATTAGATTATATTTAGTGAAAATTATAACAAATTCAACCCTGTCACAATTTTTTATGTAGTTCTACACTTTTTGTTAAATTGTGTATCTACATTTTTGTTTTGTGTTAATTTGTGTAGCTACACTTCGATAAATGTTGAAAACTTCACACCGGTATAACTGTCAACAACGAGCTCTATACAGGTCGATGATAAGCAACTTTTTGTGGCCTAAACTGAATGATATGGATACCGACGAAATGTGGTTGAAACAGGATGGCGCTATGTGTCTCACAGAAAGTCATATTAAATAATTCGCGAAATGTGAATTTCACTAAGTTGCAATTGGAACAATTTTTTCAAATTTTCTCAAAAGTAATGCATAAATGGGACCATCTCAAAACCACATAATCTTAATGCGACAAATTTATACTTTTAATGTCCTAAATTTTAAGGTAATTTTTGTTGAAATACGAGTTCTATAGATAAAACGAAAGCATGGCTAAAATTTGCAAAATTTAGAATGAATTTTATGTTTATCAGAAAGCCATTTCTAATAAATTCTGGGCTGAGTCAACTTCACACAAGAGCATGATATGAAATTGCCTGATGAAATTTATTTATTTTCTGGGATAGAATCGTTGGATATAGGTTTTCGATATATATCGTTGGATATATATCGTTGGATATAGGTTTTCGAATGGGTATTAACATTTATAAGTCGGGCAATTGACATTGCGAATGAGTTCTGTAGGCTTTTATCTTGGCCAATTTATGACAAAGTAGAAATGCAAATATTTATTTCTGCGTATTGTTTCTGTGTACCCCTTAGCCAATTTATGATGAACCAGAGAAATCACAAAATGTTACTGTATTAGTAAGCGTTTAAAAGGCTCTTTTGATCCAGTCAATTATTGTAGTGTTCATTGTAGAAATTTTCACAATTTAAATCGATGCGGGAATTTTCATTATCGTCAGTTTTTTCGTGTCCGTCACGCCAGCCGGAACCATATCAGCCGGAACCAAATAAATATGGCACAATTAGCACGATGCGTTGAGCATCATTGTGCAATATATGCTTTTTCAGCCGGACCTTATAAATCCAGAAACATACGATTTTTCAGAGAAAACCTTACAAATTCAGCCGGAACCATACCCTCTACAGCCAATCTAACTATATCACAAGTAGCGCGGCGCATCATTTTGCTATATGCGCTTTTATTCAACCGGAACCGGATAATTCCAGACAGAATCTGATAGAGCCAGCCAGAACCATACTACAGCCAAACCAACTATGACACAAGTAGCACGATGCATTGTGCATCATTGTGCACTTTATGATTTTGTAGCCGAACCATATAATGCTATCCAGAACCATACAAATCCAGTCGAAACAAAATGTCTACATAAATAATTTTGGACTGTGGTTGCAGTGCAATTTGGACGATAGTGCAACATATAAGGTTTCCGGAACGATCAAAACGTTATGCACTACAATGCCAACACAACTAGAACCCGCAAAGCCAGCTGGAACCATATGAAGTCGGTGTGAACCATTCGGAGCAATAAACGAAAAGAACCTTGTTTGGTCATTGTGAACTAGCTAAAATTCCAACTAGATATGGTGGGTATTTTTAAAGAAATGCTCATGGGCGTTTAAACGGGCGGATGTCATATTTGATGATATTTTTATAAATGGCTATTGCGCATTCAGCACGTGTCAAGCAACGCTTACAGCGGAAACGTACGAACTTGAACTAAAGCGTATTAAGATTAAACACTTTGATGAAAACATAATTCATTATAAAAATAAGAGACGAATGGGATTGGATGAAACTAAAAAATACGCAAAAAATTGAAATATATATCAGCTTATAAGGTGCAAGCCGAACTAGGTAATGATTTAATGCAAGAAAATGATCCAGAGTCCGCACATTTACCGTCGAAAGGAGCATTACGCCAAATAAAGCACAAATTATCAGTAAAAGACCTGCCACATGTAGATCCAGCATATTCCCTGGCATTTTTAAAAAGTGGAATTTTAAAAAACCTTATTGGCGACATTGCACTTAACCCATTTAGCGTAACCTATTGTACGCCATTTCAGCAGAAATGGTGTCAAATAGAATCACAAAAAAGAAGAGTTGTTATAGGTAATTTTTAACTTAAATATTCGTTTATAACGAACTTTATTAAGAGAGATATATTTACTTTCAGCAATCGACGCAACTGGAATAGGTGTGAGAGCGCCGTTCTGGAGTAGCTTCTCAAATACCGGCGACCAAACGAAACACAAGGCTATTTATTTTTATTGTATTGTGGTTAGTGGGTAGAGAAAAGCATATATCAGTCTATCAAGTGATCTCCCAAAAACACAATTCTAATTTTATTAGATATTGGTTGCATCATTGGGCAGAAACGACCAGATTAAAAATACTTGATGATTCGGCGGCTTGTGCACAGGAATTTGCTCAAAGTAGCTCGATGAACAAGTACATCGCAGCTTGTATGGATGCTCTTCTAACAGGCAGCTTCCTTCCGCAAGCTTATTTAAGACTAGATCGTTCACATTTTGTCAAAGTATGTGATGCCGTTGCGGTTTTCATACGAATATTTTTGCTAATTTAATTACACGATTTAAATTTTTAGATATTGCATCGACTACCCGAATTTAGAACGCAGATCCACGCAAAAAATTACTGTTCAAAGCTGTATTTGGTTATCTAATTGTTTGTGACGATCTTGAGACATGTGAAAACGTCATTGTTAATTTAGAACTGTGAAACTCATAACCCTAATTATACTACAAAAACTATCAGTTTGAGTGATGATCACACTTATGATAAAGCAAGTGATATCGAAATTTTTGACTCGACAATACATGCAAATGATTCTTACAAAAATACATCAAGCTACCGGTAAGTTACGCAAACAATACCTACGATTATATACTCGTACTGTTCATATTGTCTGTTAATGCATTTTCAGATGGATTATGAGCCTTGCGAACTCAGCCGAAATTGACGATAACACGTCCTGTGTGGAAAATCTGTATTATGTGCCAGAATTACAGAAAAAAAATAATTTTTATTCTCTCTCGGATACCTTTATGGGGTAATTTAATGAGGACAAGTTTTGGGTCAACCAATTATGCCCCAACATCGAGCGGAGTTGGAAGCACCTTTAAAAATTTTAAATCTTTATCACGTAAGCATCCTTAAAATAGAAATTGAACCATATTCTACATAAGTATTTTATTGAAATCTATCAATTTAATTTAATTTTTCTCCGCCACCAACATATTCTGAATCTTATCCAGATTCCGTTCCTGGAAGCGTTGAATATTGATTAAAATTGGATAAATAATATACTTTAATTATTTTTTGTTTAGATTCGGGGAAAAACACACGCGTGGATGTGTTTGTCAAAAACCACGTGGAGACGTTGAACGGCATTTTTAAAATGGCTCTTGTTTCCCAAAAAAGCCGACGAAATAATGCGAATAAGACATCTTGGATGAGCGGACATCAATGAGTCAGAATTGTCGCTAATCGATTCAGATACGGTCATCGAAGTCAAAGTAAAAAGCTTGGAAGAATATTGGAAGGGACTAATCAAAAACAGCAACTCACAAAGCGTGTTGGAAATAAAAAAACGTAGAATCAAAACTTCCATATTGCAACCGCCAGATAGAAGCTGCAGGGAAAAATTCCAATTTTAAAAAATGGGCATATCAGTACATACAAAAGCGGCATAACCACTATCAATAGGTGTCCGTTTGATAGCATTTTTGCTATCTTTGCCGCATTATGTTCTGATGACAGGCAACTTCGAGATGAAATGTTCGGTCAAGCTAAAACTAGCAAATTTGCCGGATTTTTAGAAATTTTTTACAATTCCTCGTCAAACATCGGAATATTATCTGCGGAGATTTATGACGTTTTATAAAATCGGGCAACTATAGCTAAAACGAACGTGACACTTTCATTGATTGTAAATCATCAATTGGAGGATTTTTCCCAGATCTTTGCATTTTTAACGATGATGTACTTTCAGTGTCAATATTGAAAGAATTTGTGATAAATATAGAACTAAACTCGAAAGAAACTTGCCATTGCGCTTTCAACCGACATTGATGAACTGGATTTGAAAAATGTGAGCAACTCAATAAAGATAAATATTCGGGAATCTTATTGTAGCTGGGGCAGCTTACATAATGTAAATAAAGTATATAACAGTGTAATAACGCTGGAGGTCAAGCCGCTAGATCCACTAGAAAAACAGCAAAAGGTTGCTATAAATGACACCACGAGATCGTGGAATTTAGATGATAAATTTGCGCGGTGTAATTGAGTACGATAATTTAATTGAGCATTTCACTGCACATGCACTTAGAACCGGCTGCATATGGAAAACGTACGACGATTTGCAAAAGGCCGAGACCAACAGCAGCACTTCTCGAAAAATGCTTGCCTACATGTTGTTCTATTTACAAACACCCAAACCAAACAAAGTTCTTCTCTAAACGATGAAATACAAAACATAGTCAATAAATTATTAGAAAATAAAATATTATTTCCGTGAAATTTACGATTGTAAAGGGTGGTTAAATTTTAAGGGCCGACGTTGAATGTGAGCCACACCTAAACGTCAAGTTTTTTTCTGCATTTAATCTGACATTTCTCAATTTCAGACTAACTCAATTTGAACCATTGAAAGATACACAATCGAGCAACGCGTTAAAGTTATTCAGGCATATTATGAAAATGAGCGTTCAAATCAAAATGCATATCGTGCACTTCGTGATTTTTTCGGTCAATTTAATCGTCCAAATGTGCGTACAATCGGAAAAATCGTGCAAAAGTTTGAGCAAACCGGGTCTGTAGGAGATTTTAAAACACCAGTGCATGCTCGTACAGCTCGTACAGCAGAAAATATTGCTCCTGTTCGCGATAGTGTGGCTGAAGAACCGTCCACCTCAACTCGTCGTCGTGCCCAACAATTGCACCTCTCACGCTCGTCGTTAATGAACATTATGCATAAAGACTTGCATTTACACGCTTATAAGGTGCAATTGACTCAAGAAATAAAGCCTCTTGACCATTCCAAACGTCGTCAATGGTCAGAATGGTGGCAAGAAATGGCAACAGTGGATGATCAATTTTCGAACAAAATCATCTTCAGTGATGAGGCACATTTTCACCTCAGTGGATTCGTCAATAAGCAGAATTGCCGCATTTGGGCGAATCATAATCCAAGAGTGATTGTCGATAAACCAATGCACCCACAAAGAGTGACTGTTTGGTGCGGTTTATGGGCTGGCGGCATCATCGGGCCGTATTTTTTCCAAGATGAGGCCGGTCAGGCAGTTACTGTGAATGGTGTTCGCTATCGTGAGATGATAACGAACTTTTTATGGCCCGAATTGGAAGATATGGATGTGGACGATATGTGGTTTCAACAGGACGGTGCCACTTGCCACACAGCTAACGAAACAATGGCTCTATCCACAACTGGATAAGGTTGACCTACTCACCACAATGGCCAAGGAGTATTATTTGACTCAATATCTGGTGGCGGTCTGGTGTAATAAATTATTAAATGTGGTAAAATCGACCTTTAAATTAAAAATTTCAAACCTTTACCGTTCGGAGGAAATTCCGTGTAACCTGACTCAAAAATAATTTATTACACACCTGTATACGGTTGACCTACTCATTACAACAACCAAAGAGTAACATTAGACCCCATATCTGGTGGCGGTCTGGTGTAATCAATTATTAAAGGTGGTAAAATCGACCCTTAAATTACCTATTCGAGGCCTCTACCGTTGGGAGCCAATTCCGCGTTTCCTGACACAAAAATAATTTATTACACATCTGGATATGGCTTAACTACTCTCGACAAGACTTCTTGCAACATTTTTCCTAAAATCTTTCGGCAGTCTGGTGTAAAAAAATTTATTAAATTTGATTAAATTGACGTTTTTGAAATATGTAATCGTTTTGGGGTGAAATTTACCCTTAGGATAGTTATAGGGGTGGTCTTGAACTAACTTATTCAATGTAATTAATTTGTAACAAATCCTGGTTCAAGAACCATCCCGATATCACAGCTACATCAAAAGTTACAATTTTGGCGGTGCAGGTTTAATTGTAAGCTAAACCGACCACTCGTTCCTCGAAAACGGTAACTGTAATAAAATCGGGATTTGTTGTAATAAATTGTTTACGTGTAACAAATTATAGTACAGGTTTCATTGGGGCGGGCTAATTTGGTCGGTGCAGGTTAAGAGCACTTAATTTAGATTAGATAATTGTTCTATTTTAGTTTTTTCTGTGTAATAACTAAAAGTTTGGGCTGGGTTGTTAGACACTTGTACTGCTGATAAAATTTGTATAACTTGATGGAACATTTCAAGAAACAATAATTTTCGACATTGTCGACATATTTTCTAGATTGTCGATGCCCTTGTTTTAATTGTCTACATACATTGTATACGCGTGTAGAATATTAATTATCTACACTATGTACATTCAATACGACACAACACTGGTGCTATACATTGGTGATTTATAATGAACCCGATTGACGCGTTAAATTGACTTTTAAAATTGTTGACGTGTAAATAATAGCAATATAATTAATTCCATGTACTTGAAACGCCGCACGTCAGCTGTTCAATTATTTTGAATCAATAATCGCATTCAAAAATGTATACATTACGTACTTTTAAAATATGTTCTGAATTCATAACCATTACCCAATTAATCATTCATGAAGCACGACCCACGCAATTAACTGTTTTATTTACCTACCTTGTTGACTCGTCCAGAAAATAAAGAATGTAATTTCCATACTGTATAATTAAATGATTTCGCAATTTATGAGCCAAAAATCATTACAGCATCCAGCACATGCTTTTCACGTATTAAACAAAAACAAAAGAAAATATTAAAACAAACTTTTTGGTAAAATTTTCATCTCAATTAAAATAAAAATAAATTAATTTTCTTTTTTTTATTTTCATTAAAAATTTACAATTATAATTTTAAACTAAATAATTAATTATATATTAATTAATTATTGGTACTTTTTCTTTTTTTTTAATTAATACTCATTATTATTATTTACTTTTTGGGGAACAGCATAATTATGACACAATCATTATTTAATTTTTATTTTTATTTTTTTTTATTATTAAAATTCTACTTTGCATATTATATAAATATTTCTGTATGTTGATGCTGTGTTGCTGTTTATTTTTAATTTGACAACAATAATTAATTTAAAATTAAAAAAAAACTATAAATAATTTATTTCTGCTAAATAAATTGATTTTTTGTAAGGGTGGTCGTGTGGGAATATAATTTGTTATTTTTGTTTCTTTCAGGTTTTATAATTATTTATGCTATTTTGAATATTTATACGTAGATGGCTAACCTTTGAAGATTTGTGATTAGCAATTTTTTTTGTATTTTTTAATTTTTATTTAACAACAATAAACATCTATATATTTTATTTATTTATAATAACAAATATAATTTATTTTGTATATTTTATCGTTCCGTTTTATTTATTTCTGAATTCAACAATAAATTAATAAAAAATTAAATAGTTAAAAATTTATATAAAAATATTAGTGGGTCCATTTCTTTCTAGTTCAAATAAATTATTTTGCTGCGATCTGTAAATCCTCTGCAATTAAAACATTGTATAGGTTTACGTTTCCCAAAAAATCGTTAGAGGATCGATCATCGTAGTAAATGTGTCACAATTAACAAATTTTACATTTGTTAAGAGGTTGCTTGGATCGTTGCCACCACCAATGTAAGGCACGGATAACCACAAAAATTTGAAATGGACAACAATGGGTACGATAACGAGAGACTTACCAGTAAGCTGCGTCAGTAAGAAAATAAAAGAGATCTCTAGCGCTACTGATGAACATCCAGCTGAGATAATGATGGACAGTATTGTTAACTGTCCAACAATATCAATATAAAGCGATCTGTACAATCAATAGTTACAGAGCCAATTAAATTCCGTGAGATTAATATTCCAGAACATCTAAGAATAGTAAATGGCACTGAATATAACATTTATGGGCACTATTAAGTCCATGGCTGATGGATGGAACATTTGACATTGTTTCTTGCATATTTGACAGCGTTATCGATGACGCCAAAGTCGTGCAAAAGTTTTGACGAAACGATATACCAAATAGTAAACGTTATCTGAACTGGCTGAAGTTGAGAGGGTTTGTTGAAACAATATCAACATGTGCAATTAACGACACATGTGGAATATTTTATATTGCAGCGTATTCAACAATTTTTTTTTTGTATATAACATTCTTAAGTAAGCAATTTTTATGTATAAAAACCTGATTTATTGATGTAATAAAATAGAATTTAAAATCATATTACAACAGTCAGTTTAGTTCTCGCCGCGAATATTTGGAGCTCACCGGTGGTAAACCAAATAATCACTTAAACATACGAAATCTAGGCAGAGGGCGAATTTTACATTGTCCCTCGACCGAACAAATAACTGAATTGGCGTAAGTAGATATTACAACACTAGCCAGAAACTACGGAAAAGACGCAGGTAGTCGAAAAACAAAACTCAATGTCTCGCCACAGACGACGAGATAATATCAAGGAATCCGACAATTAAGCAGGATGATCCTTATTGCGGAAGTTTACGACAAACTAATGGTCGACATGCGTAGCCGATTAAATTATGGGCGACCAATAACACCGCCAGCAACAGGTTCGGCTCAACAGTTATCACACAACAACCAAAATTAGTTAAAAGGCAAGATGTGCTGATGAAAAACATATGTACCAGAAAACACAAGCCATCGAGCAAGCGACAACGACAATAGTCCAATGGAATACCTCAAGTTAAAAACCGAGCAATTATCCAGAGAAATGGAAGTTATTGATAAATTACACATAAAAATTCTAGTGGAAATACCAGAGGAACAACAAACAAGAAAATACTTCCAAGTAGGCTACTACGAAATTCTTAAAGATAGAGTAGACAAGCTGATAATTAGATTACAACGCAAACAGAGACGTCGAACCATTCTGAAGGAGATAGAGCTATCAACCGTTTATGGAGATTATGAGCATTGGAGCTCCTTAGTGTGCCAGAGTTGGGAATTAAAGGCGAAACGTGCTACAATTAATTTAAATTAATTTTAATCATATCGCATTACACCAAAATCAATTTGGTAGTTCTCCCTGTCAGACTAGCAAAATCTAGGGATAACTTAGTTCTTATACAAAAACCGCTACTAAAAATATTAACAGAAATTATGAACTTAGAGCGAACGGGTATTGAATCATATTCTGGGGTAAATCCGGGAATATTAGATCAAGCATTCTTCTGAAAAGTAAGAAACAAAAATTTACTCCTACCTTCTACTCGATATACTGACGGTAACATATTGGCGATTTGTCTAGAGGTAAGCATCGTTACTACAAGATCTGGCTGATATAAGTGTATGTGTGTAAGTGTAAGTGTATAAGTGTGCAATATGGTTGTCAATGGAATTTGCGGCCTACCAGAAAATATGTAGAAGAGCCGACAATAAAATTAAAATTAGTAGAAAGGCTCTGGTTTGGAATTTCTATAAGGAGAGCCTCAAAATAATTTTTTCTAGTAGCATCATGATTCTAGTGGAATTTGATTTCAAAACTGACGTAATCATGGGAATAAAAATCTTTAAATAATTTTTTCCGAAAGAATGATTTTTGATATTTGATGATCCCTTAATCATTTAATTGTCTCCAATAATATTCGTGTTTTCATATATTGTAATACTTGAGGTAAACCGCTTGCACCATAAGTTCCCGAAATGTTCGAATTACACGGTGTCTCAAAAAAATGTACTAACACTTCGAATGACGAGAAAAACTTTATTTATGAACATAGAGGGAAGTTGAAGTGCTATAAGTAGAGAAGACAAATGTAATTGAAGAATCATGTACGCTGATAACGCGCACCAAGGGATTCGCAAACATCACGAAACAAAGTCATTTGGAATATCGCGACATTGTCTTTCAATTTCCAATTTCAATACATCAATTGTTCTTGGTTTGGTGATCATAAATTTGGTGGGGATCGAAGGAGTATTTCCTGCACCTGTTCTTCTTTTCCAGGGCTCGTAGATGTGTCCGTGGTCGTCAAAAACGTTTCTCGTTGACGTTGTGAACGGTTCCATCTTCCGGAGGACAAACTTCTTCTCTTCAAAGCTAAGTTGAGTTTTGCCATGCTGTAACATTAATTAAACCTGCAAAAGCACAAGTGTTAGTACAACTTTTGGGACACCCTGCATTATAGCAATTCAGTTTCATTCAAATAAATTATGCACCTCATCACAGTAATCCATTGCAAAATCTACTCAATATCGAAATAATTTTATTTCGATGAATTGTCAAATCTCCATAGTAAATTGCTTGTGTGAAGATACAATTCATCGAAAAAAAATCATAATAACTAAAATGCCCTAATTGTTGGCTCAAATTTGGGTATGTCCAAGCAATTTCGCTTGGATCAGATGGAACTGAGTTTGTATCATGAAAAAAAGATTTCAATGTGAGTCCCGAAAGCTGATTTGTAAAATGGCAATTTGAATGAAACCAACTTAAAAAACAAGTTCGTGTGAGAACTATTTGCATAAAACTATATTTCCGTATGTGAAAGGCCCCCCCTCCCCCCTTTAAATAGGGGTATGGTTTATACAATTTAAATTGAAAGTCAATATGATCGGATGATCGGATGTGATTCCACTATAGTAACGAAGGTGAAACGAACAAAGGCATTTCTACACCGATTTGGATGGCCTCAGTTTGACAGACGAAAATAAGATTATTTCAATATGAATTTTGCACCTGTGTGTATTATGAAAATGTGATTTCAGATGAGGTGCCCGATGTGGTTTATGAATGTAGCCTATTTTTTAAAACTAGGCCATTTATAATCCGATTTGGAAAAATCTCTGTATGTTTGAAATTCGGTTTCCAATACGAGATTTACGTGTGATTCTCAACAATATCCTAATTAAACCGATAATTTCCCCCACTAAAAATTATTGTACTATAATATAATTCTGATCTATATACAAAATATAGAATTAAATAGTGTAGTATTCATGATGCGACCAGTTATGGAGTAACAAAACCCTCAAATAGTTTTGGCTTTTATATTTTAACAAAACCAATTAATAAAATGGTTTCAGAGAACTGCCGAACTCGACATATTTATGCCTAACAATGTTTTAATAATGTCACTTGTGCTTCATTTTAATGGTGTCGTATGAAAATATTTTTTAATATTTAAATTTCGACAGTTTATACACATCACAAAAAATAATTTATTTGAACTAAAAATCAATAATAATAGGATTAATTATAACAAAAGTAAATTTTATAACAGCTGTATAACAGTTTTGGTTTGAATCTTAATTAAATATAACAAACATTTAAAAAATAAAAATCTCTGCATATTTTTGTACAATTTTAATACTGCCATCTATATCTTAACATAAAATATATATATTTATAGTTTGAGGATTTGCTTAAAAAATAGGGGAATATAAAAAATAAGGATTTGGTATTTATTTGGTCTAAAGATATGGTATAAGGATAAAAAAAAATTGTATACCTCCTTTCGTTCTCTTTATATTTTTTTAAATATTTTCTCTCTATATAAACTATATTTCTACATTTTAATAATCCTTGTATATATTTAGTTTGTGGTAAAAGGATAGTCTCTAAATAATCACAGCTACATTTATTATGTTTGCCTTACGAACTAAGTTAAAATAGTTTTTTAATACATTTTGAACGTTTCATTAAGCCTCTCTATTTAATATTTTATCAGGATATTTTGAAGTTAAAATATAAAGGGGAATAAGGAAATCTATAATTTGGTATAAAGCAATATTTTTGGAAGAGATAAAGGCAGGGGAAGGGGAATTTACAACATTTTTAAAGCAGGGTAGTATTGCTTTTGGATATGATTGTACAGACTTGCCTAAAAAGTGAACATAAATACAGTTCTGAAATATTTACTGCACCAGAGAAGGTTAACAAAAAAAAGTGAAATATAAAAGGATAGTATTTTCAGTAACAATCGTATACAAATTCCATTAAGTCACGGCCGAGGAGCCTCATAATATAAACATTTTCAATTTCACTTGACACATTCGCATTTGAATTAATAATTTTGATTTTTTTAATAACACCCTGTAATCTAATCTATATTCATATGTAATAATGCATAAAACACCATTCTGGAAGATAATAAATCTGCCCCCTTGTATTTATAAACCCTACATAACCCGTTACATACAAATTTTAATCAATTCCGATATGAAAGTAACAAAATTATTGTTTGGCGGAGTTTGGAGTGGGGAGGCTAATTGGATAGGTACATAGCATGCATAATATACAACATTATTTGTTTTATAGTACATAATACAACAACAATTATTTGTTAATTTAGTTTATAAATAATTTACAATTTATAGTTGTTTTGTTACGTCAGTTTATCTTAAATAAATATTTTTGTCTTATAAACGAATAAAAAAAATTTTGGATTTTTTAAAAATTCAATTGACATTTTTAGTATGATTAGTTTCATAAAAAATAATTTAAGTTCAACCCTGTTTCATAATATCTTTTTACTATTTAAAATGTTCGTAATCAAATTGTTCAACAGCCTTCTAGGTTTAATTTTGTTAAATAAAAAAAACCATTGTGAATTGTCAAAATCTGGCCAGCCGCTGGCGCTTTGGTATTACCAGTTCTAGACGACCGTTCTGCTATCTTCACATCGTATTTTATCATATCATTAATTCGCTTTCGACTGATTCGCTACTCGAAATTATGAACACTTTAGACGACGATTAGCAGCTAGGTTTAACTCTTCATGAAATACAGGTAGAATGTTTGATTTGTGGCCCATATAATTCTAACGTCAGTTGTAAAGGTTTACTGTGGGAAACTTTAAAACAGGAATGTTCGAATTCATCAAAGCTACCGGGTCACAGCTATGGCGTTGTCGACTTCAAAGATTGAACGGTTGTTTTTATGAGGACAACGAGGTAGATTAAACCCTATATCGCTTCCGAATATTGAATCAACTGCTTGAACTACGTCGAGAAGAATATGCTCAAATAAAACTTAGTTGTTCCTAGTTCTACTGTTTATACTTTGACTAGTGTTGTAAACTCGAATGCATCGCCAAAATCCCGTCAGGGCGAGAGGGTCAAAAACATTTATCTAAACTTCCAAGTGTTCAGGTCAACGTATCAGCTATGACCATACCTCCTCCTCCAGGAAAATGCGACTCGTTCTATCCATAGAACTTAGAAACTGGTACTACTTGACACATAATCCATGAGTGGTAATAAAATGTTCCCCGAACGTTATTCCATCACATGCCAACCTACAGAAGTTCATGGCTTTCGCTTCAGAATTAAATCATTAGCCATACAAGAAGCGAGACCGCCGTTTCGAGAGAGCTTCAGGAAATTTAACGTTCCCTCTAATTTCTTAGACTGTTAAAACCGCCGAGACTTGGGACATCGCTATCAAGACTGAGCCTTGCCACCGCAACGAATATTTTGCTATATGGTTGTGGTAAAAGCAGAACAATCAAGCTCCAATGTTCTCAATATAAGAAAACTGGGTACAATCGGAAAAAGCTTAGCCTCTTCAAATAGTTTGGTATAAGTAAGTTTTTTATCTGGTGCCAAACTTTCCGGTCTACGTTAATTCAAACCAACTTAACCTTACCTTGCAGAGGAAAAACTGGTAACAACTAATCAAATAAATATCATGCATAGATTTGCCGCAAGGGTAACATTACCCTCTGAAGTTAAAATGCCTAATTCCGTACCATCTAAAATCAATATAGACAACTACGAGTTATTCGCTATTTTAATCTTCGGAAAGCTCGGTGACGAAACCATCTTACCAGGCCCGAACGATCCTCGTCCGTATATAATAATAAACTTATCCGAATTCGACATTCGAGGTCTGCTGGATAGTGGGGTATCGTAGTATTCTCGGACACCATTCGCTAAATTTTCTCAAAAATGTTTGTCTGCCATATAAAAAATTAACTTCTGAACTACAAAGGCATCTGTGATGCACAACGGACAGCGCAACGATATTTGTTTTTATTTGATTCCCACATTGCATGGCCAGTTATACCTATAGGGAAAGATTTTTAGAATGCTTTCAACATCGCTTCTCATCTGATAGATTCCATAGATACTACTTGCTTTGACGATACTGAAAAACATTTGCTATCTTTGCTGTTGCTATAACAGCATCTTGATCGAATGATCTCCGATTACCCATCGTTCGAACCTCAAAAACTTGGCCGTACCAGTTTAATAATACACCAAATCGATGTTGACAATATTATTCTTATAAAACAGCGCCACTACTCAGTTTCGCCAGCCGTTCAAGAGCTAATTTATAAGTACTCGTTCGGATGCTTGAAATGGGAGTTATCGAAGAAAGCTTCAGTGCGTGGTCTTTTCCAATTGCTTAAGTCTGAAGACCTAATAAAGTTAGATTTTGTTTAGATTTGGAAAAGATCAGTGCTGTGACGATAAAAAACGCGTATAAAGTTCTTCTAATTAATGTTATACTTGGCTGCTTAAATGATACCACCGTCATTTCCCGCATTGGCTTCAAAAATGCTTTTTGGCAAATTTCCTAGAATAAAAAGTCGTGAGACCAAACTGCCTTCACGGTTTCAGGTCGCCCACTTTCTATTTTCGGGCCATGCCGTTTGAGCAATGCAACTCTCTCCAAACTATTTATCAAAAAATGGATAAAATCGTGCCATACTCTCCACATATGAAAATATTTATATATCTCGACGATTTGCTCGTAACTTCTTCAATTGCAAAACAACTCGCTTTATTGGATCTTGTTGGGCAACGCTTAAAACAAGCTGGTTTGACTATCAATATTACAAAAACCAAATTCTTCATGGGGACTAAAGACGGATCTGGATAAAACAGAGCCGTCGGTTTTTACGCATGGCCGGATGGCATCAGCGGTTTATTCAAAATTACGCATAAATTACCACCTCGATCACAAATTTGTTCAAGCAACGCTCAAAATTTATCTGGACTCATGAAGCACAACTTGCGTTTGAAAAGCTTAAATGTCTCCAAACTACAGAACTCATTCTGGGTTATGCCTTTAAATTTGTGGCCGTTAGTGTACTATATCAAACGGATGAAGAGAACACCGGACGACCAATAACGTTTGTGAGCAAAAAGTTATTCCAGCACAATCTAATACTTGAACCACAAAGCTAGAGTGTTTAGCGGCCGTCCTATCGATGAAAGAGTTCCGTCCTTCTATAGAAGGCTATCGCTTTCTAACGATCACAGACCGTTCTAGTCTCAAATGGTTGACTCCTGCACCCTGGCTTAAACGGGAGATTTTCAATCATTTGACTTTGAAATTCAGCACCAACGCGGTTCTGAAAATGTAATACCGGACAACCTCTGATGAATAGTGAATATACACCAGCATTAATTTCAGAAGTATTATTTGGATGCGTGGCGTTCAACGACTCTGATTACATGTAACTCCGTAATAAATTAGTAACGGATCCTTCTCGATATTCGGTGCTTAAGATCAAAAGTGATCGAATTTTTATTAAAGTTCATGGAAAGTATGGACATCTAACAGCAAGACAGAGGGCATAATAAAAAAAATCGCAAGAAACCTTTGTCAGCACAGCGAGGTGTAACTGGTACGCGAACAATTTAGAATGCATACGTCTTCCTCACTACCGGGATGCGTAAAAAAATTTAAAAATTTTGTTGTTAACTGTCCTGTAAGGAGAATGTCGAGAAGCGCCAAAACTCAGCTAACGATCTTCGCATAAAGACCATTACAACTGATATATGTCGATTTAATGGGTCCATATCCAAGACCTCGGATGTCTTCCTTACTAGAGGCCCGGGATGCTTAAAAAAATTTAAAAATTTTGTAGTGAACTGTCTTGTACGGAAAATGTCAAAAAGCGCGAACCTCTTTAGGTCGATCTTCGTATAAAGACCATTACAACTATTATACGTCGATTTAATGGGCCCATATCCAAGATCTCGGATGATAATTACGTTTGTGTTAGTCGTGATGAGTCCTGATCAGTTTAATAAATTCGTCTTACTAGAACCCTTATGCCCTAGTACCGCACATAAAATCATAATAAAATCATTTCATATTTACGAAATGAAGTTTCTTGGTGCTTGGAATACCAGAACAGATCCATTCTGATAATGAACCACAATTTGTTAGCAAGGCCTACCTATCTTCAGTTATTGAGTTAATATACAACACTGTAAAACTGTTCTTTATTCCCCTCAGGCAAATCATCTGAACACGTAAACAGGTCAGTATAGCTGCAATTCGAGCCTACACGAAAAACGACCATAAAACTAAGTGACTAAGGTGATCGAAGGTTTAAACGATCAAAAGATGTCAGGTACATTGTCAAAATGCCGATCCACAAAACAACTGCCATCACTAGGGTTTGAAACCTATGGCACCAGAAAGATTTATACAATTGGAGAAGCAGCTGATTAGAAACAATAAATTAGCAACGCCATACAGAAAATTTATGAAAAATTATGAAGATCTCGGTCAAATGCCATGCTGTTAAAAAAGTGTCAAGCACTACAACAAAATTGAGAGTAGTCTTTCATGTCATTGAGGAAATGACCAATGACAAATCATTAAATGACAAAATGCACGTCAGACCGAAATTAATGCAGGACAATTTCATGAGATGGCGGAAACACAAATACGTCTTACGAAGAGGACAGAAACATCCACTGAACTGCTCCTACGTGACGGTTTTAATCTAAGGAAGTGGTCAAGCAACAACGAAAAACTACAAACCAACGAAATTCAGAGCACAGATGCATATAAGATTGAAATTGATCAATCAATCAAAGCTTTTGGGCTCTATTGAAAACCAAAACACTCTTTGAGTTTATCATAGAACTCCCTGAACATATTGGCCCAGTAACAAAGCTGAATGTTCTTGCCACGACGGCGAAGCTATTTGTTCCGTTATGATGACAACCACAAGTAATAATAACGCCAAAAATTATGTATTTTGTATTTATTTATTACGAACTTATCACAAGCAAACTAGCAAACTAACCATTGTAGTTTCATCAACGAATAAGCCTTGTTAGGTTAGTAAGTGGATTGCTTGCTCTGTTAATCCGGGGTTCGATTCCTGGTGGTGACCAGTAAAAAAGGTACGACTGGGTGTTTTAACGTGTTATAAGTTATTTAAATGTGTTCCATTTTCAGATTTACAGTCATAGTAGTTACCGCTTTGTCCTTAACATTTTAAAGTTACAATATGGACAGAATTCACAGTTGGATTATTTGTAGAGTTTCATGGATTTAGTGACGCATCGGAAGAAGCATATACCGCTTGTGTTAGAGCCTCATATCAGCTATAACCACGAAGAAGCTTAAAGTAACGTTACCACAACTGGAACTAAATGAATCGCGTTTAGAGGAATAACACTACGGAGAAGCAGCAAGACAGTTAGCAAACATTAGGAACACAAGAGGCCCGACTTACACATTAATTATTCCTTTAAGGAGGACCTACAAAAATACAAAAAAGAGTTGAGGAAGGCACACAGGGGTCTTGGAGACTCTTCTGTTGTAGAGAGGAGGAGGTCTCTGAAACTTCTCGCCTTAGGAAAACTCTATCTACTAACCCAGCCAGTCCTAGTTATTTAATGAGACCGGACCGGTCATGGACAGCTTCAAGGGCGGAATCATTGGAGCTTCCCATGGAGACCCATTTTCTGGGAAGCTTTGATGACACAATGGAACCTGGGGCTCATCGAGGAATACCTTCAATAAATATGAAGAGGATCGTTGACGGGGAACGAATCCTGTGGGCGCTGAACAGTTTTAACCATTATAAATCGGCGAGCCCGGATCGGATTATACCAGCAGAGATCCAAAGAAACTCGGCAGTCATCCTCCTGGATGGAGGTTATCTCCGGTGTGGGGGGAGGGGGGAACTTGTCTATATTCCTAAGAAATGGAAGGAGGTCGGAGTAGTCTTTATCCTGAAATCGGGAATGAGCTTACTTGCTTGTCCAAAGGGCCTCCCCGCAGGGAGATGTAATGTTCCCCTTTCTTTGGAGTGTAGTGATGAATGGATTACTGTTGGAACTTGAGAGAGAGGAGATCGGGGTGGTATCGTATGCAAATGATGTAGCTATAACTGTCTCAGGCAAATATCTGGATACGATTAGGGATGCTATGCAGAATGCACTCCTGACCGTTACGAAATGGACCAGCAAATGTGGATTAGGAGTCAACCCTTCCAAGACGGAGCTGGTACTATTTACTAAGAAATATAAAATTGCGGTAGTTAGCCCCGCTACCATGAACGGCATTTGACTGATTTTTGCTGACAGAGCAAGATTTTTGGGCTTAATTTTGGACAGTGAGCTCAGCTGGAAGCCTAACATTATGGAAAGGGTGGATAAGGCTCATGTAAACGTTTACTCGTGTAGGAACGCTATAGGTAAGAGATGGGATTTGAAACCGGAACTGCTACACTGGCTCAATTCCGCAGTGGTAAGACTGTGTTGATGTACGGGGTGGGGTATGATGGAGAAGGTGTAAAGAACGGCCTGCATGCTTATAAGCGGGGCGCTTAGGACAACACCTACATGCGTTTTAGAGGCTATGTTCCTTTAAATTGTTTCCAATTTTTAGATGTCATTCATTTTAAATCCTATCGACAAACTGACCCAGAAGTATTTACATGAGTAAAAACCAAAGCTCTACGCTCTACCGAACGAATCTCTGTTGATTGTTGTATGGCAAGTAAAACGAATGAATGCTAAAAACGTTTCTAAAGGAATGCCAAGATTGACATCAATTGGTAATATTTGAAGACAACTACTTTAGTATCGAAACTATGTAGTATTACAAATAAACACATTTTATATTCAGTAATCAAAATAAGACAAACTGCAGTGACCTGATCCATGTAATTCGAATATTCTCTATACTTCATCGTAGATATCCACAAAAATTCCAGCTAATCAACTTCATTACAAACCTAAAATCTAGGAATGTGAAATGAATATCAAACGAGTCAGTCAAATATGAAAGAGCCTTAACTAGCGAGGGATTGTAGATACACCACCATCTCATATAATTGAGTAACGGAAAAAAGAAACCGTTACTTCTCCAGGATTTCCAAAGTTCTACTCAGAGGAGGAATCCGACAGATTCGACCAGAACTGAATGAAGTAAATTCTTCGCTGTGTGAGGTCCTGAAGCGCCTTTATTGTTGACGAGTTATCAAAGGTGTATTGCGAAATATATGGTAACTGCCCTACTCTGTATGCTTATTATCATCACACAGGGTATTTGTTTACAAAAATGAAAATCTGCCACAGTTCATAAAACGTCTACAATTTGTCCTTCAATTTTAATGGGTAAATGGAAAACTGACCTGTAAGCAATTAGTCGATCGGCAAGCAGTCGATTGCGATGTTAGGTGAAAATATTTTTAAATTACGTTCCTTTTCAGGTAAACGTGATACAAAAGATTGGTTTGCTAGACATTAAAGTGTGCGAAAGCCCGTTAGTATTGCGCTACCAAATTCCATATAAATAATCATTCCGTTATTCAAGTAAACCTAACCGGCACTCGAATTGCAAATTCGATTTGTGGTTTACTAAATTTCAGTTCGCAGTTTTTTAATATGAAAAAGCAATTCTTTAAATTAAACACAATATCGACAAATAAAGACAAAGACTGAAAGAAAACTTTGAAACGAACATTTTAAATCAAATCCTAAATTAAAAATTTTAAATAAACCGTTAACAATAAAAAATAATATGCCCACCGTTCATCCAATCTTGACCAAATCATAGAGAAATAAACATATAAGAGGTCTCACGTAGTGTAAATTGTATATGCTACTTTTCCTTGCGAGGTTAATCTTAGTTTATAATTTGAACACATAAACTTATAATTTTTATATATTTATCCGATAAATAGAAACCTTATAAGGATATTGTGAGGTTAATATAAGTTTCAAAAAGTAAAATAGATTTACCTCGAAGTTTTCCTCCAAGACCAAATTTGACACTTATATTTGGGGGCCGAAAATTTGTTGGCTTTACGAGTATATAAACGAATTTGAATATTTAATCAAAATTGGTACAGTTGCGAGTCTAGTAAAATACATTTAATAAAAATAAATACAAATATTTATCAACAACATTTACTTAGGTATGTTAACAATGACTTAAGCGATACACAACACTAACTTAAAAATTATCACCTATAGACAGAGTTATGCACTTAGGTAGAATCAACATTTTTATATTATTTAAACTATTATATATATGTATATGTATATATATATAATTTAAAAAATTGTGGTGGGGATATATGTCCATTTAAATTTTGTTTTTAACACATTTTAATTGCTTAATAATCAATAATAATTCGTCGACTTAATTAAAAAAATTATAAAATTTATAAACAAAACTTAAATTGGTTTACACTTGGCGCACCACGAAGACGACATCTTCGGCGCCTTTTTCACATTAGACTAAATTGCTAATACTCATTTTACATAATACTAATAATTTGTTTTATTTAAGGTACATTTTGTTAATTTTTAAATTTTTATTCTATCGAAAAGCTCGTAAAAGCTCTTCCACTAATATTATTGGTACATCTATATACTTTTCGATTTATCGGTCTCTTTTGTCTGGATAGAGATTCATTTATGTTGTTTTTGGGTGTAAAAATAAAAACATTTATAAATAATTTATTAATATAAAATTAATTTTATACGAAATACGATTGGACCGTGCATTTACGGTATTCAGCCAATTTGTTATCCGTGTTCGTGGAACCGAAGCACTTTGTTCCGCACGTTCGCTTAATTTAATTTTACTTTAATGCGGTTGACTAACTACAATTTTTTATTTAATGCAAATTGTTGTTGTAATAGTTTTATAACGAATTCCGAAACAAGTTTGCGACTTGTTTCAATTGCATAAGTATTAGTGATATTACCTGTATAAGACGAAATACGAGTTAACCTCGAAAAATTGGTACAAAAAACATACCCATCGTAACAATCGAATATTTGAAATGTCCATAAAAATAGCAAATAGATAAAAGAGCATCTCAATTTTACAAAAATACACAACCGGCCTAAGCGGATCGTCAGGGTGCCTCATTTAGGCCCGTTCATTTTATAGTAAGAACGAAAGAGTCCGAAAATGGAAATTCTGTGGAGCAAATTCTGGAGATTTTGGCACATAGCCACATACATAGTGCAATAGATTAAAGCCGTTCAATGTAGCGCATTTTTGCGAAATTGAACGGGTTTAATCTATTGCACTATGTATGAGGCTATGTGCCAAAATCTCCAGGACTTGCTCCACAGAATTTCCATTTTCGGACTTTCTCGTTCTAATTATGATAAAATGAACGGACAGTTCGTTTGACAGTCTTTTGAAATTAAATAAAATGTAAAATCAAAACCTTGTCATTTCGTTTTATACAGGGTTAACTAACTAATACATATAAAGGAAAATCTGGCTTAGTGAAAATTTCTCATGATCCATCCGATTCGAAAAATTTTTACTAAAAATTTTACTAACAGTTCGTAAAGAAATTAGTAAAATTTTCTCGGACATACCCTTACTGACATTAAATAAAGTGGTTAAGTGACGGGATTTCGTTACCAAGGTCAAGCAACCATTGCCTGAGTTAGTACAAATTTGGGTGACTTTGGGAACTTCATAGAAGAAAGTGAATAATGGAATGGAGCGAGATCTACCGCCCTTGGTCTTGCCGGCACATCTTACTCAACAGCTCTGAGAGCTGGCTGAAAAATGATTATAGAAACGAACAGTAGAAACAATACAAGCCGGTAACCACAAATACCGACGCTTGGTTGGCGTATATGGCCACGTATCGGAAATTGTAACATGTTCACAAAACATCAAGACTAAAACGATTAGATAAAGAAATGAAACGTTACTAAATCGGTATTCTCGGCATCAGTGAAACAGATGTAGTAGAGCAAAGGAAATTACTTGAAATTCCTTGAACGGAATAACACACAAGAACCAGGCGTAGGCATATTAACAATAGCTAAAGTAAAGAAGTCACTAATAATGGAAACTAATATGAATGGAAACTACAGGGTGGCTGATGAAAGCTGCTAAAAAAAAAAATTAATAATTTTTTTTTCTATGTAATCAATCTGTTCCGATTGCTTTTATTTTATAGATTGATTTTAAAATTGAATGAAAATGGAGATTTGGGACACTGAGAAAAGAATATGGATTGTCCGCCGCTATCACCCATTGGAGTCCATAGTTTCGGTACAAAGAGAATATAGGCGCACGCTTAGCGGCACTCCTCCTAGCAGATGGACTATAATGAGCCTCGTAAACAATTTTGCTGAGCATGGGTCAATCGCAATAAATCCTTATCATCGAAACCCTTCAGTTCGGACGCAGGAAACTATCGCTGCTGTAGCTGCTGCCCTACAAGACAATCCCATAGAGTTTCGACAAAGAGCTTATCTGCTCAAATGAGTATCAGCAAACAGTCACTGCAGACAATTATGCACAAAGATTTGAACTTATTCCCTTATAAAATTTCCAATAACAAACAAACTCAATGCAGCAGACTTGCCGATTCGCTTGGAATTTTGACAGAAGATCCTGCAAATGGTGGAAGAGGGCGAAAACGTCGAATATGGAGTGATTCTAACCCACAGATACTCCATGAGGCGGAATTACATCCACTTCGCGTGGTGTGGTGTGGTGTGCAGTTTCATCAAAGTGCATTGTGGGGACTTACTTTTTCGAAGAGAACGGTGTTACTGTTACGGTCACTGCAGACCGTTACTTAAAAATGTTGAAAGAGTGTTTTTATCCAGAACTACGCTGAAAGAGAATCACATTCAACTCTTTGTGGGTTCAACAAGATGGTGCAACTCCTCACACAGCCCGGCCAGTTATGACAGAATTGCAGCAAAAATTCCCCAATAAGCTGATTTCAAGAAACTCCACATTCCGTTGGCCCCCCAGATCTCCTGACCTTACTACGCCTGCTTTTTTCTTGTGGGGTAATTGCAAACAGGAAGTTTACAAAACAAAACCAACAAATTTGAACGATAATTGAGGCAATTCCCGCTGCAACTCTTCATTCAGTAATGAATAATTTTTTGCTGAGATGTCACACATACGTCCAAGTGTGTAGTGGCCATTTAAGTTCCATTATTTTTAAAACCAATTAAGAAAACTTAATAAAAATGAATTAACTTTCAAATGAATCGAGAAAAAATAAATTACGTGAATTAATCAAAAAGTTATTTGAGTTTCTTAATGTGGCAATATTCATCAGACACCCTGTAGTTAATAGCAGCATAATCGTGGCTAGATTCCATTCAAAAATACGAAACACAACCATAATTATATGATCAGTCCTATGAACAACTTCAATCCACAATAGCAATGACACACAGTATCGAAGCCATTAACATACGAGGAGATTTTAAAGCAAAAATGAGAGCCGAATCGGGTACCGAACAACCATCATGGTAAACAAGCATTAGACTCTATGCAGAATAATAATGGAGAACGACTCAATGGGAGGCAGTAGATTTTCACACAAAAATATAAACAAATACACATGGACAACCCTGATATTAGAACAAGGAACCAAATAGGTCACGTAATGATCAACAAGAAATTTCTAACGACGTTATAAGATATCGGAGCAATGAGAGGTGCAGAAATTCACAAAGACCACCAACCCGTTATTTCAGTTTATGGTCTGCCACTGTAAAATGTATCAAGGTAAATCGAGAAAATTTAACACCGACAGATTAACTATGCCAGCACAAGAATCACATTCTGCGAAGCAGACGAAAATCCTGGATCAGTGAGTAGTATCCCTGGTAGGTAAATGAAGAATGCCGATAACTCAAGTCAAAAATAAGTCGTTTGAAATATTAAAATCAGCGTTAACAAGTAAAGCTTTGGGTTCTACGCTGTTGAAGATCAAACACAGGTGGTAGCTGATGCCAGGAAAAGACGGACTAAGAATTAGAGCATATGGGCACCGTAGTCTATCGGAACGGGAACAAAAGTATCATATTACTGAAAGAGGAGCAAGGGCATTAGTGTGGAATTTGACAACCGATCATAAACCACTCGAGTTTTTGTTCAGATCTAAAAGCACTCCATGTGCGAGAGTTGAATGCTGAGTACTCAGACTCCAGACATACGATTTTACAGTAATATATAAACCCGGTAAGACCAATATTGCTGATCCACTTTCGCGGTTGCCAAAAATAGATCAATCAATGCAATAATTGTTTGAACCGTTTATCATTATCATTTTTGAAGATACCTCATCGTTAGCGAATGCCATAACATTGAAGGATATTGATGAAATATGGAATGAGGACGGCGATCTTAAATTGATCGGGAAGTGTATCAACAATACAGATCATTCAAGCTCGAGTTCTGCTTCCATGATAATATTTTGTTACGTGGCACGCAATTATTACACCGGAAGGGATTCGAGATCGAATATTATCGCTAGGTCACAAGGATAGTTCAGGCATTGAAAATATGAAAAAGTTACTACGAAAGGGGTCCCATAATATACAGCGAAGTATTCCAGAACCAATGAAAACGCGCAGTTTTCCAACTGCCCCGTGGGTAGATATCTCAATCGATTTTTGAGGGCTTTTCCTTCCGGACATTACCTACTAATCGTAATCAATTATGGAACGAATCATTTATTTGGTCTCCCGCAAACAATTACAGCCGATGATGGTAATTAGCTGAATAGTCGTGAATTCAGGGCCTTTTTTGTCAAGAACGGAATAAAACTACACTCCACACCACCTTATTGGCCACAAACGAACTATGTCGCTGAAAGAGAGAATAACTCCATTCTAAAACAATTACGTATCAGATCGAGTGTCCCAAATAGAGATTGGTGACAAGATTTACAAGCTTGTCTCTTAATGGACCGGAATACTCCACATCCAGCAATTGGGTTTTCTCCAGCGGAATTGTTCTTTGGGAGACCGATTCAATTTCTCTGAAGGTATGTTACTATCTATTGCGGTGCTTAAGTTTTCTCAAACGCTGAGTAACAAGTATCTGATTCTACTCAACTATACGTTGACTATGTATTTCAGCTTTCAACAATACCACATTGTTTCTTCAATGTACAATGAAGCGTCAAAACTTTTATCGATTCACAAATAGCGAACAAATTGATGAGCTCCCTGATTGCAAACTATAACAAATCTATAAACACCCATCCACTAACGGGACGGGAAGTTAAAAGTGCCCGCTTATACAAAAGCCAAAGACCAACAAAGCAGCCGGCATGTTTAATATTCCAGCAGAATTACTAAATGGCGACGTATCCGTAACGGCAAAACGCTAGCTCCATACTACCAGCAGAAGCATGGAATACTGGTAGAATTCCAAAGGCGACTTTAGAGAATGCAGTAACTGGAGAAGCATCTCCATCGGTATTATTCTTCAGCCGATATCATCAACGGGTCAACCAGCATATCAGAAATGAACAGGCTGGCTGTAGACCTGGTAGAAGCTGGTACAGACCACATCAACTCAATTCGTATTATTGTTGAACAATCAAACGGATAGAGCTCACCGTTTTATCTACTCTTCGTGAACTTTCGATTCGATTCCATCAGTAGATGCACGATCTAGAAATCTCTCTGTGAACTCTATAAGGAAATGTACAGGAAGCAGAGTGATAAATATTACAACACACGAGGAGTCAGCCAAGGATGTGTTCTCACTCCACTACATCTCCAAATGGCATTTTGTCGAGATCAATAAATCGACTTAATGATCCGAATTACGCGGACAATATATGTCTACTAACGCATAAACACGCAGACATGCAGCAGAAAGTTCAGAAATTACCTGATTTGGCACAGGAAGTCAGTCCCAAAATTAACATCAGAAAGACCAAGGTGATGAAACTAAACCCATTACCATCAACCAAGAAACCATCGAGGATGTTGACAAATTCGTATACCTTGGTTATACCTTAGCGAAAACAGCCGAAGGTTAGGTAGGATGTCAACCAGCACATAAAGAATGCAAGACCTACATTTAATATGCCAGAAGATCTGGAATGCGTTCGTCCTGTCACGAAATATAAAGCTACGAATGTTCGATGCCTGTGTGAAATTAGTACTGCTGAAAAAATACGCAGAGGATCACTAGAAGAATCCAGGTATTTGAGAATAAACGTCTTAGTCGTCTAATAAAATGCTTTTGGTCAAACACGATCACAAACGAAGTACTTCAGCGGCGGACTAGGAAAATGGAAATTGCGCGCGAAATTGAGAAACAAAAGTGGAGATGGATTGGACACATACTAAAGAAAGGGACCAACGATATAACAAGAACGTCGTCATTTAAATGGAATTCGCAAGGAGAGAGGAAAGTAAGAAGCTAGCATTTTCTTTTTTTTGCAATACATGCCATCTTTCCGGGGCCGAAGCACTCCCTGCTCTTTCGCGGTTCATTTTCCCATCTCACTTTACGCAATTACTGCAAAATCGAAGACGTACGGCTATAGGACCGATTTAAGTTATCGCTAACAGCTCCATGCCAGCCAATAGTACTGAACATGGAAGATGGGTCGACCCATGAGATGTGCACGCCGATAAGAGGTCGTCGTTGTCAATTGACATCCGTTTTCTTCGTAATCGGAAACAATAGCATACGAATGTTCTTTTTTCAATGTCAAAAAATACTCTACGAGCCGAAGCAGCGGACTGATATTTTATTAAACTAATTAAATCCGATTCGGACGCTCTGACAAGAACAAAAATTAATTAAATTCGACCAAATTATAATTACTAAACGTAATACACATCGACAATTAAATAATAACTTAAGTCTCTGATCGAAAAGGGATAACAAAGTTACGATTAGTCAAGTTGATAAAATGTCAGCCAAAAATTAACATGGCTGCCATCTAATAATTTTAATTTTTAATTCACTCGCCCTTATTATCTCGTTAAAACTACTTTTTGTAATCTTTGTCCTTATTACTAGGCTTACTACTACTACTACTACTTGTGTTATTGGTTGAACGTTTCTTATCGCTAACTGCATCCGATGAATCTGGTTCAATTAAGTGCTGTTTTGATGAATTACGATTAATTGATGTTGATTCAGCCATTGTTGATGGTGTCATTGTTGTTTTTGTGACTGGTGTAAGTTGGTGTGTAGTTGACGATGATGTTGAATGTGCCTGTGTAATGGTACTCGTTTGGGAAGTACTTGATGGCGTACTTTTAATTTTATTATTACTGCTATTATCACTAAATTTTTTATTAGTATTATTGTTGTTATTACTACTACTATTGCTATTTTTACTAATACTATTATTATTACAACTATTTGGTTTAATGTTTGATTTTAGGTTTGTGCTACTATTTTTTAATATGCTCGGTCCTGGTTGTTTTGATAAATTAGTTACTTCTATGTTAGTTGATGGTTTCACCGAATTTGATGTGGTGACCGCAGCCGATCGGCTAGAGGACGACGACGGTGCAGGTTTCATTGATATAATTTCGTCCATTAGGTCGGTATTGAGTCGTGATGAAACAAGTGGTTCAATTTCTTTTCGTTCCGACACAGTTTTTGATTTTTCCAAGTACGATATTGACGAGGAATTAATACAGGCCCGCTCTCAGAGCTGTAATCCTTCCTCTTCAATATCTATGGTTGGTGAATCACCTTGTTGTGCCCCATTCACTAGCACGACTGTACTCGCCACACTATGATACGTATGTTGTGCTTTTGATGGATCAACATAGGCTAGAGTTCCGGCCGGCCCCCATTCCGCGGTCGGACGCATTAATGTTCGTATCTTTTCACAGAATCGTAAATTTTTAGGTGCTTGAATTATTTCGTGGATGCCTGTAATAAAAATTATGCAAACGGGTAGCAAACCGATTATCCAACCGATTGCATCAGCCCACAGTGGATAGACGTAGTGGCCATATGAAGCAGGCTTATATTCGACCCAATTAAAGAATAATATAAATAATAAAGCTGCCGGAGTTATGTATCGCCACATTATGGACCAAAACATCAACCAACATTTTGATTGTTTTCCAATCATTCCCTGTATGTCGCCCAGGAATCGTTCCGAGCCGTAGTGCCATGAAATTAAAACACACTCACCGATGGCCATTAGTAAGACAGACCAGTTAGCAGCATATTTGTCCATTAGTTGCAGCCAGTACATACCGCTCTGAAATAGAAATAATATTGATTAATGTTTTGAGTTCGAATCGTAGCCCTAAGGTAACAAACATTTGTTGTAAATCCTAATCCACCGACATAGCCAAAAATCGCAACCAGTAACACTACCCAAACTTTATATTGCCGTAATATTGGGAATTTATCGAGAATCGCCGTTGTTACGGTTTCCATCAAGGCAAATTGTGAATCCAGTCCCAGCGTGAGTAACATTACAAAAAATAACAGAGACCACACAGGTGATATTGGAAGACGTGTTACTACCTCTGGATAAACTATAAACGCTAGTCCAGCACCCTGATCGACCACCTTATCGACGCCGACATCAAGTTCGTGCGCTAAAAATCCGATTATAGAAAATATAACAAAGCCGGCAAAAAATGATGTTCCAATGTTTGAAGCGGCTACGATTAGGGCATCCCTGCAGAGAAAACATACATAAAATTTCGTAAGAACAAGACACCATCAGACCAGAATTATACTTACTTATAACAGTTGTTGGAAAATTTATTATACGAAGATAGCGTAATTAGTCCACCCCAAGCAGGGCTCAATGCAAAAAATATTTGCACAGCAGCATCGCCCCAGACCTGAGCATTCCCTAATTGTTTCCAATCAGGTGTCAGATAATATAAAATACCAGTGGAGGCTCCGGGTAGGGTGACACCCCGAAAAAACAATATTACTAGTACAACATATGGGAAAAGGGCAGTAAAGTAGACCACCTTTCCGGATGACTGAACGCCTTTGCATAAACATAAAAATACTATAACCCATGCGGCAAACAGACACAACGCTAATGATAATCTTATTCCACCTGTCTCCTCAATTCCGGGTGATAAGCCTAATACGTAATTACTGTTTAGGATGAGAAATATAAAATATCGTTAGTATTGCAACCTTTGTGTAAGAAAAATACGCATACGTAAAATATTCCTCGGCTGGGGGTCTCTTTAATACTGTTTCCTCCATTCTCGTGTAATTAAATGATTCCGCGTAGCTCGCATTGTAGCAGTTCCGCAGATAATATGTCCCATTTTTTGATTCACATTCGTCGGCCGCTTCGTACGAGAAACAATCTGAAATATACGCATACAACTTATTAATTCAATAAACCAGTTTATAAATATTTTGGATACCTACATTGCGTACTCCATTCTGGTTGACACCTCTGCCACGGCAATTCCACTCGTAACGATGCAAACATGTAAAATATTGTCCAACCAATAATTAAATTATAATATAACATAACAATGGCCGATACGACAATCATGCCATAACCTAGTCCCCGTGCCAGCGGGCAAAATCGTCGATAAATTGCTACGGGGCCGAGGGCTGCAAATTGCCCGAAAGATAATTCCATAAACATTAGTGGTAAACCAGCTATCACTAACATTATTGTGAATGGTATTAGAAAAGCACCTGAAACGGGAAGATTGCATAGAAAATGTAAGTTCGTAGTGTAAAACGTAATTGTAATTTCGGCGCCCCTCCCCCCGCCAAATTCGTACTATGTCACACAATATTAAATTGGTGAACATACAGTATTCCTCCTTCATACTCGTATATGTACCATTCGGTGGTATAAATAATTGTTCATCAAGGACTTTATAATTTTCCGAAATGAAAAAAAAACAACAAAAGAAAAACTTTACACAGGTAGATTAAAAATGGTGAAAAACAAAACTTTTTGCATATAAAAGCAGAATAGTACGTAAAATTTATAGGTTATGTAATACGACCGCAAATATATATATGAATTGTGTATGAGGGGCTCGAGTTTTAAAGGACCAAAAAACAAATTTATATTGTATATTATTTAATTAAATTGTGTACAAGGATTTGGGGTGAACCACCCTTATTCGGCAACAGTATTGCATATCACGGGGGAAATTAAACATTTTTCAACAAAATCCATAAATGTTTAATTACCACAACAGAATTTTATTTCATACATTACAATGTTGTTGTTACAAGTGGAAATCGGAAAAACCTACACGTTTATCGCTTAGAAGTTTTTACCGCTTTTCCTTCTGTTAAATGTTACGGGTGTACGTACCAGGTATATAGCATTGTAGCGTTGGGTAGGTATCAGGTGAAAATGTGAAGATAAAAAATATATGAATTAGAATAAAATTATTTCTTATTTTTTTCTTAAACCGTACACGGTTTATCTTAACCAACACAGCTTCATATTGCGATACTAAGGCGATTTATAAACTACATAGATTACGTTTAAAGGGCACAAGTTCATTAAAATCCATTTATATGTAATAGTAACAACCTTCTAATACTCGTATATTTTGTTAGGATTTAGTTATGCGAATATTTTTATCAGCATCTGAAGTTTTCAGCGGTTGAGTTTAAGCACATACAGTTTCACCCCTAATCTTGATCAAAAGAAATTAAAATTATCAAACTGCGAATGAAGCGGTAATGCGTCATCGCTGTGGACGCAATCGAGACAACCGAAAATGAGTTATTGTCAAAAAATCAGTTTTGACTATCAACCACAAAGTAGCTTTTGGTCAAGTGACAAATGGCTTTTTTGGTAAAAATCGAGTCTTAAGTTCTTTTATGTTAAATACTCCCGCTTCCCAGTCCTGCCGATCAGCCGGACTCTCGCCCGATGCCAAATTGTCCTTCATTTCATTCCAATTTAGATTTCGCGTGACTGTGATGAACAGATTAGGCGGACTTCATTCGGCACCCAACATGCGACGTGATCGGCGAGACCTTAATATTGCTCAGCACATAGGCTCTTCTGGTGTGCTATAGTTCAATATTGAGGTTATGAAGCCCAGATCACGAGAAACTGCAAAATAAAAGTGATAAAAGAAAAAAATAGCGAATTTCGAAATAAACGGCGCACGGCGAAACAACAACAATTCAGTGCATCAATTTAGTGCGATTTCGAGTGGAAAGTTACTTGTGGTATTGTGCGGAACAAAGTAAGCATGGTGAAGCAGTCACGTTGTGCAATCTAAGTGGAACATTCCAGAACAAAAAAAGCACTATTTTGAACGTGTCAGCGTTGAAAAATTGGAGGGTGTTCAAAATTGGCCGATGTGAAAATTCCAGATGCTTCAAATCTTGGAAGCAGCTGAATTTTTCGACTACATCGATGCACGATCGATAAACCAACTATTGCGAGTGCAAATTATGCGACAATTTCAACTACATGCGAAAAACAGTAAATACGGCTAATCATGGGCTGTGAGACAGCAGATGAAATGTGGACAGCGCTCACAAGTACGTATGAGCAAAAGTCGGAGAGTAATAGTTATTTTCTGCAGCAAAAGTATTACAACTTCAAGAAGGAGCCATCAGACGACATGGCGACTTTCATATCAAAATAAATAGAAATTGTACAGCAGTTGGGAGATCAGAAGAAGACCATATCTGGCTCGATGGTAATTTCGAAAATTTTGAAAACAATGCCTGTCGAATACAATCAATTCAATAGCGCATGGGAGTCTGCGAGTGCAGCCGATCGAACACTAACAAATCTGAAGGCGCGTTTCATGGCGGAAGAAATGCGTCTAAACTCACAGGGAGAGGTCGAGGAGGTGAAAGCGGTGATGGCCAAGCAAACTTTTCCAATAAAGCGGCGAATAAAAGCGACAATCGATACTTTCATTTGTCACACGGAAGCAAGTGGTGACAGGAACGCCTGGATTTTGGATTCAGGAGCGACGAATCACATGAGTCACCAAAGTGATTGTTTTGAAAACTTCACGGAAATATCTGAATCGGTGAGAATAGGCAATGGTGATAGAATCATGACTCGATGCAAAGCCGACATCAGTATTCGTGCTTTCAACGGCCACGATTGGATTCGCAAGCGAGTCTTGGAGGTTCTATTTGTACAGGACTTGCATGTAAATCTATTTTCATCGCGAAAGGTGACAGATCATGGACACAAACTAAGCATGGACAACGAAGGATGCGAAATATTGAAAAATGAAACGTCGCTGCAGTGGGAGTTCGCAGAAAGGTTTTGTTCCAGATGCTTTTCAAAACAGACGAATCACCACAGTTCGAGGCTACAGCACACGTAGCAATCAAAAAGATGTCACCTCAATCGTGACATGAGCGACTGGGACATCAAAATGTCACACACGTGAAAAAGTTCCTGCAAAGCCGAAACATTAAATTTTTCAATGAGGATTTTACCGTTCCAGGAAAACTGGATTGGCGGAGCCAGGTACTTCTTGTTAGTAAAAGACGATTATTAACAGTTTCGTTTCGTTAGCGAATCACATCAAGAAGTGTGTCAAGATGATACAGAATCACGATAAGCACAAACTTCGTATTGTCAGATCTGACATAATGGCACGGAATTTGTGAATGCAGAATTAAAGGCATTTTTCGAGGAAAACGGCATTCATCACCAACGAACTGGGCTTTACACACCTGAGCAAAGCTAATGTGTTGCGCGAGAAATTCGGACGATCGTCGAATCAGCGAGAACGATGCTTCAGGCGAAGCAAATGGAAATGAAGTTTTGGGCTGAGGCGGTGAATTTATAGCAGTCCATGTGCTAATTCGAACCGGAACAAGCACGATCGTCGGAAAAACACCGTATGAATTGTGACACAACAAGGAAGCGAAGATTGACCATTTGCGAATTTTTGGTTCGGAAGTCTTCGTACACATTCCAAAGGAGAAGCGACAGAAACTCGACGCGAAGGCCATCAAATGTATCTTCGTTGGATAAGACAGTCGTTCCAAGGCATATCGAGCATGGAATCCAAAGACAGGAAAAGTTGAAATATCATGCGACGTAATATTTTTGTTGCAGGAAAAGGCGAACGCAAGTGACAAGAGCGCAGGTGAGAGAGATGCAGACGATTTAATCATGCCAGAACAACGTGAACAGCGTGGCGCGATATGCGATCTTGATAACAGAAACATTGCCAATCGACGATTGAGCGATCGAAGTACCATCACGGCAGCGAGACGTCTAACATTTTTTTGCATCGACGCAACACAGTGCAATGTTGGTAATCAGCGAAGAGCCGAGGACATACGAGCAGGCGATACAATCGAGTGATCGCAAACAGTGGGAGCATGAAATGGACGAAGAGTACAATTCGCTCAATCGGTGGGTCTACAAGATCAAGAAAAATCCGGACGGAAGCATTGATCACTACAAAGCACGAGTGGTAGTGAGAGGATTCAAGCAAAAATATTGTATCGATTATCAAGAAACCTTCAGTCCAGTGGTGCAGTTTACATTGATCAGAGCGATCCTGGCATTGGCAGCGGCGAAGCAAATGAGGTTGGAGTAATTCGACGTCAAAACGGCATTTCTAAATGGAGATTTAGAAGAAAAAGTATACATGAGCCAGCCGATTGCATATGACGATCGAAGAGAAAATGTGTACAAGCTATATCCAAAAGCTTACTTTTAGCGTTTTAGCGTTTTAATCGTTTTTTTCCGATTATTTATTTATTAATGAAATTGTTATTTTGATAGCAATAATAATAATAATAATTGCTTTGTACAAATTAACAACGAAATTAAACCATTGCGATTATCTCTTATCCCTTAAAAATAAAAACCCTTTTTCATTGAAAATTATTTGTCCATAGGTGGGGTACATAAAATACAAAGGAGTTTTGGGTGATTTATTGCTGTACAACAGTTATAAAAAAAATATGGAAAACGAAATACTTACCACCCCCATTGTTATAACATAAATATGGAAATCGCCATACATTTCCTAATCCCACGGAGTATCCTAAAAGTGATAATAAAAAATCAAATCGTCCCGTCCAATTACCACGCTCGGGTGGTACATCAGTCTCATCAATTGGTTCACTATTAATACCATATTCACCGTCGCTTGTTGAAAATGGTACTTGAGAATTAACGACCGAAAATTTATCATCCGGCTGTTGAATAAAAATAAGAATTCAAATTATTTCAATCAAATAAATAAATAAATAAATTGGAGAGCATAAAAATCAAATAAAAAGAACCTGGGGTGCATAAATCAAAATCATATCATGTACAAAAATAATTTGCATCAAAAATTTTTACTTATTGAATATCTGTCGGAAACCGTCAAGATTCTATTTTGACCGCCGTAACTCATTTTGCGCCATCCTTTTGGCACAAAAAAATTGTTTTATATCTGACAAGCATAAAAGACTTTTCATACCAATTGCGTCAAGTTTAACAATTTGTGCTCAAACTTTCTGCCACAAGAATTATTCCATAGTAATGTGACTAGAGACGCCATGTGTGAAGGGGCGTGGAATGCAATTTTAAAAAATGGTATCAAATCTCTCATTTCAAGATCGTTAAAACGGCCCAAATCCCACCATACTTGAGGTGATCTTGTCTGGCCAAGACACAGGATGACCAAGAGAACAGTTTATCACTAGCTTGGAACTCAAAATACCTGGCGTCATCCTATTGCAAGCAGAGCGAGAGACTCTACTGTGGTGGATCTGCCTTCCTTGTTGATAGCAATTACAACACTATTGCCTGTGACAGCCCTGATTCGTCTCGAATAATTATCGAGGACTTTGTCCCAGCCCATACAGGTTACATTTAAGTGGCTCCGCGAACAAACGCCCATCGTTTTAAAGTTAATAAAACAGCTGGTGAAGCCAGGGACCAACAACAACAGTCTAGTTACAGTGACAGTTCTAAGTGGACCCAAGAAACCACCCAATCCAAGAAATGATTGGCTGACCGTTACCTGCTCGGATGAAGTCAAGACTCGATGTTAAAGTGAAGAATGCTGAAATGAGACGAATGAGAAAACAAGTCGTCCCTTTCTAGTTCAAAACGATGAGCTACAATTAACGATCTCACAATCACCAAAATTTAGGATGGAACAGAAGAGAAAAGAACAAAAACACGTCGATACCTAAATAGTCTCCCTTCAAATATATAAAACAGAACCCTGTGAAACCACTTAATGAACCACCGAATGATTAACATCAACAACAGCACCCCAACGCATTTCCTCTTCCTCGACAACCTTCCTCTTCTATATAATTTTACGATCTACATTAATTATTGTAAATTCAAAAATTTATCATCGAGTGCGTCGTGAATTTATATCACCATAGTCTGGGGAGGCACTGACACTAACTTAAGAAGTGACCAACTTTTTGAAATTGCATATCGCACCCTATCTTAGTATATCTCCCTCGTCTTCGTCTGGTTTCAAACTAGCTGTCTGCACCGTCGGCCATATCGAAGTAAATTCAAAAAGTAGAAAGTAGTAAGAACGCCTCGAAATAATTTGACAGATATTCATAATCACACTGATTGACGTCAAGAGCACTACAGATGTTCTCTAGTGGAATCATCATCTTGAAGTCAAGAGGGAAGAAGTTCTTAAACTAGTTTACAACGACTGAACAGCCATATGGGCTTTTCTTACTAGAAATTACACAGAGCTAGAAACAGCAAAATAAACAGCAAGAAAGATTTTTAGCTTAGCTCAACATAAATTTCAGCAATCTTCAAAAAAATTTAATCAGCGATTGATAAATCTGAACTGAGTTTGCAGTTTAACACTGAAGCTATGGTAAATTTTACGTTGTGAACAATAGAGACATTCATCAATAACAGTTGTGAACCAACCAACCATCAATTTAGTTAGTCGGAATTGTAGCCAAAAAAAATTCCCAAGGCACACAGAATAAATATGATATTTACACGTTAGCGGAGAGCTTTCGTTAAATTTAGCGGAGAGCTTTAAGCCAAAAAATGATAATGCAGATAGTTTCTTTGCTAGATATATTACGCGATTTACCTAGTTCTACTATCACCTCCAAATAATCAGACTAGATTAAAATTTGTCAGGAGCTATATATAATCCAGTGTTGTGCCGTATTTCTACTCCGTGTAGATAATTAATATTCTACATGTGTAGAGGATGTATGTAGTCAACCAAAAGGTAGTACATCTATCAAGAAAACTTGGTGCCAACCGAATTTGGTGCAACCGAAAGAAAAATCAACCCCACCAATAAAAATGTGGGTGAAACCAGTTACCCAGAAATGCAGTTATTGATGAAATCGGTTACCTTATCTATGAAATTAAATGCTGAAAAGTATCAGTGGTTCACTTACGAAAACAAACAGGCCCGACCTATAAAAGTCATGGCAAGAGGTTTGCATTACACTTGCTCAAGCAAAGAAATAATGGAAGACTTACAAAACTGTGAATATTTTTTTTAAAAAAAAAGAACAGAAATCCAGGAAGGAAACCAAATTATCAAGAAAAGGGGACTCCCTCTTTTTATGCTAGTATTTGACAACAAAGAGAATGTCCAAAACATGTATGGAATAAAAGGAATCGTTTCACATGAAGGTGAAAATTGAACCAATGAGGAGAACGACAACACGCATACCCCAATGCAAGAAATGTCAGGCATTTCTGTGTAAAATGTTCAGGTAATCATTTTACCCAGACATGTACAATAGGTAGAGATGTGCCAGCCAAGTGTACAAATTGTAAGGACCAACATCCGGCTAATTATCGAGGCTGTGAGGTTGCTAAACAACTACAAAATTTAAGAGATAAAACAAGAAATCAATCGCAAAATCACGACAATCGAAGGGTACCAATATCAAATCAGATGAATCAAAACCCGCAACCAACCAACACACGGCAAAGAAGTTCACTTTCCCAGATAATGAAGGTTTTGGATTCAACCAAACATATGGGCTTCGGAAAACATTATGAACAGCATTGCAGCTATTACAAAGCGGCTAGATGACAAAATAGTCTGAACAACATGATACTTGATCAACTGAAGAAAATGCAACTCCCTCAACGCAATCCACTAAAAAATTTTAAGTAAAAACACAACTTTAAAAATCGCAATCTGGAATGCCAATATGATTATGCAACATATTCCAGAAATAGAAATATTTTTAAATTGTGAAAAAATCGACAATTCCTTAATATCTGAAAGCCATCTAGTTAAATTTTCGTTTGTTAAAATACGGGGTTATAACTTATATCACTCCATTCATCCAGCGGAAAGAGCAAGAGGTGGTTCGGCATTACTAATAAAAGAAAATATAAAACACCATTTAGAATCAAATATCGAAGAAAACCCAATGCAAGTCACTACTGTAAGGATTCAAATTAAACACAGACAGCTTACTGTATCTGCAATATATTGTCCTCTCGGGCATAACTTGAAAAGGAAGGACTACCTTAAACTATTTAAATCGCTTGGACGTGATTTGATTATTGGAGGTGACTTTAATGCGAAAATACCGATTGGGGATCCAGAGTTACGACGTCAAAAGGCAAAGAATTGCTTCAAGCGGGGCAGACATCAAAATGTGAATTTTACTCTGGTGGTTCCCCAAGATACTGGCCCAGTTACGGAACGAAGATACCTGACGTAATAGACTTTTATGTAGCAAGAGGTATACCAGAAATACATTCACATTGAAGACCGTAATTCTCTAGTATCGGATCATTCCCCTGTTATCATGACAGTCAGGGAAATGGTAACTCAAAGGAAGGGTGCACCTAGATTAACAAATTCAAAACTAAAGTGGGATCTCTTTCGTAAAATAATGGAGGAAGAAATCATTCTTCAAGTCCTGAAAAGAAATTCTCACCATTATACAAAATAAGAAGAAGCTTAACATATATCCTACCCAATGGAAGTTAGAGAGTTGGTAAGAGAAAAACGACGGGCACATAAAACCTGGCAAATAACTAGAACACCGAAGAACAAAACAATTCTTAACAATTTAGGTAACAGTCCCAAATCTCTTCTTAAAGAAGTTAAAAATGCATCAATCAACAGATACCTAGTTACCCGAACCGACGAAAAAAATTCTGATTATTCACTGTGGAAGGCGACGAAGGGACTCAAAAAGCCCAAAATGCAAGTGCCTCCACTTAAAAAGGAGGATGTAACCTGGGCAAGAGGTCCTAAAGAGAAGGCTAACCTTCCAACCACTACCAAGAAAAACGGCCAATGAAAATATGATGTCAATTCACAAGCTAGATGATTTTGATATCCGCCCAGTAACTCTCAAGAATTAAAAGAACAAGTTAAAAGCAACATGAATGTTAGGCCCCAGGGTATAACTTGATTACTTGCCAAATAATTAAGACTCTACCAGATAAAGGATTCCGTAAGCTATGACACAAAATCAATGCAAGCTTTCGGTTAAAATATGTTCCGTGGCAATGGAAAGTAGCAGAAGTAATCATGATAGCAAAACCTGATAAACCACCTAACGATAAAAAAATCATACAGGCCAATTTCATTGCTGCCAATTATGTCAAAACTCTTTCAAAAATTATTACTAAAACGACTTAAACCAATAATTGTGGACCGACCACTAATTCCTCCACATCAATTTGGATTCAGGGAAAAGCACTCCACAATAGAACAAGTGCATAAAATCACCAACAGTATTGAAAGAACGTTAGAACGTAAAAAAGTATGTTCCAGCATATTTCTGGATGTCGCCCAAGCATTCGATAAAGTTTGGCACATTGGACTGCTGTTCATGCTGCATAGAGATCTGCCCCTGTATTTATTATATACAAGGGATATTCGATTGGAAGTAATGTCGCTGATGTAACGAGCAAACTCCCGCAAATTACCAATGCGGTTTGTAACTAGACTAAGCGCTGGAGAATCAAGCTTAATTCACGCATATTAACTTTACATATCAAAAGGTTTCCCATCTACATATAGAAATTAACTCACGACCGGTTTCATATGCAAACAAAGCTAAATATCTTGGCATGACACTCGATGCCAAGCTCAAGTGGAGAGAACACGTCAAAAACAAAAAAGAAGAACTTAATATTAAGTTCAGAGAAATATATTGGCTCAAAGGTAGAGGTTCTGAGCTTATAATACATACAACAAGCTGCTGCTATATCGGCAAATACTAAAGCCGAGATGGACCTACGGTATTCAACTTTGGGGATGTTCTAAGCAAACAAATGCCAAAATGATACAGACGTTTCAAAACAAGGTTCACCGTAGCATTGTAAATGCTCCGTGGTACACAAGAAATGAAGACCTTCACAGGGACTTACAGATGGAATACATCAAAGATGAAATAAAAAGGCATGCTGCCAAACACGAAATAAGGCTCCAGGAACATGGAAAAGCCTATATTCGCCATATGATAGATAACCCTGTCGTTGAAAGAAAACTTCAGAGAACGAGGCCACTTGACCTAGTAAACATCCCAAATTAAAATTTAAATAGGTTTAGTTAATTTTGGGACTAACCATTGGGTTTCACCCCAAAAAATCAGAATTGTTTAAGAAATGTAAAATTTGTAAAAATTTTGTAATTAATAAAGGACAAAAAAAATCAATGAATCCGGCAAATAGAAGTATCATCAGAAAAAAATTCTGCATCCAGCGCTTTATTGAAAACAGTAATTTGAATTCTGGTTGGAATAGATCCCTAATGCCATCAAGTAAAATGTCGGTGTTGAATGTATTTTTATGGACTTCGTCGATAATCATAACACTGTACGAGGCTTTACAGCTATGACAGAAATTCACGCATATGTCTCTGTTCATGAATGCTCCGACTTCATTGCCAACGACGATATACAAGTATGGCAGCCACAAGATGAGGTTATGCACAATAGATTTATTTAAAAACTGAAACAAGTTGCCAGGTCAATTGATGCTTTCAATATTTGACAATCATATTCCATTCCCCGTGCTATTCATTTTCTTCTAGCGAACTGATTCTAAATCGACGAGTGTTGCCTTGTTTTTCAGTGGGGTTAAATTTCCGCGAGCTTTCGATCAAATTATGATTAAGAACCGATTAAATTGTATTTTTACGGTAAATATTTCTTTATCAGAATTTTTTTACCTGAGTTTCAGCATTCTGACTAGTGATTCCGTTCATTGTATTACATTGACCTATGTCTGTATTTGTTTTTGAAAATTAACTGTGCAAAACGACATCGTTGACACTACATCGTTGACAGTATTTTTTAAATTGATTACATACATCGTCTACAATATTAGGTAACTACCCATTGTAAAAATACTGCATTCGTTTAGATTTGCTAAACAGAGGTACGGAACGATGTACTTAGTATTGGAAAAGAAAATTGTCCTAGCTCACTACTAGCAGAAGTGTTTTTCTATATCGATCAGCATATACCATCCGTTTTTGGAATATATTTACGTTCAAAGTTAGAGATTTTGGATTGGATGGCGGGGTCCAGTACCCTTGCTTAAATCGTTAGTAAATTTAGTGAATCTCCGTTAAAATTGTTCTTGAAGGGAAAACCTAGTGACTAGAATTCTAAAAGATCTGTTCCGGTCAAAACTTCAAATTTCATGTTAAATAGTTAATTATTTTGTTCTATAGCTTAGCGGGATTACAAGGAAGATCATAAATGATCTCCTTTTTGTGCAATCCCTAAGCAAACAGGAAAATCCTAATATTACTTCATTCATGCTTTAAAAGCAATTCTTTCATTTAACAGTAGGGTCAAAATTTCCCCCCCTAAAATAATTGGCAAAGATAATAACCGGAGAATCCGAGGCCAAATATTTAGTTAAGCTTGATATCAGAGAAGAAGAATTTTCATCTCTAAAGATACATATGATTTTTAATTTCGGCAACTAGTTTAGGATTAGACATTAAAATGACGACCCCAGAATGTGCTCAAGTTAAACAAATGTGGCTTCAAAATATTTATATATTGGATAGACAAAACCAGATACACAAAATTACACTCAATTTAGTTCAGTTGATGCTCACTGAAAATTTAGGACTTCTAAATTTGCGATTACTATGAAATTGTATTGTGTAATTGGAATTGTTTGCAAATGTCTACGATCTTCATTTTATTAATCTAAGCCCGCAACAATCGAGCACGCAAGAGCTTAAGATATTCGGGGTTTGGACTGTTTATGTCACTGTCACTGATTTGCGAAACTTTAAATTTTATCTTACTTTTAACTAGAAGTCACTAGAGTTTTGGTTGGCTTAAGCCATTAAGTTATAACTGCTATCAATTTAAATCTTTGAATAACGACAAATCACAATCAACCTCTGAAGACAAATCACGAATAATACCCTATTTTTGGAAATCCTCTGCAAATGCTCCTCTCGCACCAGTGCGGGTGAGTTTAAATTAATTCAATGGAAATAGGGAGACTTAACAAAAATCGAGCTGCAGGGTATTCTTTCTACTTGCTACCAGGTAGCACCATTAGCAAACGGAATAATAATTTGGGGTAACATTCCTCATCAACAAACACGTCTAATAAAACGGTACATAAATTAATCTTAATTATAAAAGATTTGATAGATCTTGTTCGGATGAGATGATAAGAATTCAATTGTTGTAAATTAGTTAAAAATGTAAGATTTGATTGATGTAAAATATTATTTTAATATGAAATCGACGAAATTAATTTGATTTTGAGCCGAGTTGTTGAACTTGCCAAAAGTACTTTCGAACTTGATTCGGTACTCCGTTTCATAAAAATCAATACTTAAGATTTATTGCCAATATCATCCATGCATTACACCCCCATATCCCCTTCAGAAATGCTCCAAATTTTACCTGGGACTCCCTACTAGGACTATTACCTATCTAATTATCATAGCAGCATCGATGGGGAAGTGGGTAACTCAAAACAAATGAAACCGCATTACCGCATTACACCCCATTTACCCCGTCCCTGACTTGCTTCAGATTCCGCCCGGGCTATGTGGACCGTGGACAAAGTGAGTAACTGAAAAGTTACAAAACTTTGTATTAATTTAGTTTCGAAAATTTCGAAATTTATTGTAATTTACATGTCATCAGCCAGCTGGCACTATCCCCATGCAGGGAGTGCCGGAAGAGGTGAGTAAAGCAGATCTCAATGATTAATATTGTACAAATAAACCTGCATCACACGAAAGGTGCCTCGGCAGCTCTCGTTCTCAGACTGACTAAGGTGGTCCTCAACTGAGGACTTGGTGTTAATCCAAGAAATTTGGATTAACAATAACAGGATATGTGGCCTCAGAACGAAGGGGTATAAATTATTATACTCAAGTAACTCTGAGAAGATCAGATCGTGTATTTTAGAGAAAAGTAATTTGAATATTTTTGTTCTTCCTCAATTTAGTAGCGAGGATGTTACGGTGAGCGTTGAGGTTGGCTGTGAAAAATTATGGCTAGCATCAGCCTATATAGATCGTGAGAATGAGTTTCCGCCGGATAGCCTGGGGAACTGATCCTGGAAGCAGGTCAAAGAAGAGTAGGTGTTAAACTTGGATGTGATGAAACACAGACATTAACGAGAGAGCCTAACCTTTTAGTTTGCAATATTGGGCAAAAACCAACATTTGTTGTTAAAAATCGACAGGAGGTTTTAGATGTGACCTTTGCGGCAGTAATAATTTTTCATATGACAAGAAGTGGAGAGTGGCGAAGGAGCACCCATTTCCTGATAACCTATATGTTACATATTACCTCAACGTTAAATATGTTATCCGGAAAGCCTTCAGGAATCCCAGAAGGACAAACTGGAACAAATATGAGGAGGTGTTGGAGGAATTATTGCCGCTGGAGGTCCCTGAACTTCCGGCGACAGTAGAGGAATTATATTGCATGGTTGACATTATCACAAAGGCATGGATGCTGCGTGCCCCCTAATAAAGCCTAAGGGCAGGCAGAAACCGGCATGGTGGACCACGGAGTTGGGAACCTATAGGAGGACGTGTAGGACAGCCTTTAATAAACTCAAAAACATAAAGGAGGTTCTGGATTGGTACTCCTATAAGGAAGACCTAAGAAAGTACAAACAAGAGTTGAGGAAGGCACAAAGGGAGTCTTGGAGACCCTTCTGTTGTAGAGTGGAAGGGGTCTTTGGGACTTCTCGCCTTAGGAAAATTCTATCTACTAACCCAGCCAGTCTTAGTTATTTAATTAGACCGGACGGGTCATGGACAGCTTTAAATGCGGAATCATTGGAGCTTCCCATGGAGAACCATTTTCCGGGAAGCTTTGATGACGCGGCTGAACGGTTTTAAGCCTTATAAATCGGCGGGCCCGGATCAGATTATACCAGCGGAGATCCAAAGGATCTCGGCAGTCATCCACTCCTGGCTGGAGGTTACCTTCGGGGGATGTCTGAAACTGGACTCAATTCCTAAGAAATGGAAGGAGGTCAGAGTAGTTTTTATTCCGAAATCGGGAAAGACCTCATATGCTTGTCCAAAGGACCGGAGACCTTTAACTCCATCATCCTTTCTGTTGAAAACCTTCAAAATGCTAGTAGATGTAGTTATTCGAACAAAAATTGAGCCAAGAAGTTGGGCAATGTCGCAGTATGCGTACTGTAAGGAAAATCATTTTTAAAGGTGGATTACCCTATAAGTTGGTTGATAAACCAGAAGCAGGAGATTTACTTCGAAACTGGGGGAGTCCACCATTAGAAAACGAGTGGTTAGAGGAACCCCGCAGGGAGGTGTAAAGTTCTTCCGTTTCTTTGGAGTGTAGTGATGAATGGATGCTGTTGGAACTGGAGAGAGAGAGGACAGGGGTAGTAGCGTTTGCAGATGATGTAGCGATAGCTGTCTCAAGCAAATATCTGGATACGATAAGGGATGTTATGCAGAATGCACTCCTGATCGTTACAGAATGAGCCAGCAAATGTGGATTAGGAGCCAACCCTTCCAAGACTGATCTGGTACTATTTACTAAGAAATATAAAATTCCGGTAGTTAGCCATCCTACCATGAAAGACATTAGACTGGTTTTTGCCGACAGAGGGAGATTTTTGAGCATAATCTTGGACAGTAAGCTCAGCTGGAAGCCTAACATTATGGAAAGGGTGAATAAGGCAAATGTAGCCATTTACTCATGTAGGAACGCCATAGGTAAGAGATGAGGAGAAACCAGAGATGGTACACTGGCTTTATACTGCAGTGGTAAGACCTGTGCTGATGTACGGGGTGGCGGTGTGTTCGCCAGCTCTGGATAAGGTAACATATATAGGGATGATGGAGAAGGTGCAACGAATGACGTGCATGCTTATAAGCGGGGCGCTTAGGACAACACCTACATGCGCATTAGAGGTTATGTTCCACCTGATTCCAATCGAATTTTTTGGTAAGCAGATGGCAGCCAATGTGGCTACGAGACTCTCGGCGGTCTCTCAGTGGAAGTGTCTTCAGGCGGGGCACTCGACGATAGTTAGATCGCTAAGGGAAGAACTGTCGAATCTAGATTATATTAAACCAACGTTTTGCTTCGATAAAGGTTTCCGGACCATTTGTCCTGGAAAACGAGGCAGTGCAATTTTTCACGGACGACTCTAAGCTAGACGGCAAGGTAGAAGCCGGAGTCTCCTGTGAGAAGCTTAATGTTAATATATCTGTTCGTCACCCTGACTACTGCAGCATGTACCAGGCTGAAGTGGTGGCGGTCGGGGAAGTCGTGAGATGGTTGAAGCATAACGTGGTATCCGTGAGGAGTATCGCAATTTATGTGGACAGTCAGGAGGCGGTCAGCTCACTAGAGGCGTTTTGTCTGAAGTCACGAGTAGCGCTGGATTGCCGACCATCTCTTTGAGATGAGCGAGTATTTCAGAATCCAGACATGCTGGGTCCCTGGTCACTCGGACGTCACGGGAACCTGCAGGGTAGCCGAACTAGGTAGGTACATAAGTAGCACTGGATGGTTTCGACAGGAGTAAAGGGGAGATAGGATCCTGTAGTATCACAATGGGCCACTATTAGCCTAAGTGTGCGATAGCACCCACTCTATCTTAACCTAACCTACATGTCACAGGATTTGGACCAATCTGGTAAAATAATAAAACTCCTAATATATTTTTGCTGTAGTCTGATTATTTGGAGGTGATAGTATAACTACGTATATCGAGTGATATTATCTTCCTGGTATAAGCAGAGAACTATTTACATTACCATTTTTCGACTGGAAACTATCGGCTAACTATAACGGGGTTCAGTTCAAGACCAATCATGAGAATCTTGTATCGATTTCGTATTTCTTAAAACCCCGAGGCAAAGTTCTGTTATCAATCAAAACCGATTGATATTTATAGTTGCAACCGGTCACATTTAACCCTGCTTGTACCGATGCCAATCCGGCAGATATTTCGTGTACACCTGATAAATTTTATTTTTATGGTTTTCTATAAAACACACGCAAATAAAACAAACAAATAAAATGAGAAAAGAAAGTCATAAAAATTACTTACGTCCCATAAATCCAAATCTAATTTCGTGCTACTATTAACATTTTTCTTAAAGACGTCTTTCGCCGTATATTTTGATTTCTTTTTCGCCATAATACCACTGTTTCCACTTCACGGCTTTTTAAAATTCTCGGTCGGCTGTCGAATCTCCTTTTCCCCTCTTGCGGCCGCTTCTTTCGGTGCGAGACACTATTTTTGCTCTTTGTCACAAAGATATAATGCAATTTAAATATTTAATTTATAATTAAATTAATTGTGAATTATTAATTTTATTATTTTTTTTTTTTTGGTTTAATTCAAATTAATCAAATCTTCTCATTGTTCTTTGGAATAATCTCCAATGAGACAATCCGGTTTATGATGTTTTAATGATGCTGATGATGATTTAAGATTTTATTTTTACTCTTCTCGTACGATGGCTCTGGCATTAAATTTGTCATTGGTGAAATACTTAATTGATTATTTAATTAAATGAAAATATACGTGGTATGTATGTGTGCAAATAGACGCGTATGTGTATGTTGATAAAATAATTAAATGTGCGGCATATAAAGGAACAATATTAAATAATTAAATTTTATTTTATTTGAATTTAATAAAATTTTCACATTTTTTTGTTTTGAGCTTTTCACGATTTACGTAAAACTTTTTGGTTGTGACGCCTCAGTGTTTCTTTTTTTTCTGTGATTATTAACGGGATTAGATTCTGTGTTATATAAGGGTTGCGAAATTGCGATTGAATCTTTACGTATATATTTTTAATTTCAAGTTCGCGTTCTTGTTTCCATTATTAAATTTTATTATTATCTTAATTTAATTTACATTTTAATAAGATGATAAGCCTGCAAAGAAAACAAAAGTTTTATGTAATAAAATTATTAAAAATCTTTATTTAGTTCTACATTCTACAGGCTTACGCCTCTAAACAAAAAGCTTCAAACTTATTAACAGTTCAAAGAAAAATACACGCAGTAATAAATAGAAATTCAATTATAGTGTGTGTTCCTCCCGGCTAGGGTGGCCAGACGTACCCCTTTTCTCACAATCAATTGGCAAAATACCACTTTGTTATCCGCAATAAAAACATTTGTAATGTAATGTTATGACTTAAGCTTGACAGTGCTTCTAGCTAATGAGCGACAGTATAAAATGTCCAACAAGACAAAAGGTTTTTTTTGTCACGTAATTAAAACAATTCATTGTTGTTCTAGCTAACATCCGACCTCGAACACTTGAACACTATGGCGGCTAAAGACAACCAAAGAATTTTAAGATTCCCACCATCTGACTCTCATGAAGCTCACATGCTAAAACCCTGTACAACATTTTCATAACGTCCACTTTATCCCTGATATCGCATTGCATTCCCTGTTCTCTCTAACTCAGGAGAAAATGTGAAGTGTTGTGTTTGTGTGTATGTTGCCGATTCACACAATCTTAAACCGTAGTCGTCGGCTCATCTCTAAAATAACAAAAAAACAAAAAAAGGTATTTCGGAAACAAATCATTCCAAATGTAAAATAAGAACTTGGCGAATTTTGGTGAAAATCAGTTTTTTATAAAAATTTCTCACTTCTGATCAAATTCCAGAAAAATGTACTGGACCAATTAAGATGCTAAGTCAATTTAGCATCCGCCTGGCTTCTTCGTAAATCCCATAGAATACAAAATACTAACAGAAAACAACAAAGTTCCAGGAAAATCCTGCATCTCAAAAAGCATATACAAACAACAACAAGCTCCCATAAAAACGGTTTCTATCAAAATTAGTCATTTATGGAAAATGATCAGGACCAGACTACAACTTTATTATTATTATTATTATCTTGAGATTACAAAATACAATAAAATACATAACTAGAAATAAAGTAAAGCTCCCTAGGTAAGGAAATATCTGTGTTGGAGCACAATCAAATTGAAGCAAGTAATACAAATTATTTCTTATTCTCTAGCTTCAACTTAGAATCGACCTATTCCTAACCGACTCCCTCGCAAATGGTGTGGATAACTGCAACAGGGAAACTTTCGAATTTCAAAATGAAACTTTGCATACCGAGTAAGCCCAATTTGTGGTAAGTAGTGCTCACGGGAAAAATTAGAGCTAGTATTGGAGTCGATAAAACGGGAAAATAAAATTTCAAATTCCTGAAAGACGATACAAATAAAACAAGATTTCTAGAAAAAACAGAAAAAATTTAAGCCAAATTTTAAAACTTTCTAGAGGCGGCTAAACTCGTGAAATTTGTGCTTATAGAAATATGATTTTCATAATTTTTCATTCATAAATCGAGGAAAAACAAACTAGCCCCTAAAAGATACTATTTTAAACAAACAAAACACAAAGGTATATCCCTCAATAATATTTCTGTTGAACAACAAAATAAACAATAGAAATAAAATGTTTAAAATCCAAATCATAAGCAATTCAAATAGCCTATTCCTATCAGGTATGTTTATTGTCATACGATAAATATAGTGACTGAATTTGTGCTTATCCAGAATTGGCCCAATTCCAATTTAGAAAATTTTTTGTTAGAAAATTGTTCATTCAACGGTCTCGTTATTGTTCAATGGAATTGGACCAATACTTGATTAGCACAAATTCAGCCATTATATTTTTAGGATAGCAATGAACATACCTGACAGGAATATGCTATCTGAATTGCTTATGACTTGGATTTTAGAACATTTTATTTCTATTGTTTATTTTGTTGTTCAACAGAAATATTATTGAGCGCTGTACTTCTGCTACCCTATTTCGTGCGGAAATTGGGAGACGAAACCAAAAATTTGTGCATACGTATACGACGTATAAGACACTATTTTGAATATGTGTGCTGTCATTTTTTATGCAAGTATGTGTGTTAGTTTTGTGATCATAAGCATCAAAATTTATCGAACCGGGCGGAATCGGTTCCATTTTTTGGTGCTTAATCATTTTCCCATGGTATTGAGATGGGGAATTTAACTTTTCAGTATAAATTAGAACATTTCAGTAATTCGGACTTCTCGTTAAAGCATAATCTTTAAAGCAAATGGTTTTTGGCATTTATTTTTTAATTTTATTTTATTTTTTGAGTGTGAAATGTTGTGGCGTTACGTCCGAACAGCTACACGTGTTTACTAATACAAACACATTTATGCAACACTATTGCGCTCCGGTAATTCTTCTCTCCTGTCATTATTTTTGGACCAAAATACGGCCTCTGTGTTTTGTTCGTTTAAAATAGTATCTTTTAGGGGCTAGTTTGATTTTCCTCGATTTATGAATGAAAATTTAAGGAAATCATATTTCTATGATAAGCACAAATCTCATCAGTTTAGCCGCCTTTAGAAAGTTTTAAAATTAGGCTTAAATTATTTCTGTTTTTTTCTATAAATCGGATTTTATTTGTTTCGTCTTTCAGGCGAAATTTGAAATTTTCTTTCCCGCTTTTCGGCTCCTGGATTAGCACTAAATTTTCCCGTGAGCACTAATTAGCACAAATTGGATTTAATCGGTATGCAAAGTTTCATTTCAAAATTCGAAAGTTCCCTGCTGCAGTTACCCACGCTCGCCAATGACATACCAAAATACTGCCCTATTATACATCCAATCCAAATTCCTTTCGCTCTCAAACGATTCCATTGCAGATTCCATTTCAAAATAATTGAAAAAGCATGGGGCCAACCTCCGCCAAAACCCCAATTACACCTCCCAACACATGAAAATGCCCAAGTGTGAAGCTTCATAAAAATAAGTCAATCTACTTGGGCTGCAGAAAGGACACAGACCAACACATAGACAGACAGCACATCGAAACTCTCACATTTGGACACTTACTTCTACCCTATAAAAGAAAGAACTTCTTGTTAAAAGAATTCCAACAATTGTCCATTTTTAACCAATTGTTTGGATTAATTTTGAAAATAAAACCTTAATTTAAGTGTACCCCAATTTAGAAATTATGGTCTGACCACTCTACTCCCGGCCCAGAACTTGGCGACAAGTTCTATCGTGTAGATAGATGAAATCTATCGTGTAGATAGATGATTTAAAAATGGCGTCGATAATGTAGAGAATGTATGCAATATGTCGATAATATCTAAAATTATTATTTATAAAACTACTATTTCTTGTATGCTTTAGCTGTTTTAGTATAATTTTTTATTGGTGGGTCTAAAATTATTGCAAGTCGGGGTAAAGTTCGCTCTTCAACTTCACCGACGTTGTAGATTGGAAAACGCAAATTTTATTACTTATTCCAAAAACAAAGGTTTGGATAACAGATTTTTTGTAATGCTGACAAATGCGCAACTCTTTTACCGATGGTCCATTAGATTCGGATTGTCCAATCAACTCAATTACAGCGTACAGATATTTAAATTTTTATTTATCCTGATGTATGTTAAATTTCGTTCTTCCGTATATTAGCAAATCCCATAGAAATTTAATTTTTAATTTTATTTTTTTTAAACCACTGCAAACGTTGCTTTTAAATTGTATGCGTTTTAATAAAGCGCTTAAAAAGCTTGACATAGATTACCGCTAAAAACGTATCATGACAAATAATCAGTAACCCAATAAAATACCGTCGTGCCACAATAATAGTAACATTAAGTGGCTACCGGGTAGGAACGTGCCCAATGACCATTAAATGTCTCACAGGCCGAAACATTGCATTGGGGATAATAGTTGGGAACAAGCGTATGCTTTACACCGAATTTGGTCAGGAGATTTTAGAAACAGACCATGGGCTTTTATTGTCGGGAGTTAAACCGTTAGACACCGAGAACCTAGGAAATATCTCTTTATCCAAGAAATTGCAAACTACAGAGGCTATCGCTTGCCTCTTCGGCTAAAGAAATATTAATTTTGAGTGTCGGTCCAATACAATAAATAAATACAAATTTCCATTCAAAGATCTTAGGTAAGGATTCAAGAAATGGACATATGCATGCTGCATTGGCCTAACTGCTAATATTTGATTTCTCATTAATTTCTTGCATATATCTCACACTTGTAATAGTAAAAATGCTGCAAACTTTTAAGCGTCTTTGCAACTCAAAGATGAGATGATAAGGGTGGATTATGGGTCAAACTAATCAGATTGTGGATCAACTTGCTTGGAATATATAATTGTCCGTAAGCCTTTCCTGGTCAAGTATAGTTGGAAGGATTTTAACGCAAGTTAGGATAACCAAATGGATTTTTTTCGATTTTTTCAGTTTCCGATTCTGAATAGTGAACATGAATCCTGTAATTTTAAAGACCAACGCGCAAACCTATCTCTCAAATTGGTTTGGCTCATGAGCTATTTCAGGTTGGCATGATCTATGATATTGGTAAATGAGTGACCCTCAACGTACGCTCGGAAATTTTTTTATACTAACATCACCACCGACTTAAAAGAGCACACTGCCCACGCCGGTGTGTCAAAACCGGTGCTGATGTCAATGTTCGTTTGAGATTTTCAGAAACGCGTTGACATTTATCATCAAATTGAAATGTTCTTGTATTTATCAGTAAATCAGAAATTTGGATTGGTGGCACCCTGGCATACCAAAAAATCGACGTACTATTTTACTGGAATTGGTACTGGGAACTCGATGGTAGCACTAACTTTGCCCGGATTAACCTTAAGAGAACCACCGCCTTCTTTATAATCTAGATAACGGTATTATTTTAACAAAAATTTGATTTTGTTGATGGACAGTACTTCTTCCAGAATGATGATTTAAATTCTTGGGCTTTAACCAAATTGGAAAATTGAAAATCTAGGACTAAAGTACCAATTACCGCTCAATCTTATTCTATTTACCGTTGAATAATTACTTATAGATGTCAATGCTCCCGAGCTGGAGCTAGTTGGAATTGCTTCATATAACATTGGGGATGGCAAAGATTAAGGTGGTCTAGTAGATTGCTAGTTTTCCCACTAGTTTAGTTTTCTTTGTTACATTTTATCCACTTTTCCAATTTTTTTATCGTTATCTCGTTTACAACAATTCTACACATTAGAACATTTGATTCCAAATGTTTCTCAGGCAACTGAATATCTAATGTCAAGTTCGTCGGGTCATAATTTTAATAAATGAGAAATTTTGATACAAGGCTCCCTTGGTATTACTAGCAATATAACTACATAGCGAAAAAGAAACAGGAAAACAAACGTTGATTGGTTGATCGAAAGAAAAGGATATCGCCGACATTATAAAAAATCTCCCTTCAGCTAAACACATAATTGTAATATTTAATCTGACAAAATCATACCAATACGAGTATAGCCAATATTTAAATGAAGCTGCATTTATAGCGGAAAAATCGCTTTTGCACCTTGGCTCGTGGCCGCATTATCAGTATATTTTATCAGCAAAAAATCTAAACTGTATTCATTTGGAAGTTATACGTGCACATATGGCACGTTGTACTACTAGATTTGAAATTATAGAGAGAGAGGTTGTTAAGGTTCCCTGAACTTCGGGCATACGCTTTCAAAGCTACGAGGGCGGATTGAAAATTAAACTACCTAGCGCTAGATGGCAGCACAAACACAAAAATATTTTAGAAATTGCGATCTGTCAAACGTCAGCTGTTAAAATTTCACCCAAATTCATCGATTAGTTTATTTGTTGTAGTCGTTTGAAGTAAGCAACTTTTGTGTCTTGAAAAATGGAAAAAAACGAATTTCGTGCAGTGATTAAACACTATTATTTGAAAGGGAAAACGGCGAAAGAGACAAAAGAAAACTCGATAAACATTACGGTGAGTCTGCTCCGTCAGATTACATGATAAAATATTGGATTGCTGAATTTAAACGCGGCCGCAGAAGCACTGCAACAATACCATCAACAGGAAGGCCAAAAGAGGTGGTTACTGAAGAAAATATCAAGAAAATCTTCGATATCGTTATGAATGACCGCCGAGTCAAGTTGCGTGAGATTGTTGAAATAGTAAACATATCATATGAACGTGTGTTCAACATTTTGCATGAACATTTGCATATGAAAAAGCTATCGGCAAGATGGGTGCCGCGTTTGCTCAGTGTCGAACAAAAACTAAACAAATGCTAAAATTCGAACAAATGCTAAAATTACGTGAAATACACTTCGAATTGGTTGATCATCCACCTTAGAGTCCAGATTCAGCTCATAGTGACTTTTTCCTGTTTCCAAACTTGAAAAAATGGCTCGCAGGACAAAGATTCATCTCAGACGAAGAAGTGATTATCGAAACTAACGCGTATTTTGAGGGGTTCCCGAAATCGTATTATTCAGATGGTATAAAAAAGTTGGAATATCGTCTTACTAAGTGTGTCGAACTAAATGGAGACTATGTTGAGAAATAAATGGTTTTGGCAAAAAAAAATTTTGTTTTCCTACTTAGGTAGCTTCATTTTCAATCTGCCCTCGTACTTACCGAAAATTCAACAGACAAATTTAGGCAATGCACTCATTTTAATATTGTTAAAATGTTATTCTGGCCAGTGGAAAGTACAATTATTTTGAAGAAACACAATAGAGTAATTAGAATAAAGTAGTTCTCAGTAACCGGATGTCGCTCGATAAAATTTTAATTACATTAATTGTGGTCAAATTTTAGTACGTAATGGTGCTATAAAAATTCTATACAGAATGGCGTGCAAGTGCTCAACATCGATGTAAATGATTACAAGAAGTAGTTACTAGTGCTACACTATTATAACCAAAATACTTGGAGTTTAGAGCAGCAAGTACTTTTTTATGGCTGGTACTTTTGTCTTATGCAGGAGGCAGTTAAATGGTTGGCATTTCCAACTAAAGTATTTTTGAATATATTGAATTATTTTAAACGTTCTAATCTCAAGTTTTCAAAAATTTGTTAGAAACCACCAATTTGAACTGAAAAACTGTAAAATGGCATCCTCCCTATAAAAACCAAATTGGAAAACAACCCACTAATTTAATAGCATTTTTGTCTAAATTGTATTTTTTTGCTCAGTTTCATGTAAATATTTTAATAACAAAGTGGGATGGCAAACTCTCAATCCTAAAAATTATTTTTGTTAGTAAAAATAATTTCCCATTTAACGCATTGTTTCGAAAATATTTGCACCAAAAATGGGCTTATAAAATAAAAATTCTGGGAAACTTTTACTGCATTATGGTTTCAGTTGTATTTTTCTGGCCAGGTCTGATGGAATAAGTTTAGTGTATTTTCCAAACCAAAGTTAATTTGGGAATTATGCTGTTAAGGCGACAAAACTAAATATTGAAACTTGCGCTAGTGTGCGGCCGATGAAAGTTAATTTACGAGGTTATTTTCCGATGACTTTTCATTTTTGCAATTCTATTATGGTATACAAACTTTGAATAAAGTTAATTATTTGTTTAGAAGTAGATTGACAAACAAAGAACACAGTGTTTAAAATTCATTCTGGTCACCAAAATAATTTAAAAATCTGAGTAGTTTATTTATTAATTTACTTCTAAACAAATAATTAACTTTATTCAAAGTTAGTATACCATAATAGAATTATAAAAACTAACTGAAAAGTCATCGGTTTGCAACTAGTCTGATTCTCCGAAGTGAAACAATCAGTAGGCCAGAAAAATATATTTGAAACGAAAATGGATTGAAATTTTTCCATATTCCCATTTCCCAGAACTCCAACCAGCAAACCAACATACACAAGCGTTTTCCAAGGTGAATCCTCAAATGATGCACCTACCCTGGCTAACTGCATGCAACTTATGATGCAGTTAATGACAACAATGCAAAACATGCTACAAGCAATGCTACAAAATCGAAACATTATGGAAACATTATCGAAACACTGGAACGGAACCAACACAAACTCGGATTAGAACATTTCCTAGCAAAACACGAAATTGAACTTATGTTAGTTTCTGAAACCCACTTAACCGATAAATACAATTCGGAATAAATGGTTATGATGTTTATGACACAAAACATCCCTTGGGCAGAAGTCGAGGAGGAACTGCTATTATTATAAAAAAGCGGATTTGCCATTATGTTCTAATTGAATATAGCACTGAGGAAATTCAAGCGACCTCTGTATGTGTGGACCTCGACAAAGGAAGTTTATAGTCATCGCTTCAATATATTGCCCTCCAAATACTAACGCTTCGGCAGATATCTACAAAAAATGTTGCAACCCTGGGTCAACGTTTTATGGTCGCCGGCGACTTTAATGCCAAACATACATACTGGGGTTTAAGATTGACCACTCCAAGGGAACGTAAATTAATAAATATTATTCAAGAAAACCGCTACGATGCCGCATCGTATGGTCATCCAACTTATAGCCATCCAACTTATTAGCCGACCAAAAGCCATGTTCTACAAACAACTATCTAACGAACACCTTCATTAACTGGTCAAATTCAAGATGTGCATCAGTTCACATATCGACCTGACGTCTACCCTGAAGACGGCTAACTATATAAACATTGCTATGGAACACTTTAATGATTTACTGGTCAGCGCAGTTACTTCAGCCTCAACTAAACCAAAGAGCAAACATACAAGACACTCACTCAACTACAAGCAACGTTGCTTAAGACGCATCTGGCAAATTAATCGATCGCCAGATGCTAAACATAACTTTAATCAGACAAAAAGAAAACTACAAAGCCTACTACAAAAAAAACAAGGTGGATTATATGCAAAACATCTAAAGGGAGTATCTCCCCATTATTGGGGGATACAAACTATTCATTATGGAAGGCCGCTAAATACCTTAAACGGCCTCAGCGACGAAACCCACCAATTCGTCTTTCTAACGGTGAACGGGCTAGAAGTGACGAGGAAAAGCTAAAGTCTTTTCACCTTCTGATCACCCTGAAAGTATATTCATTCCAAACCTTGGATTATCAGTGGTTCAAACAGAAAATGTAACAATCACACTTGTGAGCAAATTTAAGTTAAAGAAATCACTGTAAAGTTTATTATGTATGATCGAATTACAGGTGAAATGCTTAAATAACTGCCTGAGCGTGCCTTTGGACGACTGACCGAAATATTCAATTCAATTTACGAATTATGATATATCCCTGAGTGTTGGAAATTGTCAACTATAAAAATGATCCCGAAGTCTGGCGAAGATCCTACAAAAGTCTCGTCATAAAGGCCAATAAAACTATTCTATTACCAATCATCTCGAAAGTATTCGAAAAAACTAGTATCGAAAATATTAAACCAGAACTACGAAATATCATCCCTAATCATCAATTTGGTTTCAGAGCCGAGCACGGAACAATTGAGCTAGTGCGCCGAGTAGCTACAGAAATAAGGTCAGCATACGAAGAGAAAAAATACTGCTCTGCGGTCTTCTTAGATGTTGCCCAAGTATTCGATAAAGTTTGACACGAGGGTCTGCTTCATAAAATTAATCTTAAATTGCCAGAAATTTACCAACTTATGTAGTCGTATTTGTCAAGTCGCAGATATTATGTCAAATACAATATCTCTAAATCGGGCGAGAAAAATATTCTGGCTGGAGTACCACAAGGTAGTGTGCTTGACCCAACGTTATATTTAATTTTCACCTCAGATCTACAAACGACTTTGCAAATTATAACTTCTACTTTCGCAGATGATAAGGCAATCGTATGTAGCCATAAAAACCCATAAATGGCGTCCAAAACTCTGCACCAACATATTTATGACATCGATGTCAATGTGGCTAAAGAAATGGAAGATAAAGGTCAATGACGAGAAATCGACCCACGTAACATTCATATTAAATAAACTTTCTTGTCCACCTGTCACAATGAACGGAATACAAATCCCTCAATCAAATGGAGTAAAATATCTAGGCGTCCATCTAGACCGACGGTTAACTTGGCTAAAACATATTGAAATGAAGCGAGACTATATCAAATTAAAAATTGATAAAATGCTGGTTGATGTCCAAATATTAAACCATTCACCTGGTACAAGCTTGGTACAAGCTTCTCCTGTAAAATACAATGGTTAAACCAATTTGGTCGTATGGATGTCAATTATGGCAATCAAAGTCATTTATATGTCGATTGATCTTGTTTTGCGTTCTAAATTCGGTTTTGGTTCTATTTTCTATTTGTGTTAGGGCAGATTTGAAATAGAAAAGTCTTATGCTATATCTAAAACGAGCGTACCAAAAATTTAGTGAAGCATTTTATTAGCCTAAAATTGGCCTTTAATATTCCAATTGTTTTTATTTAATTTTTTGATAAGAATTCCGCCAACTTTTTCTAAAGCTAGTAACCCAATGTTTAGTTGTAAGGATTGTGAATTTAAGCTTCAAGCTATATGAATAGACCAAATTAGGTGTCATAGTTTCATATAAATTTCCGATAGTTGTTCCTTCTACTGCGCAATGCACTACGAGTGTGAAGTTAGCTAATTTTGTCCTTAAAAGATCAAAAAGTGTGATGGAGTGGAGAAGGTTGCAGATGTGCTTCAAAAAGCAATATTCAGTTTAAATGAAAAGGGCTACCAACTTGGTAAACTAAAACGGATTGGGACACGTTGATGAACCCGTGAGTTGGGTGGGCTGATGAAACAGACTGAACTTTAATTGGATACTTCCAGAAAGTATGGGTTCAAGAAGAGTATAGACTAATATCTATCCATCGAACGCCTCTAAAAGCATGGCTCTGTTAAGTGCTTCCGAAATATAAGCCTGCCCTCGTTCATCTAATATAAACACAACTAATTTATTCACTGATCTCCGAACGCTTATCGTTTATCTCCAATTTACATACCAAATTTTTATAATTGAGTAGTTAAAGTGAAATAGATCGTACCAGCAAAATTCGGAAAGAAAATATTTCGAGTTCGATGCTCGCCAAGGGTGTTCATAATTTATTATTATTTTTATTTCACAGCGGCATTTATTACTGACATACGAATGGAAAAACATAATATTTTATTTTATAAATAATAATTCAATTTAAAGCTGCACTAACAGCTATTCGAGACGCCTTAGATCCGATTATCAGCCATGGCAAGCTGATACAACAATGGTTAGTTGGTTCATATCTACAAGTTGAAGTCAAACAATTTCAATTACATCCGCCAAAACCAGCAACATTTGAGAGCTGAGCAACAACACAAAGCACGCGCTGATCACATGGATAAAATGGGACAAAACGAGAACTTGACCGCCGGTGTTACGATTATTCTCCACGCCTCGTAATATTTGTGCGAGTTTTCAAAATCGAACTCGACTCCCTGATTGATGATATCACGAAACATGAGATTTTTGGAATATACATTGCACTCGTCTACAACATCGAGTTTCAAAAACGAGGCCGAAAGAATCGATCAATTCATCAGTGCTGAGATTCCATCAGAAATGATGGCTCCTGTGGTCTTGGGTATCCAAATGCGCCTTGCATGAAAGATGATCAATGCTCATGAACAAATAATTGATTCAACGTTCCATCCCTTATTATTACTAAAGTATGACGCATACATAAATGAGTAGAAGTCGCTAGATCTCTTCGATTTATAAAGTACATTTACAAATATATATTTAAGGGATTCGATTGTGCAAATGTTACCATCACTTCAAACGGATAGCCGGTACTACGTGTAAAAGAAATTTCCAACTTTATTGATTGCGGTTTTGTGAGCGCTCCTGAAACAGTCTTGCGTTTAAGAGAATCGCTCATACGCTATCAAGAGACTTTCAGTTCGCCTGCCAAATCAGCAACAAATTATCAAAGCGATTCACGACGAAGAGGTATCGTTGGCAGCTCAAGTAAGCGGGAAACATTTCCCGAATAAGCGGGAAAGAGTTTACGGAAAAATTGTTACCTGCATGTGAGTATGAAAAAAGAGGAACGTTTCTACTTACGTATTCTACTTCTAATACTTACGTATTCTACTTCTAATTACGAACAACGGTTTACCAAAATTTCAGGGCAGCAGCAATAACACAGGAATTCTTGAATCAAACGACTAGGGGGAACAGTATTTAACTAATCGTAGCACTCACTTGAAGCCTCAACAATACATATGCATATTTTGTCAACCTGGCCAGCCTCTCAAACTTTGGCAAGATCATTCGGAAAATTTTACACTTGACTATATCCAGAACAGCAAAGAAATCCTCCAGGAAGAAAAGAATATAAGATAATCGAGCTGAAGAAGCTCGACAAGCTGATTAACAAATGGAGAAGCACAATATTGACGGCCGACTTCAAAGGAAAAGGAAAAATTATTTACCATTCACTACAACGGGAATTACTGTCACAATACTAAAAGGAGGACGTACTGTCCATAGCGGATTCAAATTACCCGTGCCTAATTGACAATTAAAATTACAATGCCTTCTAAACACGAAATTCGCTGCATTGCCCAATTGCTTTGTGAAGTAATGGAATCTGACATTCTGTATGGCGTAAAAGTTTTAGTTGTCGGTGGCGATTTCATCAGACATTGCCACTATTGCCAAGAAGGACACACACAAAAATTATTGAGTGTTGTATTAAATCTAGCCTATTGTGGAGACCCTTCGATCAATTGTCTCTTACCAACAATATGCGTAGCTATGGACAGGTCGAGCATAACCACTGGCTATTAGATGAAAAATCTGGAAGTTTTTCTCAAACACTAGGGATTTTTGGCGAAAATGTTATTCAAATTTCAAATAAAATGATTAGATCTAAAGAGTTTAATAATCACCATTTTGTACAGTGTATAGTGAATGTGATACCATCGGGAACTAAACTTTAGTTACTCTTTGGTTACCAGCAATTTCCTAGATCCAGGAAAACAACCGCTAATTTGGGAAGCGCTATTACTACTATGGCTATTTTCAAGAAATATCCACAGGGCGCAGTTGTGCCTCCCCTCCTGTAGTGCCTTGTTCTCAACTCCTGGTTAGTTCAATTAAAAGGTCTAGTTGGATCCAAAGCATACGTACATCGAGGCGTCATCCACTGGAAATGTAGAAAAACATTTGAAAAACCATGGCGCTTGATCAAAATTTGTGGCCTAGAATTAAACCTGTGACTGGTAGAATCGAACGCAAATAATTACGGATATGATTCCAGCACAAAAGTTCATCGTTTTTAGAAGTAAATTTTGCATCATAACCAATGACATTTAAATCAAATTGATGCAACGTAAGACCAATTTTGAAGCTGCTGTACATTGAAACTGTAACGATACAACTTGCGTCGTAAAGTCAGTTGAGTGTAAGATTTAAATTTACTTTGAAATAATATTGAACATTTCTATTTTTGTTTTAAGCAAATTTGTAGATTTTTCCCCCCTGTTCTGTCTAAAATATGTCGATTTTTGAATTAAAATCTACATATTTTAATATCAATACAATCTTTTCAGATTTTAAAATCTCTAATAAAAAATTCAGATGTCTCATCAAACTGCACTGCTGACCCAACTACAAAATCTACGAAAAAGACTTTGACTTTACATACAATGTATCAACACAATATCTTAGCGAGTTATTTTAAATTCGTGAAACAATAGTTAACCTTGGGTTATATTGAAATTTCCTTTCGATGTAATTATTGCATTAGTTTTAGACGCAACTGCATCGCAAATAGATTCGATGCATGCTGCGTATCTAAATGTGATACACGATTCCTTCGTATGTGCATCATTCGAAGGAACTTGACTGCGGTACTCAGGCATGAGTTCTAATACAGTGCTATTGGACTCCATTGGATCTGGAGCGCATATTGGAGCAACTTTCTGCGGTATGCGCGTATTCTAAGTCGAACACCACAGGTTAATGGTGATCTTGCTGATGCCGAACTGCACGACGCTTTGTTTACCTAAGATTTCACTTGGATTTAATTCAACTATAATAGAGGTGACTTGAGAATTTTAGTGCTCATTCTCACCGAACACTGTACCATAACTACGAATTTGTTTAGAAAGCGGGTTTGTGCGAATGCAAATTGCTGGCAGTACGGCGGAGTGGAGGAGTTTACGATATAACACTTCTTCTTCGCTTGTTCGTGTAATTTCTACCTTTCATAGATCTCAGTGTTTCAGCTCACGTGTCCTTTTTGATTATAATTTTCTCAAATGTTTTTCTCGCCTCATAAAGTAAACCAAAAACAAGAAAATGTATCACAAAGATCGAAATTCAAGCGATCCATTTATGAACTGTACAGTGGCATAGATCCATGTGTTTCTACTCCATACCGCATACGTTTTTAAAGGGTTTGATTGAAATTGTATATTTAATGCAGAGGTGTAGTCGTCACTTTTATATCAAATTGAAAAATTGAATCGAACGCAGAACACCATAACCCCATACAGCATATTTCTGAATTCAATCACGTTCCACATGAATAATCGATTTGAATTTAAATTTATTTTTTTACCAAAATATTATTTTTTTGAAATATGAAATGAATTTAATTTCGTTAATGGAATTTCCAATGTTGTTTATACTCGTAGTTATATCACAATTTTCTATTTTGCTTTAGAATAGACAAATTGATAAAAGGAAAATTTTCTCAAATCTTTTTTTGAAGTATCATGGGACTTATATCTATTCGAATTACTATACTAGAAGGATTCAGAGCGTTTTCCGAATTTATGCAGCATCGAGCCGAAGCTACAAGCAAGTTGTTTTTTATTAGCGCGGATAAATCAATATTTGAAATATTTTATAAAATTTTCATTGTGCAACAATCTGTTTGTTTTTCCACATAACTGCTTTGTGGATTGGCGGTTGGCCAAAAAATAATTTTATTCCGGTTTATCATCCAAATACGCATATAGGTAAAAATTTAGTCAATAACAGTAATGAAATGATCTGTTTTCCCAACAAACAGATTTTACCTAAATATGTGTAGGTTGCGGCATCAATTCATAAAATTGTTTTTATTAAAGAGACCTATCCAGTGGGATCCACCAACAATAATACCCAGCAGTCAAACGTTACTGATTACCCTTTGACATTATATGTAACATTTATGCCATGGACATTATGAATTCTAGGCAGATATTCAGTCCAAATTAAATTTCACACCGTAAAATTCTTGACACTAAGAAATATATCGACTCAAGAATATTCTACAGGTTGGTGTGTAAATACAGCATTTTATATACTCGTTGGCAGCTTTGGGTATTTATTGGTATCGATTACAGCACTAATCCGTTTATATATTACATAAATCGCTTATACTCGTATATATTGGGTGGGCCGGTATTTTATCGCATTTTATATTCCCTTGGCTTCTATTATATTTAATTGGAGATATAGACTAGCTCTAATGCAAGAAGCGCCCCTTCCACAAAAACTAGGGATGAATTATAATAACTCTGCGTAAACGAAGACTGGGTCATTCTCTAAAAGAGCAAACCTGAATTATTACTATTTGTATCTGCACGCACTTAACCGATTACTTTCATTCTTTTGTAATTTACGAAATTGAATAACCTTGGTACGTAAGACATCGTTGTAGGCCGAAATACCGATTTTATTCCTCCGTTTTCCACTTCAAAAATCAATTTAATTTAACTTTGCCGATATAACATTTAATATTTGTATTAACATTTTACGTCTAGACGTTTAATATTTGTATTGACATTTTACGTCTTAGTAGCTTCGCACTTTATTGTTTCCGGGATCCGTATATAGTGTTCTATATTAAAATTCCTATGACTTATTTCGTCTCATTATTGGAAATTTAACCATTATGGATCCGAGCAAGTACAGCTATGGCTAAATTTTCCTCGATGTTCTGCATGAAAATTTTCATTCTTCTGTAGTTATCATCGAGCCTTCTGCCTCTTTCCGGACGGCTAGTGGCAAGCTACCGAAAATGAATTATGGCGCGAAAATGAAAACGCACGCTCTTGAAGTGAGCCCCGAAAAAATCAGCGGGTAACACTAAAACCGCAATTTCGTTCAGATTTTATACATACGCGGTAAAAAATATCACAAGACTCTTACAATTCAGTAAACCGGCCGAGTCTAAAACCACGGTGCATAGTTTCATAAACACAATGTCTCAAACATGTCACAACTTTAAATAAATTACACCAGACACCAGGTTTCGATGTTTTATGCATAGTCTGCGTCACTGTAGCCAAACAGACTCAAATTGACGCCACTTTCAAATCAAATTCCATTGTCTATTGTTCTCTTTATGGGCAGTTTCATAAGTCAGTGACTTTTTGAATTTCCCGTGCAGTAACTTTAAATGCAACACCGCTCCCATCAACTGCCATCTATTAATTGACTACTGTCAAATTTTAAGCAAGCTGCGTCCTTTAGTTTGTGTTTGATAGCGATTGAAAGCAGACAACCTCGTGAATTTTAACGAAAATGGAAAAAGTGGATTTCGTGTGCTGATTAAGCATTATTTTTGCGGAACAAGAACATCAACGAAACCAAGGAAATCCTTGATAAATACTATGGGGATTTTGAACAATCAATTTCAATTGACAAAGAAGTGGTTTACCAATTTCCGTTATGGTCATATCAGTACAAGTGAAACCGAAAGTTTATGAAAAAGCTATCCATGCGTTAAGTGCAGCAATTGCTCAATCACAATACACCAGGATCAATCACAATACACCAGAAACTAAAGAACAATCAAGACAGTGGGTTTCTCCGGGTAAACGTGCACTAAAGATGGCCAAGGTGGGTCAGGTTGGGATGCACAGATTTTGGACAGATTCAATAATGATTCGATGGAAAAACGATCTTATTTGACGAAGAAAAAATGCTGTCCCATCAAGACAATGTACGGATACACACATGTGTAATCATCTCAGCAAAAATCAATAAATTCGGCGACGAACTGCTACCCCATCCAGCATATTCTCCAGATTTAGCCCCTGCGACTGTTTCCTGTTTGCAAATCTGAAGAAATAGCTGGGCGGTAAGACATTTGGATCTACCAAATTGGTTATCACTCAAACAAACGTCTATTTTGAGGTCTAAAAAAATTGGAAAAACGTTGGATTGAAGGTATCGAGCTTAAAGGGGACTATGTTGAGAAATAAAACGCCTTCTGGCCGAGGAACATATATTTTATTCAGAAAGCCACTGATTTATCAAACTGTAACCGATCCATTTGATCGTTGTTAAATTTCAATCTCAAAGAAACATTTCAACAGCTAAAATGATTTCATCTTGTTTTTCTTTCGCAATAGCTCAATGGCCACTTCCTCGTTCCACGTTCCAATCAAACCGTCGTCGGCATATATCGCAAATACGAGAACGTAGTGAGAAGTTTGGTAAAATTGCAACAGAGGGCGTCGCAACAGCAAGACCTAAATGACAGGTCTGTCATTTAGTTCAGTTTTGACAGCCATTGAAAATAGACAACCCATTGTTTTTTTTTTTTGCAAACATGGAAAAAAATTAATTTCGTGTGTTAATTAAACAATATTTTTTGCATGGAAAATACCATTACGCAAACCGAAACAAAGCTTGATAAATATTATGGGGACTGTTCACCATCGATTAAAATGATTCACAAGTGGTTTACTGGTTTTCGTTGTGGTCGTACAAGCACAACTGATGCCGAACTTTCAGGACGCCCAAATGAAGTCACCACACCAAAACTGGTTGACAAAATCCACGATACGGTATTGCAAGACCGCAAAGTGAAAGTACGCGAGATAGCTGAGATAGTAGACATCTCAGAAAAACGTGTGCGCAATATATTAGACGAACATTTGAATATGAAAAGGCTATCCGCGCGTTGGGTGCCGCGTTTGCTTACAATCGATCAAAAACGCACACGTGTGACAACTTCAGAGGCAGGTTTGGCGATGTTCAAGCGAAATAAAAAGGAGTTTTTGCGTCGTTTCATAACTGTGGATGAAACATGGATCCATCACTATTCACCGGCGACCAAAGAACAGTCTAAACAGTGGATTTCTACTGGCGAATCTGCACCGAAGAAGGCTAAGGCGATTTTATTGGGCAACAAGGTCATGGCATTCACATCGATTACCTTCAAAAGGGGAGAACAGTCAATGGCGAATATTATTGAAACTTATTGGACCGTTTCAACGACGTTTTGAAAGGAAAACGACCGCATTTGGCGAAGAAAAAAGTTCTCTTCCATCAAGACAATGCACGGGTGCACACTTGTGTAGTTGCCATGGCCAAAATCCATGAAGTACGCTTCGAAGTGCTTCCACATTCGCCATATTCTCCAAACTTATCTGCCTGCGACTATTTCCTGTTTCCGAACTTGAAGAAATGGCTCGGAAAGAGATTCGTCTCTAATGAGGAGATCATCGATGGGAAGGGATCGAAAAATTGGAAAATCGTTGGATTAAGAGTATCGAGCTAAACGGTGACTACGTTGAAAAATAAATTATTTTTTGACGATAATATTATTCCTTGTTTCATTTTTACCAGACTTCTCACTCCGCCCTCGTATCATCATTCCATCCTTCCTTCCCATTACACACAAAAGCACATGAAATCCGATTCACTGGCCACAAAGTCGAATTTTTTGATGAATGACGTAAGCCTTTCGCTCCAGCTACGCAACGCTTCTTTCAATCCATGCAAGCTATTGAATAGCTTGCACAACCGCCGTTTAACTTGGACTGCTGCACTCTACATCAAAGTAAACTTAACTATGCAGGGCTGAACGTTTCAGTATAGTCGATTTCATACTCCTGTGTGAATTCCCGCAGTTCTGCTTTGTATCGTTCAATGCTAATTCCATCTGGATTTTGCTTTAGTTTGTAGACCCAATGATTATCAATCACCTGTTGATCTTTCGGATTGACCGAGTTCAACGTACGATTTTTAATGAGCGAATCGTACTCCTCGTTATGAGCATCCAATCCAGTGCGTTCCTATGTATCGTATCAAATGTGCGTTCGAAATCAACAATCACAGGTACAGTGGTGAATTCCATTCATTGAATTGTTCATTGATGATACGGATTGAGTTGATGTGATCAGTGCAGCTTCTTCCTGGCCTAAAGCCAGCTTCTTCGATTCTTGAATTCTCTTAGGTCACCTTTCTTGCGGATTGTAATTGTCAAGCCTGCTTTCCATTTTTGCGGAATTCTGCCAGAATTCCATACTCCTTGGATTATTGTTGTTAGTGTGCTTGCACCTCTAGATGAATCTCTTTTGAATATTTCGGCGGTTATACTGTCTGTGTCAGCAGCTTTATTGTTCTTCAGCTTTTCAATGGCACTTTTAACTTCCCGCTCCGTTGGTAGATGGATGTTGCTAGTATCGTTATTGGTGTCAATTGGTGACCAGAGATTGTCGGTGCTGTTGATAACGTTTTCTTCAAAACATTCTTTCCATTTCTATAACTGTGCTTCATCCGTTATTAATACTTGATCAGTATCATCCCTTATGGTGGTATGTTTGTAATTTTGCCGGTGATTTTCCTTACACACTGGTGTAGTGCTCGCATATTTTGGATTGCTGCTGCCTCTTCAGCAGCCTTGAACATGCTTTATGCATATTTTCATCGGTCATTTCTTGTCATCTTCTTTATTTGATGTGCTCTTTCTTCGTATCGGCGTTTTATCTCTGCCGTATTTTGTTGTTGGTACATTTTTAGCTTAAGTTGACGGCGCTCTTCAAAGTTTTCCCATGTATCATCACTAATCCAACGTTTCCGATTGTATTCTTGGTAGCCGAGCACTTTCGAAGCAGTATTGATGTTGGCATTTTCGTTCTATACTGGTGGTGCTTTTATTTTAATGGAGATTGAATTGGAGCATTTAACTGAAGACATTTCTTGTTTCAGTATCTTTTAACTGTTTAAATTTCCTCCTATTTGTCGTCTTTGAATGTTTCACAGCGGCTTGCTTTATTTGAAATTTTGCTATTTGATCACTGTGTACGTCTGCACTCCTCATTGTGCCGACATCTTGTAGTGATGCGAGGAATTTCTTGTTGATCATTACGTGGTGTATCTGATTTTTAGTGCAGCCATCCGGTGATGCCCATCTGTATTTTTGTATATTTTTGTGTGGAAACCTACTGCCGCCTATGAACAACCGATTTGTAATGCAGAAGCCTACGAGTCTTTCTCCGTTGTTGTTTCGCACATAATGCAACGCATTTTTACCCATGACAGTTGTCAAGTCAGTGGTGTTTGTGTCAATTTTGGCAATAAAATCCCCTAGTACAATTTTGACGCCGTTTCTGTGCGTTCCTGCTATTGTGGCTTGTAATTGTTCGAAGAATTCATCTTTTGTTGTTTCATCTGCATCTTCGGTTGGACATAGCACTGAATGATGGTTGCGTTTCTTAATTTTCAATAGTACCACAAAATATAGTAAACATGAAAAAATTTTAACTCGAGATACGAATTCCGAAAACGTGGTTTGTCGAGCTTTGAAAAAAACGGATTAAACTTGGATTAAACCTGTGACACTAGTAAAGAACTGAATGTAGAGTGGTAAATATTACATCTAGATGAAATTAAATAATTGCTGGTCCCATGTTTCTAATTTGCCTTGTTAAGCGGCAAGGAATTTCAGTTGTGTAACTTAAACATTTTTCTCCACGCTTTTCAGCTGTCAAATTAAAAAACGGTAGGAAATACATTTTAAAGGGTAAAAAAACCATTGGCACTCAAATAATTAAACCTTCATCATTAAGGCCTAATAAAATGGTTCATTAAAAAATTTTAGGCTCTGGAAAAAACATTACTTACACATTTAAAGCTAGCAGAACCCAAATAAAATCATTATGATTTCCAATCTGACCTTACAAATTTCTCTTCTCCATGGTGTGCACATTAGAGTAGCTTGGCTTTGAACGTAGCAAAGTGTAAAATCGTGGCCATTACCCGTTCACGTTTAATTCAAACCTAATTTTTACTCTCGGAAATAATGTCATAGAGAGAGTCAGCCAGCTCGATGTTGAGTTTTAATACGAGGGTTTCGAAAAATTTTAACGATCGTTACGTTAAAAAAAATTGTTTACGTTGCTTTTGCAAGATTACAAATGGAAGATGGATCTATCAAAGGCTCCCCGTATAACCAAATACTTCTGATCGTATAGAAAGTGTTCAAAAGCAAATTTTAATGTTTACTCTCCGTAAAATTTGTATGGAGGATATTGTACCTTCCGGTAATAATGGGTAATGGTTACTGGGCCATGGGTAATGGGTAATGGGTAATGGGAATGGGTAATGGGTAATGGGTAATGGGTAATGGGTAATGGGTAATGGGTAATGGGTAACAGGCAATGGGTAATGGATAATGGGTCAATGGGTAATGGGAATGGGTAATGAGTAATGGGTAATGGGTAATGGGTAATGGGTAATGGGTAATGGGTAATGGGTGATGGGTAATGGGTAATGGGTAATGGGTAACAGGCAATGGGTAATGGATAATGGGTCAATGGGTAATGGTTAATGGGTAATGGGAATGGGTAATGAGTAATGGGTAATGGGTAATGGGTAAAGAGTAATGAGTAATGGGTAATGGGTAATGGGTAATGGGTAATGGGTAATGGGTAATGGGTAATGGGTAATGGGTAATGAGTAATCCTATATAAAAAGTGGTTTCCTTTTATTCGACTTCAACACATTCTCTTACATTGTTATTGTAAAACTTTCTGATACAAATTAACCTAATTTAATGTTTTTGGTAACGGATACCATAATCTATACTAATTGTGCTGAAACCAACAAATCCCCTAAAAGCAAAATTAAATCTCGTTGTAAACCTATCACTTAAACAATTGACAAATACACAGGTAATTTAATAGTTAAACAACACTAAAGTAAATTTTAATTAATTAAGTCTTAAGTTCAAAATTATATAACATTTTTTTGTACTTTGGTCCTCAAAAAATTGTATACTTCAGAAAAAAAAATGTTTTGCCTTCAGCTAAATTCACTAGACTCGTACTACATTTTGTTGGAATATGCTACCACGTCATTATAAAACATTAAGGAGGAATCCAAACAACACGCAGCGATGTACTCTTATGTACACGAAAAGCGCCAGGCGATATTCATGATTTGGTGCAAATACTGCATACAGATAAAGTTTTTTATGTAACTAGGAAAAATAGCAAATGTGTATAGGTTGCTAGGAGAAGGTGTGTGATGGTAAAAATATTTGCTTATCTTGTTTGTATATGGAACAAAAACAAACAAATCCAGAATACGTGGAAATGATAAAGTAAAACATTGCAATCCCTCGGGACCATATAAATAAAACTTGTTATTTTATGTTGGCATTTCAACACAATTCAACGAAATCAATTTACTTCGTATTTAACACGGGTGTGCTTTTATGTGTAAGACAAGTTGAACGAAAAGATTTTTAAATATACGGAATGATTGTCTACATTTAGAGCCGACATTGATGGAAAAATCGTAGTGATAATTTAGGCCAGTAACAAGTTGTTTTGGCGTATCACCTTAGGCGTACCACTGGTCATTTCCATTAGAACTTTAATGGACGGATGGAATGGGCAACGATTACTATTTAAGTTGGAGAGTGCATTGAATATATCGATTCCACCGAAATTAAAGCTCCATTGACCTCCATTGATCGTTCCGAGTGCTGTTAGAAAATATTCGTTCCTTTTCAAATACGATCGTTTCACATATCTTTGAATAAATCAAAGAACGTCACAATTGTAGATATCACTGTTGGGAACACTGGTATAACGTAAACCTCCTCCGACAGATATAAAGATTCCCGAAAAATATTGACAAGAAACTTACGTGGAAGCAAAAGACGTAGAAATCGAGCAGCCGTACGAACGCAATGAGGGAAGAGGCAAAGGTCAAGAACCAGGCAAATTGTAACAGGCTACAGAAGGATGTCGAAAACCAAACACATTATGATAATCGAAGAGGAATGGTCTTGAAATTGTTTGTGGCAACAAAAACCAATCACAATAGAATTACGAGAATATTATATTGACCTCCGCAAACAAGCTAATCAAGAACTGCGTAAACTGGATGAGCAAGTGTCAGGGTTCCAGCGACTGTTGAATACTCAATAGTATAAGATAGACGGCATCGCCACCATACAACGTTCAGATAAAAAATTATCCTAGAAATCGAAACTAGATCGAAATATGTGCGTATGGGTTCAGGAGGATAAAATACTAAAGTGCCAAGATAATTAAATCGATAGAATCGTTCTCAGAAAGACGATAGTAGACGACTTTAAGATCCAATTGAAAGGTGGTAAGAAAAAATCGGAACCGACTAATCTGAAGTGAAACAAGGTGTCAATGTGAATTTAGGGTAACTTCCTCATTCGCCATATCACTGAGGCCAAGAAAATCGGACACAAAGAGTACCGCAATTTTATCGACAAAACAGCTGGTGGATAAAAGGTACATCACGATCGGTTAGCCATTTTGTCGAACATAAATCTGGATTGAGGATTGCTGCTACTATAAATGTTGGGAAAGAAATCAATTAAAGAGACAGTCTGTAAATACAACACCGATAAAGGCAGAAAAGGCACAAGATGCGCATGATTCATCTTAACATGAATCGTTAAGTAGATGTAGACCTAGAGAGCGAACTAAATCTAAAACACTAAAATACAGAGAGGAAAATAGAAGCCAGTGCCGGAAGACAAATGATGCTATATCAAACGATTCTGTAACACCAAATAAGATGCATGAGTTGCCATAAAGCTGGATGAGCACGGTTTAATAACTCAGCATCAAATGAAATATGTGATCATCGACGGCCCCTAGACTATGGGGACATTAATGGGAATTAAACCATTAAAGTCCCCAGAGTGTGGGGCAGATATATAAGACAATAGAGAACAGCTTCTTTCAGAAAGTGCTGCATCGTGTAATCTTTCTCGATGGAATGAAGTTTCTGTTCTGCGAGAACCTTGTTTTGGTTCTGGAGGTAGAAAGTTCTGGTAGAAAAAAAGAGACAGTGAACTACGCTATATCATGTTTGAGGAATAATACGGATGGGTCAGCTGAGCACAATGGCACCAGTATCAATAAGAGCTGGATGGCAAAGGAAGCAGAAATACCAAAGATCAGTTCTAGGGCTGACGCTCTGAAAAATTATGTATGATAGGGTAGTTCGAATTCTCCTACATTAAGACGCTAACATAGCGGAATAGCAAATAATCTGGTATTGAATTGTATCTGCAAGGCAAGAATAATAGCTGGTGAGGCGAGTAAAAGCCTCGGTTTAATATCAAAGAAATCAGAATAAGGCAACTACGCGAACTGACAAGAGAAAACTGCTCTTCAAAAAATATTTCTTTAGGGTGCATATCAAGAGATGTTTATCTATGATTATTGTGAAGAAGAGAACACACCAGAGCAAACCATATTGCCGGTTGCTGCGAGGAATTTTAATAACTTTCCCTAATGTTTTGAACAAACTAACATGAAAATCAAGTCAGAAATCAATGGCGATGCCGGAAAATTTGTTTCGTGGGTCCTGGATCCTTTATTTTTTTTTACGATTGTAATGAAAATTCCACTTCGTAAGTTGTTGCATTGTGTTGCACAAGATTGCAACTGTAACGGAGTCAGGACATTCAATAACATTTTGCATGCATATTTCTTTGACGAGCTTGTTATGAGTTTCGAAACCTAGGTTAGATTTATAAAGGGTCATGAAACTGAACGTTGGTTTCAATAGGTTTGAAAACGATTAGATCGATTTTGATAAAAATTCGAATTTATATGACCCAGCTTCCGTTAGATGAATTTTTCATTTTTTTTTCAGAAGGCTGAAACTGAAACATTTTGATTAAGCTAACACATTTGCCAATTAAATTGGATGAAACTGCGATTACAAAATGAATGCCGTATCTGGTTCTGCAAAATAGCGAATTAGTATGGAACAATCCAGCGCTCTATAAAAATGGACAATTTTATTGGAACTTAGCTGTTTCTAAATAGAGTGGGATAAAGCTCGGTTTGTCAGAAAAAAAAAGTTATTCAAAGTTCAGGTTCAGGATTCGATACTGGATAATGATCAATTTTAGCAGAACTAAGCCACTTCTCAACATATTAAAATGGACCTCCGTTCCAATATCGGTTCCAATGTTAGTTCCAACAAAATCTTTTTTAAAATAGAACAATTTAACGGGACTGAGTAATTTCTCAACCAATTTTAGTAGTTCGATCTTTTTTATGAAAAGTGTGTTCAAATATGAGTTCACATTTTGGTTCTGTACAGTGGCAATTTTTAATGGAATCTAAATATTTCTATAAAAATCTTCATTCGATAAAAGTTGTGTTTCTTGGGAGGGGAGTTATCTTGGTGTGGTAACTAAAACTAAATCATTGTCCAATGACTATCACAACGAAAAATTGGGATCCAATAAAAGTTCGGGTCGTGGCGCCGAAAAATTGCTAAATTTTAATCGGACTAACACTTACTCGCGGCGACTACTTACGGCTAAATACTTACGAATTTCAATGGAACTAATACTTCCTCGAGGCGCCCCACGGTTACTACTCCGTAATAAGAGTAGGCTAAGTATGTGAGGGCTGTGATCCTTCTACAGAGGGCAACTATTTAGGCACGAGTTTGTAGTTGGATTTCTGATCAGCAACCGTTTACGCCAATTCATAAAGAATTTGGAATCGTAAATAACAAGATCTGCATACTCAGATTGCACAGAATCTCACTTCAACATCTCACTTGTGAACGTACATGCCTCAATGGAGATGAAATCAGAACATATCAAAAACACTTGGAAAATATAAAAAATTGTATGCAAGGTAAAGCAGAAATTATTTATAGTGCCCAGACTCCGTTTACCATGCATCAAACAACACTGAGATATGCACCACCGAACTGACGCTGCTATTTAATTTATGAAGTTATGATCAATCAAATTGAAAATGTTATCATGTCTAAAAGGCATTTTTCTAACATTAAAGTCATTAAGAACAACCGCAGCGCCAACATCGATTCTGAACACTTTCTGGTAGTTGTGAAATATGATACCCATTTACCCTCCACGTTCATCGCACGCTCGGTTCATCGATAGATGTCCCCTGAGACGTGCGAAGACTGGTTGTTGATGGGACACTTTTCTTATCATTCGTTGTGATGAAGATCATTCAAAGTGGCTCAGCCCCCTTATTCAGTTGGAATTAATGAACCCGAGAATGTCATAATCTCCACCTTGCCTGGACCATAAACGGGTCGAATGACCTTCCTTGCAAAGCTAGTTAATATTCTACAATCGTTAGTAGTCAACTGTCACTTCCAAAAGTAAAAGGTCTTATGAGTGATTTGTAAAGTGCAAGCTTGAACTAAGAACAGGTCGGTCGCGACAAAGCACTCCAACCATTTGTGTAGAAAGATGAAATGTGACTGGCAGAAAGAACAAGTGCTTAAAATCGAAAATGTCACTTTAAGAGAAAGGTATCGTTCAATGAGTGAAATGGTTACGGGCTTCCTCTCACACATGGTCGTTACTCTTAAACAGATAGACGTTATCCAGTGAGTAACCAAATTCATTGCGTCAACCTGATATCAATGTAGAAATGACACCACTACTACCCATCTTACCACTACTCCTAATCTTACGTTGGATTGCGCCATAATAAATATAAAAAATTATAAGGCACATGATGAGGTTGGTATCTAAACAGATGCTGAAGGACGGCGGCGATTACTTCTTCTACCGTATATTTGAGCTTGTTTCTTCGATTTGGTTCGCAGACAAAATCTCTCAAGAAATAGCTTTAATCTTTCTATCGAATTGTAACAACTATGAAATAGCTTTGCTCAACACCGACTACAAGGTGGCCTCGGGTACCTTTCTTTAATTTTGTTTTCGGTTCTCACAATTTTTATAAAAATTTGTGAGTGGGGTTTTTGAGTGCCAGAATCGATAGCGGTGGATGCAAATTTCTGAAAAATAGCTTCAGAGGATCGTCTAGTGGGGCCCGGGACCATTTAACCACTAAAAGCCGATTGTTATGGGTCCGAAAATCTAAAGGTACTGATCCCAATTTTAAATTTTTTTGTTTTGGTCGCACGGTTTTATTAAAAATTGCTAAACAAATGGGTTTCATTTGTCAGGAATCGATTGCGATTGGTCGTGATTTCGAAAAAATTTCTTCATAGGGTTGAACGGTGAACCCCTGTCTCTTTCTTTAATATTTTCTCAACTAGCATGATTTTTTTTAAATTAGTGAGGAAGAATGAAAAATCACTTCAGAGGGTCGCTTGGTGAGGCCGGTATTTCGAGTACCAAAATCGATTGTGATGGGTCCTGATTTCAGGAAAATTCATTTAGGGCATCATCCGGAGAGGCTCGGTCCCGTTTTTTATTAATTATTTTTTACCCATACATTTTTGATAAAAATCGGTGAAGGCGTTTTGTAATTGCGAATCGATTGCGATTGGTTCCAGATTTCTGGAAAATACGTTCAGAGGGCCAACGGTTGGCCTCAGATTCCATTTCTTTAGCTCTCAGAAGTCTTTAATTTTCTTCGACTCCGATTCCGATTACCAAAAACCGATTTTGATGGGTTCATATTTCGGGAAAACTAATTTAAGAGAGCTTGGAACCTTTTTTAACATTTTATTTGGCTTGAACGATTTTAATAAAATTTGGCAGAACAGGGATTTCGAATGCAAGGAAATGATTGTAAGGAGTTCTGAATTCTAAATAATTCATTTAGAAGTCCTTCGGATGGGCAGTCATGTTGCCCCATGTGGCTAATTATTCACCATGTTGCCTGATGTTGCACCATGCTGCGTTATGTTGCACTATCTTATGGGAAGTTGCACCATATTGTTGGATGTTGCAACATGTTGCGACGAGTGTACCATGTTTTGTGATGTTGCGTGATTTTGTATTATGGTGCGGTGCTTCGCCTTGTGTCTTGTGTTTTTCGTTTATTAGATATTTATCGTTCTGTTTCATCATATTGCGGAATGTTGCACCTTGTTACGATTGTTACGTTAAGGTGACATTATATGGTTGCATTAATCGCGTCTTTTTGAAAATGTTGGTTGATATGTGAACAATATTGATTTGTAGCAATCGCTATCTAATTAATGTTATGACCTTGGTTCCCTTTTCACATTTCTTTTCGGCTACCATGATTTTGATAAAAATTGGTGTAGGGAATGTCAAGGAATCAAATGCTAGGAATCGATTTCGAATGGTGCTAATTTTGGGAAAAATCGTTTAGGAGACACTTCGGTAGGTCCCGATACCCTTTTTAAATTTTTTCAAATCGAAAGATTTAGTTAGAAAATTAGTGATTAGTTTTAATTTTGGGAAAATTCATTTAGGGATTTTCGGGTGATATGTGTTTTCGAGTGCTAAGAATCGATTTTAATTAGTGAAAATTTGTCTAGGGAGGTCAAATATGATCCGGCGATGAAGAAATAATTTAAACTTCTTTTACATTATAAATAATGAAAATTTGAAAGAGTGTAATCGTTTAAACCGAAATGTGTAAATTTGAAGAGAGGAATAATTAAACGAGCCCCAACATTAAACGAGCCCCAAAAGAGCATGTTGCTGCTTTATTTATAATTTTAAATTGAAACAACAAAAATCCACACAATTAATGGCCATTGGGTATGTGATTCAACCTAAAAATAGCAATAACAATAATAACCATAGAAAGCTCAAAAGCATCCAAACAACAAATTATAATCATAACAAAAAGCACAATTGTAGTATTTTTTGCTGAATTGATAAGCATAACATTCGTTCGTTCGTTTGCTATCGCTGTTGTTGTTGTAATTTTTGGTGGAACCTCGTCGTACTCAACAATTTCCAAATTGGCAAAGGAATGATTAATTTGATGGGGAAAAATTTGTTGAACCGGAAAATTTATATACATTTTTATCAAAGTTAGAATTTATTATTATTGTTGTTGTTTGTAATTTTCAAGTTTTTCAATTATTTGCTCAAAATAAAATTATATGTGTATTTAACAAAAATAAAAAGTATTCCAAAGTCACTGGCCCCAACACATACGCAGAAGTTTTTTTTCCCTTTTTTGTGGGTTTTGTTATGATGGCAAATTAAAGTCGTTGAAAATTTTTTTCAATGAATTTTTAGATAGCAATTAGGATAATGTGATGATGTTGTCGTGTGCGGTGTATTAAAATCGTATAATAAGCAAGGTGAACAGATTAATAACGATAGATAAAATGGGTGAGTTGTGCCGAATTGGGGGAATGAAAAAGGAAATTTATTTTTAATTTTTGGTAATATGGTTTTTATTTCACCCACAATTTTTTTGGGAAAATTTACTCACAAATTGGTACTTATGGTTATTTTTTTTTTTGTTTGATGGATTTCATGATAAATTCGGTATTTTCGCATTATAATCAATATAAGAGTTTTAGTTTAAACGTTGTCTGAGTGAGGTGTTTCATTTAAAAATTTAATCTAGGCATCAGCTCATGACCGCTATTTAAACACAAGTTGAATATTTTAAACTAATATAAAACAAACTAATTTGGTATTGATACTAGAATGATTCACGGATTGTTCCGGCCTTGCCCAACAGTATGGAAAGCTCGATTAAAGAACATGCCGATAAATAAGGATATACCGCTACCCATTATAATATCTTGTTCTCAAGCAATAATTATATTATTCATTGGAGCATCAACATCACGGGCAGCTTCAAAATATCTGCAATTAAAGTAAAGCTAAACAGATAACTTGTTTGTGAGCAGAATTACGAGAACAATATCAAGGTAACAATAACAAATGTTATCAGGATGTCATTTCAAAAACGTTTGTCTAAAAATTAATTTTTAAATACAATTAACTTCCAGACGTGGCCACATTGGCTGTTAATTCAAGAAGTCCAATAGTAAAACGGTTTCAAAAATCTGTATTAAACAAAAATATAAGTTGCTCGCTATATATAAACGTAAGACTGGATGACATAAGATCTGTCACCAGTACGTCTCCCACAAACGTAATAAGAGGGTTGAGCGGCGAGACAACTAACTAAAAAACATCAAGTTATGTACCCTACACAGAGGTCTTGGTTTAATTTATCAAATTCATCACAACAACGACCTAGCAAAATGTACACGGACAACGCTATAAAAATGGGCAGACGGAACCTGTTAAGCCTTTTAAGACCTAGAGATATCCAGAACCTTTCGAACATGAAAACGTGTTTTGCATAAACTTTGGTCAATGATTTTTCCTCTGCCTCTCCTAGCACCAATAACGAGAATACTTTTCCTTTGAACTAAAAACCACTGAAAAAAGCACAGTGGTTTGCAGCTCCAGATGTATTTGCGCTACAACAGCTTAGATAGTCTGGGAGTGAGATCCTTAATACCACAATTGCTGGCATTTTCCACTACAGCGGTTTCATCAGAACGAAGGAGAATTTGAAGTCGGCTTCCTCGACGACCGGTGATACGCATGGCTAGACTCCACAAACAGAAATTCAATATTACGATTCAACGTTCTTCCATCGAAGACAAATCTGATGATCTTAAAAATTTATTCATTGTTGAACTGGAAGACATTATGAGTAATATCCACATGACTTCGACACAAAAATCAATTGAAGCTCAGATACTAGAGGCGCCGACATGCACATTTAATGCGAAATTTATTTGAGAAATAGTTAGATCTTAACACTAGCAGCACTCAAAAGAAGTATCTCCGCGCCAAACTAATACGATCAAATACCTCCGGGAAAAACCGCGCGAATTGAGGAAAGTTGAGAACCTACGTGGCGGATTTCTCTCAGTGTGCCAATTCTACTTCCAAACTCTGGTAAATGAAACGACGTAACGAAACACAACTATTACCAGATCAAAAAATGGAAAGTCAATCGGTCTTGATGGAATGCCCGCAAAATTATTAAAACACGAAAAAGCTACACTTGCTCCTAATCTTTATGAACTTATAGTTACGATCTGGGACCAGGAGAAGCTTTCTGAGGAATGAAAGAACGCATTCATATGTTCGCTGAATAGCATAGCTGTTAAATATCGCCTACAAAGTGCGTGCTAATATTATACTTGCTTGAATCATTCCTCTTGCTGCAAATATCATTAGCAACTACCAATATGGATTTGGCCCTAACCGATCAACCACTAGCAGTGTTTTGCTTTGTTTTAGAGGATGAAAATGTTGGAAGTACAACATAACCATTCACCAACTGTTCATAAAATTTCAACAGGCATGTGACAGCATCAACCGTAAAACCTCTAGGAATTCCAGAAAAGCTGCATATTTAATAAGTCAGGCCAAACTTTTTTCATATTTCTTTACACCACTTCCGGAATATTCCTGCAAATACTAAAATAATCTTACAATAATTCTCTAATGCCAGAAATATTCACTCAACTATTTTCCTGATATTCACTAATTACTAAAAAATTACCACAACACGTTCCACAATTATTTCACTTTAAACACCTCTAATAAATTTTCGCGAAGTTCAATTTCGCTTTTCGAATCTATCGCGTCCGATCTCCCTGAAGAACTAATTACGACTAACTTATTGTGTTCATTGCAAACGTATTTATATAAAGCGCTAAATATTTCAGATTTCGCACGATCATTCTGTTTTGTTCCAAACTAATCTGATATTGTCTGCTATACTACTAAATAATTATAAAATTACTTCTAATGCTTAAATCTAGATGACACTACTTCATAAATGTCATTAAATTCCTAACTCTTAATTGAATCTACGCTGAATTAATGTCTTGTGAAAGTGAACAACATTGTTTGCTGAGTATCAATTCAGCGTAAATTAGTAACTTGGGCAGGACAAGCGTCAATTGGTAAATCAATGGTTAGTAATGCAATGACATTTATGAAATAGTGGCATCAAGATTTAGCAGTTAGAAGTAGTTTTATAAGAGTTATAAAAAAATCAGAAAAATTGAAAGGAACCGACTAGTCTGATGTGAAACAAGATGTCAACGTGGATTTAGAATTAACTTCCCCATTCGTCATATCACTGAGGCCAACAAACTCGGACACAAAGAGTGCAGTAATTTGACCGACAAAACAGCTGGTGGATAAAAGGTACATCAAGATCGGTTAGACAAAGAGGTCAAATAAACTATTAGTATTACTCATGCACAGAGGCCAAAAATACTGAGAGAGAGAGGATTGATTCCTCGCAAAATTATTACAACACGAAGAAAATACACTTGCACCTAATCCTTTCCGAGGAATGGAAGACCACACTTATATGTCGAATGAAAATGTCTGTGGCATAGCTCTGTTAAATATCGCCTACAAAGTGCATGCTAATGTCTTGCCTGAATCATCCTCCCTGCCGAAAATATCATCGGTTTCTACCAATGGCAGTATTTTGCTTTTGAAGATGAAGTACAACATAACATTTCACCAACTATTTATAAACTTTCAACAGCCGTATAACAGCATCAACCGTAAAAACCTCTAGGAATTCCAGAGACGCTGTCTCTATCTGTAAGCTTACAATATCTGTCACTCTGTGTGAAATCGTAGTGAAAGCGACTATGTCTGATCCCTTTAAGATAATATCAGATGTGCGATAATGAGATACGCTCGTCCCTGTGCTGTTTAGTCTGGCGCACGAGCACTTGGGAAGAACAACTTGGTAAGGACAACTTCTTGGCCGAAACCTAATGATATTGTTACAATGTATTATTGGAAATAATAAAATAATCTTACAAAAATTCCCTAATACAAAAAATATTCAATCAATAATTTTCACAAATATGTGGATAAATACATTCCACCATTTACAATAAATTACACGAATTATTTCACATTAAACTCCGCACTAACAATTTTTCACACTGTTCTACTAACTATCGTGTACCGAATCTCCTGAACGCCTAATTACGACTAACTAATTGTGTTCATCGCATCTGTATTTATATTTATATACCGTATTGTCTGCTATGCTAACACACTGTTATAAAACTACTTCTAATGCTTAAATCTAGATGTCACTATGTCACAATTGCTATTCAATTCCTAACCCATGATTGACCAATCAATGCTCAACTAATATCCTCTCAAAGGGACCAGCCCGGTTGGTTCGCTGGGCATCAGTTCAGAGTGGATTAGTCACTTGGCCAGGAAATTGAGCGAATATTGGTCAATCAAGGGTTAGGAATTTATCTACTGATATTTATGAAATAGTGACATCTATATTTAAGCATTAGAAGTAGTTTTACAATAATGTATCTGTATAACAGATTATAGCAGTTTAGTCTGGAATAGAACCGAATGTTCAAGTAGAATATGAAATATTCAGCTCGGTATGTAAATTCGAGTGCGATGAACACAATGACCTACACATTCAGAAGATTCGATACACGAGAATTTAAAAGCGATAGAGAACAGTATAAAAAATTATTAGTGGTCTTTAAAGTAAAATTAGTGGTGTGATTAAAAATAATTGTAAATTGTGAAATGTGAATTAATTAATAATTGTGGAAATTGTGGTTGTTGTGTTTTAGTGTTGGTGGAAATATCGGTATCTTCGAGTATACTCCAGTGGTGGTGTAAGTACATATTCAATAAATATTGGGAAATTATTCTCAGATTATTCCCGATATATTCAGGAATATTCCGAAAGGGTGAAACGAACCGGATTGGTGACAGCGGTGGAATTGTAAATATCTGAAGATTTAAGTCTAGAAAATATGACGAAAAGAAAGTTGTTGAAATAATTCTCGAACCATCTGGAAAAATGGACATGGAGTAATTATTGGCTGTTATAACCCAAAAATTTGATCAACAAATTAAAGAGATGTAACAATTGAATCAGCAATTTGATCAACGAGGAAATGATTTGATAGAACAAATTAATCGGAGGACGGTTCAACAAAATCTGAACCATAAGGAATTGAAAAAATCAAACCGGGAATCGAAAGATCGAGAAGATACTGGAAGATACTCAATCAAGAAACATGATAGTTTGCAAAAACAATGATTGTGAGGCGATCTGGAGCAGAAATATGAGCATTCAGATAGCGATGGGGAGCAGATGTTGGAAATAATTGACGGAAATAAGGTGGGACAGGATGATGAAGATCTGCGCGGATTCCGTTGATCGGGAGGAACCATTGGGCTTTGTAGAGTCGAGTGATGATGAGCAGGCAACAAATATTGGAAATCTGCCAGATCCATATTGATGAACCTGAAAATGGATCTCTCATTGAGCGATTTATTAATTAGCAAACACCTGAAGGGTTGGTCTCCATAGTGAATAGAAGAAAATAAAAGAAACTCGAACACGGCTTGTTACGGATGAATGGTGTGGATAAGTAAGACCTAAAACAAAATGGGAAACAGGAAGCAGGTGTTATGATGCTCTGGAATGTTATCGAAGAGCAATTGTAGCAGCTATATATTTCACGGAATAGTGAGTCATAACACTATTACGAACACGAACGGGTTCATTTAGGATTGAATGGGAGTCCGTTGGCTCCGGAGGAGATATCGACCAAGGCGAGTAGGGATTACAATGATACATCGTTATGACTGCCAGAGTGGTAAGATTTATTGGAAGCACTGATTGACGATTGTGAATTCATAGGAAGGCTGTCCAACGGGCCGTGAATGGAAAGAAGATTTGTGCAGAAGTTGCAAAAACAGAAAGGGTTCTGCAAATTCTGCACAGAATATCAACATGGTTTTTAAATCTTGGAGAATACTGCCAGTAGGAACATATGTAAAACATATCTCTCAGGGTGGTTGGTGGAACTGGTGGAGAGCAGTAGCGAGCAAGAGCCTTATGGAAAGAAATCAACATGCAGGACGGCCTTTGAATAAAATGCACAAACGACCAGGAATTTGGAGGAGTGAAAGCGATATTAAAAAGAATGGGCTGCAAATTTCAAAACAGGGCGTAACAAATCAGGATATCACAATATAATACAAGGTACTTGTTAATTAATTAATTTTGATTGAAGATTGATTTTAAGTGGAAGTAAAAATTTTATTCACTTAACAACTGTTAAGTTAACTGTCGCAGAAAATATTTTTAACATAAATTTCGTCCTTTAGTGTACTATGTACTGTTTTGTGAGATCCTGTTATCATCGGGCTAGACGATTTATCGATAAAATTTGATAAGGTCAGGCGACGGCGGAAAATATCATCGACGAAATGCTGGTCAAGGAGGGCGTTGGATTGGGGGACGTTCGTTTTTTTCAAGGATAACATTATGGATGAAGAGATTATCGAGCATGTGGCATCGAGTATGGAGGAGACGTGTGGGGTGCCAGCAATGGCGTGTGGATTGTCATCGAGGATGAGGCTAAGGTGCAATGGACCATAAATACCATAGAACCAACAGCCTTAGGTGGTGGGTAATGTTCTTACGATCCCGCCTATTGGTTTGGTAAGTATCAATTCCGCGTTAATTGATCACTTTGGTGGGACAATGATTCCGCGTAGATTAGCCGGTCAAGGATTAGAAATTTAATGGCATTTATAAAATAGTAACATCTAAATTTAAGCACTAGAAGTAGTTTTATAATAGTGCAGTTTTAAGCTGATTCTAGCAGTTTAATCTGAAACAGAACTTAATGTTCGTTTAGAATCTAGAATATTCAGTGCGCTATATAAATTCAGGGCAAAGCTCACAATGAGTTAGTCATTCAAGAGATTCAGAATGCAATAGCTTAAAAGTGAAAGAGAACATTGCGAAAAATTATTAGTGATGTTGAAAGTGAAATTAGTGGTGAAGTTAAATTAGTGGTGTAATTTAAAATAATTGTAAATAGTACCGGGAAAAACATTATTGAAATATTTCTGGTATTTTCGAGAATATTCCAGTAGTGGTGTAAGTATTTAGTAAATATTAGGAAATTACTCAGAGATTATTCCCGATATATTCGGAGATATTCCGGAAGAAGTGAAAATTACGATAATTGTTGTTAACTGTCGAACTTTACAGCGGTACTCACAATCCAGTGATATAACCAGGTTTGACAAAAAAAATTCGAAACAACGTCAAGAACAATTTAGATTTGATTCATCGGCACGCGAAACAAACAGATTAATAAATCAACAGCAACAAATCAAAATTGTTATCAAAAACTAGCATCCATCCCTACGGAAAAGTTCGGAGAAATACTACAAATTTTAATACTACTCATTGTGTAATCTCGCACTTTCCAAATCACTTGAAAGACCTGTGTTATTCGGAGTTCACCTGTACTTGGTATTGATCCAAGTAAAGTAAAATTTTGTGTCAAAACTTCAAGACTCGACTTAAATATTATTTTTAAACTTTAAGTTTCTATTAAAGTTTTCATTTATCAACGATGATGGAAGTCTTATAAATAAGTGGGTCGTTAAGAACTTTTGATATCAAACAATATCAAACATTTGAAATAAGTTAGATATACAAAATTAGAAAACAAAACTACAAATAATTACTTAAGTGACTGGTTGAAGCAGAGTAATTTTTTAATTAAAGTTTTTAATTGTCTTAATATGAAGGCTGCTCAGCATTTCATGATGCCCATTGATCTGGATCAATTCAAATTTTATATAGGAAACTAGATCAAAATTTTGTTTTGGATTACAAATTTTAATTTGAAATCCATAATAAATCCCTTGGTGCTATTTCACGAGGATATTGAACGGTATCCTGTCGTCAGGAGTATGACTCGCACTTTGCCGGACTCTCCGCGATCAGGGTGGGGTAACATAAACACTACTGACTGTAACATGGATCTAACCTTGGCCCGATAATTATTACTGCCCTCAACAATTTCACAAAAAAGACCTGAATTCGGTGGAGCGCGAGTGAAGATAATAAATATAGTTCGTGTCATCAGTTTTATTTTTATTTTTCGAGTTTATGATCTAGCTCAACAGGGTACTCCAAGTGTTGATTCAAAAATTTCACCCAATTTTGGTGACAGGCGTTCAGTATCAGCTTTCTACCGCCCAAAAAGAAAAATACTAAAACATGTCGTCCTGTATGTCTGTATGTTATGTAAAAAGTAGCTTTACGGCTCAGCTACATCAATATGGAATAAATAAATAAATTTTGCCTTGACCTAATTTGCATATGCATTCAATTTTACTTTACATAAATAATATGCTCGTATTTGCGACAAACAAAAATGTTTTAATCTCAAAATCAACAAAATCGAATAAACACGTCTCGTATGTATATTCGATGCTATAAAAAATTGCATCTCTGAATATGTTTAATCTTGTGTAACACATGCAGGCTGCCAATCAATAATCATTAATTAGAGTACATCAATAAATTTCCTTATATCCTAACCTAGAAAAAAAACTTCATTATTATGTTGGTAATAAAATTGAGGTTCCTGTAGTTGTTAAGCTCAAACATTTTTCTTACATCTGAGCTTTTAAGAACTCCATTCGCTATTGTGTGGCTGCCGTCATTTATGTGTTTTGTCGTTTTGTACATCACAATATGTGCGCTGCTATGTAACATAAAAGAATATTTTATTGATTTTTATGTTGTCAATGAATATTTATATATACGAGTATATGCATACATTCATCATATTCGACGAAAGCTTTTACACAAACAAAATGTAATAAAAATGGAAAATTACATGAAATGAATAAAAAAGCTTTGCACAAACAGGAAAAAAATTTCAATTTTTTTTTTATTAATTTTCCTTTTTGTGTATTTTTATGTACGACTATGTACCTTGTATTTATGTAGCTAGGAGGGTACATCTCACGAGATGTACATGATATGGAAGAAGGTAGAACAAGTAGGAAAAAATTATATTTACATGCTTTTTTGAATCAATAAAATTTGCTTTATAATTATGTCACTTATTAAAGCACAATTAAATCTAGGTATTTCGATAGAGGACATCTACAATCGACAGCTCGCTTAACGTAGTTCACTTTAATTTGTTAATATTACTAGATGACCCGGTGAATTTCGTGAATTGATTTGATTGTAACTCTTCGTAAGCGATTATGAATTCCAATCAACCTTCCAACTCCCATTCATTGAGATCGGCTTTAAGTTCGTTGGAATCATCGGGATGCGCGGAATTAACACATCCACTCCTTTGTACTTTCCCATGATAATCATCATCTCGATGATGTTGTTCATGAGCTTTTTCACAGCAAGTCACGTCCCATTGCACAGTTGAGGTTGATTGATGTTACGCAACTGAGAACTTTACAATATTGAAATCCTCGTGTATCAAAATTAATCGAGCCTGCAAAGTCAATTCACCTTAATAGAATAGCTGATCAAAATGATTGTTCGCAAAGTGTAATTAAATTTGGTTTAATCAAACCAAATTTAATTCATGGCGCAGCTGTCAAACAATAGACCCGCCACCAATGCCATCTATTAAAAATAATCCGTAGTGGCTACCCATTATTCAGATCGGAGCTACTTTTGGTCCAAACGGAAATTTGTCAGTCGTTCAGTCTCATTTTTGACATACATGTTAACCGCTCAACCGCGAACCAATAGAAAAGACGCAATGACATTTTAATTGGCTTCGGCGCATGCATTAGCAATCGACATACTGTTCAATGTAAGAAAATCAACGAATGAATTATTGAAATTGTTACAGTTACCTGTTAATACTAATCCTCTGATGGGAATCGAACCCAGTACCTCCCGGTCCATATAACGAAGCTTTATCCACTGCACCGCTTGTCCTATTCAAAATTTAATACAAAATTCCCATACAAAACGTAAATTTAGATTTTTCGATTTTTTAGAATTTTCGGATTTTCCTATGCGTTTTTGCAAATTTTTTTCGATTTTCCGGTTTTTTTCCGAAATTTGTCCTAAACCACCACTGTATTGAGAAGATCAAAACAAAAAAAGAACCATCCAAATCGGGCGGGCCGTTCACGAGTTTTTGCGAGACTAACGCACGGCAATTGATTTTTCCAATGTCATAAATCGCGATGAGCATACAAAATGGCCGAGGAACGAAAACGATAGGCCACACATATGAGGAAATTATGCCTAGGATTGCACCCCTCCAGCCATTACCCAGTAGCCCATTACCCCCGGTCACTATCCTCCAGTCACTACCCACCCGGTCATTCCCCACCGCCATTATCCGCAATAATTTTCCATCCCGCATTCCACCCAATTATTATCCTCCTCCGCCATTATGAATAATTTCCATTAATTATATCTTATCACAATCGTTTTCGCACATTTTTCGGGTCTCAAAGGATTGTCTATATCAATATTAAGTAGGTTCTGGCCTATCAAACGACACAGTCGTTAAAGCTTTGGCGTTTGGATCGGGAGGTACCGGGTTCGAATCCCGATAGGGGCAGGATGCAATAGGGATTTTTCATCATCAGATTACGATCTGTGATTGATGGAGAGCCGTTAAAGCTATGCAGTGTGCATATGGGTCTACGAAAATCGGACCTATAGCCGTACGTCCTCGAATTTGCTGAGAAATGGGAAAAAGTAGGCGGGAAAAGCGCAAACCACGAAAGAGTTGGTAGTGCCTAAGCTCCAGAGCAGATTAAAGTTAAATACAACAAAAAAAATCGATTTTGAAGCAGATTATTGCCTTGGAGTGCTTCATTTATTTGAAACAATTTCAATTGCTATCTTAATTCGAACATTTCGAGAATTTAGGGACCAAGAGGTTGGCCCCAAGTACCAATTTAAATAAAAACACGTGTATTATTGGGAAAAATTTGATGAGTAAGGAATCGTTTGATACCTTTCCTTTGGGAAAATTATTAAAATATCATTTTCCTTGATTACGTGAGTGTTAATGTTAAATCCTACTAGACTTGAAACAGTTTGAAAAAAGTAACCGATTATGGGACATTATACCGTTGGTATAATGTCCCATAATCGGGACTCGGATCGGAAGGAAAATTTTGTTTTTCAATTTTTTATTATGGCGGATCGGACTTGAAAAAAGTTAAACCTGAAACTATAACACACTATTCGCAAAAAATTGTAAATCTGTGTTAAATCTCGATCTCCCATTTTTTTAAAAAGTCAGTGTAAAATCCAGGTAATTCACATGGTAACTGTAGGAGTACTGTCCGAAGGCATAATATCTGGGAGTAATGTCTTGTTACGGAAGGAACTGAGTTGTAAAGGAATATGAATGAAAAGAGAGACGATTCTCCGGGGAATGAGACATTGGCCGAACACCTAATTGGCCAAATATTAATATCATCAATACTCATCCACTTTTTCAATAACAAGTCACTTATATGTGTCATGAGTATTTGTAACCATGATACATCACATATATGCGACATGAGTCCTTTTATGCCGATACGTCACGTATATGCGACTTCAGTGTTAAGTTTTTACAATGTAAGCGACACATACGTGTGGCATGAGTCTTCGAATGTGGTTACGTCACCTATATGAGTTACAGCATATGATAAAAATATATATTACATAACTCTTTGGGGTATCACAATAAACATACTACATAACTTCGTTATAAATAAAATTCTGGTGTTCGTGAGTTCGTCATTCTTCTCCTCCTAAACGACTTGACCGATTTTAATGGAAAAAAAAATTCTATTGTACTTATGGGGTCACCCGGATGATTCTAAACTATGGTTGAACCCAGTAGGTGGCGCGATTGTCGTCTTGCGATTGAATATGAACCGGACATTGAATATGCGATGCATCCGAAAATTGTTATCGATGAACTGGACAAAGAATGCCAATATTTTCATGCGTTAACATTCATAATTCATGCATCCGGCATCTGTTGCGAGCTTGGGGATGTAGTGACTCCGGCTTCATTTTTTTTTCGCAAAATTTTCAAATTCAGTTCGTGCATCCAAATGACATCTTTTGGAGCAACCAACATTGTACAGAGCAACGATGGTCGAAATTTTGAATCGATATTCAAAATTCAAGACCAAGTTTACCATCAAATGGGGTTCTTTAATGGTAATGCATGATGCCGAAATTCATGGGCGCTGAACAAGAACGCGTGGACACAAGATGCCATCACAATCATTTCGAACATATCGAGGAAAGGGAAATAGTGGCATCATTGGAAACATTTTTGAACAATCACAATCATTTGGTTCGATTGTTCAAAACAGCGCGTCAGGCCGTTTACGCAATCACGGTCACGCGCTCATCATCAAAGCCGACAAAGTTCCAGCTGGAGCGGCAACACAATTCAGACGATTGCTCAGGCAAACTAGGCAATAAAATAACAAAATTCAAGTGGCATTAATAATGCCATTTTGTTACGAATCTTTTTGTCGATCAACATGTTTTTAAATTTCGAGAAAAGCTTCTGTGAAAATTGGGGGGTTCTTTGTCGCCGAGAATACAAAAAAAGAGTGAGCGTTTGCCTCTGAGCTTAGTTGGTTCTTTTTGGTTTTCTGTATTCCTGTACTCTGTTTTCTCCCCAGTTTTCTAGGTTTCTCGGGAATGAGCCCGCCGCGTAGAATGATCATTCCTTCGCTATTAACAATCTCGGATGTAGTGACCTACATTTGCGCAACATTTCCCAAATTGAGCCTTCGCACCGGTATTGACTCAGTAAATAAATTTTCCCTTTCTATATCGTGTCCCATAGTTTCGACACGGTCGTAAAGCCCCGGCAACCACGCTCTTTACCATCTGTTGATCTCCATCATCGGTGTGTCAGGAATGTATCTCAAAACTGGCACCAATTTCTTTAATTTTACTTTCTACCTCTTACTGAATTTTAAAACTCAAACTGTTCTACTCGGTTGTCGCATCTGTTTTCAAATTGTTGCACTTTTGTCTCGAAACACTTAATTGCATCGCTCAGTTCTTTTATTTGATGATCTTAAGCAAGTTTAAGTTGATCAAGTATATCGTTCCGTTCAGATCGAATTTGATGAAATTGGTTACTATGCGCGTTTATTCGCTTTGCAGCTCGGCCAGTTGATCACCTGCTTGACACCTAGCTTGCCCAATTTGACACCTAGCCAGTTTAATTTATAAACCCGCTGCAAGCTATGGAATTGGTTAACTCGACTTTGAGTGAACATTATATGAGTCATTCAATAGTAAAAAAAGTGATTTGCAAGATTTAGTAATGGCAATTTTAATCTTGAGGGCAATCCACCTGGAGTGCAGTAAAACAATTTGAAGACGAAGAGTTTAAAGTTTTACTGGATGAAAATCCGTGTCAAACTGAAAAATTGCTTGCTCTGAAAAATACAGATGGAAGGAAAATGGGTTCCTCATAAACTGACCGAAGAGTTGCCATCTGCCAGAATTTGCTTTCTCGCTACAAAAGGAAGAATTGTTTGCACAAAAACATTGTGGGTGATGAAAAGAGGATTTTGTACGATAATCCGATAATCAGCCATCCACATCAGTTGCAAAAATTAATATTCATGCCAAGAAAGTGTTATTGTGTGTATGGTGGAATTGGAAAGGAGTCATTTACTACGGACTTCTGGAACCTGGCCAAAGTGATGCTCTTTAGGAAAAGGGACGCTCGTCCACATACAGCAAAGTTTACCCATGAACTCATTTTCACCTTAGGCTGGGAAGTTTTACAGCATGCTGCGTATTCTCCAGACTTGGCCCCTTCTGATTACCACTTATTCAGATCAAAAATGGTTAACTTTGAATAAAGTTGAATTTGACCAAAATTAGCTTGCAATTCTCGTATACGTGTTCTGTATTCTCTGTTTACCCATTGCAATCGTGACAGAATGTATAAAATTAGTGCAAAGTGTTTTTCTCGTAATTTTATTCTGATTTCAAATTCCAATATTTTTCACGTGTTTGTTTCTAAATTTAAATAAAATTAATTTGACTGTATGACTAGTCTGTAATTCTGTACTCGTATACGCGGCATACAATCAAAACAAATCACGAAAAGTTATGAAAATTATGTGTGAAAATTATTTTCACACTTTGTATTATTATTGAGATGAGAATTTCATTGATTTTTTCTCGTTTGTTTGTTTATTTATTTTTCGTTTGGATGGAAATTTTTTTGATTCCTATGCAGACTCTAAAAATATTTTTATGTCATATTTACGTTGATTAAAAGATGAATTAATGATTAATTTATTGCACGTTTGTGAAGTTTTTCTTTAGATCAATAAATTCAACTCGTATGTTGATAAACAAATATTTCTGATTGATTTCTGAACCAATTATTTATTATTGAGTAGAGACGGAGCCGACTCTATAGATTAATTGGCACCACGATGTAAAATGTTTACGACGTTCTTCATTGTTAGTATTAAACACAGAATATATTCCCTGAAGCATGTACAAGGCTGGTTCCTCGAATGCAATCTCTAGAGACCTGCGCATAAGCAAGGATGGTCCCTTCGTATCAACTTACAAAATCAGAAAAATAGCCTGGAAAGCTTTAGCAAACCTTAATAAGATACCGTTGGCGGAGAGAACGGACAGGGATATGGTAACGACGACTGGAGAGTGGCCAAGTTGGAACAACCAAAGACTGATTATAGATCAGCTATTATCATATTAAACAGAGAGTTCCTGGTTGCGCTGACGAGAACTAATGGTTTATTTAGCTATGGTTTCAGTGCAGCCACAATAAACAATTCTAAAAAAGATGAGGGTGACTTCTTAAAGGCGCCGATACCTGTCAACCTGAACATAATGGAAATGGGTGAGAAGATAGAAATTGAGTAGGACTCTGAAGCAACTGTAGTGAAGGTTGAAGCAAAGGAGCAAACTTAATGTTGAATTTAATGCAGATTAACCTCAATCACTGCAAGACAGCTTCATGGCGGAGATAGATATTGTCTTAGTCCAAGAACCTTGGTCAATGGTGACCGGGTACCTGAATTCTCGCTAAGAATGGGGAAGATATCCCACTTGTCATTTTAGGAAGCTAATTAAAGGTGGCTGAGAAAAAAAATAGGAGTAATCCTGGGAAGTGATGCAAATTTTTCATCACACTGTTTGGGAAAGCACTGATAGAAATGAACGAAGTGGGTTACTCCTTCATTTTATTCTTAGAACTAATTTATGTATATGCAATATTGGCTCTAAACTAAATAAACGTTTACAAAAAGACAAGAAGTAATAGACGTTACACTTGTCTCAGATAACGTTATAGATAGTTTAGTGAATTGGAAGGTGTCCTAGAATCATTCCCTTTCTAATCATTACTACATCTCTAATTTTAACTGGAGACAAAATCCATCAAAAAAACTTAGCTATAAAAACAGGAGGAAATCTGACAGGGATATTTTTAGAACTATTCTAAGTAATCGGCGCCGAATTCAAACCGACACATTCCCCTAATTCGACACAAGAGCTTCATGTCCTAGTGGACCGTTATGTGGCCGTTCGCTATGTGGTCGAAAAAACTTCAAAACACTCGTAAAAATGCAAAAGGCTCTTTATAAAGTCTTAACCAAGGAACTAAAGCTGCTAAGAACTAGAACTGTTATATAAGGAAGTCCTTAAAACGTACAAATACAAATTTAGAAATGCTAAAACAAATGCCTGGAGGCTATACTGTAGTACAGGGATCCTCTGAGACACCTGGGCTGCATAAAGTACCTAAGTCCCACCACTCCGACTTTTCTCCTCCTCTTGGATGTCAACTAGTGCAGCAACTTTATAAGCAGGAAAAAATCCTGTTTAAGCCCTATAAGTCAGCAGGATCCGATGTCATTATACCGGCGATTGTTCAACAAACGTTTAACTCAACCTTACCATGACTTGAAGTTATCTTCAAGGACAGCCTAGAAGAATATTTCCACCTAAGGCGAGAAAAAGCTCTCATTGCAGTCCCAAAGACCTAAGACCTATAAGTTTAGCCTTTTCCCGACTCAACTTTTTGGAAAGACAGATAGAAACCCACATTAAGAATTCGGTAGCGCCAAATAGGCTATCAAAATCTCAACATGTTTATTGCAAGGGGAAATCACAAGTGATCACGAGGGCACTCTCCTCTCTGTGCGTAGACGAGTCTATAACAGTTGCGATTGCGCATCGACATAAAACTGAGTTGGTCCTTTTCTCCAGGAAACACAAACTTGTTTAAATCGACCCCTATAGCTTATGTGGTATTGAATTGACCTTCACTGATAAAGCGAAGTATCTAGGTCTCATTCTGTACAGCAGAAAAGGTGGAAACCTAACATATTAGAAAAAGTAAAGAAAGCTACAAGAGCGCTTCCTTTTGTAAAAATACCATTGGAAAAATGGGGTTATTTTTGCTATTAAGTCCATTTTATTATATGGAGTTACTGCTTGGTGGCCGCTTTAAATATTTTGACCAACCTAAATTTATTGGTGAAAGTACAGCGAATAGCTGCCTTATGTATTAGAGAAGACCTTAAGAGCACATCCACTCAAGCACTGCAGATCATCTTTCATCTCACACCCCTAGTTATCCTAAGGTTCATTTATAGCAGCATCAATAGCATTGAGTTCAGTAGTAAGGCTCAACTTCATCTCCATGTGGAAATGTAACAATATATGTATATAGGACACTCATCTATTCTAAGCAACAGGAACATCCCAAATACTACTGATATTTTACCAAAGAAGACTGGTTGAGAGAAGAATTTCTGAAAGTTGCATGTATTAATTTCTTCTTCACTGGTGGTTCAAAGATGGATGGGAAAGTTAAGGGTGGCGTTTTCTGTGAAAATTAAATGTAAACCCCGTCTCCCGGACTACTGCAGCGTTTTTCAAGCTGAACTAATCGCGATAAGAGAAGTCGAAAACTGGTTTTGGTATAATGAATTTTTCTGCTAATTCTGCTGATGAACTCGCTCGACAAGACATAAGCTGTCTCATTTCAACAAGCAAGGAGAATGTTGATATACCGCACACATAAATTAACCGCACGTGTCTTGGCTGGAAATAAATTCAAATGAAAGGTCCTAGTGATGGTTATCCCTTGAAAAAATTGCAGCTCAAATTTCCTGTCGGGAGCTTTGGAAAATTTAGTTGAATAAAACATACAAATTGGTTAAGAAATCCAGATAAATATACTCAGCCGTTAAATGACGATAACGCAGATTCAATATAATCAAAAAATTAATGATTATGATTTTTAAAAAAAATATAAAGCTCACATTTTCAAAATTGCTAAAAATTTACCGTTTAGAAAGTGTCATGGTTGGAACATTTATCAAATGAAAGGTCTTAGGGGCGGTTACCTTCAGAACAAAATTCTGCTCAATTTTCGTGTGGAAAGTCCAGTAACACTCGTGTCATTTAAATGATGTTCCAGCCATGTAAAGTGTCATGGCTGGAAACTGATTTAAATGACATGTTGAATCCATTTCCAGCAATGACACTTTAAACCTTTCAAATTTTACCAATTTTCCAATTTTGTGAGTGTAATGTATTCAAATGAGTGTTCCCGGACTTCCCACATGAAAATTAAACAGATTTTTTTTCCGGAGGTAACCGTCACTATAAAACCTTTCATTAGAAACCTTTAGCAGTTTTCTCAGGCTTTCTACATGGAAAATGAACCGCAATTTTTTCTTCATGTAATCACCAAAACTTTTCATTTGACCTACTTTCCAGCCATGAAACTTTAAACATTCAATTTTTCAAATTTTGTATGTATGATATAAAGAGGCTTTCAACAGGGACGCACAAAATTTGTTAGGTTATAGTGTAACGAACACTAGGTTTAACTTGTTTATATAAAATGTTAGACAACCCTGTATAAAATAAGTTGATATTATATACTTAACTTTTTATGATCTTTGAATATGTATTTATGTATTTAATTGTATATAACAAAATTTCGAGAAATATAATTAAAATGTAAAATATGGTCATTACTGTTGTGACCGTCGTTTAATAAAAATATTAATAAAAATAATAAATAATTATAAAATCATAATAACAAACATTGTAATAAATAAAATTTAACAAAACTGAATTAATAATAATAAATTACCAAAATTGAACATAAAAATTAAAGTTGTTTAATTAAAAAGCCTTAACCCCGCTCGGCTCACAACAGTTGGTGGCAGCGGTAAGATAAAAGTTTCGCAGTTTCTAAGAAAAAAAACTGATAAAATCCTAAAAACGGTACGTTATTTGTGGTAATATTTAAAACGCTAACTTTCAAACGAAGCACAAAAAAACGAAAGTTAGATCTTCAAGTGAATCAAAAAAAAAAAATAAAATTGTTCGCCAAATCTTTGAAAAGTAGTGCAAAACTGAAGTTAATTTTCCAACAAATGTTAAATAAACTATAAATGGAAAGTGATAAACCACATGTGAAAATGTACGGTATTTACCCCGTTAAAATTACAGTGAATTTTCTTGAATGAAAAATGTGCTAGTGCCGTGTATTTGTACCGTATTACATACTACATAATATAGTATATACATATATATAAATTTTATATGAAATTTAATACATTTCGGTGAAAATCCGTAAACGAAAAGTGAACCTAATCAAAAATAAAAATCAAGGTGCAAAAGTTTCAAACTTAAAGTGGTACTGATATAGAAAAAAATGTATTCTACTGAATTCATTTATTTTATCACAAAATAATTATAATAAAAATATCAAATAATTTAATAATGATAAAAAATTAATAAAACAACAAAAATAAGTAAATGCATCAAAATATTGTATCTTCATAAAAAAAAAATAAATAAAAATAATTCTTAATGAATACAAATACATAAAATTCGACCATGTGTTACAACAAAAATTGTAAGTTTGGCTGTAAACCGCAATTACAATGTCATTACACGAGACACGATATCATAAAAATGTACTGGAATTTATGATTTGCATGCTGACAACATTAAACCACTATATACAATCATTGATGTCAGGAATATTATCCATGGATGATCAACAATTTGTTAAGTAGACGTTAAATATTTTTATAAATTCACAATATTTCCTTTATTTATTGAGATTAATTTAAATTAATTTAAGTTTTAATTTCTTTACTTAATATTTCAAACTATAATTAAAAGTCTTAATCTAAAGTAAAGAAATTATGCAATTTACAAATTTTAAAATTATTAATCTAACCAACAAAATCAAAACAAAAAAAATCCTTTTTTTCAAATTAATTATTTCAATTTAAAGTCTGAGTCAATTCTAAAATAATACTTCAAAATTATAGAAATAAAAAAATATTTAAATTAAATCTAAAAATTCGAAAAGAAATAATTTATTGATTATTAATAGTTCTTATTATTATAAAGGTGTATATAATTTATTTTATAATCTGAATGTTGATAGTTTGAATTCAATTAAGTTGTTATTTTCATCAATTACACTTGTTATATAATATTTAATTACAATTTAATTTTTATTAAATTATAAAATCATTTTCGCGCATCAAACTTAATTTCGGATTAATGCATTCGGCTACGATTATTTATTATTATGCCAACTAGTGATTCTAGCGATAGCGAATTAATTGATAAATCTTCCTCGTTCTTGCATTTGCGCAATATTGCTATTGAATACCAAACAAATAGATCCAACCAAAGAAAAGCTACAAAATCCCATAAAGTTCGAATCAAACCCAATTCTCCTCCTATCGATGTTTCCTCTATTAAAACTGAACTTGTTTCACCAGTATCATCTAATACAGACAGCAATTCTCATATCAAAATAAAATCAAATTTAGTTACAAACCACTCAGAAATTCAATCTACTTCATCAAACCAAAATCCACCAATACCTTTCAATAATCCTCACATTTTAATTGAAAATAATTTGAATCAAACAGCAAACGAAATGGCTGCACTTGATACAAAATTTCTTCTGAAATTAGTTCCAAACTTTTCAGGCAATTCGAGAGATTTGCATAAATTTGTCACTGCTTGTGAAATGGTCCATGATGGACTTCGCGAGCAAGACGTGGCAAAATTTCTTCAGTTAATTAAACTAAAATTGGATGGAAAGGCCTACAATCTGATGAAATATAAAACATTAGATACTTGGGCCAATTTTAAAAAAATTATTGAAGCTGAATTTACTGAGACGAGATCAATTGGTCATCTTCAAATGGAAATTTCTTGTTTAAGACAAGGAAAAAATGAAGATGTTAAATCTTATGCTAATCGCTTGGAGACATTACTCCATGATTTAAATGAAGCATGCATAAAAACTCAAGGAATATCCGCAGCTGAAACTATTCGAAATTTAAATTCGAATATTGCTCTCAAAAGTTTCCAAGAAGGGTTGGATAACTCGATTAAAATAATAGTCAAAGCATGTCGTTTTGAAAATCTAAGTGAAGCTATTAATAGGGCTATGGAGGAAGAGCTTACTGTCAAACATTCAACAAAATTATATAGTAACCATAGCTATAGCTCAGATCGCAATTCACACAATTCTAAATATTGTCAGATTTGTAAGCGATCAGGACATAGTTCGGAATCTTGTTGCATTAAAAGAAATTCATCACATGACCATACCCAAAATACTTCAAGAACAATCAACTCCGTCAATATACATTGTGCCTACTGTAAAAAATCAGGTCACAAAATTCAGGATTGCTTTCGCAAAAAGCAAAGCGATTCATTCAAATATAACCAAAATTATAATAGAGCAACTTCATTACAAATTCCTACAGATTCGGGAAATGTCAGCGGACTTTCGAAGCCAGACAAAGGCACTCCTTCGAGAGCCCGAAATCTTCAGAGTGTCATCAATTCAAATTAGAACAATCAACAAATGAGTTGGTAAATTTGGACTGTCAACCCAAATATGAAGAAAATATTCGTACAGTAGCATTAAATAAAATCACCGATACAACCGTCAATTCTATAAACAAATATATTAATTTAAATATCGACATTTGTAAATATAAACATGTACCTTTTCTAGTCGATACAGGCGCTGATATTTGCTTAATAAAAAAATCATTTATTCACGAGGATACCATTGTCTATCCTGACGCAAAATGTAAATTAAAGGGCATTTCAAACGAAATGATAGAAACCCTTGCTGAATGTGACGGAACGGTTCAATTTCCAAATGGAAAGACTATCGAAATAACTTTTCAAATAGTAGACGACAATATTCCAATAAATGCCTTTGGTGTTATTGGTCAGAATTTTCTGAGCGAACACAAATGTACTATAAATTTTCAAAATTTATCGGTTGAAATACCTTTTAAATTAGAAACCTTATCATTAAAACTATTACCAAAAATTGAAATCGAGGCTTTGGATAGTATTAAAATTCCTCCTCGAAGTGAGAAAATCATTACACTACCAATAAATCTTCCCAATGATTTTGAATTCATTTGTCCTTCTCAAGAAGTGGTCTCCTCAGTCTTTATCGCTAACTCAATCCAGAAGGTTCATGGAAATTATATCACACTTCCAATTGTTAACCTATCAGATAAATGCAACAATATTCAAAATATGAAATTTTACATCGAACCAATTAACGATTATGAAATTTTTACTCTTCAGAAAAATAATGATCGATTAAACCAACGAATGCCTATTCTGAAATCTTCAATTAATTTTGACCATTTAAATAGTGAGGAATTAAATTCCATTATGCCTATTTTATCCGAATACAACGATGTATTTCATTTAGAGGGAGACATACTTAACACTACAGATGTTTTAAAGCACGAAATACGTGTTTTGCCAAATTCACCTCCGATTCATGTCCGTCCATTTCGTCAAGCCCATTCAACAAAAACCGAAATTCAACGGCAAGTAAACGAAATGTTAGATCAAGGGATCGTTCAACACAGCATGAGTCCGTGGAACTTTCCACTTTTGATAGTGCCGAAAAAATCGACAACGACGGAAAAGAAATGGAGAGTAGTCGTCGATTACCGCCGACTTAATCAAATCACCATCGACGATATTTTTCCTCTCCCCAATATATCTGATATTTTAGATAAACTCGGAAAGGCTCAATATTTTTCCACGCTTGATCTTCAAAGCGGATACCACCAAATCAAACTTTCTCCTTCGGACTTCCAGAAAACGGCTTTCAGCACCGACGAGGGCCATTATGAGTTTGTCTGTATGCCGTTTGGACTCAAAGGGGCACCTGCGACTTTCCAGCGAATGATCAACAGTGTGCTCAGCGGCCTAAATAATATAAAATGTCTCGCCTACTTAGACGATGTCGTGGTTTTTGGAGCCACACTTATAGAACACAATACCCGTTTGAAAGATGTACTAAAGCGATTTCGTCAGTATAATTTAAAGTTAAACCCTTCAAAATGCCACTTCTTGCGGCAAGAAATAAAATATCTGGGTCATGTAGTTACACCAAATGGAATTATGCCTGATGAAACTAAAATTATAGCCGTGAAAAATTTTCCTGTACCACAAAATCAAACTGAAATTAAATCATTTCTGGGGCTAGCTGGATACTACCGTAAATTTATTCCAAATTTCTCGGGTATTGCTAAGCCTCTTACTAACCTTTTGAAAAAGAATATAACGTACGATTGGAATTCAACATGCAAAGAAGCATTTGATTCGTTAAAAAAATCTCTCATTAGTTTTCCTGTTTTGCGAGTGCCAGATTTTACAAAACCATTTAAGTTGACCAGTGACGCAAGTAATTTTGCTATTGGATCAGTACTCTCACAAGAAGTAGATGGTTTCGATCTCCCCATTGCTTATGCAAGTCGTATTTTAAACTCAGCTGAACAAAATTATGGATCTACCGAAAAGGAACTTCTGGCAGCAATTTGGTCTATGTCACATTTTCGACCCTATTTATATGGGCACAAATTCGTCTTAGTCACCGATCATCGAGCACTTCTATGGCTCTACAATTTGGAAACACCAATGGCTCGTCAAATACGTTGGCAATTATGTCTTGGAGATTACGATTTTTCCATAGTTCATAAGCCTGGAACTTTAATCAAAAACGCTGACGCATTGAGTCGTATAAAATTACCGGATTGTTTCGCACTTACCCGATCTGCATCTAAAAGGTTCCATGAAAATCAAAATCAATCTTTAAAATTACCTAACAGACAAACTTTGGATGTACCCGAAAACCAAACAATAAATCTACCTAACAATTCAAATCCAATTATCCATCAAAATCAAAATACTCAAAAAATAAATGCTCCAATCGGTTTAGAACACCAAAGTCATGAATCCGAAAATCAAATAGTTCCGAGTACTTCAAAAACTCTCGAAATGAATAAAATCATAAATCCAATAGATCTAAACTTAAATGAAAATAATTTAAATGCAATAAAATATATTACCGACGATTCACAAATTCAACAACTAATAAATGAGTTTCATGTGTCACCATTGGGTGGACACCAAGGAATATACAGAACCTTCTTAAGAATCCAAAAATATTACAGTTTTCCAAATATGTACTCTAGAATAAAAGATTTCATATCAACATGCACATCGTGTCAAATAAATAAACACGGTAAAAATACAAAAGAACCAATGAGAATCACTACAACTTCTGTTAAATCATTTCAAAAAGTATTTCTTGACATAGTTGGACCATTACCATCTTCATACAATAATAATAAATTCATTTTAACAATCCAGGACGATTTAAGTAAATTCTCTATTGCCCATCCTTTGCCTAATCATGAATCCCAAACAGTAGCACAAGCGTTCGTGGAAAAATTCATCTGCATTTATGGTATTCCGTGCGAAATTCTCACAGATCAAGGAGCCGATTTTATGAGTAATCTATTTAATAATATTTGTAAACTCCTCAAAATAAAAAAACTCTCCACCACAGCTTATCACCCTCAGACGAACGGTGCACTGGAGAGATTTCATAAAACTTTGGGGGAGTATTTAAGGAATTTCACACAATCTAATACCTCCAACTGGGACATGTGGCTACCTTATCTCACTTTCTGTTACAATACTACTCCTCATAGTTCAACAAAATATATGCCTTACGAGTTAGTATTTGGTTTTACACCGAACATTCCTTGTTCAATATCCAAGGAACATGAACCTATTTACACCATTGATGATTATTGCCAAGATCTTAAATATAGATTACAAAATTCGTTCGCTATTGCAAGAGATAACTTACTTCAAACAAAAGAAAAATCAAAATCATATTACGACAGATCTTTAAATCCTTGCATATTTAAACAAGGCGATCTTGTATTAATTAAAAACGAAATAAACAAAAAATTAGATCCAGAATGGTTTGGTCCATATGAAATAGTCGAGGTTATTTCTCCGGAAGATTCCTCTGTAAAAATTGGTAGAACAACCAAAATCATTCACCATAATAGATTAAAATTATTTAAACAAAAGTACAATTGATTAAAATAAAACTTATGAATTCATATAAAATCATGTTTATTAAAATATTACTACGTAATTTTTATAAAATTGAAAAAATAAAATAAAAAATCTGTTTTTAGTTAAGGAAAATATATTTTTCTAAGGAAAAAAAAAAAATAAAATAAAATAAAAAAAAAAAATTTATCGAAATCAAAATAAAAAGTTTAGATTTAAAATAAGTTATGTATTAAATTGAGGATTTTATAATCTCAATTAATCAAATTAAAATTTAAAATTTAAAATTATAATTGTAATTACTTAAGTTATAACTTTAACTTTTATACAAAAGATTATCCACGGGATAACTTTTGATTTAAGCAGGGAGATGTAACGAACACTAGGTTTAACTTGTTTATATAAAATGTTAGACAACCCTGTATAAAATAAGTTGATATTATATACTTAACTTTTTATGATCTTTGAATATGTATTTATGTATTTAATTGTATATAACAAAATTTCGAGAAATATAATTAAAATGTAAAATATGGTCATTACTGTTGTGACCGTCGTTTAATAAAAATATTAATAAAAATAATAAATAATTATAAAATCATAATAACAAACATTGTAATAAATAAAATTTAACAAAACTGAATTAATAATAATAAATTACCAAAATTGAACATAAAAATTAAAGTTGTTTAATTAAAAAGCCTTAACCCCGCTCGGCTCACAACAATAGCAGTTAAAGTGTTAAAGCAACATTTTGAAATCACCATGGAAGGTTAAAGCGTATATGTAAATCATCAAATTATATTTTCAAAATCAATGCTCCGTTCGAGAAATGTTCCGCGCATTACATGATTTTAATCCTGGCCAAAACCGTCCTGCCAAGGACGAAACGCAAGGTCTACTGAAAACTTCGTTGCTGTGCGTGGGAGTGTATGGAAAAATCCAGGGCAGTCAATTTCTCGTCGTTCAAAAGAACTTGGCACCCGAATAAAATCCAACTGAACCAGGAACTTTAAGTAAACGATCATATAGACAACGACGTGGTTTCGCTGATTGGGCTTTGAAGCAGTTGAAAATTGATAAAGATTTCGCAAATAAATCATCTTTAGCGCTGCGGTCTATCTTTGGATGAATGGATAAGTGAACAAACAAAATTATTGGATTTGGGGTAAAACCACCAGTTTACACGAGATACACGAGCACCAATGACCATCCCGAGAAAGTATTGCTTGATGCGCATTTTGGTCTGGCCGAATCATCGGTCCACACTTCTTCCAAAACGAAACTGGCATTACCACAACCGTCAACGACAAGCGCTACAAATCAATGATAAGCAATTTCTTGTGGCCTAAATTGGCTGATGATACGAACTCCGACGACATGTGGTTCAAACCAACGCAACGAAAGCAACGGCGACGTGAACTAAACACATAGATCTTGCGATTTAACACCATTAAATTTCTTCCTTTAGAGATTTCTAAAATTTCAGGTCTATGCGAATAAACCGCAAACAATTCATGCCCTCAAGAATTTCAAGAATTTACAACTTTAAAGAAAGTTTTTTAAATACTCAAAAAAGCTGTTTAAACACGTGCAACGGTTGGAAAGACACGTAGCCCTGCGATCGATGATGACATTAATCGATTACATACGGATAAAGAAGACTTAGAAAGAGAAATCAATTGGATGTTAAATCGGAATAAAAACCAAGTAAGCAAAGGAAAGCCTAACACTCACTAGAAATGGCAGGAACTTTACCATCAAGTTCAAAAAAGGTTTCTACAAACATGAGTTAATCATCAAGAAAAAACTAGCACTAGAACAACAACCAGCTAAACCAAAAATGAAATCACCTTCACCAATAATTGTCGCTAGAATATCAAATTTCTCCTGTACAAACTCGTATCTGTAAACAATGGCGTCTGAAAAATGTATGTTGCAGTCTCTGAAACCTGCAGAGCTTTGGCTTAAAGCTTAATTCCGAGGGACATCAGTGGTTTACCTACGAGGATAAGAATGATCGTCCAATCAAAGTTATGGCTAGAGGTATTCACCCAACCTGAGAAAAAGAGGAAATTACTGAGGATCTCAAGCAAAAGGGTTATCAAATAGAAAATGCAGTAAACATCATTAAGAAAGAAAAAATTGAAACTCAACAAGGAATTTCAAGCGGCAAAATATGGCTTCCACTATTTATGCTCACTTTTAATAACAAACAAAAAGTGGTAGACGTGTATAATATCATGGAAATACTTAACATGAGAGTTAAAATAGAGCCATTGAAAGAAAAATTGTCAAACCGCTATTTTTCTAATCGCAGTGCAAAACATGTCAAGGTTTTAATCATACGCATGAGGATAATACCAATCTTCAGATGCCAATTAAAAATAAGATAGAAGAGGAACTAGAACAACTCAACAACAGTATACAAGAAGCGGCGTGGAGTATTACCCCCTAAAGTTCAAAGTAAATGCGCCGAAATGCTATTTATCCTCTGGAAGTTAGGCATAACTTGCAGCAAAACGAAAAGCAAGGCCTAGCAAAGAAGTCGAGCGCCTGAATATAAAACAATTCTAAATTTTGTATCCAATAAACTAAAGTTGATAATTAAAGAAATCAAAAACGAATCCATTAATAACTACTTCAGTGACTTTGCTGGGGAAAAAGATACCGAATACTCCTTTTGGAAAGCGTAAAACGAGCTAAACTACAAATTTCCAATCAACGCAAAAACCTTCGTTGTTTCCAACCCTCCTCGAGAACATGTTCCAGCCTCTACCTAGACAAACAGCAGAGGAAAACATACCACGACTAAATCTGCTTGAACCAATCCGGATCAACTAAAATATGAAAATATGATAAAACTGTAAGGGGAACTACCCAAAGAGTAACAACCCTCCAAACGAGAATATCAAATATGCAAGATGAGTTGTAGATCAGTTGTAATAAATAAACATAATTAAAAAAAACAAAATAAAAAAGCATCAAATGGAAGTTTTGAATTGATGAGAAAACGTCGCGAGATTTAGTTCTTGGTCCACGTTACGTTTTGGTAGTAGAGCGTCAAACGAGTAAGGCGTTTGGTACTGCGAGGATAAGTAACAACAGTTCGTTTCCGCAGCTGGTTAATTTCAATTAGAAATGAGTGCATGTTAGAATCACATGAGAAGGATCAATTTATTTATAGAGTCCCACTTTCCCCCATCAATTTCTTTAAATACACCTGCACAAGTACTAATAGCTATGAAATTATAGCAAAATAATTTTGGAAGACTGCTTTATACGTTAGTGATCCGTAATAAATGGTAACCCTAACCAAATTAGAATCTGATCTCTGGCGGTAACACCTTTAAGTTTTCTTCTATAAACTATTCGAGCCCAAAACTGTTATACAACAACCTATTTGTCACGTAAAATATTGTAGAAGTTTCAGAGCTTAACCCAAAATCAATGTTGTGCCGTATTGTCTACACCGCGTAGTTAATTATTATTCTACGTGTGTAAACAATGCATGTAGACATAAAAATGGTGTAGACAATGTCGAAAATTCTTATTTCTCTTAGCAATCGTCAAAATTCTATAATTTTGGAACCATTTCAATATTGAGGTCCTTCTACCTTCACATTTAAAAACTAGAACCCAAGATTTTATGTGGTAATGAAGCACATTTTTATAAATCTTACGGTTAAAGAGCGAATTCTTTAAATCGTTAAATGATTATAAATCAGTTGTAAATGGGATGTCTGCTTCCCACAAGTTTACTGACCTCTTCACTTAAATTCACTCTATAGTTAGTTGACTACTAGGAACCTTTATTTTAATTGAATTAAGTACTTGCAGTACTTCGATTAGGCCCAGCAGGAGATTACCAATAAAAGTGACATTTTCTAGCGTTGCCAAGTTGTAAGACTTACATCCAGTTAGGCATGGTGGGTGTTGCTATATATTTACGTCGTACGGTATATCATGGTCATATACCATCCGGCTTTAATGGGCAAGTAGTGTGTAAAGTTTTTTTGAATTTTCTAAATGTTTGATAAACCCGAGAATGGAATTCGCTCTAACGATGCATAACTCAATGAGGTTGTAAAGCGAAAGTAACCCCTAGATCTTTAGTTTCAAGACTCATCATTTATCTTACAGTCTTGTGTAAGGTTGTTGGCTTTTCGGTGAAATGATAGAGATTTCCACTTTTCAAGTTTGAGATTCTGAGAACTAAACTCGTACCATATCGCTAGATTGTCTTTGTTAAATAAAAGATAATATTGAATTATTAATTAATAAATCGAAGGGATACTGGGTATTTCAAGCAATATTATTTTCCTTTATTTCAAATTTAAGGAGCAGATAGCGCCTACTAGGTTGGACCATCTAGCTCTGTTGGGTGCTATTGCTTTAATTTCCAGTCAAGATTTTCCGAGATATTTCACTTCTGCAAGTATCGTTCATTGCAATGTTACAGCTGGTCGTTCGACTTTCCGACATGAAAGTTCTGTCTTTGTTGATTCGTTTCTTTAAATTTACATCTGGTCCACCTCTTTATGCTATAGAGAACAGCCAAGATATATAAATGCATTGACCTCTTCTATTTCTTCTTGGTTGATATAAATCGGTGTGGATATGGGGTTTCTAGCTGCATCGTCTTGGTTCTCCTGATATTTATTTTGAAGACAATTACTTTTACTAGATCTGATAGATTCTGTAGGAACAGAAGATCCTAGTAGTGTATTTGTATTGAATCGACTACTCTCATATCTTGTATGAGTTTGATTAATTTCATTGGCATGTCCATTTCACAAGTGCCTCCGAAATTCACGTAGATGAAGGGGTGAATTAAATTCGTTAGTCTGCTCAATTATGATGAGTGCGATGTTAACTTCGCCCTGGTTTGGAGCCAGCTCTTCCCTAGTCGTTATAGTCAACCCTACCTTCAAGTTTCACAGTATTCTACCGGAAGTCCATACTTCTGTTATTCCTGGTGTTAGAGATGTTGCAGTTGTACTTATGTCTCCTTTGAGTATTTTAGCTCGGAAATGTTGTTGTCTTCGAAATATCCCTTCCGTCTCTTCAATTGTGTTTCATATCTTGATAAAATTTGACCAGATGCATCCCTTATTGGTATCATATTGGTAAATTTGCCACTTGTCCGTCGTACGCATTGAAATAGTGACGCATGTTTCGGCTCTGCTACCTTGAAAATGTTTTCAGTGAATTCTTCGTACGATCAATCCTTTCGATTTTCTTGATTTCTCGTGCAATAATCTTCGTATTAACGTTTCAGCTCCGACTTATTTTGTTGACACATTTGCAACTTGAGACGCGGACGTTCCTCAAATGTCTTCCAAGTTTTATCGCTGATCCAGAGTTTGCATCTTTCTTGGTACACAAGTGTGTTGATAGCTGATTTTTCATTGGTTTGGAAGTTGAGCTTGTCGACATCTTTTAATCTGTCGGTGTTAAATGTCTTCCGATTTGAATTAATGCATTTTACAGGCTTAATTTTGTTTATTTTATTTATTTATTTATTTATTTTACCAACAGTATTAATTTACATCTGGTATTTTTAAAATTAGGTTTATTTATATAAATCAAATTTGAATAAAAAAAGTTTTTAGAATTCTTTTAAATTCATCTCTGGACAAATTAAAATCGAACACGGTAGATACATTATTAAATACACGGCTAGAATTACAAACCGGGTCCGACATACCAAAATTAGACCCATGGAAGTGCAGATTAATCACTAAGCCTCGGTGTCTGAGTGATCTCACTGGGGCACGTATTGAAAACAAGGAAAGTAGTTGTGAACAATCAATTCGGCCCATTATAACGTCGCGCACAAACATTGCGGAAGAAATTTGTCTTCGAACGAACAATGGTTCAATATTCAATATCAAACAACGGCCTAGATACGGCGGAAGCACATACTTAGGAGCGTTTACCTCTCGAGGAAGTCGCCTTAAGGCAAACAGCATAAATCGCTTCTGGATTGATTCTATACGGTTAGAGGAATTGATATAGTACGGATTCCAGATAATTGACGCATACTCCAAGTGCGATCGAACAAATGAAACAAAGAGGACTTTTAGAGTATATGGATCATGAAAGTCTTTGGAGAAACGGATTAAAAACCCTAACATTGAATTAGCCTTATTAATACATCTGTCAATATGGTCCTTAAACGATAAATCCTGTGAAAACAAAACCCCTAAATCTAGAAAAGAATGAACTCGCTCTATCATAACGCCATTTAAGAATAAACTATTATCATGTCCATTACGTCCATAACGTCTTCTAGAAAAGTTCATAACTTTACATTTCGAAACGTTCAGGCAAAGCTTATTCAAGCTACACCAGTCGCAGAAAACGTTTAATTCCTGTTGTAGATTTAGCAGATCGCGATCATTTCTAATCTTACAAAAGATTTTTACATCATCAGCGTAAATCAGAAACTTACAATGTTTGAAGCATCGCTTCACATCATCTATGAATGCAATAAATAATAGAGGTCCAATGTGGCTACCTTGTGGGACGCCAGACAAAACATTGATGTCTCTAGATAAAATATTATTTAAAAAAACTTTTTGAGTTCTGTTCGTCAAATATGAAAAAATCCACTTTAAAGGAAGGGCATCGCACTTGTTGAGCTGTCCTAGTTTCTTTACCAATAAAACATGATCAATTTTATCAAAAGCTTTGCTAAAATCAGTAAGCACTACCTCAACACCATCACCACCTTCTAATGCTAGCGTCAAAAAATTTGTAAACAAAGCAAGATTTGTCACAGTTGACCGTCCGGGGTAAAACCCATGCTGGTTTACTGAGATGGAATTTTTAATTAAGAAAAAGATGCGGTCCTTGACCATCGATTCAAATAATTTAGGAATAGCCGATAAGATAGAAATACCGCGGTAATTTTCGATATCCGTTCTCCGTCCACTCTTGAAAATTGGTTTAATAAAACTGGATTTCCAAATTGAAGGGAAAACCCCACTTTTCAAACTCAAATTGAAGATGTTCGTCAGCGGCTGAACTAAGACCGAAGCACACTTTTTCAACACAAGCGGGTGAATTTTGTCCGGGCCACAACTCATATTCACATTTACATTCAAAAGAGCGTGCAGAACGTCATCGGTAGTAAATTGAAATTGAATGTTTGGATTATTATTAAAAACAAGATCGTCATTCCCTCTCGAAGACGGGACATACACATTTTCAAAAAATGCTGCAAACATGTCAGTGATAATTTGTGGATCACTAGCCGTCAAAGAATTGAAAGACATTTGCGAGGGTATACCTCTACAATTCCGTTTCGAATCAACATAACTCCAGCAACATTTAGGGTTGTTTCTAATATTCGATTCGATCTCGAAAATATATAAATTATACAAGAAACGATTTAAAATTTTAAATTGAGATCTGAGAGCGCTAAATATTTCATAATTTACGGCGGATGGGTTTAATTTATATTTTTTATGAGCTTTAGATTTCCGATTTTTTAATCCTGAGAGGCGACTATTAAACCATGGCTCGCGCATTGACGAAACTACAGGTGAACGGGGAATAAATTGTTCAATTGCCAAGTTCATTATTTTATAAAACTGATCAATATAAGCGTCTAAACTACCCGTTATATATTGATCCCAATTAATATTGTCCAGAAACTCATTTAAAGCATTATAATCTCCCTTATTAAAATTGAAAGACTCACTAGAATTAAAATTTACGTTAACATTAACACAATTTTCAAATATTAATTGGATATGTAGTGGTATGTGAAAAATACTTGAAGAACCGCCGAGATCATTACAAGCAATGATTGTGCCATGTACTTCTACTGGAACGAACACCAGATCGAGGATATTGCTGCACTGGTTCTCGATGTTATTAATCTGTCTTAGCCCGAGTGAACAGATTGAGTCCATCACCAGATCTGAAGTTAGATCACCATTGAATGGCAGAAGTTCATCATCTACTGTAAGCCATTTTATTTTCGGTAAGTTAAGATCTCCCAAAATCATCACACAATCAAAATCAGGAGATGCAGCTGCTAGTTGGTTTGAGAAAAATAAAGATAGCTCACCATATATATTAACTGAGGATCCGTATGGTATGTAAACAGCAACTATCAACACCAGCTTTCCATTGAAAGCAAGTTTAACAGCCAAAATTTCCAACTCGTTACTCCCAAGGTCAATAATATCCGCACGTATATCTTTCGTGACCGCTAGCAGAACTCCAGAACTAGCAGAACCAGAATTTTGAATTGTGAATATTTCCAGTTGGTGGTCACAGTGAATATCTGTACTTCTTATTCTCTTGACATATTTTAATAGCGCGGGGAATTTCTTGTTAGTCATTACGTGGTCTAGTTGGTTTCTTAGTTATTTCATTTGCGTCTTCTGTTGGGCATAGCATGATGTTGGTGATGAAGTTGTTGCTGTATTATCTATCTCTGCCACTTGTCCCTCATTTCAAGCAATATAACTCCAGTGAAACACCCAGGAAAAATAAACGTCGATTGATAATCAATTGTTGAATCTCACGAACAAATGTAATTCTCAGCTAACCTGGACAAAATGGATATCGCTTGCATTAAAAAGTCCCCATCCTTATTCTTTTTCAAGAAAACATTAATCACAGTTATCAGAAAGTTGTAATGTAGTAAAACCACACGAAATAATCTGTTGTGCACAAACTAGTCCTGTGACAAACCGGACGTTAAAATTGGCAATGACGATGAATACAGTATTCGTTTCGGTAATGTTTGTGACAGACGGCATTGCATAATGAAAATGAATTTCTTTTAAAATATTTAGCCTGCTTTAGCCTCCTACAGTGTTATTATGTACCAGTGTTAAGCACTTTATGTAGCGACATTTTATTCGATATGAGTACGGATGTAAATCGATTTTAACCAGAACGAAAACTATTAATTTCTATGGAGCACCGCAGAGTTCAGAAAAAAATCTTTGAACAAAATAATTTTATTTCACGAACGAGAATAGAATCGCTTATGATTGTACCAATATCGAAAAATTTATATTGAACAAAAAGCTTGTCGAGCTGGTACCAGAACCTGGCAAATATTTTAGGTCGAGTACTACTGCGCTGGCTAATAAACGGGATCTGTAGGATGTTACAAATCCACATATTAAATGAATAAATCTATCATATATGCACATGCATATTCACATTCGATGTCAGAAATCAATTTTAGAACATAGTAGTGCCTTGTGCGATGATGTTGATTATGATTGATTACAGAATAACAATCAATCATTGAATAATTTATATAGGTTCGAATTCGATTTTCAATAATAAACTTTTTGACAGTTTCTGGGTCTTCTGCGGCAAACAATTTAATTTCTCTGGTAGCATTTAAAAATATGCATTTGTTCAGTACTAGTATGAAATATGTGGTGTAACGAAGGTTGCTAAAAATTTAGAAAATCTTGAATTATTTTAAACCTACTAATCTTACCTATTTGTTTTGTAAAAACTAAATTTTAACTGGAAAACTATAAGTAGTCGACCTCATTTACATACTCTAGAAATTTATTACAACATTGTTTACGCAAAAATCAATTGTCTACGCTGTTTTCGATACCGACATGTAGACAATTCCGAAATAAGCGTAGGTGTACAGCACGGAGCCCAAAATAGTTTTCAAAACTCTAAATCCATCACATACGAACCCAATTTCTTCGAACGCGGTTGAGTGTATTAACTTAGTTGGTAATAAAATTTCGAAGAATTGAATCCAAAATGCACAAAGAATAATCTCAGCTTTATAACATACAAGAGTAATATATCTTTTCCATTAGCTGCAATTAATAATTAATTGGTTTAGAACAGCTCCTTTTTATCACCTTTCATTTTCCAAGAACTCAGAAGCGAACATTAATTTTATTCTTTTTATGTAGGTACTACCGGGATTATTTGTAAGGTGTGTACATTTCGGGCTGTGTTAATTATAATAATTTATAAGAGCAATGAAGCTTTTCCTAGTGTTCGTTTCAGCTTGATGTAAATATAGTTGACTCTACTTTAAAATCGTGTCAACACCAGATTTAATTTGATTTTATTTTGATGTTATTGTGCAATAAAATACGTGGAAAAGGCTGCAAACAGGAAAATAATAACTCAGGCTTTCAATCCAGACACCCAGAATAATACTAATAATACTATTTTGTTAAAAGCACTAAAAGTTTTTTCCAAATCGATTAAACTTTACACGTAGTCGCAACCACATGAATTTATAAACCACAAACAATTTATGAACATTACGTAATCGTTGGGAAACCTAGAAATAATCATGTACACAAAAATAGTTAAATAAAGGGTTAACAGGCATTTTGATGAGCCCCAGCATAAACTGAGCAACATAAATATTTTATGTATACTTGCCCGAGGATGTTTTGACTAACAATTATGCAATCGTTAAAAACGAATTTTCTTCCTTTTTTCGATTCAGTTTTCCAAATACAGTTTATATGTTCTAGTTGGTCGTGGGCGTTTGAGTAATACGACATCTGTTTGTGACATATTCCTCTACATTGTTTCCAATATGTACGACCACAATTTATAATTTTTAACCCGGAAAATTATTATCTCATATATAGCAATCTCTATTTACAAATATATATATATATATATATATATATATATATATATATATATATATATATATATATATATATATATATATATATATATATATATATATATATATATATATATTTATATATATATACAAGAAACAAATATAGTAGCTTCTGAATTTTTAAGCACCAATTATAGATGGTTTTTGAGTGGAAATAGGAAAGAAATAACCACTACGAGTAGAGGGATTTCAAATAGAAACGGGGTTGCTCTATTAGTTAGACGGAACAGCAACATACGAATTATTAGTTTTTTTGGAATATCGGAGCGTATGTGTCATGGAACGATATGCCTAAACGAGAGTAAACAATTCATTGTAATATGCGTTCATGTTCCACCAGGACTAAATGCAAAAACAGCTCATTCATATTACACAAAGCTTTCAATTTTACTTAATAAAATTTCAAGAAACAAGGAGTTGTGGATTGTGGGGGACTTGGATGCACACATTGGGAAAAATCAATTAGGCTTCGATGATCGCGAATTACTCGGGCCAAATCTGTATCATGCAGAGGCTAACCAAATTGGACAATTAATGTTTGATTTTATAAATCAGCATTTTTTGATGGTTTGCACTTCTTGGGGCAGAAGATCTTGTCTTGTTACATGGTATAACAAGTACATCATACCACAATTAGACCACATCCTAATGAAAACTAGATCTTCTTTAAAAATTGGAAAATTAAAAATTGGAAAAAGACGTGAGGAAATGGAAGACTTTAAGGCAAGAGGAGATACCAGATAGAATGGGCAATACGCATGAACTAGCAGCAAATACGTCGGCAAAACAATGGACCTTAGAACAACTTAAAGACAAAGTATACTTAGCCAAGTACCAAGAAGTGGTGAAATTTGAGATATCTTGTAACAAATTGATTATTTACGGAACACACGATAATTTCTTTAATATCTCGTGCACTATATGCATCAATCAAGTATAATGTAGTGGTGTCCATTTATGCAATGTACTTTCACGATACTTGCAAACGGAATCGATATTGATGATTGGTGCAATACAAAGTAATCGAATAAACAGCTCTTCTTTAAATAGTAAGTGTAATGAACATTTAAGAGTGAATGTACTGAGACATGTTGGCGCGCAATTTCTAGTTAGACGAGTTCTATATATTAACAATAAAAATTGAACGAAGCCAAAATTTTTACGTTTTGTGGTAGGGATTCTGCGGGGAAACGAAAAAGATATATAAACCCATGGAAAAATGCACAAGGAGGTCGGGGGATGATCAAGAGTGGACTTAAAATTAATTTACGTGTGCGCTTCATTTAATTTTAAAAAAAAAAACAAAAAAAAAACGAAAAGATACCATAAATTAAAACAGTGTAAACTTTGTGTAAATTAAAAAAATGTTATGTAAATTCGAACATGTAAAGGTATAAACTAATTATAAAAAAAAAATAAAATAAAAAAAATCAACTAAATAATTGTAAGATTCTAAAATCAAAAGAAAATTATATATTAAATTAATTTTTTTTGTTTGGTAAAAGATTATAATTGTGTTACATCTTACATGAGTGTATAATAAACTGTAAAGCATGCGGAATATATATATATTATTAATAAAAGTTAATATGTAAAGATGGGAAAAATTTTATGAAGTGTGCAGTTTTTTTATTCAATCCGCTACACCAATTTTTTGAACATTTTCATGTCGTAGTAGTGATACATTGTTTGATCAATGATTGTGCAAGGTCGTGCGACACTAAAATGGATTTTGTGTTTGTGACGATCAGTTTATAATAATCAAAAACTTAAAACATTATCTATAATAATAATAATAATAATAAATACTGAAAAAGTGTACATGCAATAATTAATAATAAAAGTAATAATAATATTGACTGTAATAACTAGTTCCGTGAACCGTGCTTGGTGTGTAAATTGACCACAGAACATAAAATTAAGAATTCCGTATCACTAGGTGGTCATGCCGCTCATATAGATTACACCCAAGACCGACAAGTATATACCGAAAAAAGTACCATTATCGTGATTTTACTCAATGCGTACAATAATATCAGCTGTAACACGAACCAGTACATGTGAACTCCCGAGCTACATCAAAGACGTTATATAAGACGAAGGACATCTGCAGCAGAATCTTCCGAATCCGGTAAATTGGTGAGATAAATGAACACGCATACCGCTAAGGACACCATCGTTCATCACAACAACAAAGGAGTTGGTGACGTACCTCTTAATTTATTAAATAATTTAATTTTTTTTTCCAATTAGATGTTGTCTCTTTAAATTTGGTCATTGCTTACATTTTGCTCTTTAAATTTTAATTTTATTTTTGTTTTCAAAATAGTAGTAGTAGAGTAGTACATTTCATTCAAAGATTTTCTCGTGCATTTTTGTGAATGGTTTCTTTTTTTTTTGGGTTTGTTTATTTTACTTATTTTGTTCATGCTTTTCCCTCAATGACTTTTGGGACTGCGTACACTAAGCGAAACAAGTTTTATTTCTTTTGATGATCATTGACTCTGTGCATTTTGGGTATATTATTTTCGTTGTGTATATTTAATAGGTAAAATGCTTCAATAGTTGTGTAATTATTTGTGGGATGACCTTAGTATAAGCGGTATATTTATTGACAAACCATATATAGCACACCATAAGACAATTTAAATTATTATAGATATCTTTATTGTAAAATGGCTGTCGGCGGTACATGGCAAGATCCCTCCCTAGCCACTGAAAGCTACCCGAATTATGAGATGTGGTATGTGCCGTCGAATACGACCCAAGTCATTCGTTACAATTGGCGCCGAAACAGGGACCAAAGTTATGGGTCAAACATAATATAAAGTAATTATTCGATAACTGATTATTCAGTTACTAAAAACATCGGTAGCCCTAAAAAGGCATCCGCGTGGCTTCACCATGAAATTGTATAGAGTTGTTTTTTTACCGCTTAAGTTTCTAGCGGTGTACTCTTTTCGTTTGAGCATTTACCCTTAAGGTCATTTAGAATTTTTATTTGTTAGAGTAACTTTCATTTTTTTTATAGTCTACTCTTAATTTTTTTTTTGAAACAGCAATAGAAATGGCGGAAATCATGATTGACGATTGACAAAGCTGAAATATAATTGATTGTTCCGTGAATCGGTCCTCTTATATTTGTGTTTTGGAAATTTCTCAATGATTAATTCAAATAATTTTTTTTATGTATTTTAAATTTCAAATGTGTTTTTTTCAATTTTTATTTAATTTAGCTGGCATTAGTTTAGTCTTATAGATGGATGATTAGTTTATTCGTCATTCGGTTGATGATTCGATGAATTCGAATTCCTCGTTTGCGATAAATGAAGTAATTACTCTTTAATGCTAAAATTCAATTTAAAAAGTTTGTCTTGGGAGTAGATTTTGTAGATTAAATTTCAATTTGGATTATTTTTGTATTAATTTTGCTTATTATGGTTAAGTCAGACCAAGTCACCACAATGGGGAGAATATTTGAAAAACTAAATTAAAAGTTGTGGAGACTTAAATAAAATATACCGTGCTAATACTAAGCCATCATCCCATTCATGTATAAGAGAAAACAAAGAAAACGTTTGAATATTTTTTTGAGTCCAAATTTCATTTAATTATAATTTGAGCTAAATTAAATTTTTTATTTTGGGTAATATTGATATATTTATTACGAAAATAAAAATAAAATTTAAATGCGTATTTTAGTTCATTCTTCAATTATTACACTGCATATTTATATTATTGTTTATTGTACTAATACTTTATTATATTGTGTTTCAAATTTTGGGTCATTGCATTGAGCAGGTTAAAATTAGTCTTAGATTTTTTTTTTTACCATTTTTTGTATTTCATCGATCATAAGTCTATTAAATCGCCTACCCTCGTTACGTTGTTCATAAATTTCATTTTGAGTTTCGAGAATTTTTTTTACAATCTAGAATTTTCACTCCATTTCACTGTAACAATATGGAATTTAAATTGCTATCACAAAGTTTATCTGCAGAAGAATTAGAAATTGCATATCTAGTCCGTGGCCTATCGTCTGTGGAAGTTGGTTCGGAAGTTAAATTTATAAATCTTCTCCAGAAAGAATTTGAAAATTCAGACCTAAAACCCAAACTGTCTCATGTTACCGATTCTCCCGACGAAGAATTTAATCTAATTACGGCCAAATTTGATGAATTAGAATCGAAGTTAGAAACGATTGATGATAATGCATCGCTGGCGCAGAGACAGTCATTGTTGATGAAACTTATGCATTGGAAAGACAGGGCAGTTAGGTTGGCAAATTCTTTTCCTAGCGTACCTTCCATCTCTCTCTTTATTAAAACTTTCGAAAGAACCATTCGTAGTTTGGGACGTGATTTAAAGAAATTTGATGCAAAAACCCAAACACATTCAAAAACTACAATAAATAAACCTTCAACATCAAAAGGTGCTGAGCCTTCTGAACTTCTCGACCTAGGTTCCGATCGTGAGTGTGATAATTCAGACCTTAATGCTACTTTTGAAAGCAGATTCTCCAAGAAGATTGAGGAAATGACCACGAATTGTTTGAATCGGTTATCAAAATTGAAAACATCAACAAGCGTTGAGCCGCCACGTCGTTCAGAAACACTCAAATCTTTAAATCGTACCAACGTCGTAAATCAAAGAAGCGAAAATGAGAGTAATTCGGATTCTTCTTTGGATAATCATGCAAGAAATCGTCGACGAAATAATCACGAGTTTTCGAATCGGCATTCGAGAAAACGTTCTGATCCCACCAAATGGAAACTTTCATTTTCTGGTAAAGACAGAGGGTTTGATAACATCCAGGATTTTATAATGAGGCTTGAAGAGCATGCCTATCAAGACGATGTTCCAAAACGAGAATTAGTTACGTTAATGCGGAATTTTGTTTCTGGAGTTGCTGAAAAATGGTACTATGTCTTTATAAGGAAAAATAAAGATGCGCCTTGGAGACAACTCAAATCAGCATTATTGGAACGGTTTAGTAGCATTGAGAGTGAACGGGCACAACGGCGATATATTCGTGGTAGAATGCAAGAACCCAGAGAATCATTTAATGATTTTATATTGGAGATAGAGACAGCAAATTGTAGACTCTCGCGACCGCTGGCCGAGGATGAAATTTTGGAGATCGTGTTAGACAATATGAATCCTGCGCTTAAGAATGTGACTCAAAGTAGAGAATTTGATGATATAGAAAATCTTAGAAAAGTTTGTTCCAACTACGAGAAACTTTGGTCCACTTCAGGCTACGACCCACGGAAACTTATCGATCCAAGAAATAAACGAGTACGTATAGTAGAGGAGGTAATGAGTCCGAACTGTGAATTCCAAACTAAACATTCGAAGGAATACACCAAGTGCACTCCCGCAAGCGATTCCTTATTTCATAGTGATCAAGACGATAACGAACATCACGTCAACGCTATTGAACGCCGCGACAATATTATAATATGCTGGAATTGTAAGGACATTGGACATGTCTTTTCCAAATGCCCCATCGAGAAAACCCATATTTTCTGCTTTGGTTGTGGTTTAGCTGGCAAAAGTGTTGACGATTGTTATAGATGCCAGAAGAGACGATCGGGAAATTATCATCCGAACGCGCTCAAAATTGGGGAACCGCGTTCGGAGAAAACCAAAAACCCCAAAAATCATCAAATGTATCAGAATTCACAGTCGACCAGCCACGAATAGAGTCGCTACCAACAAATTATCCAGTCAACAAACGCCTCATAAGAATCATCCGTTATTGGAGGGAGAAAAGGAGAATAAGTCACAATTGTTCTATTTTAACACTCACTGAATTTAAAGAAAATGATCCTCGTCCGTATTGTAAAGTTTTCATCAAAGATAAACTATTGTTCGGATTACTAGACAGTGGAGCAACGCTAAGTGTCTTGGGTAAAGGAAGCACGGAGCTCATAAAACATTTTGATATTCCATTCAAAAAAGTAAATTCGACTATACAAACTGCGGATGGTTCGACGAATAAAGTTTTAGGGTATATTACCTTACCAGTTACCTATAGAAGTAAAACTGAACCCATTACCTTTTGCATCGTTCCTTCTCTTCAATCGGAAGTATATTTGGGTATAGACTTTTGGAGAAAATTTGAAATAGCTCCACAAATCGTTTCCGAAATCGCAACTATAGGTGACTCTAATCATATTGATAGAGTACATCACAACTTAAATAGCGACCAACGAGTAAAACTTATCCAGGCTGTCGAAAAATTCCCGTCGTTCGCTGTCAAAGGGTTAGGTAGAACCCACTTGGTAGAACATTTAATCGACGTTAAAAACACCACTCCTATCAAACAACGACATTACGCAGTGTCGCCTGCCATACAGTCCTTAGTTTATGAAGAAATTGATAGGATGATTTCCTTGGGAGTTATTGAAGAGAGTTCTAGTCCTTGGAGCAGTCCTATAGTGCTCGTTCGTAAGTCAAATGGTAAAATGAGGCTGTGTCTTGATTCCAGAAAAATTAATCAAGTCACAAAGAAGGATGCGTATCCGTTACCCATTATTGACGGTTTATTAGGACGACTCCAAGACACTAAATATATTAGTAGCATAGACCTAAAAGACGCGTTTTGGCAGATACCTCTTTCCGAGAGCTCAAAAGAGATTACAGCATTCACAGTTCCAGGCCGTCCTCTTTATCAGTTCTGCGTCATGCCGTTTGGGTTGTGTAATGCACCCCAAACCATGAGCAGACTGATGGATCGAGTTATTCCGCACAGATTACGAGATAGGGTGTTTGTCTATCTTGACGACCTACTCGTTATCTCTGCGGAATTCGACGATCACCTGGAACTGTTGAAAACAATTGCTGATTTATTATCGAAAGCTGGACTAACTATCAACGTCGAGAAAAGTCATTTTGCGCTCAAGGAAACGAGGTATTTGGGGTTCATTGTGGGTGAACATGGGCTTAAGACGGATCCATCGAAAGTGGAAGCTATCCGCAACTTTCCTTGCCCTACATCTGTAAAGCAGACACGGCGATTTCTAGGTATGGCCGGTTGGTATCGTCGGTTCATTCCCAATTATGCCGAAATTTCCGCCCCAATCACCAATTTACTGCGAAAAGGTGTAAAATTTGGATGGACCGATGATGCCGAGATGGCGTTCCAGACATTAAAAGATATGCTGTGTAGTGCTTCCGTTCTTCATAATCCTGACTTCTCGAAAGATTTCTTTATCCGGTGTGACGCAAGTACTCAAGGGTTAGGTAGTGTTCTTTTCCAAAAAGACGAAGACGGTTACGAAAAACCGATTATTTACATGTCACAAAAGTTAAATTCGGCTCAACGAAATTATACTGTAACCGAACTTGAGTGCTTGGCAGCTGTGGTTAGCATAAAAAAATTCCGACCGTACATTGAGGGGTACCGGTTCACAATTATAACAGACCACGCTAGCCTTAAGTGGTTGATGCAGCAGAAGGACCTAAGCGGCCGACTCGCCCGATGGAGTCTGAAACTACAAGGCTATGATTTTGATATTGTTCACCAAAAGGGTTCTGAAAATGTTGTTCCAGACGCCTTATCTAGGGTGCATTGTGAGACACTTGGGGAATTGCACATCGACCTGAATTTGATAAGTGGCGATTTGTTTGATAGCAGTAAGGTCGTAGATCCAGCATACATTGGGATAAGGCAAAATGTAGAGGCACACCCTAGTTATTATCCAAACCTAAAAATTCAGGACAACAAAGTTTTTATTCGTATAGAGCCTAAAAATCACGTACCACTTACTGACATCCCTACATGGAAATTGTGGATCCCCAGCGATGTGACTAAATCGCTCATTACAAGAGAACATACTCTTCCAGATGGTGCGCATTGTGGTATTAAAAAGACCATTGAAAGATTACGACGTATGTATTACTGGCCAAAAATGTCTAATGAAATTCACAATTTCATTGTAGAATGTGATACCTGTAAGCAGTCGAAGGCCATGAATGTGTGTGGTCGCCCTCCTCTGGGTAAGCAGATAATATCGCAAAGACCATTCCAAAAAATTTTCATCGACCTGTTAGGTCCGTATCCACGAACTGCAAAAGGCAAAACGGTAATACTGATTGTGTTAGATAACCTTACGAAATTTGTTTATCTTAAAACTTTGGCAAAAGCTACAGCTGGACCCATAGTTAGTTTCTTACAAGATGAGTTTTTTCCACTTTTCAGTGTTCCGCAAACCATTCATACTGATAACGGAGTCCAGTTTGTGGGAAAAGAGTTTAGTTGTATGGTTAAAACATTAGGCATCCAACATGTCAAAACTGCCTATTACTCTCCGCAGAGCAATTCATCTGAACGTGTAAATCGCTCGGTAGTAGCAGCTATACGAGCATACATTGGAGAGAAACATTCGTCATGGGATAAATTCCTTCCCCAAATAGCGTGTTCTCTACGAAACTCAGTACATGAGTCCACTGGTTATTCCCCACACTTCCTTCTTTTTGGTTATCACCAAATTATCCATGCCAACGATTATAAATTACTAGGCGAACTAGACTTATTAAGCGATGGAACCATAAACTGGATGAATACAGCAGAACGTTTGGGATTGATACACGAACAGGTTCGGAGTAAGTTGCGACAGGCGTACGCCAACTATTCAAAACGTTACAATTTACGCACAATAAATCGAACGTTGACCATTGGTCAAAAAGTGTATGTTCGACAACATCCTAGTAGCGATGCATCAAAAAAATACGTTGCGAAATTCGCCTATCCATTTCTGAAAGCTTTCGTGAAGGATAAACGTGGTGATGTGAACTATGTATTGGAAAATGAAAAAGGGAAGATCCTCGGCACCTATCACTTAATGGACATAAAGACTTGACTGTTCCTGTAGATAATCACTTTTTTTTTTCAGCTTTGAATTTATCATCAGTGGTTGTTGACATCTTCAAATCTGCCCTGTAACAAATTGATTATTTACGGAACACACGATAATTTCTTTAATATCTCGTGCACTATATGCATCAATCAAGTATAATGTAGTGGTGTCCATTTATGCAATGTACTTTCACGATACTTGCAAACGGAATCGATATTGATGATTGGTGCAATACAAAGTAATCGAATAAACAGCTCTTCTTTAAATAGTAAGTGTAATGAACATTTAAGAGTGAATGTACTGAGACATGTTGGCGCGCAATTTCTAGTTAGACGAGTTCTATATATTAACAATAAAAATTGAACGAAGCCAAAATTTTTACGTTTTGTGGTAGGGATTCTGCGGGGAAACGAAAAAGATATATAAACCCATGGAAAAATGCACAAGGAGGTCGGGGGATGATCAAGAGTGGACTTAAAATTAATTTACGTGTGCGCTTCATTTAATTTTAAAAAAAAAAACAAAAAAAAAACGAAAAGATACCATAAATTAAAACAGTGTAAACTTTGTGTAAATTAAAAAAATGTTATGTAAATTCGAACATGTAAAGGTATAAACTAATTATAAAAAAAAAATAAAATAAAAAAAATCAACTAAATAATTGTAAGATTCTAAAATCAAAAGAAAATTATATATTAAATTAATTTTTTTTGTTTGGTAAAAGATTATAATTGTGTTACATCTTACATGAGTGTATAATAAACTGTAAAGCATGCGGAATATATATATATTATTAATAAAAGTTAATATGTAAAGATGGGAAAAATTTTATGAAGTGTGCAGTTTTTTTATTCAATCCGCTACACCAATTTTTTGAACATTTTCATGTCGTAGTAGTGATACATTGTTTGATCAATGATTGTGCAAGGTCGTGCGACACTAAAATGGATTTTGTGTTTGTGACGATCAGTTTATAATAATCAAAAACTTAAAACATTATCTATAATAATAATAATAATAATAAATACTGAAAAAGTGTACATGCAATAATTAATAATAAAAGTAATAATAATATTGACTGTAATAACTAGTTCCGTGAACCGTGCTTGGTGTGTAAATTGACCACAGAACATAAAATTAAGAATTCCGTATCACTAGGTGGTCATGCCGCTCATATAGATTACACCCAAGACCGACAAGTATATACCGAAAAAAGTACCATTATCGTGATTTTACTCAATGCGTACAATAATATCAGCTGTAACACGAACCAGTACATGTGAACTCCCGAGCTACATCAAAGACGTTATATAAGACGAAGGACATCTGCAGCAGAATCTTCCGAATCCGGTAAATTGGTGAGATAAATGAACACGCATACCGCTAAGGACACCATCGTTCATCACAACAACAAAGGAGTTGGTGACGTACCTCTTAATTTATTAAATAATTTAATTTTTTTTTCCAATTAGATGTTGTCTCTTTAAATTTGGTCATTGCTTACATTTTGCTCTTTAAATTTTAATTTTATTTTTGTTTTCAAAATAGTAGTAGTAGAGTAGTACATTTCATTCAAAGATTTTCTCGTGCATTTTTGTGAATGGTTTCTTTTTTTTTTGGGTTTGTTTATTTTACTTATTTTGTTCATGCTTTTCCCTCAATGACTTTTGGGACTGCGTACACTAAGCGAAACAAGTTTTATTTCTTTTGATGATCATTGACTCTGTGCATTTTGGGTATATTATTTTCGTTGTGTATATTTAATAGGTAAAATGCTTCAATAGTTGTGTAATTATTTGTGGGATGACCTTAGTATAAGCGGTATATTTATTGACAAACCATATATAGCACACCATAAGACAATTTAAATTATTATAGATATCTTTATTGTAAAATGGCTGTCGGCGGTACATGGCAAGATCCCTCCCTAGCCACTGAAAGCTACCCGAATTATGAGATGTGGTATGTGCCGTCGAATACGACCCAAGTCATTCGTTACAATCTCCAGTCGATACAAGAGGGTTACCATCTGCAAATTGTCAGTTAAAAAAACCACTTACACTTACTCCGAGAAGAAGAAAATGTTTGGCAAATCTTCGAATAGACAGAAATGTGGTGGCTCAAAAAAGACAAATTCTTAACCAACAATATAATAGAGCAAGATTGGATCGATCAATATAAACCCCAGGAAAGAATGAAAAGAACATTTCATTTTCTGAAACATTTCAAATGAGACAACAGCCAGAATTTGTCCGGTTTTATCTCTTTATAGCGCAGTGGGAACGTTACGTACAAAACTCTCAAAGTATCCAAATATTACTAATAACAGGAACGCCAAATGCAGAGGTAATTTTTGATATTGTAAAGGGAATGAAGGCAGGAATGGCAGCTGGTTTAGAACAGATACCTTTACAATTAATAATCTCTTTACCTGAAGAAGGGTGGAATCTGTTAGTAAGCTCTTTACAGTAAATCTGGCTGACTAACTCTAATCCAGAAGAATGGATGGAATCAGTTCAAATACCACTCAAGAAAATTCCTAAACCAAAAACATTATCTGATTTCAGAAGAATCACAATCACCGATGTAGGATACAGAACTTATGCCAAGATTTTGCTTAATAGATTATTAAGATATTCGGAACCTTTGGGTTCGTTTCAAGCAGATTTCCTGAAAAACGGGTCAATAGACGATCACATGTTTCAATTCATAAATGGCTTTGGATATTCAGCGAGCATGGTACATATACCCTGGACAGACGGAAACGGACATTTTCATTTGGTATCATGCCCAAAAAATTAGAGTGATTTCCAATAATTCTTTGAAATCATCCCAAGCATGATCCTTTGCCAATTCGTTCTTACAAAAATCAGCTAATTCTGCTTTCATATCATTTAATTGTATATGAACGTTGGGATCATCTATGCCTGATTCCTAATTCCAATCATTCTTGAATCATACAAATAACGGAACATTAACTACTGATCTATTGCCCCATTTTTGATTCAATTGCAGTGCGCAATATAATTTCAAATATGTGATGTCGACAAGGAAGATATAATAAACTTCGTTCCAGTTCCTGTTCTAAAATAATAGCTGCTCCATTTAATCTTCCAGTATTTGAATATGTATTATTGAAGCAAGCCCCACGACATCGTCAGCTACTCTCCAATGGATTAAGCCCTATAAAACAGCCCTCGCAATTTCCAAACCAGCTGATCTTGATGTATTGGGAACGCCCATTAATTGTTATCCGTCTATATGGGAAATAATCACCGGCAAATGATCCACGGTCTCCGTTCCAGATAACTCCGGAAGTCATTTTCCATCCCAACGTACTACGCCTGTTGTTAACTTGAAAATCGATTTAACTAATGCTGCTATTTCTACTCTATTGGTTTCATGAAGACGCCTCAGTGTTGTTCGATTCAAAACGAGTTCATCAATAGAATGTCCAAGACTTTCGGCAACGGCATTGATTTAATGCATTGCACGATCAGTAATTGCCCACTTATGCAAAGCTGACAATATTCTAGGAGTAATCAAACATTTGCTTCCTCTAGCAGCTCTTTCAGATATCCTTTCGCTGTCACTCTCCGATGACGAAAATAATGCTTGTGAGTCTATTGGAATTGATTTACGATTTTCTTGAAGATGTCTACGTTTATCTTTTTTTCCTGCCTCCGGAGGAGGCAAATATCCGGAACGCCCTTTCTCACGTTGCGATAAAAGGAATCGCTTGTCGTCTTCACTGGTCATCATGGACCAGACATGTGCGATGAAAATATCATCCAGTTTACTATTAAAGGCAATTTCTCTTTCACGGTACACTTTTGAAGGTTTATTTTTGGAATGTTGTTGTAAAAGTACGATGATTGTAAAAAAAGTCGCAACACTTGCTTTTTTGAGGGTAAATTGGTACCAATAATTTGACAGTACTCGACTCGAAGTCACGACCTTTAAACCATCTTCGATTGATCCAATATTTTTTCTATTTAAATTTTTAGCATAACCTCACATTTCTAGGGGGTTTCCCGTTAGATATACCTACATTTTTCCGCCCCATACATGGAATGACCACCCTAATATATATTACACTCCGCGACACTTGATTACTCTCACTTGAAAATTTTCCAAAAAGCCTATAATGATGCGCCTAATTATTTGAAATTTTTTCATCACCTTGGACTCTATTTTATCTAGCTTTCCAATGACTAATGCGCAAGTGAAAAATCCCTATTTCGATTTTTTACTGATTTAAACTGCGTCACTTGATTACCCTCATCACTTTGTTTTTGACGTTGATGGCATAAGGTGTGTGTAAATAAATTTAGTTGTATTCAGTTTAATAGTCTATCATTAATTTATTAGGTTTATTACCAGCTGCAGTTCATAGTGGTGAAAATGGGGCAAGGAAAACTCCTAGCAAAGGTAGAAATTGGAAACATTCTGGCGCTTAAACAAGAAAATTATTCCAATCGTGCGATTTCTAAAAAAAATTGGTCACATTTCTTGAACCATCAACAACTACCTTAAAGATCCAGAAAATTACGGAAAAACTGAAGGGGTCGCACAGCAACGGCGACAACAAAACGAGAACATAGAACTATTTTGCGCGAAGCTTCGAATTCGATGCTATCTGCAAAAAAAAATAAAGCAGAAAATTGGAGTCTCACTCAGTGTCCGTATTGTTCAGAGGATAATAAAAAAGTGTTCGCACATCTGGCGACGAAAAAACCACGTTTGCTCCAGCAACATAGAAGTGCACGAATGAAATATTGCCGTGGACATTCGCATTGGAAGGAAGAATGGTTCCAGGTTATTTTTTCGGGCCAGAAAAAGTTTAATTTAGATGAACCAGATGGTTTTAGACATTACTTCCATGATTTGAGGAAATCGGAGGTAAGCTTGTCCCACCACCACACCAGTGTTGTTCCATCATGGTGCTATTGATTGGTTGTCCTGGAGGGCCGACAAAATCCGCAAAGCTTCATCGAGCTCCTAGAAGTGCACAAAATCAGTTTTGACGAAATATTTTAAGGTCAACGCTGGATTTTCCAGCAAGATATTGCAGTAATCCACACAGCGGCACGAGTGAAACATTGGTTTGAAGACAATAACACGGAAGGTTTAAATTTCCCGGCTTTGTCTCCGTATTTAAATATTATTGAAAATCTTTGGAGATGGTTACCGAGACAAATTTATTCGAATGGAAGGCAAGACTCACTATCGCCACCGCCTCTAGGTTCTCATTCGGGAAAACAAGAATGCGTGAAATAAGTAACCTAGATGTGGGGCGGGTTAGCGTATGGTATTATTTTAGCCATTTAACGTATGGTACCGGATGGGCGGATCAAAGTGTTACACGAACCATGCCGATGATCAACCAGGCCGGAGACGCACCTAAAAATAATTACCCGGAGCCCTTGGGATATCTGGCGACCTCCAGTTATATGTAGCCTTACCCGTGTATACGGATCTCTGCGCCGGCGGACCATCATTTTCTCCGATACTCATGGGATCAATTATGGAATCTTACAAAAATAAATTTAAAATAGTTAAAGAAGTGACCAACACTTTCTAAATGCTGGTGAACACGAGAGGAGGGGCTGTGACTCCAGTCGTCAGTGTGGCTAAGACTGGTTCCAAGGATTATAAGCCAGGAACTAGTGGTAGCAGTAAAAGAGAGAAAGTCATTGCTCCTTCGGTTCGGAGATACAGGAGGAGGCGTTCGGCCTTCCGTGTCTTGGACAGACTGGCTACAGTCCCGGAGGGGCAATGGATGGAAGAACAGAGGAAATCTGTTAATTGGGTAGAGGACCTTGGGTCTAAAAGACAGAGGTCTAGCGATTAGAAGCATGGAGATCTGGATACCAAGAGGAAACGGGACACGCTCCATGTGGGACAGTCGCCAAAGGGACATAAGCTCTTGGACAGCTCTTGGAAAGTCGTTGGACAACATCCGGGACTGCAGCAAATTTTTAGGAACACGGGTTAGTATCAGCGACGGCAGAAGCTGACCGCGTGTGCAGATCAAAGATCGGCCTTCTTGTACAAGAAGGCCGGATCTTCCGATGGGGAACTGGAGGATTGTTAAGCAGGAGGAGCCCAAGGTCAGTTTCAGATTATCCATTATGATAATCAATAAGGAATCACTGGCCCCCCTGTCAAAAACCAAAGGGGTTATAAACTTCGGCTTTCGCTCAGTTACTCTTAAGGTATTTAGGAAGGATGAAGTCGAGGTAAAACCAAACACCACACTGCCCGAGATGAGAGAGCAAGAGGTCCGGAGTCAGTTGAGGAAAGCTTGACGAGTGGTACCTCTTCAGAGAAAACATCACAGCTAGTGGCGAACCCAAGTGAGGGGTTAAATAATGATCTTAGAGATCGACTATCTCTAGACATGGGGAATGAGAGACACATCGGACTCTGAGGGGGAGACGAGGACCTCCTTAAGTTTAGGGACTGCGGAGGAAGTAAGACGGAGCATGCCGTCGACTCCATCGGGTCCAACTAACCAACGTAGCACGGCTGTCGCGATAAGGTGGGTAAATACTGTAACCAATAATCAGGTTTGTGTAAATAAATTTACATCACACCAAAGTTGCTTCGGCAACGCTACTTCTCAGACTTGCTAAGTCAGGGAAGGAGATAGTTCTGATCCAATAATCTTGGATCAAAAATATTTTTACGCTTGTGGGACGGCAAAGAGTAGATCATGTATTCTGGTGGAAAATAATATAAATGTTTTTCTACTTCTGCACTGTTCGAATGAGGATATCACGGTGGTCTGTGTAGAGACGGAGGGGAGAAGATTCTGGCTTGCAGCCGCATACATGGACCGGGAGAAGCCAGTGCCGCCAGATTTACTGGGGGCACTTGTTTGTGACGCGGAAAGGAGGAAGGTGGGTGTTATACTAGGGTGTGACGCGAACTCCGATTTTATTTCACCTATGATCAGGGAGTGGAGGGTGATGAAGTAGCTTTCCTTCTCTGACCATCGGTACCTAACGTTTAAGCTCAATCTTCAAATTATAAATCAGTGCGCGTTCAGAAATCCCAGGAGGACAGTATGGCGCTAATATAGGCAGGTATTGGAGGGCAGTATTCCATCTAGAGTTCCAGAACTCCTCGGCACAGGAAGTAATCTGGATTCAATAGTGGATACCCTTACTAGGGCTTGCAATACCTCCATGAAGGAAGCTAGCCCAATAACAAAGCTGGGGAAAAGCGAAAACCCGTTTGGTGGACCTCGGCACTTGCAGAGTGTTGAAAAGTCTGTAGATCTGCTTCCAATAGAGCGAAAGATCGAGAGAAAGTCAAAACTGGGACTTCTATAAGGAATGCCTCCGAGTATAGAAAAGGGATACAAGGAAGGCGCAAAGGAAGTTGTGGAGGCTCTTCTGTGATAGAATAGAAGGGGTCTCGGATACCTCACGCTTAAGAAAAATTCTCTCTACCAGTCCAGCTGTTTCCGGCTATCTGATAAACCCGGATGACGAATGGATGGTTTCTACTGAAGAGACTCTTGATCTTTTGGTGGAAACTCACTTCCCGGGAAGTGAGGAAGCGTCAATTGCGGGGTCTTTGGATGTTTGCGGATCTAAGAATGACTGCGCCGTCCAACTGTTGTGTACATAGGATATTCTGAATACAAGGAAGATAAAATGGACTATTAAAAGTTTTAAGCCCTTTAAGTCAGCTGGTCCGGATGGGATTGTAAATTCAGAAGAACTAGGAGGTCTTACATTCCGAATATATGGAGGGAGGCTAGGGCGATCTTCATCCCGAAAGCGGGTAAAAGCTCGCACAGCAACCCTAAAGACTTAAGACCAATATCTCTGTCGTCTTTTCTGCTAAAAATCATGGAAAGGTTGCTGGATGTCCATATTCGTTCGAGAAGTGTACCCAGAAACTGGGCACAGTCTTAACATGCGTACCATAAGGGTAAGCCCGTGGACATGGCATTACATACCTTGGCACGGGAAATTGAGAAGTCACAGAATTTTCAAGAATTCTTATTGGTGGCGTATCTCGATCTCGAGGGCGCTTTCAACAACGTGAAGGCGGAGCTAATTTGGGAAGGATTGTTGCCACTTGAGATTGGATACCTGGTAACCAGGCTAATTAATCACCTGCTAGGTAGCAGAAGGATTATAGCGGGATGGAAGAAGTTTCCGTCAGACAGCGTGTTGTTCGGGAAACACCTCCAGCGAGGTGCCTTCTCTCCCCTTCTTTGGAATGTAGTAACCAATGGACTACTAATATGTGTGGTTACTTATGCCTATGTCGTAGCGATAGCTGGGTACAATCAGAGATGTGATGCAGAATGCGTTGTCAATCACTGTGGGTTAGGCCAGCAGATGTGGATTGGTGATTAACCCATCTAAAACAAAGCTGGTCCTTTTCACTAGGAGATATAAAATTCCGGTAATGGTTCCACCAAGTGTAAATGGTACTATGCTGGCCCCTCCTGATAAGGCGAGATTCCTAGAGATTCTTCTCGACAGTAAGCTGAGTTGGAAACCAAACACGATAAGGCGTTGAACGACCCCCACTAGTGCCTTAGAGATCATGTTGTACTGCTGTGATTCTCCCTTCTAGGGAGGGTTGGAAGAATGGTCTCATTATGGAGACCGGGATAAAATTCTTCACCGACGGCTTCAAGCACGATGGTAGAGTGGGAGCTGTTGTGTTCTGTGAGAAATTAAATGTAAGTCTATCTTTTCGTCTACCTGATTAATGCAGCGTGTACCAGGCTGAAGTTATAGCGATTAAAGAGGTCATGAACTGGTTGAAGCACAGTGTATTATCGTTGACTGATATCACCATCTGTGTGGATAGTCGGGCGGCCATTCTTTCACTGGTTTCAATTTCTCTGGCGTCATGAGTGGCGTTGAATTGTTACACATCTCTTAACGAGATGAGCGAACACTTCAATATCCAGTTGGTCTGAGTTCCGGGCCACTCTGGCATTGAGGGAAATTGCAAGGTAGACTAATTAGCAAGGTACGGTATGACTCTCCAACTGGAACCAAGGAGAGAATGTGTAGGAAGGCCTATGTCTATGCTAAAAGCAGCGAGTCATTAGAAAACATGTCTTGGCAAATGTTAGGTAGCTCGACAGTCCGACTGGCAGGGTCGCGAAGCAAGTATGGCTTGAGCTGAGCTTGAAGTGATCCTAGATCTTAATCACACTAACGAAGTGTGACTTAGGCGGAATTTTTAGGGTACTTACCGCACATTGCCTTTTCGGAGATCATGCTAGAAGGCTGGGTCTCGATGCAAATGACTTCTGAAGAAGCAGTAAGGACGAGGAGGAGGAGGAGGAAACTCTTGTTCACTTCCTATGCCCATGCCCTGCGCTTGCTGACAGAAAACATGATCACTTGGGCAAATACACTTTGGACAGGCTCTCTGATATCGAAAGCTGTACTGTGCGAGATCTTTTACGTTATGTGAATAGCACTAGATGGTTTTAAAGGGAGTTTAAGTGTGCGATAGCAACCACTGAAACCTAGCCTTTATGATGTTGTAAGGAACAATGGAGGACACACTAAATATTAAATAAAGAAAAAATATCAAAACAATAGCACGTAATGGGTTTTATAACTTAATTTTACAGATGAGGGTAATCAAGTGTCGCAGTTTAAATAAGCAAAAGAATCGAAATAGGGAGTGTCCACTTCGCATTGCAGGCGAGTATGTGTATTAGTCATTGGAAAACTTCTTAGAAAACTGGAAACAGTCTTCCAAGGAACAAAAGTATAGCAAAGTTTCTCTTTATTTGGTTTTTGTTGGGATTCAATCTACGTATGAATTCCCCAAAGTATTTTTGTACCGTTAGCTAACTAACTATTGTTTAAGATACGATTTCTTTTGAATGCTATCGATTTTTGTTGTAGTTAACTGTAAAATATAATATGAGCTTCTAAGTTAGTTTTTCGTCGTTATAAGTGTTAGAAACCAAAAATGTTTAGAAGTTGATTATCCAAATATTTGGGTCATATACAAAGTTCATGTTTCTTAGAGCAACAAAATATTTAACCAAAGAACCACGTCTTTGTGGTTAGTTCATTACACTGCTAACAACACATTCAATATTCCAGGTACTGTAGAAATACTTTCTAATAATATAATTGGGATAATAGACCAATCGATCGAATCTTCTGAAACCATTTCAACATTCAACTTTGATTAATGTTTCAGTGAGAATGGATAACCCAATTCACCAAATATAGAGAAGACATATGCCTCCACTTGATTGTAAATAATACCAACCATTTACTGCTTTGCAACTACCGAAAGCATTTTATTCTCATTTGAAAGTTGAAGTTCAACCGTGCATTTATCGTCAATGGGTTGTGTTGATTTCCGATGATTTCCTTCTACTTGTATTTTATATATTGCTACTCTGGCAGCCCGCTGATCATTTTTCTTGAACTGAACGCAGCATTCAAAATTACGAATATTGACATGCTCATCGTTGCGTAGCCAGGTTTCCAAAAGCAAGAGAATTGAGCATCCCTGCGTGACTGTACCAGTTAGGTCGAGGTGATGTGACCTGAGAATCTGGTAATTCAATGTTAAAAACGAAACGTCATTATTATCTCGTACAAAATTCGCCATTACATCCTGAGCTTTACTTAGCGGGTTTGTGGTGAGGCGCGCTAGCTCACTTTGAAGAGGACCCGTTGAGGTTTCATTTTTACGTCCATGGTAGAAGACATGATCATCGATAGCCGATGTTAAGAACAGCCCTTCGAAACTCGTTACTCGTGATAAAGCAACATACACAAGTTGTTGACTGTGTATTTTATCGTAAGAGTATATAATATCTCGTTATAGGTACCACCCTGTGTTGCATGAATTATGGTGACACACGCAGGTATGACTGGAAAATGATTACGCTTAACGCATTAGTTATCCGATTATTGTTTTGATAAACAGTTGAGCTTTTTCTAGAAATGGGCACCAAACATCGATCGATATTCTTTTTATGCGCCCATCAAGCTATAAGCCGCCTGACCTTCTTGCCAACTGGTGAATTTGTACCGAAATCCATCAAGAGTCGTTTGAAATTTTGACTGTTAACGTTTTCATCGTTCTCCTCGTCCTTCTCCATTCGCCAGTCCATCTGTCAATTCAATATTGGTTTTGATCAAGTAAGCCCGATCTATGACAAGTAGAACTTCATCCGACAAGTCATTTGTGTTCACTATGCCCATTTTATGAATTTTTTGACGGACGAATGCTAACTGCTCAACAGTATCGCTGCCAATAAAGACATATTTCGCAATAGATGTGATTTTGTCCTGAGTATTGAGAGCAGCTAGATTATAAATATTGACTACGTTCTTGAGTAAAGAAACGTGACTCGATAAGATGCTGTTCATACTGATCGAGCTTCTGATTAGAGTCGATTTTTATGAGCATTCGAGAGAATGTGAACCGACTGAAAATAAAACCGACTAATTAAAACGATGCAAACAGTGTAAGGCAAATGTCGATGAGTTTCTTTGTGAGTTATCCGACTTTGTTGAAACTAAATTGGAAACTGCACCCAAGTCTCAGGTTCAGCTTCGACTTAATGATTTAATTCTCAATTATGAAAATTTTAACAGTTAGATTCGATGGTCCGAACCAAGGGAGATCGGTGGGTTGAGCGTTTCGATAAACGCAATGAAATTGCTGAAGAACATATAAAAGCGTTGTTTGCTATTAAACTGATTGATAAGCCAACTTCCCAAAAATTGTTGAACTTGTTGGATGACTTCAATTCTCACGTTCGTTCTCTAAAAACTTTGGGTCGTCCAGTACAATATTGGGACGATTTTCTAGTGTACTTAATTCCTTCCAAGTTCGATTCACATACAAAAGCTAAATGGAAAGAAGCGTCTTTACCGTCTTTACGTTTCAATTCAAAATGAATATAAATCGGAACTGGTAGATGGCAAACAGTTTAAAAGATTCAAAAGTTCAACAATTTAACAACAAAAGAAACAAACAAAAACCGGCAACCGAGCTAGAATTGTGTACAAATTGTTTGAGGTCATCACTTTTAGTTGGACAATGCAATACTATTGCATCCCATCTCAAATCAACTCTGAATCATCAGCCTTGACAAGATTTGTTGGGACATCCATTCCAAAATTTGTTTTCATTGCTACAGCACTTGTTGAAATTATTGATGAGGATGCGGTCGTTCAATTACAGCACATGCATTACTCAGTTCAGGATCGCAACTGAATTTTATCACAGAGTCGTTGATAAAGCTTTTAGGAGTCAAAACTCATAATTCGTCGGTCAACGCCAAGAGTTTTCTGCCAAAATTGAAGTGCAATTATTGAATAAAATTTCTGATAGACAACCGTCACTTCGAATTGACCAGTCAGATGGTCAAGTATATTTACCTCTCGGAGCGGATGTTTTCTTTAAATTGCAACCTATTGGGCAAATTAAAATTGGTGATGATTTGCCTGTTCTTCAGAATACGGTATTAGGTTGGGTAATGGCAGGTGGAACTTCAGTTTCTTTACAGAAATATAGTAAATACCATCTAGTTGCCTCCGAATCAAATCAGTTAGATGAATTATTGGAACGGTTTTGGAGCGTCGAGGAATGCCACACGGATGAACCTTCATTATTTAGCTGGGACTGCGACAACCACTTTCGAGAGCATTTCAGTCGGGATACAGATGGTAAATTTACAGTAAGACTTCCGGTCTCTAAAAGTCCATCATTGTTGGGTGATTCTTCATTTTTGGCTAGGAAACGGTTACTAATGCTGGAAAAACGTTTCAATAATAATCCAGAACTTAACAATGAGCACAAATCATTCATGTCAGAGTACGAGACACTGAACCATATGAAATTGGTTAAAATTATCGAACCTTTAAATTATTATTTACCCCATCACTCGGAATAGTTAAACCCGATTCAACTGCAACTAAGGTAAGTGTCGTTTTCGACGGTTCAGCAAAATCGTCCAGTGGTTATTTACTGAATGATTTATGGACGAACGGGCTTGTAGTACAGAATGAATTATTCGCTGTGACACGTCGTTTCCGCGCTCATATGTATGCGTTTAGTGCCGATATATGTAAAATGTATCGGCAAATTCTTCTCTATTCAACTGATCAAAAATTCCAATACATCTTTTGGCGCAACAACCCTTCCGATGAGCTTCAAACATTCAAGTTAACTACTTCAACTTGCCCTTGACTTTCAAGGTAGTCAGCCAGAAGCAAGCACAACTATTCAAAATGACTTCTATGTCGACGATTTGCTAGCTGATTCCGACACGCTGGAAGAAGCAGTCAGTTTAGCAGTCAGACATCACATCGATCTTAGAAAGTGCAAGATTACTCTTACGTAAATGGTGCTCCAATAGTCTAGAGCTTAATCGATGATAAGACAGGCAAAAAAACGTTCGGTCTCTACTGGCACCCTGTCCAAGATCATTTTCGTATCAATGTCAACTTCGGTCAAGTTGCTAACATCTTTCATCCCCTTGGATTAGACAAAGGTTGTGGTCACTAGTGTGTGAACTCCCAAAATTGATCAACTTGACCCTTCCCGCGTCATTTGTTCAACGGTAAGGAGAAATACCCTGGAATTCAGTTGCATGGTTTCGCTGACGCCAGCAAAAAGGCTTCTGGTGCCGTCATTTACGTAAGATTCTTGGGCCTCGAAGACTATTGCGTTACTAATGTGTTCAAAATCTCGATTTGCTCTACTGAAGAAGGTTAGTTTGCCTCGGCTAGAGTTGTGTGCAGCGCAACTTTTGGCCAACCTCATGCAAAAGGTTTTGGTGTTATAAATTTCAAGCGAGATCCGATTCTAGTAACTGGCTGCATGTAGAATCAAAATTAGATCCAGCAGACTTGATTTCAAGAGGAATTGTTCCTGAGAAGCTTATGATATCCGACCTATGGTGGTTCGGACCTAATTTTTATACACGACCATTTGAAATCATAGTGAAAGGAGTGGAATGCAATATCTTACGTCCTTCGTTTCATCAATAATTGTCGATTAAAACATTCAAAGGTAACCGGGCCTTTGAATGTAGAAGAATTACAAAACGGTTTGAATACAATAATACGTTTAGTGCAAGCCAACTGTTTTCCAATAGAATATCGAGGATTACAGCAACCTGGCTTTGTAATTCGTGATTCCACATTAAAATCATTGTCATTATTTATGGACGAGCAAAATATAGTTTGAGTGGGTGGTCGTCTACAATTTGCATCAATTTCGTATACATGTCGACATTCAGCTCTATTACCAAGCAAACATTATTTCACAACCACTCTAATAAGTTTCGTTCAACGAAAGCACCTACATGTTGGTGCACAAGTATTATTAGCGGCCGTACGACGATCTTACTAACCGATACGAACTGGCACCACCGTTTTATAACATTGGTATTGATTATGCAGAGCCGGTTTACATTCATTATCGTATACGTGGCAAAAGTCCGACCAAGACATATCTAGCTATTTTTTATGTCTTGCAACAAAAGCTGTCCATTTGGAGCTGGTATCAGATCTTACAGCTGCTTCATTTATTGGTACATTTCGTCGCTTCTTAGCTACAATAAGGCTGTGCAAAAGAGTATTCTGAGATAATGGGACTAATTTTATGGTCGCCAACTCTGAATTACATGGCTTGTATCAAATGCTTCATAATTCAGAACTTCAACAGCAAATCAATTCTTTAAGCATTGAAGACCAAATTATCTGGATGTTCTCGCCGCCAGGCTCTCCACATTTCATCAAAAATCAATAGCAGTTCAAACCAGGAAAAATAATTCCTATTTATTCGAATTCGATGGGACGTCAAACGCTTTGTCCTCATTATCAGAACTACAGAATGTTCAACCATATTATCATGCTCGTATGTATAAGAAAGAAGTGGCTGATGAATGCCTATCATATATGATTGCAACTGCATCGTTGCGTCGACATGTCTTCTGTAAAATATCCAAAGTTCAATTGTAGCTTCACCATTTAGTCATTTGTAAAATGTGGGCATAGTGTAACATAAACCACATCCAAATCAATTAGTTTGGAATGCAATAAGAACAAATTCCGTTTTGAGAAATGTTACAGTTATGAGCCTTTTTTCCTTATCATCATTGAAAAGTTATCACATTACAAAGATAAAAATCAATAAAGTGGGAATAAATCAAACCCACAACTACAAATTTCCGATTTATACCATACCCATAACACATATGTGCAACATACACATTTTTCTATCAAAGTGATAATCTCCTATTTTGGAAAGTGTAATAAAACCCTAACCGAATACAAGACTCTAATCACAGGGGATTATTTTTACAAAGCTTTGAGATAATCTAATTTTTATATGCTTATACGAGTATAAAGCTTCGTAAGTACACAACCAAAATATACTCTCGTACAACTAAAAATATTTTTTTGCATATTCAACACAAATCTGCTCTATATAAAAAAAACTAATTAAAATATTGATTATTTTTTATTTTGTGACAAGTAGGATCTATAACTATAACTATATATATGTATATACGTATAACTGTAAAATAAATGGAAACGCAAGGTTAGCAAAACTATTCCAATTTCCATTTAAAATACATTGTTATATATTTTGTGTCTCGGCAACAGAGATAGATGGGTGTGGGAGGGCGAATTCTGAATTATAAATTTTCCTTCATATATTTTCCATTCGCATACACCACACAAAACTCAACAAAAAAACATCTGGTTAGAATATTACCTAGATAAATTCAAGGTACAGAAGATACACAGATGTAAATCTACAACGGAAATAAATAGAATAAAAAAGCTCAACGAGAGCTTTTTTTTAATTCATTCAGCCATATACGACATAACAAAACGCACAAAATGTTTTATTTAACTTTAGTTTTTGTGTTTTAAATGTTCTAGAAAATTGCAAATAAACATTTTTTATTTAAAAAAAAAAACTCTCGAGTCGTTCAGCTGACGTGGGTGGAAAAAAATTTTCAATCTCCAATTTTTTTGTTTTCTTATAAAATCTAAATCTGTACATGGCAAATTACATTTAATTAAAATTCAATAAAAAAATTTTATTTACTTGACTTGAGAGATGTATATATAGGATGAGTGTTTTTGTATCCTTGAGCTTGGAAGCTGGGTTTTTATTATTAACACAAAACAAACGAATTTTCAATATCAATTATCACTTTTTCCAACTAACACTAGTTTGCGATTTTTAAACGAAAATATGTTTTCGATTACGAAAATCCACTTTGGTAAAAGCTCGCGAAAAATATTTAGTAATTCACCGAACAAAAAATAAGATTTTCGATAGCACACAAAATAAATTAAAATAATTTTCTAAACAATAAAAATAATTTCTTATTTATTTTATTTTACACAAATTTTAAATTTTCTTCATAATTTCTTTGTAATAACGCTTGCAGAAGTTAAACTCGCACTGAGGTTGGATGTAGCTTTAAAAAAAACATTTTTTTTTATTTTTGCAATTTTGTTTTATTAAAATAAAAAAATAAAATAAAATTTTCTCACATAAATTTTGAATGATTTTCATCATTATAATCATCATCATTCTGTGGAAGAGAATGTATGTACTCGGATAGTCGTATGTAGGAGATGATTCGCTCTCTCGGAAAATGCAAATTTACACAAAAAATTCCAAATTTTCATTCAACAAGCGCAAAAAATGAGATATTAACCTTCGCCTGCTGTACATACAAATCCGCTCTTATACTCGTACATATAAAATACTCGAAATGCGATGACTGTGTATGTCGATGATCATCATTTGGAAAATCATCATAATATTCCCGACCTCGAATAATACTTTTATGTTCGGGTACAGGCGAGTAAGAAAATTTCCATCCGACTTTCTATTTTTTTTTTTTTTGTGATTTGCCTCTCTCAACATAGTGTTGTGTGTGTATGTTCTCATATGCTTTAACATTGTTTCGTATCTAAATGGAAATGCTGGAAAATAATACGCATGCTCCAAAAATCCTGGAACACTAAATTAAGGATTACATTTATTAAAAAAAAAAAGTTTATTGAAAAATCATTCGTTCCTCAACTAAAAAAAAATTGTGTTTGGATTTCCATTCAGAATGTTTGACTCGTACCTTTTGGACTATGTGCAATCCAAAAATTTAATATATTGCTAGTTCTATTCAATTGTGTGGGATTGGGTTGAATGTCTTGCTTCTTGCAAGGATGTTTCCCGAAAACAGTGTTATACATATTTTCTTTTTGTTAGACTAATTAAAATACGCTAAGTAAATACTCTGCTGGGTTCTGCTATAGCTTTAGAAAAAGTTAGCAGAACCCCCCCCCCCCCACCTCCTGTTAACATTTTCTATATTCAGCTCGTTTTAGAAAAAGCAGGTTTTATCATTCCAAACCTAGCAGAAAACAAATCGAAAATCGAACCGGAACCGAAATTATAATGCAAAACTTGATATATTGACATAATTTAAGGCTCATTGTGGCCTAATCAAATGACAAATTAAATAATTTTTGGTTTCACTCGTTCTTCACAAAATTTCAGAATGTATTATGTTATTGCCAGAATTCCAAGGGTTATGAGTGACCAGAACATTAGGTGAGACATGACATAATCATGGATATGATGCGAATCCAACGACTTTTATTCGTCCATTTGTTTTCACGTATTTCTTGTTCCAACAGTCTCGTGTGTGGAGTTATAATATTGATGTTGAAATGATAGTTTGTTGATAGTCGTGCACTGGTTATGGAGGATGATATACTAAATGACGGTATGAAGGCGTCATCTATTTGGCTGATTCTATTGCTGCTAGCATATAAGGGGCGTCCCAATTAGAAGTTCAGATTTAAAGATTTAATAAAACAAAAACGGCTTAATATATTTCCAAATTTATTTTTTTGTTTGAAAGTACAATCCTCCTGGTTATTTAGGGGAAATGATTTCATTCAAATGAGAGCCTGCCAATTTCTGAACACATTTTGGATTGTGTGCGGATCTATTTCGGCAGTGGTTGGTCTAATATTGGCTTCCAAATGCTCAATTGTTTGTGGATTGTCCGTATAATACTTATCCTTCCTGGCACCCCACAAATAAAAATCCAAATCACAGCTCCTTGCCGGCCAATTCACGCTACCATTTCGACTGATAATGCGGCCATCGAATTTTTGACGCAGTTTCGCTATTGTAACGCGCGATGTGTGGCATGGCGCACCATCTTGCTGGAACCAAAGGTCTCCCAAACCAATATCTTCAAGATATGGCCACAAAAAATATGTTAACATGTGGCAGTAGTTGATTCCGTTGACCGTAACGGTCGCGCCGGCCTCATCTTCGAGGAAATACGGCCCAATAATGCCGCCACACCACAAGCCGCACCAAACAGTAACACGCAATGGACGCATTTACTTCTCCACATATCCTGGTGGATTTTCCGATCCCCAAATGCGACAATTTTGTTTGTTTACGAACCCACCGAGATGCAAATGCGCCTCGTCCGAAAAGATGATTTTTTGAGCAAAATTATTACCAATTTCGAGTTTGTTGCAGGCCCACACAGCGAATCGATATCGAAGCGGATGGTCACGGGGCTTTAATTGCTGGACCAATTGCCCGATGATAAATTGATATTCTCGGCCGTTCGCGCACATTTTCGGCCACCGCGGCGATATTTTCGGCTGAACTAAAACGACGAGCACGGGTACGCGTTGGATTGTCGACTAGATAGCCCGTATCACGCACTTTATGCACAAACTTCTTGATACCTTTGGGTGTGAGTCCTGTGTTTTGATCAAATTTTGTATAGTGAGTTTCTGTCAAAGAAAGAATGACATTAGTATTGCCAGAGCCAAAATAACCGATTTATAGATGTAAATTATTACTCCTGAGTGTACATCCTGGCTGTAGTTCTATGATGCCGTAGTGTTCCAGCGCTATTTTTGATATATTGATGATCCACATATTGACTCGATTACCATTGTTTGTTCAGTTGCGAATATTCATTGATTTGCTGCATGAAGTTTGACAAAAAAGTTGTGGAGTGTGGAGACTTCCAATACATAGGATTCATGTTGATTTGGTGCATCCAAGAACAGGGATATTTCGCATTGATTATGCTCACTTTGACGAGTGTATATTGTAGAAATGTCGCAAAGGAGAAGTCCAGGAATTACGCCGTGGCATTTTGTTTTACCCTCCAATGAAATGGATGCGAAGCATTCTCGGTATCGGTTGACAAGTAGATATTTTGTTGATGACAATATTCGCAGCTGAGTGGTATTGATGATGATTGGAACCGGAATAACTTCATATAAGTTATAGGGACATGCTTGAACTAATGGCAATTCGACAGCGATGGAGAGGTGAACTGAATGTGATCTCTTCTCCGAGACATCAGGAAATCTGATCTCCCTTATATAGTTCCATGTTTAGCAGGAAATTGGGTCCCTTCCACCAACCGTTTGATTATCTTCCAACCGAAAATCTTTCCATGATTGTAGGTCGCTGATGGTTTGAATCTCTGCGACCCGGCTTGCGACAAAGGTTTTCCACGTAGGCGGGGTTTTTGAGTCCATGCCAGTGTGATCATGGAATCAGTCCATAAGGTTATGTTGGTGATGTTCACGCTTTGGTTCGGGGGGGAAGATGGTTAGGGACTTCCTTGGAGCCACTTCAGTTTTTGCCGTTAGAAATCGGCTGACTATTTGGTCATTTACGGTAATTTTACTGTAAATTACGGCCGCGTAGGCGGATTCGGAAGCATCACAAAATCCGTGTAGCTCAACTCTGCAGTTGTTTGTGCCATAATTAAGGTTTCGCGGTATCTGGATGGCTTGACTTTCATTTAAGTTCCTCTTTAGATGATCCCGTTTCTTAGAGAGTTCGGGTGGCAATCGATCATCCCAATCCAAGTCCAAACTCCACATTGTCCGATACATTAGTTTGCAATTGATGGTTAGTGGTACCAGCAATCCCATGGGTTCGACAATTTTTGACATTTCCGACAAATATTGCCGCTTAGTGAGGTTGCGGTTATTAGGCGGTAACTGGACGTGGAAGATGTAGTGATCTCCCGTTGGATTATAGCGAATTCCTAATGTTTTACTCGCCTGTTAGTCGGTGAAGGTAAGAGCACCGATCATGATTTTATTTTTCGGAATCTCTGCCAAGAGGGTCTGATGGTTGCTAGACCATTAACTTAATTCCATTTATCCCTTATGAAGTAGTTTTACTAGTTAGGATTGCAATTGTTGAGCTTCTTCAACGGTGACAGGGCCCGTCAGGACATTATCTACAAAAAAATCTCGTTTGAGAATGAGACTCGCCTCTGGATGTTGAGCGAACTCATCTTTCAGCCAGTTGATGTAGTGTCCGAATGGCGAGGTAAGGTGCGGCGGATGTCCCATCCGTAACGGTAGTGAGTTGGTGTTCTTGCAAAGGTTGATGTTTATTTTCTCTCCAACGGTGAACACTATCCGACGTAGTCTCCATCTCAGTATAGTGTGGCCCACAAGTCATTTTGTAGTAGAGGCCTAATATGCATCATGTCTGCATGGAAGCATCGAACACAACTCTAATTTTTGCGGTATCTGTATTTTTCAATACCGCATGGTGAGGTAGATAATAGTTCCCTTTATTGGGTCTAACCGGCTTCATATGTTGCAATTTGATGTACGTGGTCATGAAATTCACATATAGCTCCCACATGTTAGGGTTCCGGTCCAATTTTTTCTCCGATTGTAAGAAACGTTGGAGTGCTCGATGTCTAGAGTGTCCCAATAGGTCTACTTGATGTTCTTTAAATAGGAAATGAACAATAAATCTCCCATTCTGGTCTCGGCTGGTGGTCTGTGAGAAAATCTGTTCACGTTCGATCACCGGCCTGCCGCTGATTATCAGATTCCTTTATTTCCCATATCAGATATGGAGATATGGAGATCTTCCTTGTTTTTGTTACCGATATGGACTGCAGCTTTTTCCGTTGATAGGAGTTGGGCCGGAGAATAGCCAACCGAAACTAGTTTTTATTGCGCTTGGCTTACTCTTTATGATTCGGGTGCCAATGAAGTCGATGTACACTGCTGCTCCTAGTAGCAGATCGATTGGGGCTGGAAGCTTATATTCCGGATCAGCAAAAACCAAACTGTGTGTTGTTGCAGTGATATACTGAGACGAGTTGGTTTTTCTCATAAATACTCATCGCTCTTTACATTGTCTACAATATTGAGTGTGCGGAGGCCCATTTTCCATACATTACATGAGGTGTTTACATCTGATGTCAAACTTCATAAAACTTTCTAAGATTCGAATGTCTCTTGAATTTTCTAATGAGTTCTCGTATAATCTCGCTGATTCACTGTCAAGTTTCTTAGATATCGTGTAGATTATAATTGGATCTCAATTCTCGATGTTTATTCTCATGTGTTTACAGCTTGAATGCATTCATTGCTGGTGTCGTATAATGTACGAATGGCTGATGCCGTTTGCAGGCAAATTCGTATCTATCTTTGATGATCGTCCATGCAGTTACGTAGTTCTCGTCTGTGGCAGTAAGATGGTTGATTCATTTGGCTGCCTGGCCACCAGTGTATGTTTTCAGATAACTCATTTTATGTGTATCTGTTAGTGTTTTGTTGTTGTGCACTAACTTGTCTAAGACATCAAAAAATCCCATCAATTTCATATGCTCCCGTGCGGTATGCTGATTTTTTCAAGTTCAACCTGTGATGAATCCTCCGTATGGTACTTTAAGCGGTCCAGTGATGTTTGGACAGCTATCACTGTTTTATCATACGACTCTCGTATATCGTTGTAAGATCCCTCAGTGAAATATGGTAGTGTTGTTCCTTCTTCGCCTTAAGTTGCGGGGAATATTCTTCCTCGCTAATCTTAGTGAGTGAGTGCTAATTTTAAAGCGTCTTCAGATTTATTTTCGTTGATAAGTTTCTGGGTGCCATCCATCTCTTTCCATAGATTCTGCATCTTAATGTTTTGATGACGAACGTAACGGTTATGTGTTTTTTATGTGTCGTATCATCTCGTGGGTTATATGGTGGAAGTTTCAACTTATTCCCTTGGTCATCACCATGTGGGTGTTTGTTCTGCATCAGCATTGAGACGAACACGCATGTCCTCCAAAAAAGTGGTGTGTGTAGACCACTTTCTTTCTTTCACCTTGGTAATGGTGTGTTGGCTCTGGTGTTGGTGTATCAGCTCGAATCTTGCAGTCGTTGATTCGAGATATTTTACTGCTTTCTTCCGTCTCCATCCGTTTTATAGTTTTTGTGCTGAAACAACTTGTTAGCTATTTCTTGTTGTTGTTCTAGAAGATTTTCCATCGTTGTTATTCGGTGTTACTGGATTGCTGTAGTCAATCTGTTCTCGCTATTTTGGGAGTTGTTTTATTACCCGCCAGTTGTTGAGGTGGCTCGCGTTATGAATTTTCCGCCGGTTGTTTTAGTTGGCTCGAATGTCCAATGTTGCTGGGTTTAGACAGCTAGCAGGTACATTTTCTCAGCTATGCCTAAGTGTTTAATTTGATTTATGTTGGATTACTACTGGTGAGGTCTAACAATAAAGAACACGTTCTTAACGTGATTGCTCAGTTTATTTTTACCTTTCGCATGAGTTTTTTTATCAATGAATCATAGTATGTAGGCCAAGATTTGAATGGTTTTAGGAAAACTGAAACGAATAATGATTGGCAAACCGCTTGGATCTGCTAGCCAATTTGATCCCTTCATCCAAAAAGTTAGTTCGCGAAGTTTGACTAATTCAAATCCTCCAGACAACCAATCAGCCGAGTAGTCCTGGAAATGTATGTTTCTATTGGTATTTGTTCATGGTGATAAGTGTCTCCTCCGTTCGATTGCCGACGAATGTATTCCACTTAGTGGGTTGATTAGAGAGCCAGTTTAGAACGATTGTGGAATCGGTTCAAGCAGTAATTCTAGTTATTTTTGATTTTAACGCTTCTTTAAAGTTAACAGCGGTCTACTTAAAAAGGGTGCACTCTACAGCTTCAGTCGTGGAATAGAAATTTGCTTCATTGGAGTCATCCTTGCTTTTGAACATATGATGTAACCGACAATCCGTTAGACGCATCACAAAATCTAAATGCACAGTGCTATAGTATCTTGGGAGGCAAGACTTCATTGGGATGCCAAATCATAAATAAGAGCCATCCCAACCCAAGTTATTGATAAATAATATTTCAAAGAATTTCTAATGATAACTGGAGCAAGTAAACCCAAAGAATCGAATAGTCTACTTGTTTCTGATAAAATTCCTCACTTGGTTGTGTTTGGCTTATCGTCCAACTTAACTTTAAAATGGGAGCAATCTTTTGTGGAATTTCAATCGATTCTTCTATTTCTAAGATGTCTAAAGAACTGCTAGTCTGAGTAGCCTTGGCCATTAACCTTTTCTCATTCGATAACCATTTCCGCAGTTGAAGTTCAGAATTTGACAGAATTCTGTTTATTTCTTCTTTCAATTTTACAGCGTTAACTGGTTCTAATATAAGTTACAATATCTAGGAGCGTGTCCTTATATTTCGCCGTGTTTTAATTAAATGTCCGAGTTTCGATATGGCATGTAAAACCAACTATTTCCTAAACCGAAACACTAAACTTCCCGTACTGGTTTTAGCGGAGCCGTCGAAAACCCGTATCTACTTGAACTTGTAATGATGAGTAAATAATTTTCTTTCCATCGCCTACATTCGTTGAGCATCTAGGAACTGTTCCTCTTGAATAAACCTGTTATTGCAACAGGTTGAACGACCTTAATTTAACAGAATATTTCAACAAGTGATCTAGATCGTCTTCGGTATTTGTCACGGAAACTGACAGGGATAATTTTGTTTGCCCTTCGAACGTTTTTCTTCAGCAGGTAGCCTGCTAGAGTATTTTGTATCAAAGATTAATTTGTTTCCGTAAATTTCCCTTCAGAAATCAACTCAAAGAACAATTTCTAGCTCTTAATAAGAATGTCTTGCTGTTAATCGTGTAATGTAATGTAATGTAATGGTTCCAAGGTTTATTGCGTACTGAATGTCTAGATGTATAGTATCTATTTAAAGGCTTTATTAATATTAATCACTTTACATCACATTTAAGGGTTTGCAAACAGACACTCATTCATTATTTTAACTTTTATTTAGTATAATTTATTTAATTTTTAAGGGTTTAGGTTATTTATATTTTAATGACCACTTAAATTTAAATTCAAACTCTCGATTAGGTATTATAATATTTTTAGTGTTTTATTAATATAATATTTGTAGTTTATTGAATATTTAGTTTTATGGATAATATTATTAGCTCACTTCTAAATACAGACTCTCTGATTTTTACAAAATGTTTGGCTTATATAGCCAGATAGCTGTTTCCCATAAGGTCGTGAGCTTGTGTGCAAGAGTATTATACATTTATTTGTGTACTAAATTGTACATTTATTTCTGTACTAAATTAGTGTATTGCTACATACATATATCACACCTCACCCCTTATGAGAAAAAAAAAAAAAAAAAAAAAAATATAATAATAATTTTTTTTTTTTTTTTTTTTTTTTTTTTTTTTTTTTTTTTTTTTTTTTTTTTGAATGTTTTATAATGAGAAATACATAATTATTTCATATTGATTAAGATTAATAGTAATAAATATAATGTAGTTTAATTATAAATGTAGGAACCTAAAGCTAAAATAATTTATTTCACCTAAACCAATTTCATTTAATAGAAATAATGTTAAGAATTAAAATAAGCAGTTATTTAATTTTCTGAAGTTAATCATCAATTTTATCTCTTTTAATTATTAACGATAAAATAGTTTTAATCTATTATTATGAATAATTTTGTTTTTATTTCCTATTCGAATTTCAGTATTTTCATCCGTCAAAATATCTGTTACGTGATAAGGTCCTTCCCATAATTCATCAATTTTTCCACTTGTAATTTCATTTCTCAAAAGAACTTCATCTCCTATTGTAAAAGTATCGTAGTGTAAATTTCTATCATAAAGTTCTTTCGATTTTTCTTTCGTTTTAATTAAGTGGTTTTTAGCCATTTCCCAAGAATTTTGAAGTCGAAATTTAAGTTCTTGTGTGTAATCTTCATAATTATAAATGGGTTCCGGTTTCTTAGTTATTGAATTTGGAATTATTGGTTTATTACCGAATAAAAGTTCGTAAGGCATAAATTGTGTTGATGTGTGTGGGGTGGAATTGTAAGCAAAAATTGCGAAAGGGATCCATTGGTCCCAATTTAAAGGGTCGCCTTGCGAGTAGTTCCGTAGGTATTCGCCTAGAGTTCTGTGTGACCTTTCCAAAGCTCCATTGCTTTGGGGGTGATAGGCAGTGCAATTAATTTTATTTATTTTTAGGATCTTGCATAACTGTTTGAACATATTGCTCATAAAATTTTGTCCTTGATCAGTTAATATAGTAATTGGACATCCGAACATACATATAAAATTTTCCACAAATGCTTTGGCAATTGTTGTAGTTTCTTGATTATTAACAGGAATTGCGCAAGAGAATTTTGTCAAGTCATCTTGAATTGTAAGTATGAATTTATTTCCTAAATAAGATGTAACTAGTGGACCCACGATATCCATGGCAATTTTTTCGAAAGGATTTGAAGATGTTGATGTAATTTTCATAGGCATTTTTTGACTTCGACCATGTTTATTATGTTGACATTTACTACAGGTTTTAATGAAATGTTTGATACGACTTAACATTTTCGGAAATTCGTAATAACTTTTAATCCGATTAAATGTTCTTATTATTCCTTGATGACCTCCTAACGGAGCTACGTGAAAATCTTGTATAACTTGATAAATTTCTTCTTCATTGCTCAGATGAACTCTATTATCAGAATTTGATTGAAATTGGAAGTTTGTATTAGAATTATTGCTGGGATTTAAAACGGGATGTTTAGTTAGTCTAGGATATAGATTTTTATTCGTTGAATTATTCGAACAAGAATCAGGTAAATTATTTGAAATCGATGCATCAGCATTAGTAGTGTTATTTTCCATATGGTAAGTTTCAGAATTGTCAGGGATTTGTGAATGTCTTGCTTCAGCTATTTTTGTTTGTGCACGAGTAACGACATTTATTAAATTTTCTTCGATCGGGAGTTCTATTCGTGAAAGCGCATCAGCATGTGAGATTTCTTTTCCAGGTCTATATTTAATCTTAAAATCGAATTCTTCCAACTGAATTCGCCATCTAATTAATATTGAATTGGGATTCGCGGTGGAAAATAAGTAAGTCAGAGGTTTATGATCTGTTACTATACAAAATTGTCGGCCGTAAATGTAGGGACGAAACCGATTTACGACTGCCCATTTAATAGCTAGAAGTTCTCGTTTAATCGTACGATAATTACGTTCAGATTGATTTAACACACGACTCGCATAAGCGATAGGATGGTCCTCTGAATTAATAACCTGTGATAATACAGCTCCGATAGCTACGTTGGATGCGTCGGTCGTAATAAAAAAAGTTTTGGAAAAATCTGGAAATTGCAATATCGGGGATTTTGTCAAAAATGATTTTAACGTACGGAATGCTTCGTCTGCGAATGCGTTCCATTGAAAATTTTTTGGCTTACCTCTTTTAATCGCTATGAGAGGCTCGACTATATCAGCGTAGTTTTTAATAAATGATCGGTAATACCCTGTTAATCCAATAAAAGACTCTAACTCCGATTTATTTTTAGGAGTGGGATACATAAAAATTGCTTCCAAAAGCTTTGGATCGGGTTTTATACCTTCGTTTGTTATTAAGTGACCTAAATATTTAATTTCGCGGCGAAGGAAATTGCATTTTTTGGGTTGAAGTTTTAGATTAAATTTACGAAAACATTTAAATATTTCTACTAGTTTCTCATTATGATTTGTTAAATCATATCCATAGACAACGACATCATCAAGGTAAACAAAACATTTAAAGCTGTTTAACCCAGATAAAACATGATTCATCATTCTTTGAAAAGTGCTTGGTGCACCTTTTAAGCCAAAAGGCATTCTCGTAAAATGAAAATGACCCATATCAGTGCTAAAGGCTGTCTTCTCTTTGTCTTTCGGATTCAACATTATTTGATGATACCCACTTGCTAGGTCTAGGGTTGTATAATAATTGGAATTGCCCAGTTGCTCTAAAATTTCATTTATATTTGGTAAGGGAAAAACATTATTGATTGTTATTTCATTAAGTTTACGAAAATCAACAACTAGACGCCATTTTTTATCGTTTGACTTTGATTTTTTAGGAACTAATAAAAGTGGAGAATTCCAAGGACTAACACTGTGTTCTATTATTGAACTATTTAGCAATTCTTGAATTTGCGAATTAATTTCCGATTTCATTGATTGTGGCAATCTGTATTGTTTTTTATTGATAGGTTGAGAGTTTGGCAAAAGTGGAATGTTATGGTAAATTTTATTATTCGCTGATAGTTTATCACCTTCTAAGTAAAAAATGTCATTGAATTCACGATAAATATTTTGAATTGATTTTTTTTCTTCTATATTTAAATGGCTTGTATCAATTTCGTCATCTAATCTTCTTAGTCGTTCCTCGAATGAATCCGACCATTGTGATGCATGATACACGTCATAATTTGATAATTTTTCCTTTTTTATATCTAAATCTTCTAATTCAGTTTCATATTCATTGTTATTTAAAATACTAAAAACAGCACAATTATTTTTTGGTTGTACAACACAATTGGCTAGAAAAACACCAGGCAATAATTCTTGGGATGGACAGAGGTACTCTTCGTTTTCATCCGATGTAATAGGTAATAAGATATACTTTTCGGATCTTGCCGGAATTGTGTATTTTTGGTTTGGATTGTTAAGAAGAGGAATATTAAATTTTATTTTATTTTGAATTATTTCGAGCGACTTGATATCATAATCAATTTTACACTTATAATACTCTAAAAAATCTTTTCCTAAAATGCCAGCACAAGGTATTGGAAATGTATCGGGTACAATATGAAATTTATGAGCTAATTTTATCTGCTTTAGTAATACAATATTGGCCTGTACCATTGCCAAAGTGTCAACGCTATTTAAACTTATACCCTGGATTGATATTTTTTTATCCGGATAACAAATAGTTTCGGGTTTTAAGAACCCTTTCTTAACCAAGCTTACATCTGCTCCAGTATCAATTAGGAAGTAGGAATCAATACCAGTACAGACATCTAAATTTAAATTTACATATTTAGAATTATTTTGACAATAAAGTATAGAGAATAAAGTAGTGGAACATTCAGTAACTGTATTTAATTTTTTATCTGAAAAATTTAAAATTGTAGATTTATGTTGTAAAATATTATCTTTATTTAAAATTTGATCATTTGAACACAAATTTATGGAAGTTCTTGGACCCGAACGGCTGTGTTCACTTCCTCGGGTCCTATTTGGTTTCCCGGTAACGGAGAATTAATTACTTTAACATTAGAAGATGTAGGAGTTTGTTTAAGTGATTCGTTATATTTTCTTGTGTAACATTCAGAAATTGAATGACCTTCTCGTTTACAATAGTTGCATGAAATAATGTTACTGCTTATTCGATGGGAGTTCGAGTTATTCTGAAATATCTTTGATTGGAATTGTTTGTCATTTTTTCCCATAGCAGAAACGTCGAAATTCCGATTTTGAGGATTTTGTAGCATAGTACTGTTACTGTTGTAAGTTGGATTAAAATTCGAATAACTTAAATTATGATTTTTTCTTTTATAACATTTATCGATATTGTGACCAGATTTTTTACAATAGGAACATATTATTTGATTGTAACTTTGAGCAATAGAGAATTTAGCATACGAACTTGTAGATGGTTTGTGACTTATCTCTTCTTCTACGGCTTGGGCAATAGCGTCATTTAATTTTTCGAAATGGTGAGATTTAATAATTATTTTCAGATTATCTTTTAAGCCGTCTTGGAATGAATTAAGTGCCGTACATTCATTAATGTTCTTGATGATTTCTGCATGAGCTAGTCCCTGTTTTGAAATGCAAATATCATTTAATTCGTTCAGCAAGTTTTCTATTTTAGACGCAAAACTTTTCACACTTTCATTTTTTTCTTGAACAACACATACTAATTCGGCGGACACTGCACCTTGAGACCTACGTTTAAGAAATTTATTTTCTAAGGCAAGCTTCAAATCTTCCCATTTATCATAATCTTTGTAATGAACTAATTCATAAGCTTGACCACACAATTTAGTATTTAGAATTTTCATGAAAAGTATTTTTTCTTCCGGTTTAGTTATTTGAGACCAAATGACTTCAACACAAGAACAAAATTTGTGTAATTCATTAATTTTGCCGTCAAACAGCGGAATAATTTTCAGCGCATGACTTATGTTTAACGCCATATTATTTATTTCAATACCGTTTGTTTGATTCGAGTTATTTGTGATATTGTTGTTTTCAAATGAATTTTCGCTTAGTACTTCATCTTCAGAAGAAGACACTTCAATTTTGACACGAGGATTAATAATCTCTGTTACAGAATCGTTATTTTGAAATTCACTCATAAGAAATAGAAACAAATATTATCTTGTATTTTCATGAAGATTGTATACTACTAGGACAAGCAAAAACCCAATTTTCTCACTAACGATGAATTTGATGAATAATTAACAGAAAACAAATAACCGATAAATTTGTATAATAAATTTAAAAATAATGATTTAAATGAACTATGGTTTTTAAATGTAATAAATTATTACTTACAATTTAATCCTCTTTAAAATTGATTTTATTGAAATGCGTTGTTTAAACAATTGTAACACATTTAAACCGTTTTCCAAATTGGATGTGTGACAAATTGATGTTGAATTGTTACCGTTGATGTCAAATGTACTGATGTAGTTGATATATATAATCCGAGTCCTATGTTGAGTTTATCACCGTTGATTTATATAATAAGCGAGAGGCTTATAGCATAGGTAATTTCTTCTTCCAGCTGGTTTTGAGGTGACTGCAAATTATAATGACCGTTTTATCATATTTACGAAGATGTTTTTATGTATACTACAGATGACTTCTTTACAGATGCTTTTGTGATGCATACATTTAATAGATGTTGATTGTAATAAATTTTTTTTATATGAATTTTATGATATGATTTGATAGTATAAAAACAATTTTTTTTTTTGTAATTGCGGTTATAATTTTAAAACAATATTTTTAAATATTTATTTTACTTTTATTAATGATGACACAATTTTTATGATGATATTATCTACACTCAGTTTTCAATGTCTTTTACGAATGATTTTTACTATCAAACATGTACCACCGTTTTACCTTTAACAATTTACAAACATTTCTTCTGAATATTATTAATTGATTTCAGTTAAGACTTGGTATTATAAAATATGTATATTATGAGCACTGTTATATGAACTTTTCTCAGTTAAATTTATTTATAACCGGTGGTAATATATAAAAGTATATAATATATTCGTCATGAAACACTTTATATTAAAATCACTGTAACCAAAATTTTTTTTATATCTAAGATCGTTTTTTGGTATCCCACCGCTGCCACCAATGTAATGTAATGTAATGTAATGGTTCCAAGGTTTATTGCGTACTGAATGTCTAGATGTATAGTATCTATTTAAAGGCTTTATTAATATTAATCACTTTACATCACATTTAAGGGTTTGCAAACAGACACTCATTCATTATTTTAACTTTTATTTAGTATAATTTATTTAATTTTTAAGGGTTTAGGTTATTTATATTTTAATGACCACTTAAATTTAAATTCAAACTCTCGATTAGGTATTATAATATTTTTAGTGTTTTATTAATATAATATTTGTAGTTTATTGAATATTTAGTTTTATGGATAATATTATTAGCTCACTTCTAAATACAGACTCTCTGATTTTTACAAAATGTTTGGCTTATATAGCCAGATAGCTGTTTCCCATAAGGTCGTGAGCTTGTGTGCAAGAGTATTATACATTTATTTGTGTACTAAATTGTACATTTATTTCTGTACTAAATTAGTGTATTGCTACATACATATATCACAATCGTATAAAACCGAAACTTCACTTTTTGACTTGGTGTACCTACAGCCACCTCCGTGTATCCACTTGTAATGCCCACCAAACCCGAAACGGCAAGCTCATCAGAGTTTCGTTTTACTGAAAGTCTCTGTGTCAGCTCTCGATCAAGCACACGTACAAGAGCAGTTGATAATACTGAACCACCGATTTGGGTTTATGTGCAGTAAACCGTTGTGGAGTAAACTAAGATGTTTCTATTACAACGATTTTGTGATGTTCAGTAATGCATAATGAGCAGCTCCCTAGTCGACTGACCAACCCAAAAAATTGTTTAATGTAGGAAGATTAAATTCTACCGATGCTTGGACTCATGAATTATTAGTTTTTTCATCTAAGTCCTTGAAGGCTGATAGCTTTACTAATGCTGATGGCTTTGTCAATATAGTTCGCATCGGTTATGGTGTAATATTTTAATATTTGGAAAGCTTCTCCCTTTAGTGACCCTTATCATAAATCGTTGAGCAAAATAGGTCATGAAATGTTTGCCATTCCGTATAATCTGCGGAAAAATATGCGATAACGATTTTTGATAACTTTACATCTGCATATAAGCTCCCGCACTAGACGTGTCGATAAACGTGTCATTAAGTGCGGCGGTCGGCTTCATCTTTGTTCTTAATGCAAGATTCAATTCTATGACTGACCCGGTAAGATTTATCTTCAAACTCTTCATCTATAATTCGTCCTTTATGTTTAATGTGATAACCCTAGAGTTGAATTAATTCGCTTCGGTACCGTTCAACGTTCGCCAATTTCAATTTCAAGACTTTGGTTATGTTTCCTTCGAAATAGGCTCGGAATTTTTTTTATGCTGCTAATTTCTGGTAGTTTGAGGAATTCACTTTAATCAAAGCAACTTAACATGTTAATCCAATTATTCAACAGTGTTACATGTCACACAGGGTCCCCTAATTTTAAACAACGATAACTCTCACTTAATCTTGCATATGCACTTACTCAATTATGTTTATGATCAACAAGTTATAAATTTTTACTTTTTATCTAAGTCGATCGCACCAAACATAAAAATTCCCACAGTTAAACATATTTCGTTTTATAAGGCGACGAAATACACTTTGTGCGTTTTTCCAAAATAATTCAGTTATAAGAAAAAGAAAATTAACAGATGTTTTATCAATCTGTAGTTTTTTCTAAATAATCATACAGAAATTCTATTTTTAGAAATCCTTACGAAAACGAAAACTATCAACCGAAACTAAGATCAAATGCATAAGATAAGAATTATGAGGGGAAAATCCCATTATATGACATATTTTTGTCTTCGAAATATTTTTTTCTTGTACACAGAGCAGATGATGAGACGACAAAATAATATTATTATTTTCCTCACAGTGACAAAGTGGCTTTCTAAGGTTAGACATCGAGTTCTCATACACAATCCCGAAATATGAATAAAAATTGTGAAAAAAATAAAATTTTAAAGAAGCAAAATGAATTTAATCGGCGAAAACGGATACAGCGGTGGATGAATGAGTTGCGACGAATGATCGCGGACGATTGGTCATTGGTGGGTATACTTTGTGGCACATATTTTAATCAAATGCCCATACCAATTTGTTTCCGTTTGCTTTTATAGACAAAATCATCGCACGTGAAATTGGATAAAATTGAATTACTAGAATACGCGATCAAACAATTACAGTTCTCCAATAGTTCATTTCAAATGGGATACGAAAAATGCCAAGCCGAGATAGCATTATGTTTGAAACGCGGAAATCAGCTAATACCAAGTGAAAATACAAACGCAAGTAGTTTAACACTTCTTATCAAAAAGTTGAATAACGTGAGTGTACCAAATGTAAAAGTGTTACATGATTTTAACACCGAGGCCGAAGCTGGCCACAAGCGTGACGTGTTGATTAAATTGCGACAGAAAATTATCGAGAATAAACGGAAAAAATGTATAAAACAGAAAATGAATATGTACAGTGACGGTGGTGGTGGACGGGTGGTTGATGAAGATGTATGGAGGCCCTGGTAAAATTTTATAGCACAAGTCCTAATAAATTAAACAGAATTGTTAAAGTTTATATGTTTTGTAATTATGTGTATGTAGCTTTATAAATTATTTTCTAAGTTTGTACTACGTTAAAATAAAAATAGAATTAGAACACAATAACCCTCATAACTTATTCTCATAACAAATTATCCCCACTGTATTCGTTAAATAATTTATTAATACAAAATGAAATTTCACCGAGTGAGAACTGAACTGACGAGCTTAAGATTATGAGACTTACGATACCTTCTGCGCTATCGAGGCTATAGTCGGCGATATAGTTCGAGGTGTGATATGTTAATGGGAAGCAAAATGAAAAATAGGACAAAATGTGTTCGTCACGCCAGCCGGAACCAAATCAACTATGGCACAAGTAGCACATTGAATATTAAGCGGGACCAATATTAGCTAGTCGGAACCATTTAAAGCCAGCCGGAACCAACTATTCCATCAACAAACACAATATATTGTGCATCATTCATCATCACGTGACGAATGAAGCAAGCCCAAAAACCATTCCGAGAAAGGTGCCGAGAATCCATCCCAAGAAAATATGTATATATAAAGTTTTACTCCGGATCTAAAAAATTTGAACTTCTAAAAAACCTTCATGTTTCGACAAATTTATTTTGGAATTTAGTCTGGCATCACACTTAGTTTGAAAATTAGATCAAATTTTTGAGATCCGGAGTAAAACTTTATATATATTTTCTCGGGATGGATTTTAATTTTCTGTTACTATGCATTATTTTTCGAGCTGAAAGGCTTCTTTAATTAAGCGAGGACGCAAACATTTCTAATAAAACGTTTTTTTTTCGAATGGTTTTCGAGCCAGCTTCTTATATGTATCATTGTACACCCAATGATTTTTCATTTGGAACCATATAGTGCCAGCTGGAACCATATAAAGCTAGCCAGCCGGAACTAAACAACTATGGCACAAGTAACACAATGCATTGTGTACTATCTGATTTTTTTGCCGGAACCAATTTCAAGCAAGAACTATTTAAAGCCAGCCGGAACCAGAGTTTTATCAGACGGAACCATTAGGAGCTTGCACAATGAGAACAATGCACTTAAATGGCTTCAGTCATAACCAAAACATGGTCATCCGGAATCACTACAATAGCAGCCGGAACCATAAAAACAGCCGGAACCATACCCTATAGAATCAAACCAACTATGGCACAAGAAGCACAATGCATTGTGTATCATTGTGCACTATCTTATTTTTCAGCCGGAACCAGTACTATGCCAGCCGGAACAATATAAAGCCAACCGAAACCATAGTTTTATCAGCTGGAACCAATTTGGAGTTTGCACAATGAACTTAAATACTAATACTAAAATACCAACCGAAACCGTGTAAAGCCAGCATCATTGTGCAGTATATAATTTTTCAGCCGGAACCAAACCAACTATGGTGCAAAAGCACAATGCATTGAGCATTCTCAGACTTTTCAGCCGGAACCAGAGTTCTATCAGCCAGTATCACTAGCAGTTTACACAATGAGCACAATGCACTTAAATGATCGTGAAACATATAAGCGTTCTGCCAGAATCACTACAATATCAGTCGGAACCTTGTGAAGCTAGCCGAAGCTATGCCAGCCGGAACCAAATCAACCACGACACGAAGTAGCACAATGTATTGTGCATCAAGGCACACTATCCGATTTATCAGCCGAAACCAATTAATGAAAGCCGGAATTAAGAGCTTGCAGAATGCGCATAAATAGTTGTGCAACATATCAGGTTTCTGCCGGAAATATGACAGCCGGAACCAAACTAACTATGTCACAATTACGGAAATGCATTGTACATCATTGTGTAGTAAGCCAGCTGGAACCATGCTAGCCGTAACCAAACCAAATATGGCAAACGTAGCACAATGCAATGTCTGATTTATCAGCCGGAACCAATATTAAGCCAGCCGGAACCAGAGTTTAAACAGCCGAAACCAGAGTTTTATCTGCAGCATATAAGCGTTGAATCGGAAACATAACAATGTCAGCCGGAACCACTACAGGCTGTACCACCCGAAAACATATGAAGTCAGCCGGAACCTAGCCAACAACGGGACAAATAACAAAATTCGTTGTGGATCATTGTGCATGCTTACATTTTTCAGTCGGTACCAATATGACGCAAGCTTAAACCATAGAATAGCCAGCCGGAATCGTGACGGCCGGAACCAAACAAATTATGACACAAGTAGCACAATGAATTGGACATCTTTGTGCATCATTGTGAGCTATCTGAATTATAAGCCAAAACCAATAATATTTAACCAGCCGGAACAAATTACAGGCAGCCGGAACCAGAATTTTATCAACAGGAACCATAAGGAGGGGCAGAGGTCATATAGAGAACTCAGAGAGATGCTTTAAAGTGCATTGCAGCGAACCATTTAAGTATGCACTGTGCTCATTGTGCAAATTGCTAATGGTTCTGGCTGATAAAACTCTGGTTTCGGCTGCCTTTAATTGTTCCGGCTGGATTAATATTGGTTCCGGCTGAAAATTCAGATAATGCACAATGATGCGCAATGCAATGTGCTACTTGTGCCATAGTTGCTTTGGTTCCGGCTAGCATGATTCTGGCTTGCATGGTTCTGGCTTCCATTATATCTTCCCTGCATTATACATTGTGCTTCTTGTGCCGTAGTAGGTTTGGCTCTAAAGGGTATGGTTCCCGCTGGCTAGATATGGCTCCAGCTGAAAGCGTATATGTTTCACAACCATTTAAGTGCATTGTGCTCATTATGCAATCTCCTAATTGTTACTGTGTGATTTGGAGTGGCTTATTATTGGCTCCGGTTGAATAATCAGACAGTACACAATAATGCACTGTGCTAGTTTTGCCGTAGTTACCGGTTTGGTCTCTGCTGGTATGTCGAACACGATAAAATAATTAAACAGAGAATAACAACTTTCCATTTCTCAGTTACTACACTTTTGTTTTGGTCAAATCGGTTAATTGTAATCCTAGCAAGGGCAACTTTTGGTTTCATGGCGTTGTTGTAACCAGTATTTGCTCAACTTGAGTTAAATTTCGATTTTACCGACCAAATGGCACAGTGGTTAAAGCTTTGGCGTTTGGATCGAGAGGTACCGGGTTCGAATCCCGGTAGGGGCAAGGATGCAAAGGGAATTTTCATCAACAGATTACCATCTGTGATGAAATGGAACACATCTAGGGGTCGAAGTGCAAAACTCATGGGCCGACCCATCTTCCATGTCCAGTATAGGCTGGCATGGAACTATGCAATGTGCATATGCTGATAAAATCAGACCTATAGCCGGTACGTCCTCGAATTGGCTAACACTGGCGTTAAAAGTAAGAACAGAAAAAGCAAAACCGCGAAAGAGATAAATAAAAAAATTAATTTTCGATATAGTCAGCTTTCACAATGCTAGTACGCACATAAACTTCCTGCATTTGTGAATGGAGACGTTACTTTACCTCAACAATCTGAATTCATCTACTAGAAAATTTATCTTGGTTAATTTGGATTCTGGAAGTCCTACTAGATTAATTTCAAGTTTCTAGTTTCACTCGTAATAAACGCGCTATTTACTTCAGACGAGCCTCTGCACGGTTATTTCAGTCGTAGGATTTATTATCTCATGTTTCCCTACCTGGAAATTTAATGATTTCCATGCTTGAACTGAACTGAAAAATATCAAATTACATCATAGCAGAGCAGCCATACCTTCTCGGCGGTGTAGTTTCTTTAGATCTAATCGTTGGCGGAATCCTTTATGAAGGGTCCGACGTTATGATTGTAGAATCAGTGACATTATGATTAGTTTCAGTGATTAGTTGTGGAACATATGATGATATAACGAGCATATGATCGCTCTCAATATCAGCGCCTCTATATATGATCTAACGGTGGAATGTCTTTTCAAGATCATGACGCGATCAATTTGATTTTCCGTTCTTCCACCATTCGATCGCCAAGTAACGTTGTGGATTTTCTTATTTTGAAAGAACGTACTCGATTCGACTAGGTTATACATTATAACCGAAGTTCGCCGACGCGTTGGCCGTTATTGTTGATGAGTTGATTCAAGCTGTGCGGGCCAATATGTGATGTGGTTTCTACGCTCCAATGGATTTTTGCATTAAAGTCATCCACGATGATTTTGATGTCATGGTGCGGAATGTTACGGACGATGTCTTCCATCTCAAAAAAGAATAAATCTTTCACACCTTCAGGTTTGTCTGTCGTTGGCACATGTGCATTGACAATCGTGATTTTAAATTTGTTTAGTGCTTCTAGTCGATAATTGTCCGCAATCAACGGTGAACGAGAAAGCCGACTCAAAATTCTTCTCTTTTCTGATAGAGGGAGTGTAATCATTGGTGGCAGTATCGATCCCACTCCCAGACCATTTAAGCTCTTGTAGTCAAGCACTTCTAGTGTGTAAATTTTCGCCCAGTTCTAAAGATTCTAGAGATCTCCAAGTCTTAGAAGGATTTCCCATTTTAATAGCGTTTTCTATGTACATTTTTGACTGATTCATTTAGCGTTACTCAGTGTGCACCGCGAGGAGGTATAAATCCAACACCAATTATGTCGTCATGCAACAAAATGGAACGAAATGATAGAATTCTAAAAAAACAACCAAAAGCGCTTTATCTAAAATGGAAGCAAAATACGAGTACATGGCGGTGTTATCGGCAATTCAGTACAGTATGGCTTAAATCACTCAAAAAGGAGCTTTTGACGAGTCCAGATATCGTAATTATCTTATAGTGCGACAACAAAATTGCAATTGATCTGGTATCACAAACATTCTTCATGCTAGAGCAAAATTTATTTATTATATCAGACATTATTTTGTGTGTGCAAATGTGAACTCTGGTGCGATAGATTAATCATACATATCTCAACTAACGGCCGACGTGCTGACAAAGGCCCTTAATGGACCACAAAATTTCACTTGTTCTCGGGAATGGGAATGAAATTTAAACAGCCTATGCTCGCGGTCCTTATTCATTGAATTATCTGAACAACTGACACGCATTTCATTTTGTCGTCTCTTAAATATTCCATTTCATCACAAGTAATTCATCATATAGCACTGGATTCTCTCCATGTGTGTGTTCGTTAAGAGCTGCTACCCAATTAGTTTGTTGGTTCGATAAGAATTTATTTGATCCTGAATTTAAAAATCTGTTCAGTGTTATTAAAACCGATGTGTTTTATTGCATTAGAAGTCGGTTAAATCCGAAACTTTTCCTCAATCAGTTGGCCTGTCACCAGATGCATTATGTAGATGTCCTTTTTGCAAACATTCAGACGACTGCTTGCCTTTTAGTCGTCTTAATAAGGAACTCAATCTTCGGATGTTTGTAGTTAAAATTTCATTCTGCAATAGATTTATCTCCCCGGGTATTGAAATAATTACCAAATTGGTTTAGCCTGCAGATATGGTACATTTTCCTGACCATTCTAGCGGTATGATTTTCCCCTTTACTTCAGGTTTGTTTTTGGCAAAAGTTTATGAATTAAAAATGTTTTTCTTGCAGAGTGGTCCAAGTGGCTTTGAGTAGTACGCTTTGTTAGTAAACCTGCAATATTCTGACAAAAGAGGCCAATGCTAGAAGGCTTTTAAGGGTAAGGTAAGATAATTGAACACGACATATAGGTATTATGTTCAAATATTTACAAAAATTGTAAAATTGAAAATAATCTAAATTCCTAATATTTCACGTAAAGTATTTTAGTCAAAAGTCGGATCAAAATAAATTCGATCTTTAATCTGTCGACAAGCTTTTTTCGAAATTTTTATTTTCGACTATCATTCTAACGATGATTACCAATTGTGTATACGAGTCTGTCGATTAAGTTTGCATATCATTATGTGAGTGACCATACGATTACGTTTTAAAATTGTTCGGATACCTCAAAAGAAAAGAAATATGGTTTTAGATTATATCTTGCGACCATCATTTCTAAATCATTCCCCGTAAGTCGAACCACACACTCACCCCCAAATTACAGAGTAATCTCTACCTTTAAGGCAGTAAATTAAATCAATAAGGAAGAATTTGCGTAACATAGTCCACATTTTGCTATTGCGACACTCGAATGATTTTATCCAGCCGCTTTCTGCTTCAATATTTTCAATATTTCTTCTTAAACTTACCATTCATTTTCTGAAACACGGAACCGTATTATGTAATGTATGATCAAGAACTATGTAGTCAAGTTGGTAGGATTCAAATAATGAGCGGTAAAATGATGTTGATGCATCTTTTCTTCCATCTGTTGTGGACTCTGATTTAAAAATACATTTAAAAAATAGACAAAAAAAATAGCTAATATATTATGCGTGCTACTCTAATGATTAAAAATACATTTCTTTAAATATACGCAAGTTATCAGAATGGTCGAAAGGACCAAGTAAAAAATATGTCTGGTGAGGGGTTTGTACCTTGACTAAAATGACTGAAATAATATATATTACTAATAATCACAGAATATTAGGTAATTTATCTACAAATTACTAACATTTATTCGTAAAAATTGAAATAATCTCGCGGCCGTTGCAGAAGTTGTCGTATAAAATCCAATCCTCGAGGAAGATTTTTAATCTGATTGGTTGGATTCAAATGCGGTTTAACGGTAACATCCGATATATGAGTAATTTGTAAATCACTAATATTTATAACAATATCGTAAATATTTCGTTTGTATATTAACGATTTCGTGATACCATATTCTCCAGTTTCATTTTGGTGCCAAATTTTTGCATTTGTCGCCACCACAATCTCATTCAGTGTTTGTACATCCTCATAATTTTTCATAATAATTTTCCTGTCTAAATGCTCAAGAAAATCTAAAATCTCATTACTGCGTCGGCACATATTTTTCATGTCGGCCGGCACTCTCTTGAAAAATTGTAAATGTTGAATAAGCTCGAAAGTCGATGCAAGAACTGTAATAACATAAAATAAGTTATTTTTAAGCGTATTTAAAAGTGGAAGTGGATTACTTTTTGTTTTGCTCATCATTGGGATGATACTGGTAAACTCTAGCTCACCAAATTCGGTTTCCTCTAAAAATTCAAACATCATTTTAATTTGTACGCACGGAACCCGTTGATGTGTGAACATTAGTATACCGTGATTGTACTGTGCATCGTGACACGTCCAATAATTGCTTCGTCTGTAATTACAAAAAAAATGTGTTTGTAAAAACAAAATAGTTGTATGAAACTTAAAACATCGTACTCAGCCAATTTATTTTGTAAGAGTGCCGGAATTTTGGGTGTAAGCGGTAAAAATGGTGTAATTCCGAAATGTTTACGATGCTTTTCACTGTACTCCTTCATCTTTTGTTCGCGATAGTTGTTCATCAAAAATCGTAACGAGGGCTTCTCAGGGCCCACAGCCGGCTCTTTTATATCGGAGACGCGTTTTGAATTTTTCAAATTTCGTAATTTATACTCGTTTGCTATATCGCCAAAACTAGGTTGATTTAATAGTTCTTGACACTTGGTTAGGTCGAGGACTGGCACGTGCGTTGTTCTCTTCCGACTGAACATTTTATCCACATTCTGATATATCTCATCAACATCCTCTATTCTTACATATTTCAAATTATTTTCTAAAGACTTTGGCTCTTCCTGCAGATCAAGGAGCGAATCAACCAATTGTATACTAGTCTGATCGATTAGATCGTTTTCCAGATTTGATGAATTTGCCACACTACTGGAAAAGCGTGATATTGTTAAATTTATATAGTCTTTACAAATTTCTTCTCGGGTTTTACTCTGCTGTGGCAAATTGGCAGTTAACTCAAGAAAATCTTGTATATTATTTGGTACCGTATCGTTAGCAAATCTGGGAATTGTATCTTGCAGTGTATTTTCATCTTGCAGTTGATACACTGAAATATTTGGCCGGCTGGGCGATCCAATTAATTTATTTGATGAGCCCGGTATTATCGAACGTTTTGGAGTTAATGGCATGCTCTCAAGACGTGAATGCGCCGCAGCGTCCATTGTATCATATTTTGACATACCAAATATTCGCTTCGGATCCAGATTACACAGGGCATGCGTATTATTCTCAAAATATGTTGAATCCTTTGAATCCTGCCCAAGTATTTTTAAACCACTTAAGTCATGAGCCAATTTCTCGGGTTCATCATAACTGCACACCTCCATTTCTTTATCGTTTAAATTAATGCCGCCGGGCATTTCGGGACCATCTACGTTCTTTCCTTTTCCATTCAGATACTGTACAATGTGGGCTAGATTGGACATTGTTGATTGCTGTTTTATGTGTTTTTCATCGAAATCATTGGTCATGTTCAAATCATCCGCGTTTGTTTTACCGGTCTCATCTAGATTGATAATGGGAGGAATTCTACTAGCTCGATCGGGATCTCTACAACTTTGATTTGCTAAAATATAGGAAATGATTATGAAAACGTCAATTAGCTCAGAACTAATATCTTATAAGTAATCAAACATACGCAAAAACAGAAAAAGATCGTCACGGAAAAAATAAGCCAACAAGAAGAGCTAGGATTCCAGAAAGGCTCTATCGAGTGACGGAGACAATTTTCAAGAGGCTTTACTTCACAAGTGGAATATACATATATGGATCTTGAAGCTGGACAGGATTCATCAGGATTGGCAAGAAGACCATTGCTCTCGAGCCCACCCTGTAATGAAAATGGACCAAATAAACAAACACAGCCACCATTGATCAACAACATCGAGTTATTAATATTTCAAAAGACGGGCAAATTTCAGAGCACTTTGTGGACAATTATTACGAAGCCATCACAAGTAATGCAGAGTCGGCCTTATTTAAACTTTATTCACTTTCCAGTGAAAACTCGAAGCCTCTACGGTGGTCGGTTACGCTAAACTGTCAAGACTATAGGTTCCCATTTTTTCCGGAGAACATGAAAAGTGGCCGGTCCTTATATATATATTAACAAAGATGATTCATCAGGACACACTTTAAAGTACTGGGATTTGAAATCACATGTGCAAAAGGATCCAGCAAAACTTCTTTCATATGTCCTATATAGAAGAAAATTCTCCATTAATACATCTTACATAGATACAAGAAATTGAGACACCAGAATGAGCGGTTACCAGCGTCCCTTTAGACTATTGTGAAATTTTCGATAGCGTTTTTTTCTCGAAACTATCGACTAATTCGATAATGTCCAAAATCACAATTATGAATTTTCTGATGATCCTCAAAACATGACTACATTAATAAAAAAATTATGAAAAATGTATGTAATTAAATTCATCAAATTGAAATAATTAAAACTGTTTAAATCCAATATTTATTATTTAAATATTTTATGTGATTGCAAAGAACTTTAGAAAGTGTCGTAAATTTTCGATGTCGAAAAAACGCTGTCGAGAAATTTCATAATAGCGCATTTTCGAAAGTATCGACGAAAAAACCCTATCAAAAATTGCATAATAGGTCCCTGCCTATTTTATCACATTACTATCGTACAGGAACAACTTGCAAGCAAAGGCATGAAACATCAGAAGCTTGCTTAATACCTTCATCGGTACCATGCATAACATCCAAAACCTAGAAAGATATAAAACATCTCAACAGTGCTCGGAAAAGTTTCAATGTTAGATCCATGTATGGAATTTATAATGCGGAGTTTCCAGTCGTCAGAGATTTCGCAAAATTATAAGCAATACATCAGCGGATTGATTTTTTGTTGTTGTGAGAATGTGCAATAAACTAAGCATCACACACAATACATGAATTTTGTGCAAGGAAAACCATAATAGGACAGACACCATCAATATGGTTACAAGAACGTACGTCGGATGAAAATCGACCACATTACTGGCGACAGTCGTGGTAAAAATTCGACCAACTGCGGAAGTTCCATTGCTTGAAAGCGCCTTCATAGAACAAGGGTTGCTGCTCCCACTGATCATCGAGCATTTATATTTCTGAAATTGGAGCAATAAAGAGTTGCTCAGTAACCACTGAAGTGCAAAGAGTGAAGCTGATTAGTGGGACGAAGAAATCTACGAATTTAGTCCGATTCTGGGAATTAGAAGACGCCCGGGGAAACGGCCGAGATGTAGAGAAGTATACCACCAAATCAAGATGCACAACGTTCATCAACCAAATCCGATAATTCTATAGAAAGAGAACAAACATCACTCTCTATTAGAATACCAACTAAAGAGTTCCTTACTTTGCATCTATTGGCTGTTAATGAAACCACCTTAAGTTAGTCAAATTATGAAAATCGCCCCAACTAATCAAACTACATGAACATAAAGGCGCAATGAAGCTATGCAAAATAGACCTACCAGCGATTTCACCAGATGAAATCAGATCAAATCGGAGCTGAAAAAGCCACTCCAATTTTCCAAATACCTCTCCTGGCGATTTTGCAACGCCGCGAAACATACTTGCGCAGCAATAGTTATATAACAGGGTGATAACCAACTGTCAGGTGACCGTACGGTTTAATCGTACGATGATCGTACGGTTGACGTGTAATATAAGTGACGCGCATAAACGGTGGTAACGTAATGTTAAGATCGGATTCTATCACACTGGTTTGGATACGAGAGCCTGTATCGAAGCACTTGCGATCGGAAATAAACTAGCTGATTGTGTTTCTTGTGAAGTGACCTCGAAAAAGCAAACATCTATGGAATCAAAGTTGCAGGATCATCCACATATCGAGACTTGACGTCTCAGGACAGGGAAAAAATTGGCATATCACATATCCAGATAAACAAGCCTGAATCCATAATCCCATCATCAAAGGACATAAATTCGTGAACGCCGATTTAATGAACAGAAGGTTTTAGAACATTCGAAAACTAATAGGAAATCTATCCAGTCCTCAGGTCACTATATCCGGCCTTTCATCTATACAGGAGTCGTTTATGCGGGAACTATCAATAAAAGGGTTTGTAAAGGTTACAACCGCTAATAAAACGTTACAACCGATAAATAGGCACTTCATACCACCAACGTGACAGCACTTCAGTGAACTTTGGGAGACCAGCGTGAAGTACATCAAATTTGATATAACAGCAAAAGACCAACCTCTAAGTTATCATCTCTCCCAGTCCAAGAATTAATCTTAGACAAGAATAACGAACAACTAGTGGGAATCAGTCTAATTCATTACATTAGGATTGACAAGATAGAAATAAAGAATGTGTAATGATTCTTAAACAGTAATAATAAAATACTCAAACCAAATTCAATCATGTTGTTCGGATTTCATGATTCTGCCCCAGAACTTGAAGACAAATCGATTCCTATTCTCTTTACTTTCCAATTCGGAACACTTATCAAACTTATTTGAAGATACCCAGATGAGCCTAATACGAATACACGTCCCGAGTTTATTTAATGACTAGCATAAAACATTTCGTTGGTTCTCAATGGAACACAATAATGAAAGTGCGATGGGCGAAATAAACAAAACATCGGCCCGAAAATTAACAAACCAGGCAAAGTCACTGCAAATTTAAGAACATCGCAACAATTTATCTCTTTTTTTTGTAAAAATTTGGTTTTTGTCACCGTGAAAATCAAACCAGATTAAATTTTTTTTCATGATACTACACAAAGTAGCGGAAAACTAAAATTGTTTTTATTTGCTTGAAACTTGGTAGGAAATATAAAGGAGGAAAATCTTTCCACCAACCCGAAAATTCACCAAAAATGCTGGAAAACCGAGAATTTTCATTAACAAAATTCGTTACAAATCCTTGGGAATTTACTGATCCGTCCATTGATTTTGTAAAATTTAATTTTTTCAACATTCGCAATATTCCACCTTCCACGAGGTTTGTAAAAGCGGGAAATATTATTAGAATATATTCTTGATCTACAAATTTGCTTATAAGGAAATTGTTGCTTTCCAAGAATCTTCAAATGGTACACCACATAATTATATTAAAATTAGCAAAATGTCACTGCTTCCAGCGCCACAAGGGTAATTTTGAGTACTAAGGTGTTTCAACTAAATGTGTGGGATTCTTCGAGAACTTTTCAATGATATACGACACATCCATATTCTATAACAAACCAATAATCTGCTAATAGTATCAAAACGGTGGGTTTGTGAATTAAATCGTCGATAGCTAAATGTTGCATCGTCCTAAACGTAGTAAACGGTATGCCATATGATTATATCAGAATAAAGACAAAAAAGTATCTGTCAGCAGCACCATAACAATAGTTTAAAATACTTAGGTGCTTCAGCTAAATTTGTAATATTTATAAATGTTTTCAATGATATATGACATCATGACGATGGATTTATGTAGTACCAGGCGAATAACAAAATTGTTCCTTTTTCAACGCTTCGCTTTCAAAAGATATGCCACATGGTGATAAAACCTTTTTAAAGATATGCGAACAGTTTATTCTATAATGAACGAATAATTTGCCATCAGTGCTAAAACAGTGAATTTGTGAATTAAATGGTTTGTCAACAGAAATTTTGCTTCGAGCTATAACGGTATGTGGGTTACTAAGGAGCTTTATCTAAATTTTTTGGTATATAATAAATCAATAATTTGCTAAAAGCATCAAAACGGAAGTGAACTAGAGAGTTGATAACAAAATTGCTACATTTCAAATACCTTTCCAATGGTATGCTATATACGTAAATACGGGAGTTAGAAAAATGTAGCTGCATTCTGCTGCGCCATAACTAGTTTTAGGACTAAGCTGCTCAAGCTAAATTTGTGGTATTTTTCGAATACCTTTTCACTGATTTACATTTATATTCTACTACATAATGAATAATTAGCTATCAGCGCCAAAACGGGGGATTTGCCCATTAAAGCAACATTATATGAGAATTTAAAAAAATGTGCAGAGCCACAACGGGTATTTTTTTGTGATTTTCTAAGGCAAGTACCCGAACCCCCTAAAGATACTGATCTCAAAAGACTATTAATAATTAGAAATAGAAGAGACCTTCAAAACGCCGAGAAAAAAGGTTTTGGACTAAAGCCATTCTCATCAGGATTTCACTAGCGTGGCCGAAGTAAAAACAATTTAAATTGATATTTCAATATGAGCAGAAGGAATCCAATTGCCAAGAGAAAAATTTCTCAAACTACAACTTTTTCAGTGGTTTTTATTGAAAAGATAAAGAAAATAAGTTCTCATCTTAAACCAAGAAACTGTTAACTAAACAAAATTCCTAAATCTACTCGGTCTATTATTATTACCGGTCTAGTCAAACTGCCAATCACTTGAGATTGCTGAAGACAAGTGCATTTACGCCAACTGTGCCAAAAGATGCATTGATCTTATAATAACTAAAAACCAATAACTAAAAATTTCTTCTATTTAATTTACTCACCTGATGATTTTGGATATCCCCAAATTTTTTCTTCCAATTCTTCTAGTCGCGATCGTGCTGGTTTTGTTTCGAGCTTAATACTTTGCGCAACTGAATCGATCGGAACCTCCTGATCGGAAATATCTAGCCCATCAAGACCTGTACCTACAAAATTTATCGTCTCGCGATACTTGCGTACGTTCTTTATTTCCGGTACTTCATCACATGAATTGGCATGTCCCACCAGCGTGGCTCGATGTCGATCTTCACAGATCTCTTTGCTTATATTTGTATCCATTTGACCTGCTTCATTTGGATAGTAAATAGTTGATCTCGTAGGTTGTTTTTTATATTGGATTTTTGATTCAATTTCATCCGTATCATCATCATCGACTAAGTACACCGTGGTTCGATTTTTTGGTTCAAATTCTGATAAATCTAATGTTTTGTCCACATAGTAGATGGTACCGGATTCTAAAGGTTGTGGTCGATTTTTACCGAGTTCTCTCACCTCATGAACACTTAATTCAATTTTCGAAGAAGACTTCAGATTTTTAGGAAGTGCTACTTCAAGATTGCCAGGCTCATTCTCCGGCTTTAATTCTGGCATACTGACATCAAGGTCGTCATCATTTCCATAGTGAACAGTTTGACGATTACATTTTTTTAATTCAATGTGATTTTTTTCTTCTGACGACAAATTCTGTTCGTCGTTCTGAAAATACATTGTGCTACAATTTGCAGATTGTGGTTTTATAGATGCCATTGGCTTCGCCACACTTGTTGATTTATCATTTATCAAATATTTTATAATCGGATTCTCCAAGGCGGAATGTTTCGTAGCTGAATTATTTGGCAGGCGAGAACGGATTGTATTACTATTGGTCATTGTGTTTGGTTTAGATAGTACAACAACCCCTGAAATATCTAGTTCTTGAATCGGAAAATTCGTTGTGCCTCTCTTAATTTGCGTTTCTGGTGCCGCACATACTGCATGCGCAACGTTCATAGGTTTAGTTACCGCTTTCATAATCATCGAAGTTTCCATCTGTTGATTCGGAAAGTGTATAGTGCCTCGACTAGTTGCCGTTTTGGACGTAATTGTATTTGATTTTGCAGTCATTGGTTCAAGAACCATTGAAGTTTCCAGTTCTTGGTTCGGGAAGTTATTTGTAGCTCCTTTTGCTTGCGCCTTATGCTCCTGAACAATTGGATCAGTTTCAGTTATAGACATATCGAGGTCGCAATTAGGAAGAATAATTTCCGGTTCCATAACCATCGAAGTTTCAAGTTCTTGATTCGGAAAATGAATAGTATCGCTTGTTGATTGCTGCTTACGGATCTTGTTCGTCACATTTCGACTCGACTGAACAGTAGACATTTCGAGATGCTGATTCGAAAATTCTATAGTACTTCGATTAGTTGCCGTTTTTGATGCCATTGTATTCATTCTTACAGTCTCTGATGCCATAATCGTTGTAGATTCAAGTTCGTGGTTTGGAAAATGAATTGTGGCTCGTTTTGCTGGATCCTCATGACCCTCAACAACTGGACCAGACTCAGTTATAGATATATCGAGCTCGCAATTGGGAAGAATAGTTTCACGCTTTGTTTGCATATTGCGATTTCTGTTAGCATTTAGTGTGGACATCTCTATATCTCTTCGATTCCCGTGCAATTCCATAGTCTTGCCCAAATTATCACATACAACCGTAGACATCTCGAGCTGTTGATCCGGGAAATGGATAGTGTTCCGCTTAATTTGCGTTCCTTGTACCACACGTAATTCGGACTCCATGTTCTTTGGTTTAGTCACCGGTTCCATATCCCTCGAAATTTCCAGTTCCTCATGCGGAAAATGAATAGTACCACGGATTGATTGCTGCTTACGAGTCTCGCTCGCCACATTTAGACGTGGCTGAATGGTAGACATGTCGAGATGTTGATTCGGAAAATGTAGAGTACCTCGGTTAATTGACGTTTTGGATGCCATTGTACTCGATCTTACAGTTACTGGTTCAATAATCGTTGAATTTTCAAGTTCGTGATTTGGGAAGTGAATTGTAGTTCGTTTTGCTGTTGCCTCATGACCCGCAACAATTGGATCAGATTCTATTATAGATATATCGAGCTCGCAATTGGGAAGAATAGTTTCTCGCTTTGTAGACTTATTAAGATTTCTGTTAGTGTTTAGAGTGGACATCTCGCCTCTTTCGCGAAATTCCTTCGTCTCGCCCAAATTATCATAAACTGCAGTGCTCAGGTCGAGCTCATGATCCGGAAATTGTATAGTGCTTCGTACTTTGGGCGTCACTATATTTATTGATTGAGTTCTCGATTCAATAACCAATGAGGTTTCTGGTTCTTGATTCAGAAAATGCATAGTATCGCGTGTAGATTTTACTTTATGACTTTCGCTCTTTGGGTAAGATTCAGCGGTAGACATCTCGAGTTGTTGGTTAGGAAAATGGATAGTGCCCCGTTTAATTTGCGTTCCATGTTTCTCACGTGATGCGCACGTGATGTTCATTGGTTTAATTGCCGATTCCATATCCACCGAAGTCTCCGGTTTTTGATTAGGCAAATTAATAGTACCGCGTATTGAGTGCACTTTACGGATCTCACTCGTCACATTTGAATGTAACTGGACAGAAGATGATTCTTGCTTCGGAGAGGGACTGGTGCTTTGTTTTGCTAGACCTCCATGATCCTTGACAATTGGATTAGATTCAATCATTGACATCTCGAGTTCACAATCAGAAAAAATAGTTCCTCGCTTTGTTGATTTATTAAAATTTCTGTTAGCTTTTAGGGTAGACGTCTCTATGCCTCTTTGATTCTCGTGTATTTTATGGGCCTCACCCAAATTATCATAACCAGCCATGCTCAGGTCAAGATGTTGATTCGGAAAATGAATAGTGCCTCTTACTTTGGACGGCAGTGTATTTATTGCTTGCGATCCCGATTCAATAACCTTTTTTTCAACTTCTTGATTCGGGAAAGGCATCGTGCCTAATTTTGCTTGAGCTGAACAATCCTTGGCAGTTGGACCAGAATAAATCAAGGACATCTCAAGGTCGCAATTAGGAAGGATAGTCCCACGTTTGGAGCTCGCTCCGTATCCGGATTCAGTTTGTTTTTGGACTATTTCACGTACTTTAGTAGACTCCAAATTTAATGTTCGCTTTTCCATTTCAAAATGTATTGATGATTCATTATCAAATGTTTTAGTGTATTTTATGTTGTTTTTCTCGCCTGGACTAGAATCGAATATCGACACCTCGAGATCGTTATTCGCAAAATGTATAGTCTCTCGTTTATTATCCTCTTGATGATTCCCATTTTCAGTATTTATAGTTGGTTCTGATTGCACAATAGACGCGTCGAGATCATGATTTTGAAAATAAATTGTACCTCTCCGGGTTTGTTCATTACGGTATTCATTTATTTTGGCTTCCAACGTTAATTTCGAATTGCGATGTAAAACTCCGTCTGCATCAATTGTCGACATATCGATCTGTTGATTAGGTAAGCAAATCGTTCCTTGCTTATACTGTGATTCGCCTAATGTAGGGGCCGATTCAGGGACCATTGTTCTTTCAAGATCTTGATTCGGATAAAGAGTAGTTTCTCGATTAGTATGTGGTTCATTGCCACCAGTTATGGCAGCCTCTACGATTGGAGTCGACTCCATCATAGACATTTCAACCATTTGGTTCGGAAAATGTATTGTCCCCCTTTTTTTTCCGTATTCCTGGCTAATTGTTTCAGATTCGATCCTAGACAATTCGAGTTCTTGATTTGGAAAATGAATAGTTCCCCGCTTCTTCGACCTCTCCATGACTTGATCCAAATTTATATTTTCCTCTTTTTCATTTTGAGCTGATTCAATCGTCGTTTTATCAAGCTTATGGTTCCCAAAATTAATGGTCTCTCCTTTTGATGGCCTGTTATTTAGGCCGAATTTTCCAATATTGTTGTCTGCACCGGCATCTACAGGTGTCGATTGCCCTGTTGCCATATCGAGGTGTTGAAACGTCTCTACAATTGTCGAAGTTTCAACCGGTTGGTTTTGAAAATGTATAGTCTCCCGTTTGAGACCTGCAGAGTTCAAGTTTGTAATTTCGCTGCTTTCAACTGTTGACATCTCCAGTTCATGATTTGGAAAATGAACTGTTCTTCGTTTCACATTATCGATCAACGTTTTAATTTCACCATGATTGGAAACGATGACATTATCTCGACAAATGTTCTCAATTTTTTTAATTTGATCTTCAAACGAGTTCTCAGTTATATCCAAATCATCCAAATCATTCCCAAAATAAATTGTACCACTATCAGATGGTTGATTTTGTTGCAGGTTCGGCTCTTCTAAATCCCCCAATGACTTCTGCATTAAATATTTCATCAAAGGATTTATATTCGATTTATTAAGCATTGACATGTCAAGTTCCTGGTTTTGAAAATGAATTGTCTCACGAGCAGACTTTTGCTCTTCTTTTGGCTCGAGTTCACAGTCGACTGAAGTATCAAGATCCTCCCTTTGATAGTGAATCGTAAGCCTCTTTGAATTTGCCACGTTACCAATGTCGATAAAACTTGTTTCAACCTCCGTATTGTTACTCTCTCCTGATATGCTCATATCCAGGCTTGCAGTATCTTCAGAAAATACAATTGTTTGTCTTCGTGAATTTTCTTTCATCTTTCGCAGTTCCAAGCCCTGATTTATATCTAAGTTCGTTGAATCTAAACACATATAGGGTGCCTCAAATTTAGCAGGTGCAAATGGTACAAAATATTCCTTTTCCAAATTCTCTTCAAATTGTTTAGCCATTTTTCGCTTCAACTCATTTCGTATTTTGAACATTTCTAAAACGAGATTCACCGGTGATTCTGGCTTTGGCGCTGATTCTGATATCTCCGCGTGTTTTACATCTCGCGAAGTATCCGTCTGTAAACTATCAAGAACTTTTGAGCCATCGGAAATTTCAATCGAAATATCAAGATTTTGATCGGTCGCCGTTACAATAGTACCGGTAAGCCGCATTTGCTCGATTTTAGGATTTTGTATTTTAAGCGTTACTGCATTAGCGTTGTTTGGTTCGACATCCTCGTTTGAAAAATTGATCCGATCAATTTTGGTCGCGAACGATGTAACATTTGCAGATGGTCGCCGCCTTGGGGTGAGTAGATCGAATTCGGAAATATTGTACCCGTATGTTAAATTTATATCACCCTTGTTTAAAATTCGGGAGGGAATCGAAAAATTAGAGCCATCGTCTGTTGTGGCCATCATACATGAATCGTATGGTAATTCATCGGATAATCGATTGCCCGGTTGTTTTGGCTCGGAAAATAGTGAGGCCGCATCGACTGTTTCATTGTATTTTGACATTTTTTGAGGTGGCACCGGGGTTAAATTGTCCAACACCAGATTTTTGTCGCCAGGTTTCATTTTAGGTGAGAGACATTGTCCGACTGAAATCCGTTGCTGTGAGTTCGTGTCATGCTCATTAATCGAGATATCCATTGCGACCGCCTCTGTAATTGGAGCAATATCCTTTTGATGATTCTCTGGTTGGATGCGTATAGCTTTAAGCACATTCGATTTACGTTTGAGCACCTTGCGATTACGTAAATTAACTACATCGTTTTCTTTATCAACAATCTGTAGTTGGGATATGGAACACATCGATGTTGAGCCTGTCGGCTGGAAAATAGTTGAATCGGCCGCTGTTGTTTGATGCAACGCGGATTGTGCTATTTCAGCAGACACTTCATACGATTTACCCCAGATGGTCATTTTATCATCATCACTCGTGAATTCCCTATGCAAAACATATACATTACATTGAAACACAACACAATTAAACATTTTGTTGGAGGACATTTTGGTGGTATTCACTTACTTTATGGATTTTTTTCCACTAAAACTGATCCTCCGAGTCGTTTTGGTGAACGTAGGGCTAGCTTCATCCGACGAACATGCCTTTTTTAATATCTGAAACATAATTTGCAAGGAAAAATACAATTCCATCAAAACACAACAAATAACTCCGAATCACACCACGGCAAATTTTATTTATTTACGTAAAATTTATCGAATTTACTTACAGAAAGGCGTTTCTTTGATTTACGATTCATTTTTGTTTGAATAACATGGATTAAAACACAACTGCACTAAATTTATTTCGATTTTAATATTTTTTTAATTATAAGAATATTTTTTGCAAATGATGCTACTTGGGCAGTTATGATATTTAAAAACCATTTGACATTACACTGTTAATGCTTGTGTTAGGCTAGCGTATGTTAAAACATTTTTGTGTTCGGACGATGTTCGCGTGCTCATACAAAGATGTCACTAGTATAATTTATATTTACATATAATTTATTAACTAACATAAAGGCTCATAAGCCGTATTTTCTTGACAAAGTTACCACAACAATTCCATTGGATAAAGCATCAAAAATAAAAAAAATGGCTTTATATAAATCATAAAGCATAGTTTTCTTTATAATGCTTGCCACTAGATGTCAAAATATATATTCAATTTGTATGTATTTTATTCCGAATTGGAATTCCGAAATTTCCATGTTTTTGTTTATTATGAATAATATATAAATTTGTACAATTATAAAGCGTTTAATATAATTATTTTTATAATATAAACATACACAATATGATTATTGTATAATATGAATACAAAAATATAACTATAAAATTATTCAATAGAATAAAATTTATCTACAGCGTAACAACATATAAAAAAAATATTAAATCATTGGTTATGTTCTTGTTACAAATATGTATAAAGTGAAGCATGCTTAAATTAAATTTTCCTCAACAAACCACGATTTATAATACGTATATTACATTTGTATATAAATTATTTGCTTATTAAACAAATTGAAGTGGCTTCCCTAAATGTATACTTCCAGGTAAACAATTAGACGACATGTATCTAATGTTACTTGCAGTTTTATCATACGTAACGTACACAACAAATAGATGTATATACACTAATTTTCTGTAAAATATACTTAGATCACAATAAATGCACAAAATATAATTTTGTTTAAAAATTTCCAGTCGGTTTTAATATTGTAACCGACCAGATTTATTTCGAATATGTAATTTAAACGTTTCCATGATGCCGAAAATTCGAACGAAACATGTCAAAGTTAAAATAAAAAACAGTTAGAAGATATTTCTTGATTAGGGAAGCCAATTTATGTAGTGATTTTGCCGCAGTTTCTAGCGATTTTCATAAAATCTTGGTGTTATAGCGGCATTTTTAAAGATAATTTATACATATTTGCGACATATAGTGGATGTTTTGTCAGTGATCTAATATTTGATATAGCTTTTCGATATTTTTAATGGACTGTTTAACCGCTTACCGCTGGTGGGCTATGACAATAACAGACTGGAGTGTTGTTTTGAACTACCTCCTAGCTAGCTAGTTGCCGAGCTTACAATTTTACATAAATTGAAACATGTGTTTATGTTATTAATTATACGGAACATAATTTACTGATCTTATGAATTTTTTATGAATATGTGCACCGGAAATCATGGAAATACGTCGTGGCAATGGACGTGGATGTGATCCTAACCTAGATGAATTTGTTCTTAATAATGGTGTGGTTCTGTTGATTGGTGTGTAACAACTTGTCTTTTACCGAAGTCCTTAAATGGATAATGTTGGTTGACAGTTGGTTCAAATGCAGAGAGTATTTTACTGAATTCGTTAGGTGTGGACATTGGTGGTCTGGTACGTTTCATTTCCTGCTTGAATAAGTAGACTTCTAAGATTTATGGTTGGTTGATAAAATACTGCTGTTTTTGTGTTAAAGTTTTGAATGGAATATATAGTTGATATTCCCTCCGTAATTGTGCAGGCCTTGTGTATCGTTATGGCTCCCGTTCCTCTTATATTTGTGGTTGTTACTTTCTTATTGCAAATAATATCCTATGCTCTATTTCAGATATAAAAATCCATGTGCCTGGATCGAACCTCAGAAATCGAACCTCACAATCCTCTGTAGATGCTTCCTTTTGATAATTAAATTAATCTCACACGGAGTTGGTTTATTTTGGGTGCTAAGAAACACGTTGTGAATCATGCATATGTATTTTGCACTCTTTATGGATTTGCAGGCAGCAAGTTCGTCTTCTGACATTGCACAGTAGGATTCTCTATTTAAGCTTAGCAGGAATAGTTCACTTGATTGATTTATGTATGCAAACATGTTCTTGTGTTTAGTTGGAATAGCAATTGGTTTGATGATTTGATACACTTTGTTAGTAAGTTCAAACATTAATACGTTGTTTGCTTGCCCAACCTTATAGCCGTCATCATTTGGTACAATGTTATTATGCTGTTTTCTCCATATATGGTAGCATCAGCCGCGATAACCTCATGTAATGTTTGGAGTTCCCCTTTAAGTTGATCGGGTTTGAGAATGAAGGTGTTTATTTTGCTATGAAGAATGTCGGTAATGACATCGATTAGTTGTTGTTGTGTGGAAGTGAAGGTAGTCATATCTATTGACAAATGTATCCATAGGGCTAGGTTTTCGTTCTCATTCCGTTGTACCACGTTGAGTATTGACATTGTTTGGTTTTCTAGTTCTTCTAGGTGGTTATTTCCTGTAATCCAATCTTTTTATAATATTTACTGTTGATTCGGTTATCCTCGTATCGTTGTGCATTATATTGGTCGAGGATTCCAAACAGTTGGTTGGTGAGGGTGCCAACCACATTTACTAAACCTCTTTTTGTCCTCGTTGATTTATACGTAGGTTGAAATATTTTTTTATTGCGGTTTATATTGAGCATTTGTTGTTTTGTTTGCATTATTGCGGGCCTACAAAGTTGTCTTAATTGTAACCATTCATTATCATTTTGGCAGAAGTTGTCCATTCTTTCGACAGCTACGTTATATCCTTCCGTTTCTATTAACATTGTTGATAAATTAAAATATGACACAATCGTCCATAGTTGATGGAATAATTGAGCTGTACCAATATTTTCAAAGTATATCCCGGTTGTAGTATTTAGCGTGGTGACCTCAAATTTTGAATTGTTGATTATCGCTGAACATACTCCAAGCACGCTTTATAATGGCATCATTATAAACAACATGAATCTAGACTGAAAGCATGGTCGGATTTTCCATCTTTTTATCTGAGGTTGTGAATTGGGTTTGCTATTCCTTGCAGCCGTCTTTACATCCTCCTCTGTATGATGACCGACCAAAGTCTTGCTAGTTTTTCTCTTTACGTGAGACGTCTTCATGGTTTTCTAGGCTATGATCAATAGAAAGAGGTGCCAATTTTGTTATTGGTCTTTTTATAAGAGCCCTTCAGGGTTCCAAGGAGTGTTGCCACTCGTACAATTCCGTCTTAACCTGGATGAACCTCTGTAATACGTTCAGTTATCCATATTGAGGGCAGGATGTTGTTGTCTCGAACAAAAACTAATTGTCCGATCTTTAAATCAGGTGGGATTATGGTCCATTTTACTCGTTGTTGTAGTTGAAGCAGATAGTCTTGTGACCATCGCTTCCAGAAGTCTTCCTTCATTTTTTGAAGTAATTTCCATCTGGTTAATGAACTCATTCTTTCATCTGAGATGTTGGCTTCCGATTGTGTTTTGAGAGATTCGCCAATTAAAAAATGACCAGGAGTTAAAAATGTAGGATCAGTCGGATCATTGGTCATTGGTGATAAGGGTCCTGAATTGAGACAGACCTCTATTTGACATGTTAAAGCTGTTAGTTCTTCAAATGTATACGTTGCTTCTCCTATCACTCGCTTTAAATTATATTTTCCAGATTTTACAGCCGCCTCCCATAATCCACCGAAGTGTGGTACTCCTGGTACTCCACACCGAAGTGTGGTAGGATGAAGTGCCATTTCGTTAGATATAATAATGTTTGAAACCGGCTTTTCTATTGTTTTCAATGTTCCTATTTCTATTACCTTACTAGCATCCACAAAATTGGTGCCGTTATCGCAAAAATTTCCGTACATACTCGTCTATGTGATGTGATTGTGGAAGGATAATAGGATGCTTTTCTAACAATACGAAACTATTCGCTGAATCTTTTTTAGATTTGAGTATTTTATGAATAGATCACTGAATGGGTTGCTGTCTTTTATAAATATTGTAGTAGCATACTGTTGGGTCAAGAAATATCACAATTAAGAAGTTCATCGTCGAATTATTTGCGGTGGCCAAAGTAATCGATTACATGCCTGTCGATTTATCACGAATATCGTGTTGGCACGCTATATACTCGAGATCAAATTGACGAGTAGTTGAAGGAAGGTATTACTAGACCAAGCGTATCGCAGTATACCAGCCCGATCGTCCTAGCTAACAAAAAGTGCGACTCCAAGAGGTCATGTATTGATTATTGACAGTTGAATATGACAGTGATTCGTGATCGATACTCGCTCACCCTTGATCGACGACCAAATTGGCCGGCTACAGGGAGCGAGATATTTTTCTGCTGCCAGTAGCAGAAGAATCGGTCAAGTACACGCTATTTGGTACGATTGCAAACCACATGTTCGATGAGCTGGTAAAAGAGAAAATACTCGAAGTTTGCATCTGTATGGATGATATCATAGAACCAGCTACTTCTGAAGAATGGACTTGGTATCAAATCGTCGAAGTGTAAGCTATTAGCAAAGATAGTAGAATACCTTGGGTACATAATCGAGAACGGTAATTTTTTAAAAGGTTTGTCGAAGGGTATTCATTAGTTGCCATACCTTTGTCTAATTTGCTACGAAAGAACGTATAGTCTTCAAAATTGATCCTCGCCAGAGAGCGGCTACAATGAAGCTAAAATCTGCTCTGACTTCAAATCCAGTTTTACGTATTTTCTCACTCACTTCGAAAACGGAATTGCTGTCGGAAGTGTTGTCGCAGCACAGTGATGGTGATGAGCAGTTCCAACCCGTGTTTTATTATAGCTGCAAGAGGTCCAGCCGGTTGGGGGAAGTTATACGAGTGGTACCTCGTCAGAGGAAACATCGCAGCTAGTGGCGAACCCAAGTGAGGGGTTAGATCGGACACATTGGACTCTGAGGCGGGACAGATGGACCTTCTTAAGTTTAGAGACTACGGAGGGAGTGAGACGAAGGATACCGTTGACTCCGTTGAGTCCAATTAACCGACGTAGGACGGCTGTCGCGATAAGGTGAGTAAATACTTACCAATGTTTGTGCAAATAAATCTACCTCAAATCAACGCTGCTTCGGCGACGCTATTTCTCAGAGTTGCTAAGTCCGGGGAGGAGATAGTTCTGATCTAAGAACCTTGGATCAAAAACTACAAGATCTGTGGTCTGCGACCGAAGGAATACATATTGTTTTACGATTGTGGGATGGCAAAGAGCAGATCATGTATACTGGTGGAAAATAATATAAATGTTTTTCTACTTCCGCAGTATTGGAGCAGTAATGGAGAGATCACTGCGGTTTGTACAGAGACGGAGGGAGCTATTCTATCCCTCCCTTCTCATACCATCTGGGGTAGCTTGGACATCAATGACAGGGGTTAGTTACTTTTTGAATTTATTTTAAGAACTAACCTCATTATTAGTAATATAGGTCGGGAACCCACCTTTATTGTTAGAACTAGACAGGATGTTCTGGATGTCACTCTATAATCTCCGATTTTATTTCACCTATGCTCAGGGAATGGAAGGTGGCGAAGGACGGCGAATGGACGGGGCATTTCTTCTCTGGTCATCGGTACATAACGTTTAAGCTCAATCTCCAAATGGTAAATCGTTGCGTGTTCAAAAATCCCCAGTATATTGGGAGATATTGGAGTGAGTTCCTCACGGGTTGTGATTTGGATTCAATGGTGAGCACCCTTACTAGAGCTTGCCCATTAACAAAGCTGAGGAGAAAGCGAAACAATTGTTGGTGAACTTCGCACTTGCGGAGTGCCGAAAAGTCTGTGGGTCTGCTTTCAATAGAGCGAAAAGATCAAGAGAAAGTCAAGACTGGGACTTCTATAAGGAATGCCTCGTGATATAATGGAAGGGGTCTCGGATACCTTGCGCTTAAGAAAAAGTATCTATATGTCCAACCGTTCCAGGCTATCTGAAAAAACCGGATGGCGAATGGACGGTTTCTAGTGAAGAGACTCTTGATTTTTTAATGGAAACTCACTTCCCGGGTAGTGAGGATGCGTCGATTGCGGGGCCTTTGGTTGACTGCGGGTCTAGGGATGACTGTGACGTCCAATTGTTGTGTACAGAGGATATTCTGAATACACGGAAGATAAAATGGGCTATTAAAAATTGTAAGCCCTTTAAGTCAGCTGGTCCGGATGGGTACCAGCAGACATTCAGAAGAACTCGGAGTTCTTACTTCCCCGGCTGGGAGGTTATCTTCAAAGTGTGTCTGGACCTGAGGTACATCCCGAAGAAATGGAGGGAGGCTAGGGTGATCTTCATCTCGAAAGCGGGTAGAAGCTCTCACAGCATCCCTAAGGACTTAAGTCCAATATCTCTGTCATCTTTTCTGCTGAAAATCATGGAATCTCGTTCGAGAATTGTAACCAGAAACTAAGTAAGTTCGTGGACATGGCACTACATACCTTGGTTCGGGAAATTGAGAAGTCACTGGATTTTCAAGAATACTCGTTGGTGGCGTTTCTCGTATCGATTGTTGCCACTTGAGATTGAATACCCAGTAACCAGGCTAATTAATCACCTGTTAGCTAGCAAAAGGGCTAGAGCGGAGATGGGGGAAGCCTCCGTAAGAAAATGGGTTGTTCGGAGAACACTTCTGGGAGGTGTCCTCTCTCCCTTTCTTTGAACTGTAGTAATCAATGGACTACTATTGGAACTGGAGGGGGAAGGAATAGGTGTGGGTGCTTATGCCGATGAAGTAGCAATAGCTGTCTCGGAGAAGCGCCTATGTACAATCAAAGATGTGATGCAGAATGCGTTAGCAATCACTGCGGGTTGAGCCAGCAGATGTGGATTGGTGATTAACCCATCTAAAACAGAGCTGGTCCTTTTCACTAGGAGATGAAAAATTCCGGTAATGGTTCCACCACTTCTCGACAGTAAGCTCAGTTGGAAACGAAACACGATAGAAAGAATGAAGAAGGCCACTGTGGCACTCTTCTCTTGTAATAATGCCATCGGAAGGAAACCGGAGCCAGTGCACTCTCCCCTCTAGGGAGGATTGGAAGAATGGTCTCATTATGGAGATCGTGGTAGTTAAATTCTTCACCGACGGCTCCAAGCTCGATGGTATAGTGGGAGCTGGTGTGTTATGTGGGGAATTAAATGTAAGTCTATCTTTTCGCCTATCCGATTACTGCAGCATGTACCAGACTGTAGTTATAGCGATTAAAGAGGTCATGAACTGGTTGAAGCACGGTGTAATATGGTTGACTGATACCACTATCTGTGTGGATATTCGGGCGCCTATGCTTTCACTGGATTCAATTTCCCTGGCGTCAAGAGTGGTGTTGGATTGTCACACATCTCTTAACGAGATCAGTGAAGACTTCAATATCCAGTTAGTCTGGGCTCCGGGCCACTCTGACGTTGAGGGAGATTGCAGGGCAGACGAATTGGCAAGGTACGGTATGACTCCCCAAATGGAACTAGGGAGAGAATGTGTAGGAAGACCTATGTCTGTGCTGAAAGCAGCAATAGGATAGAGTTGCCTTGGCAAATTCTAGGTGGCTCGACAGTCCGACTGGCAGAGTAGCAAAGCAAGTATGGCCTGAGCTGAGCTTGAAATGGTCCAAGATCTTGATCACACTAAGGAAGTGTGACTTAGGTAGAATTGTACACACTATGTACAGCCTCTCTGATATCGAAAGCTGTAATGCGCAAGATCTCTCACGTTATGTGAATTATACTGGATGGGTTTAAGGGGAGTTTAATGATGTCGGATCCTGTGGTATCACAATGGGCCAAACGTGGCGTAGTTGTGCGATAGCAACCACTGAAATCTAACCTAACCTAAGGCAACACCATGTGAGGAGCGATACACAAGCTACGAACTAACAGTTCGTCAACGCACTGAAAAAGTTCAGAGTATACCTCCTGGAGATTTGTGCACGAATTGCAAGATGGGCACTTTACCTAACGGAATCCGATTACGAGGTCACATCGACGCCGCCTGTAAAGGCAGCACAGAGGCGCATTCGGCTAAGTTTAGCAATGTATTTTCCAAGTGTTTCAGCTTATACGTTCGTCCATACAAATTGAAACTTATTCTCGCCTAAATCAGCGAATAAGGTTAATTTAAAACCAATTTTTCAATTTTTAAAACTCAACGTCTATTTCATTATCTAAATTTATTATTATACATAAGATATTTAATAAAAATTATATTTTTATTAATTTATTAAAAACTAAGTTTATTGTAAACTTATTATAATCATTTTTATCAATACAATTAAAAAACACATACTACATTAAAAATCACAACCATCTCTAATATTGAATCCAAACTAAAAATTGTCTTGTCTTATATAAATTTCCTGTATAATTGTTATATTTATTTATAATTAAAATATAAATATTTATAAAATAGTTTTTAAATTAAATTCTTTCTTTTATTTAATACTATTTATTTAATTTTAAACTTATGAAATAAATAAGAGATGGATTGGTTTTTACTTGTACATAATAAATTCACTGCGTTTGCACTGCGGGCGATATTTCATCGAGTTTATTCTCTTTAGTCGTCTTCGCCTGTGTATGATTCAACAATTTGTTTTATGCTAGCGTATGAACCGGACACCAGAGCAATAATTGAGAATAGGGATAGGGCGCCGTTTTTCCATAAAACCCAATTGTATCGTCCTAATGCATGTGGATACAAAAATACACTTTCGACAACGGCCGGCACTAAAATACCGAGCGTTGAGAAGAATACGGCACCAACAAGACTGATGAACGGATCTAATTCAGGCACACCAGCTGCAATTGCACAAAGTATTATGATAATTCCACTGCGTATTCCAATTTGTGATAGATTCTGTTTTTCCTTCGGAATTTTGGGTGATACTTTGGCCCAGAGAATTTCCGTTGGCACGTAGTATTGTAGGCCGAAGGTGAAAAAGATCGCAAGAGCCATTAAAATTTTAGCCACATCACCCCATCTGTAAATAAAACGTTTATTATATTTAGCAAATATTCGTGTTGCTATCTTGTGTTGCCAATTACTTACACGTCACCCTCTGGTAAATTAAGCGTAATACTTCCTTGAACTATATTACCAAATCGAACGTAACCAAAGAAACCAATTGTGGCATACAAAAAGATAACAACTCCCATGGCTGTGTTCAATACGCCGGGGCATCCCAAAAAGTGTTGTGGTTTCTGCATCTGATTTTCGACTGGCATAACTACACCAATACCTTCCATCGCGAAAATAACCGTACTGAAGAACAATGGCAATGAGTCGACGGACGCGAATAGTGGTTTATCAAAATTTAGTTTCACATTAAACATATAATAGAGCGTAATTGCGAATGTAATGATAATAAATAAATTGGCCAATGCAGAGAATGGTACTAGATACTTTAGTTGACGGAACTGTAAGCAAATGAGAAATATTAGTATTTTGAATTACTACAATAAAATAATTATCTGTGAATTTATACCTGTCCCATGAAAACTAGTGGAATAACTACGATTGCTATGTAGACCCTGATGTCCCAATCAAGATTGCATGCTGGATTAATTACATCTTGGAATGATTTTGAAATAAATACCACGTAGACACAATTTGCTCCATAGTACGTCATCATTAATGCTACATCTACGAATGTTCTGAAATTGTAAATAATTTTTGATTCTATATTGGATACTTGTAATAACTGACTATGGGGCGGGGCGGGGCCCGAAAAAACGTTATTCTCTTTTTTTAAATGTCAATGTAAAATTATCATATTCACGTACTTTGCTGCCCCCGCATATTTTCTTAACGGTTCCGGACCATACTCAAATACTCGCCCACATGTTTCTGAAAAACTAAGTGATGGTATTTTCGTTTTTCGGCAAACATCGTGTGAGGTTCTAACCTATATGTTGAATAAAAGAAAGTAATTTTTGTTGTTTTATAGTAAATTTCTTAAGGCCGATAAAGTAGGATTTACTTACCAAAATGTGAACACAATATGTACAAAGCAAACCAACAACGATTGTACCAATAGCACCGAAAAGTAAACCGGCATTTTTAAAAGCCATCGGCATAGCTAGTACTCCGGTACCCAGTGAACTTTTGAGTAGATGAACCAGTGATCCGGTCGTTCTAAAAACAGCAGAAATTTATCTGTTTAGTCCAATAATTGCATATAAGGGCGGTGTGTGTGTTTTATAAAGAAGTATAAATACTTACGAGTTTGGCTTTTCAACCTGCCGGTGTTCGAATGGATTATACTCATCATCATCGTCGGTGCCTGCATATTTTTTATCTGCCAACTGTGTTCTGGAAGTAAAATAAAAATTAATTTTGGTTTAAAAGATTTGCGCTATCGTAAAACTTAAATTAAAATTTAATGTTTAGTCGGTCGCAAATTTTTAATCACTCTTAATAAATTATCCTGCATCGATTGAACGAAAGGTTTAGCAAAATAAAAAATCTGCTGAATTAAGAATATTTTGCTGGGCACAGCATACATCTTAATGTTCATAAGTCCTACATTAAAGATAATTGGAAAAATATTGTTAAAAATTATGCTCTTTACAACTATTTATAACGAGGTTGGTCGAGTGGTTATGGTATAGACCATTAAGAGTTACCTTTCCAAAATTCGCTGGTTTTAGTGCAACTCGACACAATAATTTTATTGAGCAGTTATTATTCTAATTATGCCACGATGTTACGAGATCAAGTATTTTCCTCCAATTCTGATTGGTAATTGGATTTTAAAACGAAATTCCATGTGGTGGGGAACTTGGAAATAACGAAAGTAACGGAGTACGAATCTCGAGCGCAGTACGAATCCGTATTGAACACCCGAAATTCATAATATTTGGTATCAGAAATAGGATTTTGCAAATACCAGCGATGGCCATAACGACAACAATAAAATCCAGCTTCTATCGAGGCTGCAGAACGTCATGGAAGGGGATTCTGAAACAGGCATTCTTGGACACGGGATATATGATGAAGGCACTCTTGCTTGACATGGTCGAAAAATTCAAATAACTCCGTACAGAGCAAGAGAGCAGAGTTAGTAGGTGCAGGTAATTGGTAGAAGTAGGAGCAGAACAAGGTGTACGGATTGACGAGTTAGATCAGAAACACAACCAAATTATTCAACTTTAACTCCAAAGCAAGTGGTAACTATGTGGGGGAGCCTGCAAGTCCTAGTCCTAGAAAGAGCGGTAACGAAATTGGTGCGATAAGTGTAATACATCCGCCAAAGACGACCATCTGAAACTTTATTTGAAAACCAATACTTAGCTTCTGATACAGTAAAGTTGGGAAAGCTTTATTCCGCGGATATTGCGGAGATAGAGGCTAAGATAAGAGATGAGTTGGGACTACTAACACAATGCATTGGAGTCACCGAAAATTACAACAGTCCAGCGTTTAGCCAGGTGACATCGAAAGTCAAAGAAGATGCTATGCGGGAAGTTAGGTTATTAAATCTGACGCAACATAAAAACTGGCGAGAGGAACAGAGGGAATACTAAAAATCACAGAAAGCTCAAGAAAGTATCAAGACCCGAGGCAAATGCTTGCCCTAAAATATAAAATTGGAAATCAGAGATGCAACGAGACCAGCGTGAAAGTTACAGCAACTTTCGATTAGGTGATTTAGTGTGGCTGTACCATTTCGTACAAAAGGTACAAAAAGCAGATCTCAAGATGCACAACGAGAACGGAAGGTCCATATAAAATTGTTAACAGAATCAACGACGACGTGTATCAAATAAAAGAGAACCTGGGATGTTGACAAAAGTTGTACAGGGCGATAGGGCCGAAGCGATATGACATAGAATGTGTCTGTTTTAAGGTGGGGTCTCCTCCAATACTCATTGGAAATTTAATTTTAAAATGGCATTCTGTCTGGAAGGAAACATGGAAATAACGAAAGCAATTGTAATGGAAAATACTGGAATTAAGAACGGCGTTAATTATCAAGACAGAATGTGATTTACAATTGCAATCGCCAAATACAATAAACAATAAGTAATCTCGTACAGCGATAGACGACGACAAACGACATAACGGGTATTCCAATAGGGACATATCAATTTTATATTTTAATACGCATGCACCCTTGAACGTTTTTCATGATCTGTCAACAACGGAAATTATTAAAAACTACTACCGCAATTTTGAGTCGGTGGTTGCAACGTTAAGAGCGCTTACTCCAATTTTGGTATATAGTGGATAAATTCAAGTGAAAATATTCTTGTGCCAGTGAGACAATGCACCGGTCGAAGTACCGAAAATATCGCAGCCGTAAGTGCTTCGGTTCAAAATGAGCCAAATCAGTCGATTCCACGCCGTTCACAGGAATTGGGAATCTCTCAAACCTCATTGTGGCGAATTTTGCGTGAAGATCTTGGCTGTACACCCTTACAAGATCAAATTTACTCAAGAACTGAAGCCTCTTGATCAAAAGCTTCTATGAAAACTGCCACTTCCGGTGGACCGATTTCGGCCGGTATGTATGAAGTTTCAACTCTATCAAACAAACCGTCTGGGCTGTAGATAGGCCACAAACAGTTAGTTTGCACAGCTTTTTAAAAATCTTGATCACCTGCAAAACTGTTCATGATTCAAATTCAATTCATGATGAGCTCAAACGTTTTTATGATTACTACACTTTCTTTTGTGGTTAGGTTTCAATGGACCAATCACACATTAATCTGAAGATAACCGATTATGTAATCTCAAATATGAGGGGGCCAAATCCCTCTATTCCTCTAAATAACAGTTTATGAAAATTGATTCAGTATTAAACTAAATTTATGAATTTTCTGATGGTTACCGCAGTAAGACTGTCATTTTTCCAATAGTCCGAGTTTCAAATTAATCGTTGAATACTAACCCAATTCTGCTCTAGATTTTTCAACAGTTCAAACCATTTTGTTTTGAGTAGTTTGGGCCTTACACTACTGTAAAAAAGCTGTTCCAGGTGAAGTAACAGTTTTTAGATCAAAATTTTAATTTTTAAATATTTCATATCCGGATACTAATTTAACTCGTGTATGAGAGAGCTATCCAAACTCCTTTGTCTTTATTAGGGTTGTTACTCGAATTCGCTCTATACAACCTGGTCAGTTTCCAAAAATACTTTTAATGAACTTGTCAGTAAAATAATTGTTCCAGCTATACAAGCCATATTCGGTTGATAAACTTACATAGATTGGTAGTTTTAGTTTTTGATGGGAGAGGACAAGTTGCCTTCTAGCTTTTTCCACCTATAATTTTTTGTTGTTGTTCAAATTCTGGTTGATTGAAATCGAATTTAAGTACTTTAAACCTACACCGACCAAGTCAGCCCTCATTGTTACACATTTATTACAATTTATTGTAACAAACCCCGATTTTATTACAGTTACCGTTTTCGAGGAACGAGTGGTCAGTCTAGCTTAAAATTAGACCTGCATAACTAAGTTAAATAATTTATTATACCAGACCGCCACCAGATATTGGGTCAAAAGTTACTCCATGGACCTTGTGGTGGGCAGGTAACTTGCTTTCCACAAGGCTTATGAAGTGTCAATTGACACAAAGGTGGTATTGGAGGTACAAATAAGTTTTGAGGGATTTACAAAAGATGGCGTAACTAGTATTAGGGTTTAGCGACACATCTACATACATATCGCAACGCTCAAATATTTTTTCTAAGAACGAAAATGTCGCGTTTTGTGCCAAACAAACAGCATTTGTGAGAAGCTTTTCTGTTTTAACGTGAAAAAAATGCAGATGAAGCACATCGTTTGGTTGAACGGCGAACGTACACCATCGAAAACTACTAGTGAAGATTGATTTAAACGCTTCAGAAGTGGCGATTTCGACATTGAGGAGAAGAAGCGCTCCAGAAGACTAAAAACATTTAAAGACACCGAACTGCAAGCGTTATTGGATGAAGATGATATACGCAAACTCAAGATCAACTTGCGGAGGCATTAAACACAACGCGCGTTTACGTGCTGTGGGAAAAATTCAAAAGGGACGAAAATGGGTGCCGAATGAGTTAACTGAGAGACAGATGGAAAATCGAAGAGCCACTTGCGAAATATTGCTTTCACGCTTTCGAAACACGAAAAGGTGTTGATCACCGGAGACTTCATTGTTAAAAGTAAAATGTGGCATGACCGTTTAACCGGTGAGAACGGAAGAAAAGTAGAGGACTTCGTGTTCAGGAGTGACCTTTTCATAATGAACGAGCAGGGAAATCCAACGACGTTCTCGTCTAATGGGAACTCCAACATTGACTTAACAATGATCAACAGAGCCTTGCCGGGCTAAATAGTGGGGTGGCGTGTAAGAGAAAGTTGGATATCTAGTGACCATAGAGTTATTACGTTTGAATTATCAAACGCGCCACAGAATAGCTGACTGGGGTCCAGAAGTTAATTCGATAGATGAAATTGATACTCGTGTGGAGCTGATCTCAACACACTTAACCAGTCTTTGCAACAAATCAATTCCTAGGAAGAGATTAGCTAAGAAACGAAATAATTGGTGGAATTCTAATCTAATCTAAGGAAACTTAAATGTTCTATGCATAAGCTTAGAAGAGCATACCTGGTGGAAATGAACCAAAGAGCAAAAGAATTGAAATTGACTTTCTTCAGAGTGGCAAGAAGTAAATACTTCCATGAAGTATTTAAAGCAAAGCAAAGTAGTTTCCAATGATATGTCACGGAACATGGTAATAGAGACACCTGGTGTCTTGTATACAAATTTGCCGCTGGCAAAGCAAAACCTCTTGAATAAGGAAGACAAATGGAGTCGTCATTAAGATACGTGGCATGACAAATGCTTGGAGTTACTCAATTCACTTCTGCCAGACGGAACGCCAGACGAAACTGAGCCTCAAGCAAAAATGCGTGAGACCGCCACCAACACCAGTTGGATATCCACAGATGCTGAAGACCCCACATTTACGTAGGAAGAGGTCACCAATATGCTCTTACTTGCTTTAAGCGTAATAAGTCACCAGGACTTGACAACTTAAACGCTGAAATAATCCAGTTGGCATGGCCCATATACGGCCTAGTATAGTAAAATTACACTGTGCTTGAACCGCAAACTTTTTATTGTAATAAGCTGGGCACCCAGGGGGTAAACTTAATTCGAGTACACTGAATTCTACGGTGCTAGTCCCATTTCAAGCTTGGCCCCCTTTTTTGATATATAGCTTTCGACATGTTTTGGCTCTGAGTCAAACATTTGTCAAAACATATACTCATTATCACGTTGATAGCTTTTGAACCATTAAGATTTTCGTTTTGCTTTCTTCAGTAAAGTTGTTGCGTAAGCCAAGGCAAACAACTTTGCCGAACATATCAAGACCGAAAAACCACATCTACATTCACACTTTTGTGTTATTTTACTTTTTTCTTTTTATTTCGACGAAAAACACTTTTTTTATCCTTTTTTGTTCATTTATTGAATTTAAATCGATTGAAATCGATCGAATAAACATCGCGTCGACAAGTATAGAAACAATTAACTTAATAATTACTTCGGGATCTTCTTCCTCTTGCAAATCCCAACAAATGTCACCCAAGAGTGCAAGTAGCCTTTTGCCGCTGTACCAATGTTCGAGCCTTGCCGTCACTTGGTGAAAACGCTCGCCGTGCTCATCGGATTCGACTGGTATCGTATTAAAGCGGTCAGCATATTTTCAATATATTTGCGCCAATCATCGGACCGATTAATTCCGAAAACATTCTTAATAAGTTCTTTTACACATTTCCATGCCACAAGTTCTCGTTCACTGAGAGCATTTTGCAACGGATTCAGCGCTTTTATCAAATTTTTAACTACTCCAAGCTTGATATGAAGTGGTGGTAGCAATATTTTTTCAATTGACACAAGCGGAGCCTCAACGATGTTGTCGTATCGCAATCTAATGTTCTCACGTAAAGCCCATTTACGTTTGCTGTATTGGTCGCCTTTAAAACGTGTATTCTATTATCTCTTAAAGGAGCTACCACTTTTAAATCTGCACAAACTTTCCATTGATGCATAAGTTTCCTTTGTGTTTGTGCTGAGTGCATTGTGGATACCAAACCACGGATATCAGTGCCAAAAGCGAGTGAATTATTCTCAATTGATTTGAATCCCAATTGATTTGAAAAAATTCGTAATGATATCCGAACATTTGGAGCCAAAACGTTCACTTCTTTTAAATTCTTTGACAAAAGAATGGCTTGCCGCTGCGATAGTTTCAGGCGTCGTACCATAATATACAAACGATTTTGTGACATTTCAATGTGATTGTATGGCGCAATGACATTTGATGATTGATATATTGATGCAGATGTTTCTCCGGTTTCATCAGATTCAAATGGTGGTGGTAAATATTCTTCAGTTGGGTTTGATCTTTCCGGAATAGGAATTTCATCTGAATGCAGCCGCGGTATTTGAGCATTTGTCGTTGCAGTGTATGTCAAAGAACCAATTTTTTTTTTGTACCGAGAATATATTTCATGCATCCATAACATTGAACTGGATCATGTCCTTGTGGATCTATCCATATCATCGGGACACCAAATGACATTGCCGCTCCAGTGTTGTGCCATCTATGCGGATGGAAAATGCGTGCACACACATAACAGAAGCACTTGGGTTTGAAACACCTATCCATATTATTTATTTCACCAGACTTCACAAGCCGATTTTCACTTTAGTTTTTGCGTTCTTTTGTCACTTTTAAATGAAATTTTTTTTATTTTTAATTTCACATTGTAGTTTCTAGTTCTTACGTATTGTGCCAATTTTTTAACTTTTTTAGAATTATCGATTTCGAGAATAATCTCTTCTTCGGCTTATTTTTTCAGGGTGTGAATTTTGGCTCCAATTCGACTCATGACTCATGAGAAATTTGTATACGTACAGTACACAAATGTCACATGACTCATGATTCAAATTGTGCCCAAAATTTATACCAAGATCTTCTAACCTGTCTAATTTCGGTCCTATTTTGATTCTGTGCAAAATGGTTAAATTTTTATTTAATTTAGTACTTTTTTTTTAATTTGGGTATGTCATTGATGTGTTCTTCGTATCTTATTTTAAATGAGGTCCTGTTTGGTCTAGGTATGCCAACCTCCAGTTATATTTAGCCTTACCTGTGTATACGAATCTCTGCACAGGTGACCGCATGTTTCTCTGTAGACGGCAAGGTAGGCGCCGGAGTCTTCTGTGAGAGTCTTTTGCCAAAACTGATAAGACCCTGCCTTTTTGGGGAACATGGGAGAAGGCTGGGTCTACAGACGAATGACTTTGTAGAAGTTGCGTGGACGAAGAGGAAGAAGAGACTTCAGATTACTTCCTATGCTTAGTATTTGGGCGTGTACAGTATGGCCAGCCATGCGCTACGTACGTAACTCCGAATGGTTTTGAACAGGGGTAATGGCGGAAATAGGATCCTATGGTATCACAACGGGCCAATACTGATCTAAGTATTTGGAAGCAGCCACTCCAACCTAATCTAACCTAATATTGGGATAAGTAAAACACACATGGGTATGTTCGGCAAAGTTGTTTGTGTTGATTTGCGCAACAACTTTGCTGAAGAAAGCAAAACGAAAATCTTAATGGTTCAAGAGCTAGCACCATTGAATTCAGCGTACTCGAATTAAGTTTACCCCCTTGGTGCCCAGCTTGTCACTTTTTTTTACATAGCACAGTGATTTAATTTGCAGTAAACACACAATTGCTAAATTTCTTAATTTCACAAAGTGCAAGTTTTGCATAAACTTGATTGTTTCCTATCAGGAAATACACTTGCAATAGTTTAATCCTTAACACAATTTTCAAAATCAATTTAAAAAGTTTAAAAATGAAAAATGCACTTAAGCGATTTCACCTTTTTCCCCTTAACAGGGAAAGTGCACGTATAAGCTGTTCGTCTTCAAACAAACCAATTTTTATCAATCATTTGATTTAAGTCCATCGGTCTATGCGATTAGATTAAACCAAAAACAAATGGTCATAAGTACACATTTTACAATATTAAAATCCTTAATGATTATCATCAACCTTGTCACTGTATCGTACAATACGCTCGTATGCCACCCTTATGAATTATTTACATTAGCACCGAATTCCACGATCTAATTAATTCAAAGTAAATGTTTTCACAAGTACTCTACACGGTAAACTATTGTTATTGAACTTATAATTATTATCTTAAAGTGTCGACCACTTATGGGTGTGATAAGAAGTATACAGGTGTTCTGTACACATTGTATTATGTATATTGATATGTTTGTCTATATAGTTAATCGGGAATAGACCGCAGCCCGTGGTGGTAGTGTATAATACTTACTGTGAATTAAAATCGGCCAATGTGCCAGTTGATTGCGAAAGCGACTCAGCAATTTTTAATTCCTTTGATGTCATTGTAGCAGTAATATTATACGACTGCTCTCAATATATGAAATCTGTAACGAGAAAGACAAAACATTAATCAATAATATTGCATAATTTAGTTGAAATGTATCAGTTCCTCGGATTAATGCTCATAAGTTCACACAACAGGTTTTATCAATTTTATTAAATAATTATTCCCACAAACATTCATCCTATCGAAATTCTAAGTGTGCGATAATTGGAGCGAGCGCGGTCGTGCCACATTACAAATAAATTATTTCCATCCCACGCATTATCATTACGAACACTTTAGACACCAAGGGTAGATATAAATTCCCCATTCACATAATCACCGTAAATTTATCACAAATCTGAGAAAAAATTCCATCACGGTTAATTATTTAATACGCGTGATATTCATATTTCGTACACTCTCGCCAAAAAATTGATTGATGTAATACCACCCAGTAAAAAATAAATCACATTCACCAACAAAATTAACAATAATTATATAAAATTAATTAATGCAAATAAATTAAATAAACACCTTGTCGTAAAAATGACCGTACTAATTAATTAAATTAATAATTTTAAAACCATTTATAAATGATTTTAAAATAAATTAAATTTATGATTGGTACTTGTGACTTGGACACCTTTCACCAACTGATTCAATTGCACACTGGCTTGTTTAAACTGAACAAACCGAAATAATTTTTTTTTTAAACTACTCGATTTGTACAATGCGATTTGATCTGCACTTTAAGTTAAGTATGTTGTTATATTGGGTGTTTTAATTGGATCTCTTGGAATTATTTTATAGGGATATATTTACAAGCGTATTGGTATTGTTGTGTATTTTATCAGTGTACGTACGTATACGAGTATATTCGATTGATAACGTGCGTATTAAATTCTGAATTAATCTTTTCGCTTATTTTTATTTATTTAATAACAACAAAATACTTAAAACTTCTCAGCCAATGTCGTATAGTACCTGTATATTGAAGTTGATTGAATTTGTAGAAGTTCAAATTTTTTTCAATGTCTTCAGTTATTTTCCAAGAAAATCGGTTCGTTTCTAGTGGCATTAGGATAACTTTTCTCAGTTTATAAGTTTCTCATCGATGGCCAACATTATTTGGGTTTTTTGGTGTAATTTAACTAAAATTGTGGTTGGCAGGTCACCGCTAATCAACGGAAACATTCATATGGAGACTAGGATAATAACTGGAAATTCGAAACTTAAACCAAACATTAAATGTATAAGCTCGAAACATTGTGTGGAAAAAGTTGGCTATATTGAAGGCAAAGTAAAACAAAATTTTACCTCAGGCTGTAATTATGTTAAAGTAAAATATTTTCGAAACCTTTTCTGACCACACGAAACGAAATGAAACCCCATTTTATTTATACATTTCCTTGAATTTAAATTTTTTGGGTTTACATAATCGACCTAATTTATTGCATAATTTGGAGATTTCACCGACTATCACAAGATTCCAATTTATAGCAACACAAAATGTTGTGAAACTGCTGAATAAATTTTGGTAACCGCTTTGATCATGAGAGCAGAGCCATGGTAACAACCGATCATACCTTTATGCATTCAGGATTAAATATTTAGGGTTCCCAATACAACTTGCTTAAAATATGTACACCTCAGGGATGATATTGGCAAGAAATTAAAAATAATTCAATAATTTTAATAATTGCAATAATTCATAATGCACAAGTGGTAGAACGATTCAGTAAAATATTTGTATTAGTAGTCACCGTGATATCGTAATGAGATGCTGCTGCATAATTCGGAAGTCTGAAACATTAATCCATTTGACCCCAACATCTCTGAGATCGGTGCCGTAAATTACAGAAATTCATAATACGCCAGCGGTAGAACAATTCAGAAAAAAATATTTGTAGCAGTAGTCCCCGTGGTATCATAACGAGATTTTGTTGTCTGATTATCTAATAATTCAGAAGCTCGAAACCACTAGCCTTTTGGCTCATACGTTCCTAAGATCGGTGCTGGAAAATTCCAAAACTCACAGAAACTCATAATAATTCATAATACGCCAGCGGTAGAACGACTCAATAAATTATTTCTACCAGTAGTCTCCGTGATAACGCAATGAGATTCTGCTGTCTAATCAACCAATAATTCGGAAGTCTGAAGCATTAACCCATTTTAGTCAAACATCTCTGAGATCGGTGCTGGAAAATTTCAAATTATAGTAATTCGTAATAATTCATAATGCGCAAGTGGTAGAACGATTCAGTAAATTATTTGTACTAGTAGTCCCCGTGACATCGTAATAAGATTTTGCCATCTAATTATCAAGTGATTCAGAATCCTGAAACAGTTACCTACTTGGCCCACACATCTCTGATATCGGTGCTGGAAAATTACAAAATTACAAAAATTCGTAATAATTCATAATACAGAAGTGGTAGAACATTCAGTAAAATATTTGTATTAGTAGTCCCCGTGATTTCATAATGAAATTTTGCTGTCCGATTTTCTAATAATTCAGAAGCTCGAAACCACTATCTCTTTGGCTCATACGTTCCTAAGATCGGTGCTGGAAAATTCCAAAATCACAGAAACTCATAATAATTCATAATACGCCAGCGGTAGAACGACTCAATAAATTATTTCTACCAGTAGTCTCCGTGATATCGTAATGAGATGCTGCTGTCTAAATAACCAATAATTCGGAAGTTGAAACATTAATCCATTTGTCCCAAACATCTCTGAGATCGGTGCCGTAAATTACAGAAATTCATAATACGCCAGCGGTAGAACGATTCAGTAAAATATTTGTACATACTAGTAGTCCTCGTGATATCACAATGAGATTTTGTTGTCTAATTATCTAGTGATTCAGAATCCTGAAACATTAACTCATTTGACCCAAACATCTCCGAGATCGGTGCTGGAATATTTCAAAATCACGGAAATTCGTAATAATTCATAATGCGCAAGTGGTAGAACCCTTCAGTAAATTATTTCTACTAGTAGTCCCCATGATTACGTAATGAGATTCTCCTGACTAATAATCCAATAATTCGGAAGTCTGGAACAATCGACCCTTGTAAAGAAAATTTTATATTTTAATATGTGAATCTGAATACCAATATTATTGATAGACGCGAAACAGTACACGTAATTTTGACAAAATTTCTCGCAAAAAGGAAAATCGCACCGGAGTTAAAAAAATATTGCGCGCTTTATACTAAATAGAAATATAAGCTCAATAGAAGAAACAAACCAAGGAATGGACTTGGAACAGATAACTGCTCTGCTTACTGCAATTTCCTGCCAGTTGTCCAGCCTAATTCAGAAACGGATTGAACAGTAAGAAGTACTCAAATTCGTAGGCCAAAAAGTCGAGGAACCAAAATCTCAACATGAGGAGGGAGTCAGATCGAATTGGCCGATTGCTGACATATTCCGCATTCCTGATCCCATAAAGTCAATGTGTTAGAAGTCAGATTTGAATACATTAAGATATAAGTTTTTTTTAATTTCGATATGCTCAACTTACCGCGCGGTGCATTCAGTGAAACTGGTGACACTACGCAATTGGCACATTTAATGTTTTCCATATTCCCCTCGTCCAAATCACATGGACATATCCGAATATTTCGTTGAGTTTTCGAAGGTGACTGTGAAGCATGGCAGCTTTACAATATTTCCCTTTTCCTTACCACCTTTGATCGTCTTTTTTATTGGGTACACGTTGATGACCTTAAGATTTTTCGAAAGAAGATAGTCTTTAATATCCTCACATGGCGTATCTTGATGGATTCCCCTTACAATCCTAACTTTAGGCTTTTGGGCCGGATGATACAGGTGTAAAATCGATAGTCCTATATTTTGAATATCTCTACAATTTCGTTGTGGTTAATAACATTCTTCGGAAAAAGCAAGATGTTGTTAAATTTCTAAAAACAGTAGGAGGTGGTCTGATTATTCGCTCAGAATTGGTGTTTTTCTTTTGAATGTTTGAAGCGCTAGTTAAAATTTCAGAATTTAATTGATGAAATTTTCTACCAACCACAATTTCTGAGAAGTTTGTTATTTGCTCCTCTCCCATTTCTTTTTTCAGATGAGTAGTCAAATTGAGCGAGTGTATTGTTTACTATCATGCATATCAGGCTCAGTTTGATCGGTTTGTCTGCCTCTTTTGGTATTTGCGAGCAGAATTGATTTACTTTTACTGTTTGAACCATTATCCGTTTTACAAGCGCCTGTATTTTTACTAGGCGCTTTGAAATCTTGCAATACCTTGTTCACTGCACGATTTATTATAGTATTCAATTGACTGACGATTCTGTTATATATCGGAGGGGAACCACCCCATTTTTTCTCGTCATATTTGTTTTGTGCAGCTTACTGTGCCTATTTATTTGGCCATCCGAACAGCTTGGAATTCAGTATCATTTTGTACTGTACTTTCACACAGTCACTTTTCACTTCCACAAGAAAATTTATTTTATTTATATTTTTATAAACACAAGTTATAAGTAACACAGATATAAAGACAGACATACAAGACGCAATAGTCCAAATAAAGATAGAACTTCCAAGCAACAAGATCCAAGGCGACAATATTACTTACCAGAAGGGGCGCTTCAGTGCGTGACTCAAAAAATCGCAATAAAAAAAGAAACCTGGGTATATGTATGTGTAAGGGTTAATCAAATCTCTTTCCACTTTTGATTAATTTCTTTAACGATTGTCCACATCCAAGACATAGCTCAAGTTCGAATATTTATATCCGTAAGTGCATGAATAACGTTTCAAGCTTGATGTAAGACTGCAGAAGGTATACAGACGTTATCTTCAAATTCTCAAACTGGACGTCACTACACCGCGTACACTTTAAAATTATCTAGACATAACGGAGACAGACAATTGCGATTTATTTATGTGAAAGGAACGCGAGTTTACTGCTTAATAACGTACACAATCAATTTTGTGAAATTTCGCACCTACACATCTCCTCCTCACATACATGTTTCGGTAAAAGCGTTGACCGATATATTATTGCAAATTTGTTACCCAATTTCATCACACAACCAGCAGACGTTTTGAAATTTTGCCAATAACAATTTAGTAATTGCAATTTATATCCGCGAGTAGGTACGACGAATACAAAGTATTGCGATCATAATTGCGACCAATTAACACATTGTTTAGTTAAAAAAACAGTCAAAACGCCCGCCCGCATATTTCAAATATTTTCAAATGTTATTTTTTTATCAAATCAGTGAAATTGATTATCTTAATTATTCTCGACCGTATAATTTCGACATATCGTGTGTGTATATGAAATATAATTAACGTCGTCGTTCTTTTTTATCAATCGCGTAATAATTAATGTTTCCATTTTTTTAATTAGAATTGTCTACTAAATATTAATATTCATATGGTTAATTACAATTTATTATCATTTTAATGACCAAAATATTTCGGTGGTAAATTCCAATTTCGGGTTTGCAAAATTACTGCGCACTCGTCGTACCACAAAGCCTATGCTTTAAAATATCAAGAAAAAGTTAGTGAGGGGCATTAAACTGCCGTAATATGCTAATCTAATCGCCTCAAATCGGTTACAACTGGAATGTGCCAAAACGACAAAAGGTACTTATGGAAGTCTGAAAATAAATAAATAAATAATTTGAGTAAACATAATTTTGTTTGGACAATACACGGGAGGTCACTCGTATACAAATAATTTATTACGTGGTACAACAATATCAAAACAAAAACAATCTAAAATGCTATAAATCTGACAGTAAATACTAGTTGTGCGTACAAAACTAGTAATCACTAGTATTTTGATTAATAAATGCTAGTAGGCGGAAGATTTAAGAGAGTAGGTTGAAATTTATTGAAGTTCATTAAAAATTCTAACTCAAAATTGGTTTGTCTGAATTCTGAACTAAATAAACAGTTTGTGTGAGATGCAGATCTGCCTAACGTCAAATTAATAGATTAAGAAACCGAATAGAATAACTTATGGCAAATTTAATTTAATAAATGTCACTCGTATTGGTAGGCCGAATTTTAATCTTTCCATCCATTTTCATCTGAAAATTAGGCTTCTGCACACTAAGCACAATCTTAAAGTATTGATTTTACTCAATTATAATCACTTAAATAAACGAGTTCAACATTCAACTTATCTGTGAGGGGGGGAATATGTTGTAACCAACACCCGACATTCTCCCCTTAATCATTAAATTTATTTAAATTTTTTAATTTTTTCGCGCAAATGCTAAACTTTTCATCAATATTAAAGTTTAAGTAAGTTTTATTTCGAATAATCAATCCGCCTGGAGAGATGCCAAATTTTGTTGAATTTTTTTATCAAAACCTTGTGATTTCTGGTAAAATTTAAAACATGATCAGAACTAATTTTGTTTTAAATTTAACGTAAGTGCTATATACTTCTCCAAATACAGAGTGAGCCATTTGATAGACACACATTTTCGGATGAAAAGTCAAAATTATTTATTGATAAGGAAAGGTGCCATTTATGTATGGAAACAATATCGTCCATCACAGCTTCATCAAAATTTTCGATGACTTTTTCCAATAAAAGCCGATCAGTGACCTGAATTTCAGCTCGAATGTTGTTTTTAAGTTGTCGAATTGTTTGTGGATGATTAGCATACACCTTACTTTTCAAATAACATCCACAAAAAATAATCAAGTGGTGTTAAATCCGGGCTTCTTGGTGGCCAAGGAACTGCAAAATTTCTTAAAATTATGCGATCAGGAAATTTTATTGACAATAAATGGGTTGTTGCACGACTTGCGTGGCATATCGCTCCGTTTTGTTGAAACCAAAACTAGTTAACATGTTGCGATAACGTTCTCCATTCTCTGACAGAGTAACAGCACTTTTCTGTTCGTTTTCAAAGCAAAACGGCCCAAAGATGCCGCCAGCTCATAAACCACACCAAACATTGACTCTTCGAGAATGAACTTCTGCTTCGTGAATAACATGAGGATTCTCCGTTCCTCAAATTCGATAATTTTGCTTGAACCCATTAAGATAAAAATGAGCTTCATCGCTATAGATGATTCGTTCAAGCATCCAATTAACAAAACAACGACGATTTAAATGGTCTGGTGGCTTCAATTTTTGAGATAGTTGAATTTTGTATGGATGCAAATGAAAATCAACATGCAAAATGCATCGTAATGTGGTTCGTGAAATATTTAGTTTTTGCGAACGATGCTTGGTTGATGTGCTTGGTTAGTGGAATATGGACTGGATGAACATGATGATATGGTCTACGACCTCCCACTGAACCAGTTTCTTCAAAACGATCAATAATTTTGCCAATTGCACGCTCAGTAGAACATCCATGTCGACCAAAACTCTCACGTGATTTACGAAATGTTGTTTAACGGTGAACGATTATTTTCATAATAAATTTGGACAATCAAAATGCGTTGTTGTGTTGTTAGCGACTTCATACTGTTACTGAAACTCATCGATTGAAAAAATTATCAACAGATGGCCCACTCTGTATTTGCAAAACCAGACAAGCCGTTATGGTAGCTGCCACCTCCGATCAACCGATTTCGGCCAAAAATCACTGGGATCTCTCAATTTATGGAAAAGTTTGAATATGAAACTTCATTCTCCAATCAGTTAAAATTGTTTAAAAACTACTTTTTCAGGCTTCTGCGATATAGCGAATGGTAAACCTGCAAAAATTTCGATGACAAAATTTTGCATGATTACTAAACTTAACTATTGATCTCCGCCTTTTTAGCCCACCATCCAAAAGTTTTGATAAAAATTATGATTGGAATCGTTTGGCCAGGATTGATTACTAGTTAGCACCTTATTGCAAAAAAATCATACCGTTTTCATAAAATTTTGTTAGGTAATCGTTAGGTCAGGATTGGACAACATATTGTGAGGTTTGGACCATTTTTCATCGCGAAAAAACGAATTCAAAATTGTAGAAAAATTAGCAACAAATCCAAGTCTTTTCCAATCCAATATCTTTTTTCAAAGAATTGTATCTAAAGTGGAAGACAAAATCTTTAAATCTATTTAGTTTTTGTGTCCGTCACGTCAGCCGGATCCAAACCAAATATGGCCATTGTGCATCATTGCGCACTATATGATTTTCCAGCCGGAACCACATAATGTCAGTCGGAACCATCAAAATCCATCCATCCAAATAAATCTCCGCCGTTTTTATAAAAAATTAGGCATTTATTGCGAAAGAGTGGTAGGTTATATTTTATTCAAAGCATGATCCATCGCTAGCCACTACTTTTTCCCATATTTTTGGGAGAATACGAAAACCATTTCGGAAAAACGCTTCATCTTTTGAGGCTCTATGAATCAGCCCAATTTTCGGTACCTTTATATGATATGAAGTGCTGCTCAGACAAGCCATGCGTCATCGATAGAAACAAGTGGTAATCAGACGAGTCAATGTCTGATGAATAGGGCGAGTCTGGTAAAACTTCCAAATTGAGTGTTTCCAAGTATGTTTTAACCGGCGCCGCAACATGTGAACGAATATTATCATGCAGGAGAATAGTTTTGTTGTGTCTGCCGTAGTAGAGGGTGCGTTTTGTCTTGAGTATTTAGCTCAATCTCATCGATTGTGTACGATACCAAGCTGATCCCACCAAATACACAACATGAGTTTTTTCCATAAATCTTCGGCTTGGTTGTCTATGATGAAGCATGTCACATTTGAATCATTCCCGATGATTTTAAACGATGTGAAATTGCTTGTTGAGATACTTCTAACGTAAGTGCAAATTCTACTTGCGTTTGACACGAATCTTCATCCAATAATGCTTCCAACTCCGCGTATTCGTCCACTTTCGGCCTTCCGCTACGTACTTTGTCTTCGACATCAAATTCACCGTTCTTAAACTTTTGAAACCACTTTAGACAACTTATCTCACTTAAGACAGCCCCAACATATGCTTACACGCAAGCAATCGACGCGGCTCACCTGCAGATTTCTTGAAAAGTAAGAAGTAAATTAAAAGTTCTCGCAAATAACGCTTATTCAGCTCAAAACGACATTTTGACAAGGAAAAAAAATATGTGATGCATACAAAATCGCTAATGTTTTACGGTTATGTTGTTGACAGATGTCCAATCTTAGGATATGACGTTTTAGATTGAGTAATTTTAACCATAACTTACTGGTGGCATCATCTTTTGTCGAACGGTGGAGACTTATTTATATACCTCCTTAATGGATGAGGCTGATAAAACTCTGGTTCCGGCTGAAAAATCAGATCAGTGCACAATCCATTATGCTACTTGTGCCATAGTTGGTTTCGTTCCGACTGATATGGTTCCGGCTGGCTTGACAAACGCAATTTTTTTGTTGTCCATAACTTAGCAACAATTAAGAGCAAAATGTTACGTAGAATAATTTGCGGGAACACACTATGGGAAAATTTTTCCTCTGGATAATACTAACAATTTCATAAATCCAACGATCGGAATCGTTTGGCCATCTGTCATTGAGGATTGATCACTAATTATTTCCGTTTGTAACCTCTAGGTAATGAATTTTAGCGAAAATTTATTAAAAACTCATCTTTCCGCACGATTCGAAGTGTTCGAGTCTGGAAAGCTGACCAATACCAATAATTTTATAAATCGGACTCGTTGGTCACTAGTTGTTTTACTTTGATCAACCCTACGTAACGATTTATTGCGAAAATTAGATTTAAGAACAAACGATAACAATTGGTAACCAACTCCCAATGGCTGTTGACCAAACGATTCATAAAATTATTTGTATCGATCAACTTTACAGACTCTACCACTTCGAATCGTTCGGAAACATGAGTTTTTAACGAATTTTGACAGTTGACCAAAGTTGTTCAGTTGGTTAGTTCTGTTCTGAGTCAACCTTGCGATTGAATCATAGAAATTGGAAAGAATGCTTGAAGAAACGCAATTTATTTGAAAGTTCAGAAAAGACGTCGACCATTTAATTCTATTAAAGAAGGAATTTGACTGAGTTAATACGAATGGGAATGAACGCCAAATTTTTAGGGCTAGTTCCTAATAAATAAAATAAAAAAATTCTTATGTGGACAACTGAAATCTTACTTCTGGGGCCTAGTTGATTCTGATATAAAACATCGTTAATTCGTTTGATGATTTTATAAGGTCATCCCGAACTTTGTTGTAATTTCGATGAATTCTATTTCTTCTCGAACTTATTTCCGTAGATGTTCTTCTTCTTGTCCGATTATACCTCTCTACCATTCCGTCTGACCATGGATGTAATGGTGTTGTACGAATCTGTTTTATGTTAAGAATTTTGCAAAGTTCTTGAAACAAAGCTGACCGCAAACTGTTTACAATTGTGTCGGCTACTGTCCGTGCTTCTTGATTCACAATCGGATAGGCTTCAACCCACTTGCTGAAGTAATCGATACACACCGATATGTGTCGATCTCGCATAACAAAATTTTCTAAAGGATAATGTAGCAAAACCCAGGGCAAGGATTATTACGTCAGATATACCCTGTTCCACTCTCATTTCGCATAAGATATCACGGCTGTAGTCGTTACTTTCGATTCTATACATGGTTACATGGAGGTGATTTTCGTTTCTTTTCGCAACTTGTAGCACTTATGTCTTGGAGTCTGATTAACAAAACTCCCGTCATAATTGGATGTGACGCGAACGCTCGTCGTACCATTTCGGGCAGTTCAAATATAAATAGTAGGGGGTATTCCCGCTCAATTCTCGCTCTGATATTCCCTCGTGATTGACACTAGTTTGTGTTACATGTCCATCAAAAAACGGAATTCTAACTCCTGATCAAAAGTGTATCTCTTTTAATCTTAATTTTAACAGACCACCGCTAAAACCTTATCGAAATAAAAAATTGATTAACTGGAAACGTTACTCCAGTGAACTATCGAGTTTACTTCATTTGCCTATAGTGTAATGCGGTCTGTGGATGATATTGATTCTCTTGCAAATTCGCTACCGAGTGCAATTGCAACTACGTTTGAAAATAATTGTCTAATTACCAACTAAAAACCGCCAGAACAAACCTTATTGGTGTTCTAAGCTTCAAAAGTTGAGAAAAACCGCTAGGACACTAAAGAATGTGGCTTGAAAAACTAACCTTCAGGCTGATTGAGATAATTTCCCGGTTGCACAGAAAGACTATAAAAAGAGTCAAAGATCTGCTCATATAGATCTCCCTGAGGCGTACTTTCGGCAACGAAATCAATCAATCGACTGGTAGAGACCAGTCGGAAAGTTAACTTCTTCAAAAAAGAAGGTTGGTGAACTGCTACTTAGTGCTTATTTTTCTGGTTGAAATATCTTTGGTTTCGTTACGGCTGCTAGTGAACAAACTAGTACTTCTGCTCCTTCTCCTCCGGCGGATGGTCCTGATGGGTTTTTCTCCGCTGAATTACAGCATGTTTCCAAAGATTACATTTCCTGTGAAACGGCGCTATATTAGCTTGTTGTTAGGATTGAAAGTTTCCTAAAAACATTGCGGGAGCGTTTGCCAGCCCACCTTTCGCTACTATTATAAATCCATGTGTCAAATCTCACATTGCCAAGGTTTAGTTGCATGGGTTCTCAGTGCTTGGTGATCGATGATCTTTCGGTCCAACTTCAACAATCTGGGTTTTGTGCCCGCAGAGTTATGCTGACGACCTTGTTATAATGCTTGCTTTAATAAGAATCTTCATTTTAATCCATCCAAAACTGATATGGTGAGGTTTTTGGGAGTGTGATCCTAGCGTTTGGGAGTCATTTTGGATTCTAAATTATCTTGAAATTTCCATCTTGAACTAAAACTACAAAAAGCGACTGATATATATTGGTAAAGTTGCAGATAAGGCTTGGAATGTATTAGGAGCATTCACAGGGCTGCTCTGACTGCAAGGCAATGCTTAATGCTTTGTGTGCTTGCCAGTACACTCAGACATTGAGAGCAACGAGATTGCAGATTCTCTGACAAAACCTGGTTCACGCTCTGTTTTTACATATATGGCCGGAAATTGTCATTCCTGCATCAAACTATTATTGCTGATCCAAATTCTCTCTTAGCCGGATATGATATGAAACCCCGAAGAAGGATAAACTATGAGTTGTCATGGCGATTCTGACTGGGCATGGTCGATTCAAAGAAGATCTGAATCACATGCGGATGGTTTCAACTACCGCGTGTGATGACTGCCTAGAGATTAACATTGATAGCTTTCATTATGCCTGTAGTTGTCCTGCTTTTAAGAGGATCAAAATCCATGTTTTTAATTCCATCTCGATTGATGTAAACCAATTGGCGTCCTTATCTAGGTCTGGTTCAATTTACCAATATTGAAGTGCGCATGTGCGATTTGTTCCTTGGTTTAAACTGTGGTCCAACATTGTATTGCTGCATTATCCCTTACGCCCGAGTTTGTGGTCGTACCTTACTTGTACCATAAACTTCATACTACAGTAATCTTTAATGTCCTTGCGGCAATTGATCCAATAAAACCGGTGTCTTATCTTATCCAACGTTTAATTGATTTCCAAATGTGATCTGAATCTTCCTAATTGGCTCATTAGCGACCTGATCTTCTTTGAAATGTACCTTATACCAGCCAGAAAAAGTTATTTTGTTCCTGTCTTAGAAATTTTTGGGTTCGTGATAAAAGTGATATGATTGTGGGGGTGATTAGAACCCATATTCGCGTTTGTGGGGTTGTGAAAATAACGATGAAAATGGAAATGTGTTGGTTGTTCTGGATTCGGATCTCGTGATTCTAAAAGATTAGAAAAAATGATAAGAAATGGGCCCTTTGTATAGATGAGATTCTCATGTCGCATGAATTAAATTGTACTGACCAACTTGGGTGTGAAATATAGAGAAAGTGAATGATATGTTCTGGAGGAAACGAAGAATGAATGAAATTGAAATTCTTGGGTGAGTTATGCATGAAATACAGCGCTAGATGATTGAGAGAATGAAATTCCTTTCTTACAAATGATGATGGATCCTTAGATGGTAAGGCCTTAGATCTTACTGAGTGATCAAAAAACAAAACTATATAAATAATATTTTTTGGCGGATATGGTTCACTTTAAAACCAAAATAAGTCTAGCAGCCTCGGCCTTCTCCAGTTTCTCCTAAAAAATTATATTTTACGTTGATATTTTTTATCGATAAATTATGTCCTTGGTTCCTATCCTGATATCTACTCTTTAGGAAATACAAATCTTCTCGCTCCATTAACATTCGTATAAAAGAAATCAGGTCTTATCTGAACCAACATAATCTGATTGAGTTATCAACTGCGTATATAATTTTTGTTATTTGTGAGGGACCATACCTTTCAAAATTGCGCCTAAATTCCTAGGCAGTCAAATCTAGTTGACCTTTCCATTATTCAAACGCTCGTCTAGATACTGGTCGTGCCAAATTAAATTTAGGCAAATCCAGTTTTAGGTCCAGTTCAAACCAAACATCGCGAACAAAACTATTTACTTACACCACTATTTACGTTCAACTAACTATAAAACAAAACTAGTTAAATTATTATTATTCATTGTTCCATGTACAATACTAATGTAAGAAGCAACTCTCATATGTTTACTAATATGACGTGCGCGTAATAATAGTTCATTGAAAATAAAAACAAAAAAATTTGATTGTGTGCGACGCGATTCGCGCGCGTTGATTTGTAATAAAAAAAATGTTAAACAAATTCGCGAATTTTAATAATCAAAACAAAACACTCGGTTGAATTCGCGTTTTAAGCGATTGTTTATTTACTTGTTATAATTGCATTTCCAACTACACATATTACATATGTAATTATATGGTTCGATTATGTAATTAATTAAAATAATAATGTTCCGCTGCAATTAAAATTGATTTGATATTTATTTCGCGCGAAATTAGATAACGAATAGATTAAGCGCAATATAAAAGCTTGTCATTGTGTGACGTGTGTTCAGCTTGCGATATTATGGTGACATACTTTAATATGAATTTAAGGTAATGTACGTTACGCGTCACGGTAGTTTATTAGATTTCGGTTAAAATAACTTCCTTTTTGTTTTGCTTAAGATGTTAATAGAAAAAAAAATTAAAAAATCATCTTGACAGCGGCGGGATTCGAACCCGCGCCATTTCTGACTGGTGCCTAAAACCAGCGCCTTAGACCACTCGGCCACGCTGCCCTATGTAGCAAGCTATTTAAATATTCATAATAAGCTACCGTGAAATTTATCGCTTACGGATAAGTAGTTTTTTAATTAATAAAATTAATTCTTTAAAGCCACCGGCAATCGATTTTTTATTATACTGAAAACTTCTTAATAAAACAAATACATTTACTACTGTAAGAATCGTACAGTTTGACCTTACTACGGCGTAAACATTTTCTTAATAGTATAAATAGTCAAGACAGACTATAAAAGTATTTCACAAAACGGAAACGACAATTTAAAACTTGATCTTTAAAATGCTTGTGCCGTGGAATACTGTCGATGTTCTTGGAATTATTATCAAATCAACGCTATAATTACTAGTTGCGTGGATGAGGTACTATAAAAAATAAGTTGGAGTGTTGTCTATGTACTATCGATTTACTCGTATATCAGGTTGAAACCTTGATCTAGTTAAATGTATGTACCCTGATTTACTCTTTATTCTATATATCTACTGACAAGTGTTGTAATAGTTCTATTTAGTACATGCACATACATTTCTATTTACTATTGTAAATAACTATCAAATGAGTCATGCCTGTCAATCATATTATGGAGATATAATAAAGCGAAAGTATTTTTATGGGGTACTTAACGAATAGTTTATTGGTGTAGGATATCTATCAATTGTAAATTGGTTTGGTTACTGAATTTTTATATTTTCTAAGTATGGATGGGGTTACTACTTAGGAAGCTTGATAACTTCAAATATTATTGATTATTTTTGCTGGTTTAAAAATTATTGATGTGCTACACTAGCTTGGAGGGTTCCCTTTGGCCCTTAGTCCTCCCTTACAATTTTATTATATTTTTAGCCGATCCTGATTGGATCTAGTAGATCATGTGGTTTCTTACTTTGCAGCCGTCTTACTAAGACGTTGCATGTGTTTTCTCGTTTGATTATTTCTTAACTGACGAAATCTATTTTCAGATCTATATGGAGGTTGTCATTTCTTATGTACCACGGTGCATTAACTATTCCACGTAGGACTTTACTTTGGAATGACTGGATGATATTGACATTGGTTTTCTTTGTACAGCCCCAGAGCTGAATACCGTAAGTCCACACAGGTTTTAGGATTTGCCGGTATAGTACCAATTTATTATGTAGAGTTAGCTCAGAATTTCTTCCTAAGAGCCAATCCATCTTTCTGTATTTGATGTTTAACTCTTCTTTTTACTTTTTCACATGCTCCTTCCATTTTAGTTTCGCGTCTACGTTCAGTTCTACTGGTATCCAGTTGACCTTTTTGTTGGTAAAGTTTACGTGAATAGATCTTGTTTCATCTTGGTCCAGGTACTGATAATATTAGTAGCTCTTTGTAATTTGCTTGTGGATTCTTCTATGCTATTAGCAACTGCTAAGATCGCCGTATCATCCGCAAACGTCGCTATGTAAGTCTCCTCTATCATTGGCAGGCCCGAGACGTATAGAACATATTAAGTTGGTTCCAGAACGCTACCTTGTGGTTAATCTAATTTAACTCGAAAGTGTCGGTTAGATGTCATTAAGTGGTATGTTTGGTTTTGGTATCATAATTATTTCTGCGACTTTCCATTGATTTTGAGCGTGTTTAAGTCTGAACACTTCGTTAATTATTTGGAGTAGTTTACGTAATCCTTTTTCAGGAAGAGCTTTTACTATTAAGTCATATCCTGGAGATTTCTTTGCATTTAGGTTAAGATTGATTTCCTCTTTTAATTCTTGTAATGTGACAGGAGATATATTGCAGTTATCCATTTTATATACTGGTGGTATGTTTTCCTCTGCAGTTTGTCTAGGTAGAGGCTGGAACGGGTTCTCGAGGTGGATTGCAAACAACGAAGCTTTTTGCTTTGCACATCATTTTTAATTGGTGGAATTTGTAGTTTAGGTTGTTTTAAACTTTTTGTCGCTTTCCAATGGGAGCACTCGGTATCTTTTGCCCCAGTAAGGCCACTGTTTAATTTCAGATGATATTGAGCTTACATTTCTGAATTAAAATTTTTTGAAAACAAAACTAGAACGAAATTATATCAGTAACGTTTTAGATTTGTTTTCAAAAAATTTTAATTCAGAAATGTAAGCTCAATATCATCTGAGATTAAACATTATGCTTTATTAGCTTAACTGTGTTGTCTATTATTGTGGCATGATCAGTGCCTCTAATTGATGCTGATCATTGTTTATGGCTTCAAATTGATTTTCATATTCTCTTGCTTCACGTTCTGCAAGAATCCCAAACATGTCGCCCAAACATCGCGCACTTCCTTGTAGCTCGCCAATAATAGTTCATTATCTGCCTCCAAATTGTTGAACTGCCATTGAATTTGTTGAAGAATTAATTCGCAGTTTATTTCAACCACGTCTATGCATGATTTCTTCAGTTAACTTTGCGCGATCTTGAATGCTTCAATTTCCTCCCAGTACTTACTCATATTATGATAGATTATTAGTGAAAATTTCATGGCTACCACATCGAGTCTGCCTATTGATTCAAAGTGTATGCCTGTAGAATGGTTGAATGGAGTAATGTCTATGTTGGCCTGAGCGAGTCCCAAAATGCAACACATGGACAACGTCGCTAGCATCAGATGTTTCAATTTGCTCTGGTTTTTCACTTGTTGATGAGGTGGCTGCCGCAGAATCCGCTCGGAATTCTTGGATTTGCCACTCCAGCTCCTCTTCACTCTGGTAGGCTTTCATGGGCCTTAGATCCTTTAAATTTTCCTCAATTGGTATAGTTTACACAATTTCACAATTGGCCGCTTGAAGGTATTGTTCTCGCACTTCACTGTAGCTACTCGAACTAAATCATCGCTTCCGGCACGTGTCTCGATAATTCGCCCTAGTTTCCAACGTGTGGTTGGTTGTTGGTCATCCTTTAGTAATACCAAGTCGTTGATCTTTAGGTTCGGTTGACTACATTTCCATTTAGTTCGTTGTTGTAGTTGGTGGAGATATTCAGAGGACCATATTTTGCAAGAGCCTTGCACCATTTTCTCAACAAGGAACCATCTTGTTTTTAAAGAGATGTTATCTGTATCAGCGACCGGCAGTGACTTGAGAGAATCACCTATCAAAAAATGTCCTGGCGTTAAAGCTGATAGATCTGTTGGATTATTGGTCAGTTGAGTTAGCGGTCGAGAATTTAGACATCCCTCGATTTGTGTAACTACTGTGTAAAGCTTCTCAAAGGTGAGGGTTGCTTCTCCTATGATTCGTTTTAAATGGAACTTGATAGATTTAATGTCCACTTCCCATATGACACCGAAATTGGGTGTCATGGGCGGTATGAAATGAAAATTGGTTTCGTCGTTGGCTATTATAGTGGCGATCTCGTCCGGTAATGTGGTTTTTGCGCGATGGTGTTCTTTTAATAATGTTAAAAGAACCTTGTTCGCTCCAACGAAGTATGTCCCATTGCCAGACTAGATATCCGTGCAGGATTATGTAAATCCTGGATGTAAATCGTTTGTAAGCAGCAATAAATGATTCGGTTGTTAAATCGCTTACTATGTATAGCTTTTGTTACCATGCAGATAAATAGTGCAATGTAACCTTTGTGAGGTTTGTGACCTCTTCCCTTGGTTGTTCTTACTTGAATGGGGCCAGCATAATCGATATCCGTTTTTGCGAACGGTCTTCCCGGTCGTACTCTAGCAGATGGTAAGTCTCCCATGTGTTGCTGTGTAAGATGCTGTTTGTTATGAAAGCAAATAATGCATTTTTAAATTACTCGACGTACGGCACGTTTACCGTCAATAATCCAATATTTGTTTCTCAAATGCGACAATGTTAGTTGGACACCCCCATGTAAGGATATGAACATTTTCTATAATTCTTTGTGTTACAAGGTTGTGTTTATCCAGGATGATGGGGTTTTTGCTGGACCTTGATAATGCTGAATTTTGAAGTCATCTATTTAATCGTACCAAGCCATTTTCATCTAAAGTTGGATTCAATGATAGTAACTTGCTTCTTTTGCTAATTTGTTTAGCCTGGTTAAGACAGCTAATTTCATTAGTAAAATCTTGTTGTTGTAATGCCTTGAGAATTGTTGTTTCCGCATCCCGAAGTTCTATACCTGTTAGCTGCTTATAATTATTGCTGCCGTGCTTGGCATTGTTCATGAATCGTTTACAGTACGCAACTATGCGTTTTAATCTGTTGTAATTTGAACATCGCTCAAATAATTCATTCAATACGTGCTTCTCTCTGCTTATTGTCATTAGTTTTGAAGTATTCGCTTCTAATAATTCTTGATGATGTGTATAAGTAAGCGAAGAACTATTGACTTCCTTCCAACTAGTTATATTTTGTCGCAGAAAGTCCGGTCCTTCCCACCATAATTTGTTGTTTGTTAGTGCGGATGGTGGTGTTCCTCGTGAAGCTATATCAGCCTGGTATAGCTTCACGAGGAACACCACCATCGCGGTTGTCGCCTGATTTTACGTGATGCCGTGTTGTGGTCGATATCAAGAATTTTACTGCAAAAATTCTGTTATGAATATTAGGCCCAAGTATTTATTAATAGATTCGTTTTTGGTTTTTTTTTCATTAGCAACTTTAGTTTATTGGATAAAAAATTTAGAGTTGTTTTATATTCTGGCGCTCGACTTCTTTGCCAGGCCTTTCTCGCATTTCCTTTTGCTGCAACCAGTTCTCTAAATTCCAGAGGATAAATAACATTTCGGCGCATTTCCTTTGAACTTAAGAGGGTACTACTCCATGCCGCTTCTTGTATACTGTCGTTGAGTTGTTCTAGTTCTTCTTCTAGCTGTATCGGGATTTTAATTGGCACCTGAAGATCAATATTATCCTCAACAAGTTTCTGGAATTTCTCCCAATAGGTGGTTTAGTTTTCTTAACAATCGTTGCACTGATTGTCATAATAACAGGCGTGTGATCCGACATAATCCCCTCGCTGCTTTCTAAGTATACATTCGACGAAAACTACATTCGTCTATACCTTTGGTGATAAAGAAATTAATGATATCGGGTATTTTGTTAGTATCCGTAGGCCAATAAGTTGGTTGATCTTCAGAATGAAAATCGCAATTGTTATCTTCCTGCTATAAATAGCTCTCTTCCTTTTTTAGAGGTTACTCTTTATCCCCAGTAGGTGTTTTTTGCATTAACATCACCTCCGATTATGAAACTTGATCCAATTGATTTAAATAAGGTACAATAGGCTTTTTTAATTAAATTATATCTTGGGGTCAATAACCACCGACGATCCTCCCCTTGCCCTTCCTGCTGAATGAATGGCATGGTAACAGCTGTATCCATATATTTTAAGACATGAAGTTGAAGTAAAATGGGTTTCCGATTCTGGAATTTCTAATTCTAGAATATGTTGCCCATTGCATTCCAGGTTACTATTCTTAATGTTTTATTTGTTGTTGTTTGCATCATTTTATAGAGCATGGATTTCATTTCATTTAGAGATTCTTGCTTATCTAACCTGTTGCTTAGAGCTTGAACGCATTTCTCTTGTTTAGCTAGACGAATATTAAGCGCTTACATGCTTCTTAGTATCTTTTTGAGCACTGCGGTACGTTCGGTAGTGCCCGGTCTCCCGTTTTACTAGCATAAGGTTTAGGTCCCTCTTTATGAACGTTTGATAATTTTTTACCGATATTCCTGGACTTTTTTTTCGCGTTTTATTTCTTATTCTTTGTAGCTCCTTAGCTATTTCACACCCCACTTATTGCATTGTGGCTTATTGCAATTGACACATTTTGCAGCAATATTTTTACTGTCCGGGCATACTTGGGCATGATACTTTCCGGCACATTTCACGCATCTGGTCTCTCTTTGGCAATATTTCTACGTATGATTAAAACCTTGAGATTTTTTGCATTGCCGTTTTAATCCGCTATTTTTTTCAATGGCTCTATTTTAACTCTCATGCTAATTATTGCCTTGATATGAAACTGAGCATAAATAGTGGAAGCCCTCTTGTTAATTTGAACTCCTTATTCCGTTTCGATTTTTTCTTTCCTAATGATGTTTACGGCATTTTCTATGTGTTCGATAATCCTTTTGCGCAGCTTGGGTGAAGACCTCTAGCCATAAATTTGATTGGACGATCATTCTTACCCTCATATGTAAACCATTGATGTGCCTCGGAATTAAGCTTTGTAGCTAAAGCTCTATAGGTTTTAGAGTCTACAACATTAATTTTCCAGACGCCATTGCTTAGAGATACGAATTTGTACTCGGCTACCTTAATCGATGTCAGAATCGATTGTATAGTGGAGAAATTTGATATTCCGACAACATTTGGTGGAGTTTTCTTTATTTTGGTTTAGCTGATTGTTGTTCTAGAGCTAGTTGTTTCTTGGTGATTAACTGGTTTCTAGAAACCTCTTTTAAAGTTGATGGCACTTACCTTTTCTTACTTGGCCTTTTATTCCGGTTCAACATCAAATTTGTCTCTCTGTCTAACTCTTCTATATCCGTATGGATTGGATTAATATCATCATCGATTGCAAGGCTAAGTGTTGTCCCAAGTTCTGCACGTATTTCAACTAGTTTTTGAGTTCTTCATTCCATTTCTTTAAAATTGTAAATTCTTCTTTCAATTTAGTTGTAAATTTTTTAATTTCTCTTAGTTGTTCACGGAGTTCGGTATTTTCCTTCTCGTACTGAAATATATTTCCTGTTGAAGATCTTGGTGATCTTGCAACAAAATGTTTATTTATGTTTTATAGTAGATATTACATCAGTATTTTGTTAATCCTCCGTTGCCTTTAATGACTGCACTAATTCTAGCTGGCATACTGCAAATACAAAATTTTACCACTTCTTGTAGTTTTGCGTTTTCTTGACAATGACTGTGAATATTATCGTTTAGAAAATAGCTGTTCTATTGGTTGGGTTCAGGGGATAAGTACACAATCTTTTTCAACATGCTCCATAGATTTTCGATCGGATCTAGATCAGATGAGTTTCCGGGCCATAGCAAAAGGGGTATGCTATGCTCTTGAAACAGAGTTTTTATGTTTTTCGCTATATGACACGATGCTCCATTCTGCATGAAGGTGTATGGCCCTTCTTCTTCATTTATTGGGTTTTGGACAGGCAAAAATACAGTCTCAACAACCTTTTTATATTGCACTTGATTCATGGTGCCCTCCACAAAATACAGATGTCCGGTGCTATTCTCGATTATGCATGGCCCGATCATGACTGGTGGTGGGTGTTTCATTTTTTACTTATAGCTTCATCGTAGCTTACACTATAACGTTCAATTGGGTCTTCGACTTCCGAAATTAATACTCTCTGTCATTGCTTCAAGTCGGGATTCATCGCGGAAAGACAACCTGTTGCAAAGAGGATGTGAGTTGGAAAAACTAAATTTATTATACCAATTGATATTTTGACCAAATGATTCATTAATGACAAAATTCGTGCTCATTTACGTTTTTCCAATGTTCAACCGTAAAATTTCTGTGCATTTTCTGGTGTCAAACTGGGCTTCTTAGTCCGGCAGAGTACAATCATGATTGCATCGTGTGCCCAGATATGTTAGTATTATGCAATTTTAATTTATTTAGCATCTCTTTAGCAGAACTTTGTCTATTTTGGAGTGCTGTTTTTATAATTAGCCAGTCGTCTCTCGCAGTGATTTTACGGATATCACGGCAATGAGTGCGACCGCTCGATGTTGACGTCAAATTTTTTCGAATTAATGAGGCAATTCGTTCGACTGTATGCCGAGAAACTCTGTGCATTATTACAGTTTGACGGTTCGAATGTTACTTTTATCCACGCTACTAATGTCTTTCAATGTCTTTCACTTTTCCTATTCCAAATAAATTACAGAGCTTAAAAATTCACCAACCGTTAAAACACTTTATTACACTTCTTAACACGAGCACGTACATTTCAACTGAATTTTGTTATTATTCGCACTCCTTTTAAATATTATCTGTGTTTAGACTCTAATAGCAACCACCTGACCCAAAACCGGTAATAACAGAATTACCCTAATAATATACGGGTTGTTCTTCTGATAAATAGATACTCTAAGAACAACTAAATCCGTTTACAAACGAAAGTTCGAAATATTTTTCAATATCATTTGAAGAAAACTGCTGCAGAATTTTGACGTGAGAAACGAAGCACGTGAGAATCGAAGACCACTATAAAGTTTAAAGACAGTGAATTGCAAGCATTGTTGGATGAGGATGACGCTCACACTGAAAAACAACTCGCGCGGATCAATCGAATGTGTCACGAGAAGCCGACTCCATACGTTTAAAAGCCATGGAAAAGATCCAGAAGCTGGGAAAATGGGTTCCGCATAAACTGAATGAAAAGCAACAGGAAAATAGAAAAACCACTTTCGAAATGTTTCTCGCCAGATACAAAAGAAAATCATTTCTCCATCGACTTGTGACTGGCGATGAATAATGGATCTATTTTGAGAATCCAAAGCGCAAAATGTCTTGAGTTGATCCAGGACAACCATCGACATCGACTGTAAGACCAAATCGCTTCGGACTGAAGACAGTGCTTTGTATTTGGTGGGATCAGAAGAGTGTGATTTATTTTAAGCTGCTAAAACCTGGTGAAACCGTAAATACTGAACGCTACCAACAATAAATGATCAATTTTAATTGAGCTTTGCGTGAAAAAAGACCAGAATATGATAAAATGATAATGCATCATCCCACAAAGCAGAACCGGTCATGGAAACGTTGGAAGCACTTAATTGGGAAATACTTTCACATGCGGCATACTCGCCGGAGTTGGCTCCATCCAATTATCAATTATTTGCATTGATGGGGGGTCTCAAAAGAACTAATAATAGGCAACACTTTGAATAAAATACTCTTAATCATTATCATACGATGAACTTGTACTGTTTACTAAAAAAATTCCGGCTTCATATTTACACCCCTGACAACGACTTACTTACTTCTTTCTGTGTTTTCACTTGCGCGTTTAGTTTGGGCCTCAGCCGTGGTAATCCCAACCAATCTTGTGAAACTACAAACCACAGAATTTAAGTACTAAAAAATACATAACAATTCGGAAGCAATTTCGAAGCGTTAACATTGGTCTTTCCAGCCGGAATGCACGTGGACTTATTGAAGAACAACATCAACAGAGGTACGTTATAAATCAACCAACAAAATCGCCAGAGTTTACGAATAAATTTAACATCAAATCAGGAAAGATGAGCAGCATCGAAGAACTTGTAGAGCAGTAAGTTCAGACTGGTGAAGATATCAGTAGTCTCATCAGAAATTATAAAAAGGATAGCGAGGAACGGAAAACAAGGAAATAAATACCTCGAAGAAAAACTGACCAAAAATGAATCCAGTAGCCTTGAACCACCTTAAATGATATATTTTTTCAAGAAAACATGTAAGATTCTATGGGCTTTCAAATACCTGACTGAAATATATCAGCTTATCATCAACACAATGGGGAAGAGATACTATACGAAGGTTCATTAAATGAAAGTTGCAGTCATTATAGGAAGGTTTGCAAATCCCAATCATACGATCTGGTTAGTCCCAAAACCAATGCGCACTTGCACCAATGCAGAACTTTGGGCCTCGCAAGCCAAATAATAAACAAAAAGCAATTCTGTCCTCTAAAAACAGCTTTAATCGCTTCAGATCGGCAGAACCTGAGGGCTTCATCCCTGCGGATTTCTTACCACTGACTTGACGTTAGAGTGAATTGAAACTATTTTCAAAGCCACCTTGAAACTTTTACACTATCCTAGGAAATTGACTGGAGTAAATGTAATGTTTATGTCAAAGGTGAGGAAATAAAAGCATCATTGCAATCCCAAACACATCGGGAAATGAGAAATAGGTGTTCGTATCAGATGATTGATCGAGCTGAATAAGCTGTAAAAATATCTATCTTTAGAAATCCCTTAAGCATAAGGAATAAAAGATCTTTCTTTCTCGTTTGCTACATGCTAGCTAATGTTTCAAAAGGAAGCAGTAAAACTAGCGAACGAGCGATGGTTTAATAGCATCTCATGCGTACTAACGAGGCACATCTGTTCAAACGCAAAGCGACTTGGAGCCTCTTCACATGATTACTGTCCTGTCCTGCTAAGACAAATAGGGGAAGGAACCGTACTCTTTTTGTTTTGCATCTAGCCCCCCCCCCATCTAGCTTTAAATATGCCCAAAATTCTGGGTGATTCCCTGTTAATTGACCTGCCGGACTACTGTGGGGTAAAGATCAAGGCATTCTAGACTTTGTTGAATGTTTCCTATTCGTTTATATTTTGCTAATTTTTCGGATTTTCTATCTTTAACATCTGTTAGAAAATTGGCATCGGATTTCAGAATTCAGGTTGTCCCACCATTTAAAAAAGCATCCGCAAATGTAGGCCAGATACAGAAAGGCAGCAAAATTCTCGTATTATTCTAGAAGACAACCAAATTTACGCTACTTGTGAATATGCTAAGGTATCAAATTTAGTGAAGCATAATAATAATTATTAAACAGCATCATTCATTAGTAAGGACCGTCCCATTGTGTTCAAATTAATTTAAGTTTAAATAGGGAATGGTTACCTAATAGCCTTGCAGTTACAGTTTCCAAAAGTCGAACAAATTCTCCATATAAATGAAGCCTTCTTATGGTTGTGGAGGAGTGCCCGTGTCAGTATAGCGAATAATACGTAATCCCAAAAATTCAAAATAACTATAGAAAGCTTGCAAGGATTTATACATATAAACTGTAATGTAAAACTGAATGAGAAACGGTACCATTCGACACGCGTTCCACTGTAAATCTGACGATCCCAAAACAGAAAGCGCGACTATATCTGGGAAGTTAAATTCTAAGCATTAATCTTCTATTATCTGGCAGTTAAAGAGTCACTTAGCGAAGGAAAGAGCTGTGAGAGTAACAAGTTATGAACGTGGCCCACGTTGCATCCAATTAAAAAACTATTACACCAATATCTTTTCAAAGCGTAGTTGCGTTTTACCAAGTTCACGAAACATTATGAAGCTGCCAAAAATGTGCTTTATTACATATCGTACAGCATATTCTGAGGTCACGTGATCAGTTTTCCATCGATATATTCCTTCTGTGAGTATTATTATCGCCTATAGTACGTTATATAATTTTAAAACATACGAGTAGCTCAGCTGATTTTATAATTTACATGATAACTAAATAGAAAGTAAACATTTTAAATTATCAATGAACCAACTCATATTCCCATATATAGATGTCATAAATAAACCACATTTTCAATATCAACATTATCAACCATTTATTACACAATTTCATACTAGGTAGGTAAATAAATTTCTACACTGGATGTCATAAGCAAAGCACACAGAGTAAGTGATGACCTACCAATCTCTTTAGCAAAACTATGTACGCACTTGCACCTCGTTCCAATTGCAAACGGATCAACATCTAAAGGCAATTACATAACACTTTACTTATTATAGTTACTTACATAAATCAATCGTTTGATGAACTTGAAAACGAAACTTAAAATTTGCTTTTCATTTACATATTAAATGTACCACACACAGACAAACCGTCTCATAAGATTCAACTACATTTAGCTTTGTGTACTCATACTGATTTTCGAAGTGTATGCTGTCTAATCAAAAACCCCTCTAAAAATTTTGTAAGAAAACAAAAATATAAACAGAGAGAATAAATTTAGTGTAGCTATTCCGACTACACGTCTAATTGGCACGAACGCGCATATTTCGTATTCAAGGTTAGTGGTTATAGGTATGTGATTTATATCAATCGATAAACTTTCATTTTCGCCTTAGTAATAAATTACAGTAATTTTTTACAGAGTGTCTGAGATTTGGACAATCTGAGAGAAGGCGGGGCTTCTATACCTGCACAAATTGTTTCAACCCCTACAAACGCTATCAACGAAAAACTTTTCTTAGAACGAACATATATGAAATGACATTTTATCAGAATAATATCCCAAACTCGGACACTCTGTATACAAAACATTGAACTTTATCATAATAGGCGGTGTGTTTGAATCCGGTTGAAATATGCGGTGATAGAAGAAATTAACACAATTTTTAAATCCTTGATCTACTGCATTTAGATTTAGAAAAGTAATTATTTAACATTGATATTTGACATTTACTGTGGAATGCATCTGTGTCAGAAACATGTACATTATCTTAAATTGCATGGAAGAGGATACAATTCTGAACAAAAGTGTTGATTGCTGATACGTTTTAAATCTATGCCAACTTCAGAAATCATCACAAGTGTGATCGAAGTTATCAATGAGTCAAAGATTTCAATTTTATTCGGTATTTTCTCATGATTGCGGGATTTTGTTCTTTCGGGATTATGTCCCTCGGGATTTTGTACTCTCGGGATTTTGTATCATTGGGACTTTGTATCCTGAGGATTATGACTCTCGGGTTTATGTTCCGCGGGATTTTGGCTTTCGGGAATATGTCACCAACCCAACAGTGAAATTATATGTGCAATAAAAAGAGACTGTGTGTGAGTAAATTGGATACTGTTTCGGGTAACAAATGCGTCGCGACATAAAATAATTCGCTAAGGCATTGTGTTTATGCTTTGAATAAGCATTCAAAGTGTTTACTGTAGCTAGATCACTGCAGTGGCAGTCTGTCGTCTCCTGTTTCAGATCAATTTACCGGAATACTTAGTAATCTCACCTCTCTCTATGCAAAAATAGTATCTGAGCATTCATAAAGATCGAATTTTTTTTACAGAAAAGAGCATGATTTGCTTACAGACTGTAAATTGGTTTTCATACAGAAAAGAATAAGATGAGCTTACAGAAGAAAAATTGATTAATTTACGGGAAATAATAATTCCACCAATCACACCTATTTCAAGTTTAAGAGCCGGTATCAGCCATGTATCAGACTTCCAAAAACTACGCTATTCTAAGGAAAGCTTAAAAGGATAATAGGGCATCTAGCAGAAAACTACAAACTGCATACGACATCATTAAGGAGCGATACGACAATAAACAAAAATCGCGGCCGAAATATTGACACTATCATGAGCATTCCAAAAGTTCAACGAAACGCAGCCAAGGATGTTTAAACAATTCCTGTTACACTAAAGGAGTTTATAGAAGCTTCAATAACTTGGGCTGCAACGTGGACGAATTGCACTATCCTCATTCACATTAATGTCATAAAGTTGAATTACAATAGTCTAAAGCACAACGAGGAATCTGTTAATAGAATGATTTGAATGAGTTTGAAGCACTACAGACTAGTGCAAACGTCGTCTCAACCAAACATTTTAAGGTTGATACACATAGAAAAATTTTAGTCAATCAAGGAAACTAGCAAAAAGCTAGGTAATTACAGAATTCACCATTGATTCTGTAATTACTTCGAATGAAGGGGGCACATAATTCTGAATTGCATTCATGTTAAACAATACAGAAGCATGTTTTAAAACATATACAGGGTGAGCCATTTGTTGGTCCTTTGTTCAATCGATGAATCTTAGTACTTAATGTTATCTGTTCTAAAAAATTCTTTGACATATAAAAAGTCAAAAATATGCCATTTATCATCATGAAGTCGCTAACAATACAACAACGCATTTTGATTGTCCAAATTTATTATGAAAATAATCGTTAAAAAACAACAACATTTCGTAAATTACGTGAGAGTTTTACTGGTGCAGTGGCAACTGTTAGTGAATGTGTTCGTAATGAACCCAGCACATCAACCAGGCATAGTTTTCATTTTAATGGGGAAGTCAATATGCAAAATTGTCGAACTTGGAGAGCGGAGAATCCGCGTGTTATTCATGAAGCAATAGTTCATTCTCTAAGAGTTACTGTTTGGTGTGGTTTATGGGGTGGTGGTATCATTGGGCCGTTTTTCTTTGAAAACGAATATGGGGAGGAACGTTATTGCAACATGTTACCGGTTTTTTTGTGGCCCAAATTGATTGAATTGCATGTCAATGACCTTTGGTTTCAATCAGACGGAGCGATACGCCATGTCTACAAAATTTGCTGATGTCATGATTTTAAGAAATTGTGAAGTTCCTTTGCCATCAAGAAGTCTGGATTTAAAACCACTTGATTATTTTTTCTGGGGTTATTTGAAAAGTAAGGTGTATGCTAATCATCCACAAACAATTCAACAACTTAAAAACAACATTCGAGCTGAAATTGAGGTCATTGATCCGCTTTTATTAGAAAAAGTAATCAAAAATTTTTATGTTCGGAAAGGCCAGTAGACGAAGCCGTGAAGGGCATACGAACGATATTGTTTTTCATACATAAATGGTATAGAACCACTTCTACTTATCAATAAAAAATGTTGACTTTTCATCCCAAAATGTGTGTTTTATTTACAAATGAAAAAGGACTAACAGATGGCCCACCCCATCCCTGTACAGGATTACATCAGAAAACATACGTACCAGCTTGGTTGGAATTGGAAGCAAAACAAAAAATCGCCTAAAGCTCTATAGTTCAACTGGAAATTTAACCACATTTTCCATCGGTGTTTAAGATATAGACAGAAGCATCTGTTTTGCGAAAAATAACATCAAATGTTCCAGAAAAAAAAAAATAAAACGTAGCTCTTGGTGGGAAAAAATAACGACTCCCATAGACATCTTGTTAGGAGCAGACGTTTACGCGGATACATCAGAAACATAGATTCGAGAAAATCCAAACACAAGTTTGGGTAGGCTGATAGTAGTTCTGGCAACAACATGTTTAACCTATGACTCTTATGCCTAACATCAGTGTAGAGGAAGAATTAGCACAAGCCGAATAGCTTCACAAGTTTTGTGAGTTTGATGAGATACCGGAAGAATTTCCACTAACAAAGTTCAATGAGCAGTGTAAAGAATGTTCAAGGAAAATGAGGTAGTACCAGCTTACTTGGTGCTTCAAAATAAAGAGCCACACAACAGTTGCCGCAAATTGAGAAAAGTTTCGAGAGGATTCATGAGAGAATATCTTCAAATGGGACAAATGAAACCATCATTCAATTGCAAGGGTTAATTTTACATTACGTCATCAGGAAATTCAAAGGAATCAAAATTTCACGTAGTATTTGAAGCCTCAATGAACTCAACATCGGGTTTTAGTTTGAATGATACTCTGCATGTAGGAGCTACTCTGCACAACAACTTATGGTCACTTATTCTACGAAGGAGAAAATACGGAATAGTATTCGGAGCCGACATAATCAAAATAGGTCGACAAATTGAAGGGGCAAAGGAACATCAAGATTATCAGAGGGTACTATGTACTACCGTTACGAATATGACACATGAGCCGTATTGGCAATAAGAACATCACACCAGTTAGCAATGGAAGAAGGTTTGTCTTCCAATAGTTCGAAAGGTCTTAATAGAGTTAAAGTTCGTTGACATTCTAACTTATGTTGATAACTTACACAATGTTTACAAGAACCGCTAATCAATCAAATTACTTCAATAGGGTCAATTTCGACTGAGCAATTGGTCGAGCGATCTCCAACAGCTTCAGATTCAAGATAAATCAAATATCATCAGAAACTAAACTTAAAAAGAGAGAACTAACCTCGGAAGTTGCAAGAAAATTTGTTTCTTTGGGATGGTTGTCGCCAACTACCATAACATCCAAACTTATATTGAACGGAATGTGGACCACAATAAAATGGGGCGATAAGGGTCCTAAAGAAATTACAGCAAACTGGGTGAAGTTGTGGGGCGAACTGGTACAACTTGAAACAAACAGCCAAACAAAACCTCTGTTTAAACCGGTTTTGCGATGCGCGAGAAAGGACATAAGTAGCTATCATCTACATCCAAATTAAATTGTTAGATGATTCAGTCGTCACACGGATACTGACGGTAAAAACTAATGTAGCTCCTACCCGAGTTAAGCAAACGCCACCACGCCTGGAACTTTGCGGAGTGAAAAAATTAAAACCTCACTAAAAATACATAGCCTCAACACAAAACCCAGTGGACTATGCATCTCGTGGGATTTCACTATCATAAATTAGTACTCTGGAACAATGGTGGACCAGACCTGAAATAATGAAGAAACCTGTTGCAAATGTAACCAGACAGAGATGTTTGACACTAGTATTGATCATAAAATGACCATAAGTGGTCTTAATCCTCAATAAGAACGCTACATCTGACTAAGCCATAATCAAGCTCAGCGACCGCAAATCAGATTATTTAAATCTATTACGAGATCAGTAAAAAAAAACCAGCGTGTGCCGACGAAATACGAGCGAGCAACAGAACCCTGGACAGCATCAACCGAAATTGTAAGAGATGACCAATCATTTAAGAAGAAGAGTATCATCACCTCGCAGAATCAGTTGCTGGACAATAACGGCCTTTTAAGCGTAGGAGGAAGACTCAAAAATTCGGATTTTCCATTCAGAGAAAGGAATCTAATTCTACCATTTTAACCACACCTCAATAGTATCATTATGGACTCATACGTCACGCTTCATGGCACCAATACATTAACATTAGCATTTACCCACAACACCTTCTGGATAATAAGGGGCGCTTAAGGAGTAAGGAATCACATTTAAAAATGCATTGTCTCTTTCCGATTCCAAGGTAAATCTACAGAACAACTCATGAGCAATCTACTCAGAGGTCGTATCACCCCGGCGCTGCCATTTACACCGGTGTGAATTATGCTGGTCCATTGATCATGCGGTTCTCAAAAGCAAGAGGAAATAAGGCATACAAGAGATTCATTGATGTGCTTTGTATGGCTTTCAACAAAAGCAGTTTATCTCGAAGTGGTTTCCGATTTAACAACAAACACCTACTTGGCAGCATTCAAAAGATTTACAACGCACCGATAAATATTGTCCACATATACAGTGATAACGGTACGAACTTCATTAAGGTAAACAAACTTCTAATCCCAAACCAAAGCCACTGGGAGAAGAATATCTGGAATATTTTCAACACAGAACATTACATGGCACTTTATACCTCAAAGCACTCCACACTTGGAGGAAATCAAACATTTACGTATGAAGAATCATCCACCATGCTATGGAAGTTCAAAACAAGTCTCAATTCACTTCCTCTGTGTTCTATATCCATCGATGCAGATAATATGGATCTTATAAATTCTTGATATCTTTTAACTGGTGATGCTTCCGGGTGGCCCGGAATATGATTTGTTAGATAAAAATCCAAATCTAAATGGAAGATTAGGCACCCAAACGTAACGGTGGATGATTTAGTTCTGATAAAGGAGAATACCTCCTTTGATGTGGGCACCGATCCGAATGAAGGAAATTCACTCGGGTAAAGATAATCTTGTAAAAGCCGCCACAAATAAACAAAATAGTGCACTCTGTCAGCCTTAGAAGATGAAAGTGAGAGCCCATCTACTGGCGAGGAAAACAAGCCAACTTTAAGAAGCAGATCATGCCGAGTTACTTAGGGCTACAGTAACATTGCTCACAATATTTTTAACTAATACTGTATTTGTTAAAACTCACCCAACCAAGTTGCAGTTACTACACACTGAAATCTAATCGGTACTATGATGAAGTCGCCAAAGCAGCAGAGAAGAATCTCCAGTTGCAGTTTGACAACCAGTGTTGTGTGTCTACGTGTAATTCGGAATTATCAACATGCTGGTGTAGAAAATAACGTAGATAATTCATTTGGCGTAGAAAATGTCGACAATGCGTAGAGTATGTAGAATATTTGTAGACAATGTAAATTATTACTTTTTTGTTGTTTTAACTACGGTCTGACAAGGTTAAGCTATTTAAATTCTGATAAAAATGATAAAAAGTGACCCTAGTCCAATACCAATTTTCTCGAGGTTCGAAAGTTCCTGATCAAAAAATTCCAAAAAAGTGTATCCTTTGTCTGGATGGATGGATAAACGGATGTCTGTACGGATGATATCTCAAGAACGGCTTACGCGATTTGATTTTTTTCGCCAATCTTATTTTATTTTTAATTCGGTGCATTGAAAAGTTGTCGGATCTCTACCTCAACGGATGTCGGTACCTGCCATAGGACATCATACAATACCACGACCCTGCTTTACATTTTTACTATATACTCGAGTAGTATATCGTTTGAAAAATTTTGGATCATATATACAACAATTTCGATTAAACTTTGGTTCATAAATCCACCGTTTTGGCGTTGGTATTGTACCGTTGTACCGCTAGAAGCCGTTAAAATTGTTCTCAATCCCATATAATCATGTAGCATATCATTTGAAAGGTCTTGGAAAAATTACAATTTTTGTATTAGCCATTTTGTTTGTAAACCCACCGTTTTGGCGCTGGAAGCGAATAATTGATTTATGTATAGTATTTATTTATAGTGTGACGTATCAATGAAAAGGTAGTCACAAAGTAATGTCACAAATTATCTGATTAATACTCCAAAATACCATTGTGGCGCTGATTACAAAATTTGTAATTTTCGTTCTGATATGATCATGCGGCTTATCGTTTTTAAATTTTGGACGAAGGCAAATTTTTATCAGCAATTTATTTCCCAAATTCAGAGTTTTAGCACTGGTAACAAATGTTTTTTTTGGGTTCGCAAATATACTTATCTCATTTCATTGAAAGGTTTAGTTCGTTCCAATAAAATCATGTGACGCATGGAATCATGGTTGAAAGGTTTTGGAAAAGTAACAAATTTATTACCAGCACTTTAGTTCACAAATCCACCGCTGGTGACAAGTTAATACTTTGGTACAGAATAATCATGTTCTATGAAAATAGAACAAAAATTTTACAAAACCAATGAAGAATCATGAAAGTTTTCTTGAGTCATTTTGTGAAGAATGTTTTAGTGGAAATTTTCGTTTTTGTTTTTATTTCAATTTTCCGGATTTTTGCACAAATACAAATATATTTCGATTCCAATCCCCATTCGCAAATTGAAAATTTGTTGCTTTTTAGTTCAAATCTTGTTTCTCGTATCGCCGGAGACTCAGTAGCTCACGTGATTTGTATATCGGTAAATAAGCATTCATCGGTAGTTTGCTTAATTTTAATCTCGCAGGTGTTTAACCCCTGGTTTAATATACCATAGATACAACACAGTTGTCGATGTGATCCCCTTCGAGTAGTTAGTCAAGGAACCCGGAAAATCGGAACATGCTCAAAACATTTTTTTTTGCACCCACAAATTATAAAATGCAATTCTAGTCGAAATCGAGTTCTTTAAGATATAATTTAACGAGACCAAATAAAATGTATTTAGTTACGTATCAGCTCTATCGATAATCATAACGTCGTATGAAGTTAAATTCGCGGATCTGAAAGCAATTCTCTCGCAAGCAAAGTCTATATATGCACATCTTTGAAAATGATACTGTATCAACGTTCATTACCCATGTTTCTAGTTTCTATCTATTTCTTAAGCAAAAGGGTGGCCATACGAATTGGTTGTGTGTACAATCAAATATTTGTGCACGATGGATTGACAAGTTTCATAAAAATATTGGGTATTTGAACGATTTTATCGAAATTTAATTTGTACTGTACGAGTATGATAGCCGTTATTACCCATTCATGAATTTGTGCTTTAACATTTTACTGCGTGGTGATGATTTTGTTCATTGAAGTACCATGGCTCAAAGCAGTGAAACCAAAGCGAAGAGACATTAAGCAGGAGGGGATTTAGACACACGATTGGGGTTATTCTAAGTGACACCATTGGCATCTGAGCGGAATGAGCAACATCTCATACAGTTGGCAAAGGATCAAGTGTTCATTACAGATAATACCATACGTTTATTTAAGCAAAACAATAATTACACTATAATCCATCTGAAGAAACTAGAATAACATTAGCAGTAATGAATCATATCAGGGAACATCTTTCCCCAGTGATGTCTTTGTCTGGTAGAAAGCAAGGGGACCTAATGAGTCTGTACCGGATATTAAAAACCGAATCCAGAATAACCAGCAGTAACATTATTATACGTGTTCGCATACCGATGGTAAAGATACATTCCTATACCAATTGTGGGCTCTCATACCTGTTGTACTTATCTGTAATATCTTTTGGTTGATTATCACAGGGAGCATTATTCATTTAAAAAACTTATGGATAAATGTCAGTTAACCTCAGCAAAAGTGTGGTAAATTTAATTAGTATGTAGGTGGTGGCGTAATGCTACAGAAACTTAGATTATTATTAGAACGGGTAAATGTATTTTAAATATAAAATAAAAATATTTTTTATTATGTAGGGTGTCACCCTGTATTCTCTTTGCAAATTCTATTGATGAAAGTGAATATAATTTATCGGTTATGTAGAATAAAAAACATGTGGAGATAACACCTATTCTTACTATTTAACAATTTAGAGATTACTGCAGGAACATTTAAATCCGATTTGGTCATAGATTCACTAAAAATATCAATTTGTATCGGTAAATGAACAAAAACTATTATTGCGATTTATAAAGATTAGAATGTTTCTGGTTTCACCGGTGGTTCAATCAGCCGTGAAAATTGTATTGAATATAATCGAAAGTAGAAGTAAATGCAAAATAAAGAAATTTTGTTACAATCTTATTCCAATAGCTGTGGTCGTCTAGTGGTTAAGAAGTTGTGGCTGTAATAACCCAGGTTCGAATCTTTTGCGGGACGTTGTCACAGAAGGAAGTAATTTGACTGTAAAACTCGATCGATCATCGATGTTCTATGCGATTTTTCACGATTGCCTTTTCACTTTTTTAGACAATGCTCGAATGGGTTTGATATTAGTACTAGCCGTTCAAAGGCCGCAAATCAAACTATCCTAAGTAATTTTCATGCAACTCAGTTGTATCTTTAAAAGATCATAAGAAGATTTCTGCAATACTTTCTAATGGAAGAATTGATTGTTTTTATTGATTAATAAGGATTTATCGATTCCCGTCACAAAAGTGTTGCGGAATCCAAAACCGAGATTACTACTAAATACTCTTTCGTATAATTTGTAAAGTACAATTTAAACAATTAAAAGGCTTAATGTTATTATGTTTTTGAGAATATAATTTAACCAACATTCAACTCCGCAATCTTCAATATCTAAACTGAAAACGATCACGGTATTAGCAATTAATTTTTTGCTAAAAGTATCTCTAAACACTGAGTGTTTTATTTGCAACCAGAAAAGGGATTTTACAAATACCAACATTCGTCATAACCTTAAACATCTATTCATCTCAGGAATAAGGGGCAAGGTCGAGAGACACTGGCTTTCAACCGAATGCAATAAAAATGAGCTCATTGGAGCAGAAGGAAGGAGAATTTACAGCGGGCTATGGAAGAGGATACCGAAATACGAGGGCGTAGATCGCGATAATCTTCTCCGGTATTAAGACCATCAGTACGTCGATTACCCTTACCTTACAATAACAGCCATCCCAGTATAGACGCCTACTCCTGAACAATAGAAAACATTCTTGTGCAAGGGAGGTATGATGAAGGCACTGTTACTTCTTGATCAGCAGACCTGAAACTCCATCAAATTCAGCATACTCATCAGCTTCGCTTCAAATGCAAGAGATGAAACGAGAGATGAAGAAGTGTAAGTAAGTGAAAGAAACGGATGCCGCAAGTTCAAGTGGAATTTTAAAGCGATGGCGAGATCCCATTTGAGAGTTAAAGTAGCTCAACGCACTCATTTTGTTTCTTCAAGGGAAAGCACCAGATATGTCCTGAAACGGGTCAAGCGTAGGTCATGGCTGAGTTGATACTAAAATATGAACAGCCAGACTTCAGGGAATTATGCAAGACACAACTCCGATACAAGCGATAACTATGTCGGGAGAGTTTGCAAGACTTAGAAAAGGAGGTAACGAATTTGGCGCGTCAGACGTGTTGATGGACGTGATAAAACACTTCCCTCATTTAATGAGCATGGTTCCGAAAAATTTACTTACATCAAATTTGAGGGGCGTAAACAGGTGAAATGGAGAAAAGCGCTCCAAGAACACCGTTAAAATCATTCAACTTGGGTCTGACACTAGATATCGTTTCAAAATTGGTTGTTCATCCTTATAAGGTAGATCCATAACAGATTAGGATTTGAATTATCCAGTGTGCCTGCTCAACAGTGTATACGCGTATTTCGTAACTGTTGGTATCGAAAATCGCGTAGACAATTAATGTTTGCGTAGATAATTTCGATAGTTGGTAGAGTATGTAGACATTTTGTAGATAATGTAGTTACTTCCTTAACGAAACCAAATAAAATGTTGGCATGTAATGTCCTTTCATACGATTCATCGCAATATTTATGGAGTATTAATTTGGTATTACCATATTTAGTGGTAAAATATAGAATTGATGATCTCATTCTCGATCGCTTCTGCCGCTTTTCACCGGAGTGATATTGCCTACGCGCTTTACAGGTTATGTTCCACTCTATTCCAATCGAATTTTTTGGTAAGCAGATGGCAACCATCGTGGCTCTCGGCTGTCTCTCAGTGGAAGTGACTTTAGGCGGGACACTCGACAATAGTTAGATCTGTAAGGGAAGAACTGGCGAATCTAGATTACATTAAACCAACGTTGTGCTTCGATAAAGGTTTTCGGACCATCTGTCCTTCGAGAGAATCCTGGAGGAACGGATCAATACTGGAAAACGAGGCAGTTCAACTTTTCACGGACGGCTTTAAGCTGAACTGCAAGGTAGGAGAGCCGGAGTCTTCTGTGAGAAGCTTAATGTTAATATATCTGTTTGTCTCCCTGACTACTGCAGCGTGGACCAGGCTGAAGTGGTGGCGATCGGGGAAGTCATGACATGGCCAAACAGACTTGACCAAAACTGGATTTGCGGCATTCCAAGGCACTGGCAGCTACTCTAACCTAACCTAACCTACATTTTCTTACGTGATGTTAATAGTTTGATAGCTATAAGTTTGGACTAAAAAGTTAACTTAAAGTTCTACGACCGCAGGTGTTTCTTCATTTTTAGATTATTTTGAAATTGTTCTAAATCAGGTAAAGTATACAAAAAAATAATAATAGTTCTACCATTTGTAGAAGAAAAAATAACAATAGGTCAGTCCATTGGGTTTAATCTAGAAATTAAATAACTCCAGTTGGAGAGTCGTACCATACCTTGCTAATTGGTCCGCACTGCAATTTCCCTTGATATCAGAATGGCCCGGAACCCAGACCAACTACGATTCCTCCTTTAGTTCCAATAGTAGTCCGTTGAATACTAAATTTCAAAGAAGGGGAAATGGAACACGTTCCTGAGGTGTTCCCCGAACAACTCGTCTTCTGACAGAAACTTCCCCCATCCCTACCCTTCTGCTTCCCAGCAAGTGATTAATTAGTCTGGTTACTGGGCATATAATCTCAAGTGGCGAGAATCCTTCACTAATTACCTCCAACTTCACGTTGTTAAAAGCGCCTTCGAGTTCGAGAAACGCCACCAACGAGAATTCCTGAAAATCCAGTGACTTCTCAATTTCCCGAATCAATTCATGTAATGCCGTGTCTATATGGAATTACCCTTATGGTTCGCATTTTGAGACTGTACCCATTTTCTGGATACAATTCTCGAACGAATATGGACATGCAGCAGCCTTTCCATGATTTTCAGTAGAAAGGATGACAGAGAAATGGGTCTTAAGTCTTTATGATTGCTGTGCGAGCTTTTACCCGCTTTCAGGATGAAAATCACCCTAGTCTCCCTCCATTTCTTCGGTATGTACCCCATATTTAGACTCCCTTTGACGATAACCTCCAGTCAGGGGAGCAAGATTCGCGAGTTCTTCTGAATTGCCACAATTTAGAGTTTCTTTGAAATCTCTCAAAACTACTACAAGAGAAACAGAATATTCGCTGATTATAGTTTTAATTCAGCTTCAGATTTGAGAGCAGATTCAATACCCCGCGAAATTAATATTATCTATTACAAGTCTCTGTGGATGAAGAAACGATAACCCATAGAAAATTATATTTGATAGTATTTCGTATAGGTATTTGTTTAAAATCTCATATTGAATTTGAACTTCTGGATTCTTTTCGTATCAACTTAAGATCTATAGAAGTCTTTGCAGAATCTGGTACGTAACTTTGGAAGCTCAATTAATCCCTGAGGTTGGGGGCACGCCTTCCACCACAGCTCCTACTGCTTGTCGTAAGAGGCGACTAAAATCAGTTCAGTTTATGATTTCGCCCGCATTAATTGTTTTTTGGGGCGGTTTATCTGCATTGGGACGGTTTATCTGCATTTTTGCACACAAATATGCCTATTCGCATCGCAGTTCGAGTTATAATCCTCGTAAAGATAAAATTGATAGCCTTACCATCCAATTTTCCAATGTGCAAGGACTCGTGACTAACAAAAATTGGGCACATCAACATTTCGAATCACACAGACACGAAATATTAGTACTAACGGATACAAAAGTATCGCACAACATTCGAGTTGCAACGTGGAGTGTGCGCATGTTCGTTAAAGACCACATACCATACGCTCGATTTCAGAAGTATGAAATTTTTATAAAACAGCTTAAACTATTGTTTTTAAAATCCCTACCTAGCAAACACCTTTTCTTAATTAGTTTGTTTAGATGCCTCAATCAGACTGATTCAGAAACTATTCGCAACCAAAATCCCAACTAATTTTAGCTTGTAGCTTTAATGCCCACCATAAAAAACAGTTGCAATTCCAAGATACGAATATTCTGGATCTTTGAAACCCCCATTAAAAGAAAGCACGTGTGGAGTCTAGAACGGGAAAATCTGACCATAACCTGATAACCGTAAAAATATCTGTTATTTTACGAGTCTGACTATTGCATTTGCAAAAGCCATTGTGTCTACAACAATCAAATAGATGACGCCGTTTCCAATTCAGTGAAATTCCGTCTTATACGGAATGATATGCCATCGTCATTTTCCAATCCCAAACCAAATTTTAAAATTTTTTCAAAAGGAGCCGCCAAACCTGCCGGCCAAAATAATATTCCTCACAAGAAATATAAGCGCAACGAAATTTCTTTTGAAGGATATAAGGTCACATGAGACAACAAGAAAACCGCCAAGGCTTCCGAGTTCAAAATCTCCGATGGCAACTTTTACCAGATAATCGCGTCGGTTACTAATATTTCTAAAACATCCATTTCAAATTTATAGTGTGCAGATTGTGCTTTCGTGGTGTATCTATATTTACAGGCAGACTTACTGACAAACATTTTCACAGCGAACTCGACCTAAGTTGGTTCCGTGTTGTGGTTCCAAAATGGATGGACTAAGGCCACCGGACTCGGCTCGAATATTAAAGGAGTTTTAGACCGACTTGGTTCAGAAAGCCTGGAAGTGTGCAATAGTACAAACAGTTCTCAAACATGGTTGTGTTAAACTGACCACTCAAGCTATCGGCCAATATCAATTGTGTCAATCGTCGCTAAAGTTTTTGAGAAATTGATGCCTTAACCAACATCTAGCGATGTATCTTGAAGTTAATACAATAATTTCAGATAAGCAGTATGGCTTTCGTGAAAGTGGTTCCACAAGCGATCTCTCGACGTATGTCGTAAACAAATTAAATCTCGCTCTACAACAACATGGAGTGGCTTTTGCAATCGCTTTAGATATATCCAAGGCTTGACATAAACATCTCATTTGTGCCATACGGCTTGGATTCGATGACCATCAAGTCGATGAAAACCTTTCTCGAAAACCGGAAGATTAACGTTGTGCGGCGGATCATCGACGACATACTTTACCACCGACTCTGCTTTTATTATACATCAATGATTTGCTGGATAGCACTGTTAACCTTATCCATAGCTTTGCTGATGACGCTACACTGCACTCTTTTATTACATTCGGGATTGAACCTACTCTTTCAGAACTAAACGGTAAACGGGTAGAAGTTGTCAGTTAGCTTAATTCGGATTTGTGTTCAATATTTAAGTGGAGGGAAACAAATCAGGTAAGTTAAACGAGAAAAAACACAAAAATGACCATTCTCGCATAAAAGATGCCACAACGAATACCCTTTTCTGGTAAAAAGTCATGTCCTCGTGAGTTATGACTGAATTAGTCTGCTTGGTGTTAAAATTAGCAACAATTTAAAATGGAATGGATACATTATCATATCAAAAGATGCAGAAGGTCCTTTAAGTCTCATCAGGTTATCCAGAAGACCTTCATTAGACCATCTATAAAGTATTGCTGCCCTCCAGTTACTCGATAGGTTTCAATGGCGTACCGTCTGAATAATACCCAACCACCGACTTATAAAATATTTAGACAGCCTACAACACCGCTGAGATGTCACATAACTCTGCGTGTTCTACAGATTAATGCATGATAAATATCCTGCAGAATTTAAGGAGAAAATACCACTATACTTTACACCAAAAAGGATAACAAGAGGAATGGTCAACGTGAAACGGTTTCGAATTTCCGTTGAACGACAATGTACAATGCTCAAAATTATTGCAGCTATCAACCTTTATTTCAAGGACCGCACGTTGGGTGCAGGAGCTCTGACAAATTCAAGGAGCTAGAGAGTCTAAAATTTTGCCCTGCACTCCATTAAACTAAATTTAATAAAAATAATTGGAAACCGAAATTCGCAACTAAACTAGATCGTAGAACAAGGAAGTTACAATACTGAAGTGATGCAAAAAATATCTTCCCTCAAACTACCCAGAATTGATGGCTAATTTGTGTTAAATGCAACAACGTCAAGATTTATTTCAGTTCAGTTATTTCGAATTATGCATATCCGCCAAAATTGTATTTATTTTATTTTATTAATTTATTTTTAATTTTAACATTAATTTTTATATATAAAAATCATTAAAGTGAGAATGACTACTAGTGGATTTAATGTGATTTAAAAGTTCGTCATTCACACTTATATGTACAAAACATATACAGCAAATAGAAAATTTTGTCAAATACCGATAAAACTGAAATTGGACGATAATTATTAACTAGTTTAGAATTTCCAGACTTAAAGATAGGTGGTAACTTTAGCAATTTTAAGACAATCAGGGTAAACACCGGTTTCCAAAACCACATTAAATAGATTAGCTAGTAATTGTGAAAAAATGGCGAATAATTCTTCAGAACCACATTACGAATGTTATCATAAACACCACCCTTTGTATTACTGAGATTTGAAATTAAATTCGATATTTCGCTGCAGGAAGTGGGCGGAAAGAAACACGAATTAATACTACGCACCATAGTATGAAATTTATTTAAATCATCTGAGCCTGGACTAGAACTACTTGCTGATACAGAAGAATCAACAGAATTAACAAAACTTAGATTAAATATATTAAGAATAGCAGTAGGATCATGATACTCAACATCATTACAAATAACGGAATGGGTCCTATTATTAGAGTTATTTACCATGAACTGATTTAACTGTTTCCATATTTCTTTTTGGCTCAAATTATTAAATAAATTATCAAAATAATGCTTCTTTGCAAAATATTTTCCGCTTTTGATCTTCCTACTTAGCAAATCTAATTTATGTTCTAGTTCTAAATTATTACTGTTCCTTTTAAAACGCTTCAACATCCGGTTTTTAAGTTTAATTAAATCCCAGAGATCAAGAGTCATCCAAGGATAAACACTTGAATTTTTAATTTTAACATGTTCTCCTTCAATACAAAAAAACTGTAAAACAAGTTTATTATACATATCAAAAATTCGTTCTAGAGTAGACTCAGGATTTCTGACGTCAAACACGGTAATCATTAAAAAATATTCAAAGGACTCATTAACCTTTTTGTAATTAACGTATCTCTTCGTTAGTGTCCGAGTGCAATATTTAGGTTTGAAGCGAAATTTTTGATCAAAATGTTGAGATACAGTACCACAATTCTTAATTATCTTCAACATCTGTACGATCGAGCAATACTTGCAGCAATAAACTCTCTAGTAATCATGAGAAATCAACTATTTGGATACTCTATTGCTCCCGAGTTCCTACCAGACCCTCACATTTCTTTAGAAATCAAATAGTTTACAATTATTCGTAAAATATTTTGGCCGTCGAACGATTTATGTTAAACGATGAGCAAATGAGTTTGACCCGTTTTGGGTTGTTTTCTTAAAAACTATCTTCTGTGTTATCCTTTGAAAATTTAAATATCTGGTCACCTTAGCAAACATCGACAGATACAATAAATGGAATAATCTCGGACAGTGATGGGTAAGTACATAAGCGCGAGCAAATTACCAGCAAATATTTGTGATTCACTGTGATAAGAGTGAATAGTGCAAGTCTTGCAGTAAAAAGTGAACAGTGAAAGTAAAATAGTGAACAAATCATACAAATATTATGCTGCTATTAACCGTCAAAATATTATCAACAACTATGTTTAATTATGATAAGACAATTACTGTCTTGTAATAAAACGATCAGCTGTGGTAATTTTCATTGCCACCATAAAATAAGATGTTATCGCACGGTCATGCACTACGGGACACAATTATGTATTATAACCAATATTAATAATTGTTGTTAATTACTTTTGCTACCCGTAAGATTTGTAATTTTTATAATAAGTAAAAATTTTATGAGGAATTCTGAGATTATAAATCGTTTTTAATATGCGGGGTGTATGAGGCTATATAAAAATATTAATTTTATAAGCTTATCAAAATTGACTGATAATATTGATAAATGCCTTATTATAGAAATATTGTGTCAGTTAATTAATTTATATGCGGTGTGCATACTCGTACATATTTTTATTAACATGATACTGAATTGTAAAACTTCGTCGCTAATAAATCAAAATTATTTATTCTTGCGGATAGACAAATAGATTTGATACGCAAATTTGATTAGAGTTCATTCACAAGGCATCTAAAATTAAAGGTAAATTAGGTATCTAATATACAAATGTGACGTGCTAAGTTTAGGCATAGCTAAGTCGGTTTACTTAGGGTATTAATCGGTAGTCGCCACTGTAAAATTCTCAAAATTTTAAATTTCTTATCAATCACGTGACTATACATTTTAAATGGAAAGTTTAAACATTTATTTTTATGTGTGACACAATATGTTGTAATATATATTTTACACTGACCATTTCGATAAATTTAATCATGAGATGCTTTCTGCTTGTATTCAAATGTAGACAGTCGGTGCCGTTTTAAATACAATTTTACGTCTTTTGCATATTTGTCTTAATTGCAAGGCAATAAAAACTTTATGATAATGAATATTTTAAGAAATAAGTTGTGAAATATTTATAATTTGTGCGGGGGAGAATCCTTGAGACAAAATAATTCAATGATAACTTATGAAAGTGAAGGTTCAGTTATATCACAAACGTATGGTAGATAGGCTAAAAAGTGTGACCCTTTAGGTCTGTTGTGCATTTGTAATGCAAATTTATATAAATCGTTGGGTTTCAACTTTGGTAATAATTCTGGCTCATATTTCAATCAGTCGCCGTTGGTAGATCATCTATATTATCGGTAAGTCTGAAGATTTCAGCATTTGACATTTTATGAATTTAAGTAACTCAACGTTATTACAAAAATAATCTTATCTTATCTTAATAAACATTTTATTCCATAAATTTAAAGAATTGTACTTTACCAATTTCAGTTAAACCCGAACAGTGAAAAACTACAAAAATAATATTTAATGACCCTAATGCTTGTTACACGGTTGGAAATTTTTTTACATGTCTCATTATCCTGCAATTCGTGTGTGGGCTGGCATTAGCCAAAGCTACACCACACTTTTCGTATTTTTGTTAATATTTATTGTATTGTGCTGGGAGTGGTACTGGAATTTTTTTCAGATTAATTACAACATATCGGTATAGCTCAACCCCCAAAAAACTACCCCTAAGGGGTGCAATTCTTCAAAAACCATAGTTGTCGTTACAACATGCTTATCGCATTTCTGTTAATTATGTTGAATCGTATTGGGTATGGTACTGGCATTTTTTACAAATTAATTACAACATGTTGGCCTAGTTCAACCCCTAAAAACTACTCCTAAGAGGTGTAATTTTTGAACAACCATATTTTTCGTCACACCACGCCTTTTGCATTTCTTTGAATCTTTGCTGTATAGTGCTGGGAGTGATACTGGAATTTTTTTTACAAATTAAATTACAATATACTGGAATAGTTAAATTGCCAAAATCTGCCCTAAAAGTGAAGCCCTTTAAAACAATATTTCTCTGTATAGGTCATACCTCATAAATCAGTACCCCTGAATTTATTACAACAGCACACATCCACAAAAATCGATCAAAATGTATCAAACTTCCTACCTATGCAGAAAATAGGTGTCCCTGAATTTAGTACAATAGTTTACACCCATAAAATTCGTATCGAATGTATTTTGATCAATTTTTATGGGTGGGGACTGTTGTAATAAATTCAGGGATACCTATTTCTTGCATAGGAGGGTAATTCGATACATTATGATCGATTTTCAACCAAACACTTTATTGCTTTCCTAAACTGCCTTAGACTTCGAAGACACCAGTAAACGAATATGTTACATAGATATTGGTCAGTTTAAGCTATGTGAACAGTTTCAAGAAAACCTGTTGGGAATTTGGTGGTATAAGATTTGATCAAAACCAAAATAAATGAACTGTAGATTAAATGATCCGTTCTGCATTCATAATTCATTGCTTTTTTAAACAACCTTAGATTTTGAAGCCATCAATAAGCGAATATTTTTAGACAGATATTGATCAGTTTAAGCTATGTGTACAGTTTCAAGAAAATCTCTTGTGAGTTGGGAAGTAGTATTTGATCAAAACTTCAAGAATTTAATTGTAGATCAATTGAGTCGTTCTGCATTCATAATTTTGATTTCGTAAACTAACTACCTGAGTTTTCGAAGACATCTAAAAGCGATTATTTTTAGAAAGATATTGGTCAGCTGAAGCTATGTGAACGGTTCCACGAAAATCTCTTGGGTATGAATACAGAACGATTCAATTGATCTACAATTCAATTCTTGGGGTTTTGATCAAATTTAATATCCAAATCCTCTAGAGTTTTTCTTGAAACTGTTCACATAGCTTAAACTGACCAATATCTATCTAGAAATATTCGCATATCGATGTTTTCGAATTGTAAAGTAAAAGGTGTTTCTCACAGTTTTCACAATATCAACAAAGGTTCACAATTTTAAATTAAAATAGAACAAAGAAAAACATTATGAATATCAGTGAAACCAGCTTTATCGCCATTTGTGCCATTAATGCTTGAATATGATTTCGGCCATGTGGCCGCCGCGGCTGGCGCGTACATGGCGTAATCTGCAGGGCCAATTTTCGATCACTCTACGCAGCAATTGCGGCCGTATCTTGGTAATAACTCGCCGAATGTTAAGTTCCAAGTGTTCAATCGTCTCTGGTTTATCGGCGTAAACAGGCCAAATTAACAGGATGATTACGTGAAACTAGTCTTTCATCAAATGTTTCTTTGAGTAAATTAATTGTATCCCGCGCTGTGTGGCATGTGATACCGTTCTGTTGGAACCACATATCAGCAAGATTTAGGCCAGCCAACAGTGATTTTCTCTGGATGTAATGGTGTTTCGGCAAAGGCTTGTGGATTATCTTCACTCCAAATCCAACAATTCTGTTTATTAACGTGCCCATTCAACCAAAAGTGAGCTTCATCGCTGAACAAAATTTTGGTTGGAAAATCGCCATCAATATCAATTTGTGCTTCAGCCGTTGGCCGAATTGGCGGCGTGTGCGATGGTCGAATGGCTTCTGAACAATTCCTGCATAAGTTGAATTTTGTAAACACGTAAACCAAGATCCTTAAATAAAATCTTGCCAAAGGGGATGTACGCATCTCCAGTTGCCGAGAACGACGTCGAATTGATTGATTTGGGTCTTCCTCAATGCTACGCTGTACAGCGTCTATTGCTTGTTCGGTACGCACTGTTAGTGGATGCGCAATCTTAGTGGATGCGTATTATCATTTAGAGTATACTTTGTGCGAAAACGATCCATAGTTAACCGAATTACCCGCTCGGATGGACGATTATGACGTCCGTAAAATGAACGTAATGCACGATGAGTTTGACAAACAGAACCATTATTTTGATAAAAACTTTGAACAATTTGCAAGCGTTGCTCTGGCGTGGGTCTATTTATTATGAAATGGCAAATCATATAATAACAAAGCAAATGTCAGCTGTCAAATCGGTTGCCAAACTAAACAGTGCTGCCAACCTAAACTTTTTAAATGTTATATTCAATAATTTGGTTGATTGCTTTATTATTAGCAATAATTTAAAGATTCAGATTTCGAAGGGTTATAAAACGTTTATGCTATATCGAAATGCATAAAGTCAAAATAGTTCTAATTCTTATTAATTCGAATTTGAAACCAGCTACCTCAAGAGTTGCAACTTAGTATTTTTTTTTCATTTTACTGCTATCCGTTTTGGATTTCAAACCTCAAATAAGAGACATATCGTTGATAAATCTAAGGACCAGGTCCATCTGTTCCGCAGAGCAGAAAAAGAATTAGCTCACATCGCTCAGAAAATGGGCGATGTGAGCAATGTTACTATCCTTCAGGTTTAAATAAAGAAATTAAAAAAACAGGGCGTCCGAGTGGCTTGAGGTAAGGTCCACGAATCTAGTTTCACTTATTTCGACTTTGCAAAGTAAATTTCGAAACATAGCTAACTTCGCTAAAAACATAGAATTTTTTTAAAGTTCCTTTACATATGTGAAATTCGTATATTGGCTGGCATTGCACTATGCTACAAAAAGTGGGGTTTTAGTATTTCTGGTAATATTTATTATATCGTACTGAAGGTGGTACTAGAATATATTACTAAAACCACAAGCAACTACCTCTAAGTGGTGCACCCCTTCAAAAAAATTATTTTTCGTTTCTGATTTTTGCAAATATTTATTCTATAGCACTTGAGGTGATACTGAAATTTTTACAAAGTATTTACAATATTTCGGTAATGTTCAACCCCAAGAAAAATACCCTTTAAACCCCATATTTTTCTTTAGACCACGATTTTTCTGTTAATATTTATTGTATCGTACTGGGGCGGTATAAAAAGTTCACACAAAGCAATGGCGAAGACAAACTGTGTGGAGGGCAATCTGCATAAACAAGGGATTTTGGAAAGGATGCACAAACGGTCAGGATTTTGGTGAAGCGACCGCGAAGGCGCGTGGTGTGTCGTGATGATTTTTATCAAGAATAAGGCTGAGGTGGAATGGACCAAAAATTATGACTGCGAGGTCGAATGGCTTAAAAAAGCGGTAGCAAAGGGGAAGTTGAATTGGTAGTAGTTTTATAACAGTTTAGTGATATTGCAGATTATAGCAAATTAGTATTTATTGTCAATTGTGAAAGTTTTAAATATTATGAAAGTTATTTGATGTTGGGTTTTTAATTTTTAAGTAAGCAGTTGGAAACCTTTCTAAGGTTATTTTCAGTATTTACAGGGATACTCCAAAAGCAGTGTAAATCGACAAATTTAGTACTGTATTCACAATCCAGTGGTACGTACCAGATTAGATAGGGTAAATTCGTAAACATATGAATATGTAAACAGATCTGCCAAGTTCGTTGGTTCGTTTTCGAGAACATTTTATCCTAAGTTGTTTTATTAATTTCTTAATGTATTTTGAAGGGTTAGTTTTTCTTCCACATTATATGAAGAACCTCTATTAGTTAGTACATTTCTATAATAAGCAGACATTTCCTCTGTTAAGCCGCCTTTTGAAAAAATTATAGTCGGAGTTCAGTGATTCGTAGTTCTCACTTGGCCTCACGACCAACACTTTTTTAGACGAGATTTGAAATATTAATTTTCTGTTTTTGTGGCTCCTTGACTAGCTCTAATATTTTCCCGTAAGCACAAACTTAACGGTATGGAAAGTTTAATTTTGAAATTCTAAAGTTTATCTTCTGAAATTATTCACACGCCCATTTGATCAACAGATAAAATGAACTTTGAATAGATAAATTTATCTATGCACGTTATCAAAAATACCTAATGGCCTTACCTTTCTAATTCCCAATTTTTGAAGGACAACGGAAATCTCACAAAACAGCAATTGTCAACGGCAGAGTAGTGCTTCCTGAAAATAAAGAAAACATCAATCAGAAACAAAATAAATGTAACTCGAAATTGTATCGTGTAGTATCGATCATAGATAAGATTATCGTATCTAATCAAACCGAATTTGTGTATAGAGGACGTTAAAAATGAGTTGGTCGTTGGATTAAAACATTACTAGCTACAGCTGTATGCACGGTTGCAAAATTTCCGAACACTCACATACGATTAAAAAGGAGACTAGAATACCCGGAAACTGTAATCAGGCTTTTCAATGGGGTGTTAAAAGATGAATTTACATCGTCCAGCAATTGGATGAAGATGGAATAGGTCATATCCACAATTTTCTCAAAAATTATCAGAGAAACCGCTGGACCCGCTCTGGCTTGCCGGTCAGATGGGTGACACTGGCATCATGTCAAGTTAACGTTTTGTGCCGTACTACGATCATTGACTCTGAAAAAGGGTTGTAGAGAGCCTAGGTAAAGTCTGGCTTAGTGCTAGACTAGAAGTAGACGCTAGAGCGGATATCCCCTGCATATCTAGAGTGAGAGTAGTCACAGTCAAGATGTATAAGAAAGATGATTGTGCCATCTTGAGGACGCCGATATTGTTAGAAGCCCCGGTTGATAACCTGAACACCATGGAAATGGATGAGGAGATAGAAACACTATCTACAGACACGGATATGTCCACTTCGATGAGATTAATTTGTGGATCCTTGGATGAATCACAGTCAGAGGGGTAGTCTGAGCCAACTGTGATAGTTGAAGTAAAATATCAAACAGAATGTTTGAGGTTCCTGCAGATAAAACTACATCATTAAGAGCAGACAAAATACGCATTGTCCTAGTCCAAGAACCTAGGGTCAATGGTGACCGGGTACTTGAACTTAGGACTCCTAAATATAAACTGCTATATACGAATAAGGTATAAGTAAAATTCATTCCTCAGGCTTATAATTTGAATATCTTTCTGTTATTATGGGCACGATATCCCATTTGTTATTTTAAAAGCTCATAAAGGCGGCCCAAAAACAAAAAAATGGAGTCAACCAAAAAATGGAGTGAAAGTGATGCAAACCAAATAATCACACAAATTGGGGATGTACTGATACGAATAAACGAGGTGAGCTACTCATTGATTTTATTCTTAGTACTAACCTATGTTTATGCAATGGTGTACGACCAACTTTTAGTAGACAAGAGATATACTAGATATTACACTTGTCTCAGATACCATTATGGATAGTTTAATGGATTGGACGGTGTCGAAGGATCGTTCCTTTTCTGATCATTCTTATCTCCAATTTAAATTGGAGTCAAAACCCATAAAAATCTAAGCAATAAAAACTGGATAAAACCCATTGGGATACTTTTAGAACAATTCTATGTAATTCACTACCGATCTGGTTCCAAAACGTGCGTATCTTTCTAGTAGACCTCTGGATAAACGACGACCGTGGTGGTCGAAAGGGCTTCAAAACATAAGTAAAAAACGCATGAGAATTTAGAAATGCGTAAACAAATGCCTTGAGGTTACGTAAAATGCTATCTATAAGTCCCACAACTGCGAGTTTTTTTCATCGACCGGATGGTTTTTGAACCGTAACTGGTGCAGAATTTTTGGACCTGCCACTTTAAACTCACTTTTCAAATCTCCGAATCTGCGCCACAAAAGTCTAGGGATAACTCAGTCATAAGCATTGTAAGCTAGGTAATAAGTATAATAGAAGAAAAGAGAGAGATAGCTGGAAAAACACGAACGACAGATGGTCCAATTGTATCTCTTGCGTGGTAATGGGTGCTATTACGGGACACCGTCTCATAGGTATGCATACTTTCGTATAGTTGCGAAGATGAAGAGGAAGAAACTGGTCTCCATTTGCTTTGCACCTGTCCCCGTCTAATGCTTAGCAGACTAAAATTCCTGAGAACTACCCTCCTAAATGACTTCACGGACCTCAGTAAAATGAACGGTAAAGATATGGGCGGTGTAGGTGAGGCGGGAAATATGGCTCGACTACGGACCTGATTGGTGTCTGTCAGATTAAAGCTCTACAACCACAATAACACAAAATATAATCATGGGTTCCAGGCATTTCGAATTTGTATAACTTCAGCCAATTCATATTACCTTTCATATGCGTCCAGCTTTTAATTTATTTGACTACAATGCTACCTAAAATATGACCGAATATTTGGCACAAGGGTGTACTGCTAGGCTAGTACCACAACTCAAATTCATTGCGTGAGCGGGCACGCGACAAACTATAATCATGGGTTCAATCAATTTTTGAATTTGTCTATTTTAACCAATTATTCATACTTCACATGCTACCTGCTTTAAATTTAGTGGACCTCGATTCCACTATATTAAACTTGATTTGCTAAAATTAATTTGACTATGATGGTACAAAAAATATTTCCTGAGCGCTCTACATTTAAAACTTAACTTATGCCGAAAATGAAAACTAATAACCATAACTCTTTTAAACATTAAGGTGGGTGCACATTTACCAAAATTTTTGCCGAACGTGTTCGGCGAAAACATCTTCGCCGCAAATTAGGAAGTGTGGATGTGTGCGATGCACGAAAACGACACAAAAATGTATGCCACATTCAACCCATACGATTCAGCACTTATCGGTTAAGCATTTGCGGCGAAAATACTTTTGCCGAATGCGCTCGGTACAAGTTTTTGTAAATGTGGCCCCACCTTAACGGATTGATTATTATACTCGTACCTTAGTGATTTATTATTAAAACAGTCCTTGTGCTTATGTGAAGCCATTTTAATAGTAAGTTTACTCGAATTTCTTCAACTCTTACTCAAAGAGAAAATTTTGTCAATTTGCCTACGACTATTTTAAAATCGTCGTTGATACAGTTTTTCAACAGAAAATTCCTGAAGCCCATGATAATAATTTGTCGTGTTAGGGGCCAATAAGTTTAAGTTGTGGCACTAGCATCAAAGTCAAATAAATTTAAAACTGGAAGCCTGTGAAGGTAATATGGGCTGGTTCATGTTAGACAAATTCGAGAAGTTCTGGAACCCATGATTATAATTGGTCGTGTTAGCGGTCGCAAATTTGAGATGTGGCATTAGCAGTTAACCTCTGTTTCAAATATCCGGGCATATTTTCATTTTTTCTGACTTTTTTACCAATGCATACAAAGGAGCTCGAAAGTGTAGTTTCTTGTCTGCTGGTTTTTCTGCTAACTGCACTACCATGTGAGATACATTGGGATCAAGTTTTGGGGGAAATGGAGGTCACGATGGATAGTAAAGTTTATAAAAGTACAAAATATTGTCAAAGCATCTTGTTGTATGGTGTGTTATAGAAAGATCAGCCCTAAAGTACCTGAAGTACGTATTACTAGAAATGAACTAGAACAAATCGTCGGTTTCTGAAGATCTATCATAACAACAAGTGTAACATACCTCCCTCCACACTCGTATTTACCGGAACTGTGAAATTTCATTTTTTCACACAATAATTGAATCCCAAAAAATTGTGATAAATTTATAACTTTCTTCGTCGCCTACAGTTTATCGCATTGTCTCAACCCCCACAAGTAGAAAATTGTTTTCAATTTCTAAAGAAATGAAAAGTACCTTCCGTCAATTTAAAAATTACAGATATTATTTTACCTCGGGTAAATAATTTATTCATGCATTTGTATAGTTCGTAGTCCAGACATTCTTGCAAACAATCGCAAATTACAAACAATAGTAAGTGTTTTAATCAAAAGGAACTAACATTTGAATAAATTTCACTGTGCTATGTTTAATATGCTGATCACATAGAATTTCAACGTCGTGTTGTTTGTTACGTAATTTTGAACCACCCTTTAAATTTAAAATGATTGTAATAACGAGATTCAATGCAGTCTGTCGATTCCAACAAATATTTTCTTATAAATCGATCATTATCGGCAGCGCGCATAACAAAAAAACTGTTTGGTTTCCTTGCAGACAAACGTGCGTGTATCGTACGATCTTTAATGATAATTTTAAGAAATAAAAAAAACCGAAACCAAAAATCACATTAAGAATTCAAAAGAGAATATCAAAAAAAAGTATAAAAACGTGATGTAAGGTTGATTGTTGAACGTATACTCAAAAAAAAAAAAACTTTATATGGCACAATTTCGGGCGTTCAACGACTTTTCGTCAATTAAATTGTGCGCGGTACACAACCACAAAAATAATTTGGTCGTGGTCATAATACCCTCAAATAATACGATGCCTTTACATGTACTCGTTATTCATTCATAAAAGAAATCTGTACTGCGTAAGTCCAACATTGTTGTTTGGTGTGTAAAAGCTTATCAAATAATTTTTTAAGTTGAAGTACTTGAGCACATAGAGCCTGAGCTTCAAACATATTTAATTACGCCATAATGCCATATAACAATGAATTAATCAATCACACTTTAATTGAATTGATTGTCCATATTATTTTGTTGGTATCTATTGTTTATTACCCATATTGATAATACTGATAAGGTCCCAAACTTGTACGATTGTACGAGTACAAAAACTTGCTGTCCTATATTTAATTGGCAAGCATGTTTGCTACTTGTACAGCGAAGCACGTGACTCTGGTATTAAAGTAGAAGATAATGCGGTCATATCACAAAAAAAAAATTTTTTTTGGTCATATTGTTGGGAAATTTTTAATCAACGTACTTCGTAGAAAATTATTCGATCGTCCGTAAGTTAGTCACACTTTGTCTAGACTTAAGGTATTCCAAATTTTGGATAAAGATGATATTTCGTTAATAACGTAACCAAAGTAAATGCACCTCAAAATTGTAAGAATAATGATAATAACCCCTCCAAAGACCACTAAACCCTCCCCGCCCAAAAATATTTATTCATTTAGCAATTAACACAGGGGTTGAAAAGAGATTGCATCCTTAGAACTCGGTAATTAATTACAATGTCTGCAGTAATGAGGCGTTTTAATGACCTATCCAGAAGGTTAGTTATAATTATCTAATCAGTGTAGTCCACGAAGAGCAGAATAGACAAATTGGCACTGCACTGCACATTAAAATCGTTAAGGCATTAAAACCCTTAACCACAGAGCGACTCATACATTTTTGCAACTTGGGTTATTCGCAACGAGTTCGAAATAATCAGTCAAAGCGAATAGACGCAAAGAAAATAAATTTATTCTTTCGACGCCAAATTGCGGAATAAATTTTAGAAATCAGGAATCAGGATAGGAACCAAGCACAGATTTTATCAATAAAAAATAGATTTTTAGAGGAAATTGGAGTAAGCGAAGGCTGGTAGATTTATTTTGGCTTCAAAGTGAATTATATCTATCTAGAAAAATGATTTATTTAGTATTGTTTTTTAGTTACCCAGTAAAATTCAAAGCCTGCTTAGATTTTATTTGGGATTTTATCGATATTTTATTGAATTTTTTAATCGATGAAATTTCCGCTTGGTTCCTGCCCAGGGTCAATAAAATGTCCATCAAATTCCAAATATGATTGTAGTAGGCCATTGATTTTACTGGGTGATCAAAAAACATAACTTTTATATAGCATTCCTTGCTTGATAGATATGGTTCGCTTGTAAACCAAAATAAATCTAGCGGCCTTTGCTTTCTCCAGTTTCTCCTTAAAAATAATTTTTTTATGTTGATAATTTTTTTATCGATAAATTGGGTGCTTGGTTCCTATCCAAGTTTAATAAAATAAATTATATTATTAATGGTTGGCATTTCTGTAGCGTACACTGATAGGTCCCGTAACTTCCATACCAACCGTGTACATGATCCTGTAAGATTTGCTGGTTTGCAGTATTAATTCTATATTTACGGCGGTGTAATCCTTCGAAAAGGAAGCCGAAAAATGAAAGGATCTTTGAAATTGTTTCGAAATCGATTTAGATTTTAACGAGATTAAATAGAATGTCGAGATGCAATGTACTTTCATGAACTTAATCAATTTTCATAACGGTGTGCGAGGCTAAATTCGGCTATGGTTTAAAAGAAATTCTCAGTGCCAATGAAATTGTTTGTTTATCCTGAACTTTTTCGAAACGAATACTTTATTCCAGATTTTAACGTACGTTTCTTGAGCAACGTAGTAGAGGTTACAACATAACTTCTAGTAGAAAAGAGTTTTTTGATTGATTTTAGTGTTTTTGGTTTTGGTTACAGAAATAAATTTTGCTTACAGAAATGGCGGCCATACGATGAGTTTGTGTACAACCGATTGTTTTATAAGGTTTTTCCAGAACAAAATTGTCTGATACTCGTAACTGTCATTAATTTTTTCTTGAACAAGAATGCGGATGAGGACTTTTTAATATAAGCGATATCCATTTTGTTCAGGCTAGCTGAGAATTACATTGAATCGAGAGATTCACCAATCGTTTAACAATCAACGCTTGTTTTACTGGTTCTTTTTCACTGGAGTTATATTGATTGAAATGGGGATCAAGTGGCAGAAATATATAAGACAACAACTTCATCACCAACGTCAAGCAACCATTGCTTGGGTTAGTACAAGTTTGGGTAACAATTGGAGGAAGAAATGTAGCGTTTCAAAATCCAAATTCTTGGCCTCAGGGAAATGAGGTGGAAAAACAGTGCGCAAAGTAAACACAAGCGAACGAAATTACCTCTGGCCGTAATGACATATTAACAACTGCTAAAGCAAAGAAGACACTAATGGAATGAAACCCATTTAAAAGATAACACAGAAACACAACCCATAATTCAGTGATCTGCGCCAACAGAAGACGCAAATGAAATAAACAAGAATGAGTTCTATAAACACAATCGATGGCAGAACAAAAAACCAACTAGACCACGTAACGATTAATTAGAAATTCGTCACGCTATTAAAATATGTCAAGAGAATAAGAGGTACAGATATTCACTGTGACCACCAATTGGAAATATTCACAATTCAAAATTAAGTCTGTAAAATGTATCAATTCAAATTGGAAGAAATTTAATACCGACAGATTAAAAGATGTCGATACAAAAAATACATTCTGTGTAGTGCCCAAGCTCAGCTTTCAAACCAATGAAAAGAGAGTTCCACATACTCGGTCACCAACACATATCTTCCTATCAGATCTAGCAAAAGTAATTGGCGTCAAAAGAAATATCGGAAAAACCAAGACGATGAGGCTAAACACCTAGATATCCACACCGATTTATATCAACCAAGAAGAAATAGAAGAGGTCAATGAATTTGTATGCCTTGGTTATATTGTAAAGCGCAAAAAGGTGGATCATATGAAAATTTAAAGAGCAGAATCAACAAAGACAGATCAATATTCGACATTTTACGTAAGCTGTGGAACATATCTGCCCTATTCCACAACACAAATTCAATTCGTGTGTGAAATCAGTGTTGCTGTACGACTGCGCAACCAAGCTCACATACATAAACGCCTTAGAATACTAAGGTGGTTCTGGGCCAACAAAACAACAAAAGTTGAACTCTTTATGGACAAGAGAGTCAAGCAGTCATTGGCAAAGAAATACGAAAGCACAAGTGAAGATGAATTGACTGCACACTGAGGAAATCACAGAATGACATAACAGGTAGGTCTCTGAAATGGAAAATCGTACTGCCAGCAGTCACATGAAAACGAACGATGCTAGCAGAAGCGAAACAACTCGGAAAGTAAAGGCTGGAAATCAAAGCAATAATTTAGATAATCTAGTGATATAATACTTGAAACTGACGGAAAATGGCATTATTATTGGTAATCTGCTGCTGGGTCTAATCGACGCACCAGAAGTATTTAATTCAATTAAAATAAGGGTTCGCAGTAGTCAACTAACTATACTTGTTAATTTTCAAATCCCAAACGGATTTATCTTACTTTTAGAAAAAAACTTTCCAAGTCAAATTTGTAGACCAACAAAACTGTTATGGACATACGGAAAGTTGTTACACGTCCTTTCTACCATTGAATCCTCTCAAGAAAAATAAACAGCATTACGGGTATTTAAGTGAAGGAGTCAGAAAACTTGTCGATAGTACAGACCCCATTGACAACCGATTTTAATCGTTTAACGATGTAACGAATTCGCTCTTTAACCGTAACATACACATAAATGTACTTCATTACCATCATGGGGTCAAGTTTTTAAATGTGAAGAAAGTATAACTGATATTGAAATGGTTGCTTTAAAAAAATCATAGAAATGTGATGACTGCTTAGAGGAATAAGTAATTTTTGACATTGTCTACATCCTCTCCATTGTCGACGCCATTATTTTAATTTTTTATATACATTGTCTATACGTGTAGAGTATTAATTATCTAGGCGGTTCAGACAATACTTGTGAAAGTTTACGGTGACAATGCTCCAACCGATAAAGCATGTAGAGAGTGGTTTCGACGCTTCAAAAATGATGATTTCCGTGTTGAAGGTAAGCCTCGCTTGGGACAGCCAAAAAATTCGTAGGCGATGAATTAGAGACATTGCTCGATGAGGATCCGACTCAAACATAAGAGGAGCTTGCTGGTACATTGGGGGTGATCCAACAAACAGTTTCCGGACGATTTAAATCTATGGGCATGATCAAATAGCAAGACAATTGGATCCCTTATGAATTGTAACCAAGAGACGTGGAAAAGCGATTTCTTACTTTGCGAGCAGCACAATGGGGTTTTTTTACATCAGGCTGGCCAAAGACGAACCTCTCTGGTGGGACCAAAGAGATGTTGTGTACTACGCGCTGCTACAACCTAGCGATTTCATTACTGGCGAGCGGCACAGTCTACAATTAATTCGTTTGAGCCGTGCGTTACGAGAAAAACGACCGGAATATGAGGAAAGGCATGATAAAGTTATTCTTCTGCACGACAACGATCGACCTCACGTTGCAAAAGTCGGAAAAAATATTTGGAAACGCTCATGTGGGATATTTTACCGCACCCGCCGTATTCTCCGCACATTGCTCCTTCTGATTACTGGTTGTTCCAATGGATGCAACACGATTTGGCAGGTCACCGGTTCACTTCTTTCGAAGAAATTGAAAATTGGCTTCAAACTTAGATCGCCTCAAAAGACGAAACATGTTCATTCGTTTTACTGAACATAACACATAAGGATAACACTGAATATTTTTCTTAGTAACTCGAAACACTGAGAATATCCACTAAGTGAAAATTATTTAGCAAAAATAGTTCTTCACCATGGGATTAGCTAAAATTGATGACCATGACGTTATCTGAAAATCTTTGGTCGAGAACTAACTACGACTAAGATTTACAAAGTGTTAATAAAATATTCGCCTTTTAAACGGGATGACCCGAAAATATGGTGTACGCAACTGAATCCTGCGGCGTCTCAGTTCGGGATCGATGTCATTTTTGTCAAGGCAACCAAGTATTGGCATCTGATTGCGGTTTCTTGACGCTATCAGGGTCAAATGCATACGCGGAAAAATTCGCAAACCTCCAACATCCGGGAAAAATAAAGCTCTCCAAGCGGCTGTACGAATAATTGAACCATTTGTGGTTACAACGGCGACGATGGCCGATAAAATGATGGTTACGTGATGGTATATGATCTTGTGAGTTAACGCGAATTGAAACTTTTATCAGATCGCGTTGAGAATCTATTCAGATCACGATTCTCTAGACAATTAGTTTGGAAATTTATAATAGCAAATATCGACAGCTGTTTGGTCTGCACCAGCTTTCTTTCAAATTCAGGATTATTAATCGACGTTAAGAACAAAAAAATTATCGATCCCACCACATTTTAGGCATCAAAGGCAAGTCAATTTCAATACAGTTATATGGTATAACGACGCAGGGCTGACACATTTCCTTCGGAAGTTTTAAATTTGCTGTCCGATTTCAAATCAATATCGCACGAAACAATGACGTTAAATACAATCAAACATTACGTCACACATTGCGTCGAAGCAACAGGTCCCATGCAGTGCGAAAGTTTGTCGTTTAAGTAATGAAAAGACGCAAATAGCGAAAAACAAATTCGAGGTTTGGTTATGGTAAGAACTAAGAAGGATGGAACTTGGATACTTTGTGCCCTTTACCGCATTTTAAATGAGAAAATGAAGCCCGATCGCTTTCCTAGACTATTCGTAAACCATTTTATGCATCAGCTTAAATTAGCGCCTGCCATCAGGTCCTGGTTGAAGGTAAAGACATCGAAAAAAATGCAATTTGTCCACGGTTTTGGATTGTTGTTCCCTCCATGAATGTTCACGTTAAGAGTGGTTGTTCAAAGGCTAAGCGACGCAGGTTAGTAGTAATCAATCTCAATAAATGCGTTTTCGCAGTCAAAGATTTAACTTTTCTCGGATTCGGCATATCGGCAAAATGAATTTCTCCAGATAAATCTTGCGTTGTAGCTATTACAAATTTTCCAATGTCATCTACGTCTAAAAACCTACCACATTTCAGGCATGATCAATTACTACTGAACGTTTTTGTCTACGATCAACATTAAGTCGCTCGAAACATTAAGTCGTTCGAAACGTGCAAATCATGCCTCGCCGAAGCGATACAGCTTGTGTGAGCCTCATCAAACGCCTCGATGCCTACATGTCGGCAATTGGCGCGGAGTTACTCGAAACTCGATACAGTACGACGATTGAGAGCTCCTTGCGGCGTATGTGGCATTTGAACCGTTTTAAATATTTTGTGAGATGGAGTGAATTTATTGTTTTCTCCGATCACAAACCTCTAACGTTTGATTTAGATCAATATCCCTAAGAAGCTTCGGCCAGATAACACAGACATTTGGATTTAATTTCACAATATACTTCCGACATCCGACACATTTCCAAGGTGCTCTAAAAGTCGAAAAATTTCCGATATTCGGAACTGAGAAACAAATAATAGTTGATGTTTCGACCGGAACAGCACATCCTTTCACACCTAAAAATTTTCGACGATAAATTTTCGAATCAGTGCATAACGTGTCGTATCGTGGGATGCGACGCACAGCAAAAAAAGTCGCAATGAATTTATTCGAACCAGGAGTATATTCTCCGACCAGTAAACGTTTTACTGAAAATCACATCGGTATGAAAGTACCGTTGCCACCTTTTGAGAAACATACTTACTGTCTCACATGATTAATCGATTCACGCATTGGCGCACTATCATTTATCACTTGAATTAGTAGATTCTGAATTCCAAAGGGTCATTGAGCCTGGTCTTTATGAGGAGCTAGCTAAAACACTGAGAATGGAGCACAAGCGAAATACAGCGTGTAATGATATGATCGAACGTTGAAAAGCGTAATGTGTGCTGCTGAAGTTCAATGGACAAAGTATCTCAAAGATTTTAAAATTACGTCCGCAGAGTTTGTCTACGGTGAAACTAAACGACTCTCGTGTGATTTTATTTAGCCAAAAATCGATACGTTTCAATCATGACTCCGAAAATAAATATTTAAAGCTTTACAACCGGCGACAGCATCCAATCACAGAAGATATCAGATTTTCATATTTAAGGATTTAGCAACTTGTGACAACATGTTTGTTTGCGCTGATGCGGTCCGAACTCCACTTCAACTGCCGTACGAAGAACACTTCAAGTAGTCAAACGCAACTATTAGTATTTTAGGTTTCTTTCTAAATTTTAATGCTAAGTTTAATTTGAAATAAAAATATTCCTCAATAAATCGTGTGTGTTATAATTTTAGTTTTAAGCGTCCAGGATAGCAATGAACTGTTTTCTATGCAGCGAAAAATATTTAGCAAAACAGCCACGAAGTGTTGATAAAATATTCGCCTTTGAAACGGAATGGCCCGGAAATATGGTGATTGCGGTTTCTCGACACTATCAGGGTCAAATGCGTACGCGACAAAATTCGCAAACCCCCAACATCCGGAACATATAAGGCTCTCAAAGCCGCTGTAATCGAATGATTGAGCGATTCAGCTAAGATTAAGCTGAATGGCCTGTTATCCAATCGGTGGCCATTTTAGCTTTTACGGGAAATCGAATCATTATCCGAGGATCACGGTGTCGGTCCTTAGAAACTTGTGGTTACAACCGCTACCAACACGTGTTTGGAAGACACCGATTTATCAAAACTAGCTACGACGGCCGATAAAATAGTGGAACAGAGTACAGATAATCGAAGCGAGTCATTGACTCACAATCGTGCGAGTTAATAACACGAATTGACGCTTTGTCAGATCGCGTTGAGAATCTATTCAGATCACGATTCTCCACTGACACGTCAACATGCGGCGGTCTACTCTTGCGACCGGTACTAGTCGTAGTCCGGTACTACAACAAAATAAGGCTCGCGACAGTTCTCTGCATCGCACGGCTCTTTTTCAAATTCAGGTTCATTGGTCGACGTTAAGACTAAGGCGTCAAGGGCAATTCAATTTCAATACAGTCATATGGTATAACGACAGTCATAGCCGACGATTTGATATCACTAAAACTACAAGCATATTTTGATGTCAAACATCAAACTCCTGCATACTTTTTTATTTGAAATAATTTTAAACTAATCTACCTAATTAATTAGAAAACTTTTAAAAATGTACACTCTTAAATTATTTTCGTTTAGTTTTAATCAAATTTGGTTAGAAGCAGGCTCGAAGAGATCGATTTTGTCGAAGAGTAAGAGCTTGTTCAGAATAAAAACAGATGGAGTTTAATTTTGTTCCTGGATGAAGTGGATTTATATTGTGGATAACTAAAATTAAAAAAAAATCTCGAATGTCAAAGTTGAGTGATGTCTCCGGAAAATAAAATAAAATAACTAATAATTAATTTATTTTGATTTAATTGTTTAAACATTATTTGAAATATCCTAATAAATTGTTTTTTATGTAATTTTCATTGAAAAATTTCAGTTTATGGAAAATTACCACAATAAATATATAAATTACCGCCAAAAACTTAGTGGGGTTAAAAACACACAAGCGAATGGCTTTACTTGACCATGACCTGACAGTTGAACTGAATAAATAATTAATTCAAAATTTAAAACGATTTGCTGATTCACAGTGACACATTCGTTACTAGAGCATGACGAAAGGCCACTCTTTCTAAACAAAATAAGCGACCATGAATACTCGTAAACTATTGTACAGTATAAATGCTGTGCTTCAAATTTTGTTCATCAGCCCATGTCAAGACACCATTATGGACAAATACTAGCTTTATCATCGCACTTTTCATGATTAATTTCTTAAGAAAGACGGTACACTTCAGTACGTTTTCCAATCGCCCCAAATTGGATTACGGTGGTACACCACAAACACAAATTCAGCGTGTAATGAATAAGTAATTTTTGTTTATCGATTAAGTACCAAAAAAGTTGGGTACATAAAAATCCAATTACTTGATATCTTGGTACATCTATGGACCTCTTTGTACATATATATAAATCGTAATAAAGGCAAATAACATGTTATGGATGATGACATGCGCGATTTAAAACATTACAGTTTGTAATTTTATACCACAACGAGAATAAGCAAACTTAAGTAAATAAATTATAAAACCAGAAAACCAACCACTAAGGTAATTGTTGAATGGAAAAAACCCAGAAAAGAGTTTTGTCTTCTTTTTTGGCAATAATTTATAGGGTGACTTAAGACGTTTAAGTGTTAAAACTCAAAAGCTCGTTTATACCCTTCAGCAATACACTTAAACCATATTAGCATATTTTTTTGTGTAATCAATCGTTTAGTTCTGACATTATAATTCAATGTTATCGTAACAATGCGAAATGACCTTGGATAACGCGGAACAATATACGGGTATCTAATTTTTGGTGTTGTATTGTATTTCCTTAAGTACCTGAAAATATGTGTGGCTAGAGAAAGTCCGCATGCGTTTGTCGTATTTATCTCTTACAGTAAAATATTAAATAAAACTTTGTTGATAACATCGGACAAGATAATAGGGAATAAATAAGCTCTTTCGCAAGTCATTAGAAGGCGTACTTGAGGATATATTGGTTTAAGCAATTTGATTGATGATTTATTGTTGTGTATGTCGTAAGATTATACGTTATTTATAAATTTTATTGAACGCACCCGCAATAATCGGGTTCCGAACAGTGACATTTAAATCTGGCGGTATCATTATCAAGTCCAATGTACTTTTCATTTAAAATGATAACTGATCGAATACCTTACTGTCTGGATATTTTGTATTTTGGTTGAGATATCTTAACCGAAAATCGCGTTAACGACAACGTTGCGTTTTAAATTTACGACACCTCAAACCATATACGAGTCTACAGCAACCCATATTTTATACAACTCAGAATTAATTTAATCAAATTTTAAATTCTCACACAGAGCATTTCCAACAGCCATAACTAAACAGAAAAAGTCAAATAAAATATTACAGGAGGGTCGCAAGCTCAACCAAGAACCCTCATGAATAAGGACTCATCGGCAATAATTCCTGCCACTCAAAAACTCTCCTCATCAATTTTCATAAAAATCAAAAAGTTTTTCTACAAAATGAGACCCAGACCTCAAGGAATTTTTGCTCGAAATTCGGACTCAACGAAATCCATTTCTGCCATTATAAAACCTTGATCATCGCAATTTTTATAAAAATCGTTTAATCATAAAAATTAATTTAAAAACGGGACCTGAGACGACGGGACTCGTAGCAAATTTTCCCACAATTAACATCAATCGTTGATAAACTCTATTATCATGGCGAAAGTACCACAAGAGTAGGATGAGAAAGTACAAAGTTATGGTGTAGTTCTTTCTCAAATGTACCAATTTCTCCAACCTTCGGTACATAAATTTTCTGTCCTCGATTAAGCCTGGCAAAGATGTACCAAGTAGCGCACTAAATGCCCTTTTTAACTACGGCTAATTACGATATTAGAATCTCTTGGAAATCAATATAGCTCATGTCCTAGATAGGTAATTAATCATATGTAATAAATACGAATGTAGAAAAGTCGGCGGCGAACTTACTGAACGCACTCTATCCAGTTAAAAATGGGACCAATCAACATCGATGAAAATGACTCGTGAATACGTATTCGACCAGTATTAAACATATTCAAATTCCTTGACCGGTGGTTTCATGAGTTCTGTACAGTCGGCTTCAGTCGCTTAGTTCACTTCCTCCTTTTATCATCGCCACCAACTTTCCGCAAACACAAATATTTTCTCGGTGAACATTTGACCCCGATGTAAAAGGGTTCGATTTTTATCGAGTATTATCCCGTTCAATTAGCTCACTATATTGCAATATGAAATAGGGGGGTCGGTCTAGGGGTCTACATTAGTCACTGCCATCCACATTATTTGTCGTAAATTTTTTTGTGATAGTTCCATTTGTGTTCCTTGCACAAATTAACGCACTCCAATTGGCATTTTCATTTACGGATTCGCCACATTAAAATAAACCAATATAGTTCAGATTTACTATGTTCACCCTGGGTTTGTATATTAATTCATTTGGCATGCGTAATTTGTTCTGCCTCGTTGCTATTAATGAACTGTCAATCTGGATTGCCAGGCTTACGCACATCCTGTTGCACAAATGAGAATAAATTACGCACTTCAACGACAGCAACCATGCACTTACGAAAAAAATTATCTAGTTCTAAGCACCGGGGTTAAAAGCAAAAATTCGGAGAAAATGGGGTACTTACACTTACACTTACCAAGATTAGTCTCGAACTCTGGAGGTATATATTAATCCACACCTCGTAACGGTAAGATAATGAACTCTAATGACATCCCCATCGTGCATGATTAGTTTAATGAACACACTTTTCACCACAAATAAAATCAGATCACAGCCTTGGTTCATATTTAATTAGCTCACTATACGTCAGGAAGAAATAAACCAGCTGTCATAGAATCAAATTGACCATTTTTTTTCTTTCTAAATGTTTTGAGATTTAACTGCACTGTTAAATTAATTTATGCACACAATTTATGCATACAAATATTTATAATTCAATTTAACTTCATATTGTTTTAGTTTGTCAAAATATCAATAGATGTCGGCAAAATATATAAGGTTCCATTTATTCCCATTTTCAAAGAGATGGTGTTGTGAATTCTGAATTATGGGTTTCCTGCAAACTGCAATACTGTGTGCCCGTTACCAATATTTTCGATTGAATACTGGCTAAACTAAATTAATGTTACTTTGTACCAGTTATTAAGAGATGGCGTAATCTAGATAATTAACAGTTTAGTTAGCAATTTAAAATTAAATAGTAGACTATATATTTTATGACAACAGTGATAGTTGTCACTAGTACAGACTAACGGCAATTTAGTTAGTTACTCGTAGTTAGTAATTTAGTCGAAAAAATCGGTGTGAGGCACCCAATAAAAGCGTTAGGTGTATGACTTAATTTTTACAGATTTTTTCTTCGAGCTTAAAATTATATTTAAAATACAAATATTTTTACGGTATTTTGTGGTTTTTACAGGATCGGACACGAGGTCCCAGAACACCGAACAAGAAGTCTACGTGAATTACATAACCTTTCAAAATAGCAGAGTTTACTATGGCAACTGATAAACAGCACGTTCGACTCTGCATTCTATACAATACAAACAATACAAACTCTGCATTCTATACTCCAACAAGGAAAATTGCATCTACAGCACGGGAATCAATTTGTAGTATTCTTGGTGCCCACGTTGTGTCTTATGAAACGTGTAATTATTGATACAAACGTTTTAGAAGTGGTGATTTTGATCATAGTGACCAGCCGCGCCTTGGTCAGTCTCCAAAGTTTGAAGATGAGGAATTGCAAGCTCTACTGGACGAAGCCTCAACGCAAACGCAACAAGAGCTTGCAGTTCAGCTAGCAGTCACCAAAACAGCTATTTCCAAGAATTTGCACCAAATGGGAAAAATTCTAAAATTTGGGAGGTGGGTCCCACATGTGAGCGGAAAATTGTGACGGGCATATTTTTTACGAGAATCCCAAATGAAAAAAGTCTTCGATAGATCCCGGGCAACCCAGTACATCAACGCTGAAACAGAACATCCACTTAAAGAAGATTCTTCTGTGTATCTGGTGGCACATGAAGGCTGTGCTTTATTATGAACTACTGGAAACTGGTCAGACGGCGACTGCAGAACGTTACAGCAAAAAATTCAACAAACCAAGAGGAGAACTTGGTCAGAAAAAGTCATTTACTGGGCAAGGAAGCAGGTAAGTCAAACTTCTGCATGATAACGGTCGACTTCACGTTGCTCGCGTGACAAAGGAAACCCTCTTGAACTTGGGATGGAAATTTCTCTCACACGCAGCATGTGCACCAGACTTGGCTCCATCCGACTACCATTTGTTCCGGTCAATGCAGCACGCCTTAGTGGATAAACAGTTCAAAACGCTGGACAATGTGCTTAAATTCGCGTCGAAGCCCTCAAGTTTCTTTCGCGACGGCATTCGTATGCCACCTGAGAGATGATGCAAGGTGATAAATAACATTTTTATATAAAATAAATTTGCTCAAAAATACGTAAAAATTAAGTGATACACCTAAATTTTATAATAATAATAATTTACATTAACTTGAATCTTCAAATGTGTAAAGCGTTTTTCGATAAGGACATAACAATTTTGTTTTTAAATGAAACACAGAGTAAATAAGGTATTGTGCTGAAATTTATTCCAGTTGCAGTGTAAGTTACATTTAACTATTGACCACACTTTCACACCAATCGACCGCAAAGTTGGCAGTTTCGCGTTCGATATTGCCTCTGAGCTCCACTGACATTATTGGCTTGTTGGTATAAACCAACGGTTGGTATAAACACGGTTACTTTTTGTTTTTGTAATGGAATCTCTTGAAGCACATGTGGGTTTGTTGCTATTTAATAACGCATATTTTGATTACTGACAAAGAGATTAATCCAAATAATAAGCTTCATCGCTGAAGATGACTCTTTGATGAAATTCAGGATGTTCTTCAAACTTTAGCAGAGCTTAATCGAAGAAGTTTCGGCGCTTCAAAAGTTCAAGCGCCCTTAGTTCTCCAGTTAATTTGTTCTTGTAAGGGTTTAAGCCAAGATCTTTCCGCAAAATTTACCACAATGTAGTTTCCCAATTCCTATGAACGGCATGGAATCGACTGATTTGGCCAACTTAGCACTGAGCAACGGCTGCGATATTTTCCCACTAGTACAAGAACATGCAATAGTGCATATTTTGGCTCAAGTTTATCCACTATAGGCCACTACATGCACTGGTGGGAGAAAAATTGGATTAAGCGCTCTAAAAGTTGCGACCACCGGCTCAAAATTGCGGTAGTAATTTTTAATAATTTCAAAACGTTGTTCGTTCGTGAACGCGTTCGTATTAAAATACAAATTTGTTATGTCATCCTTTAATCACTACTGGCGTGAATAACAAATAGATGTCGACGTTGTATACGAGTAGTCGACTTTGCTGACGAGTTGTCGACGCATTTAGCTAAAAATTATCAGATGACGTGTAAACGTCCCTGTCTGCCACTCTCTTAATGAAATTCCTGAAATTAGCATCCACACACTCGACTTCTGGCACTCGAAAACCTTTTCCTCACGTTTGAAAATTTTTTTAAAATTTCAACCCCTGCGAACCCCCTAAACTCGGCCCGAAATTAGACACCATCGATTTCAATTCCTGACATTTGAAATTTTCACTTCACCAAATTTTATCAAAATTGTGCGTGCTGAAAAATACTAGAATTCGATCCACATTGGATAACCTCCGAAATAAATTTTCCAGAAATCAGGACCTATCACAATCGGTTTCTGATACTCGAAATGCTCCTCCAGCAATTTTTATAAACTTCGAGTGAGCCGAGAAAAATTTATATAGAGAGACCCGGGTCCCACTGGACCTCGAAACACACCTTCGTCGATTTTTTCACAAACGAATTTTTCTGAAACACCCCGAAACCCTACTTTTACCAATTTACATGAAAATCGTATTACTATATCAGTCACATGAAATGATCGTTAGATTAGGAATAATGAATCAACACGTGTACGAGTTTGCATTGTTCTACAGTCTTAAATTTGACCGTAATCAAATTAACCTAACCGAGTTTAAGTCTCAGCTGAGAGCTACGTAAATATACATTTATTACGTCATAGAAGATATACTTGACTCGTTTGTTAGCTCAGAAATTCCAACGAAAATATTTGCTTGTTTGAGATAGTTGAATAACCTTACACAAACAGACGTAAAACGTCAGGTATAATAATTGTGCAAATTACATTTATTGTATTTTAAATCTACGGAAGTTTAATTAAAATCTTATTTATTTTAAAACAATAAGCATGATGTAATAAAATTTGATTGATTTATGAATACACATCACTCTAACTCTGCCGTATACTATACCTGCTATTTAAGTTCGTGTACGAGAAAAATCTCTAAACAACAAAATACTATTCATCGCACAATTTCAAGTATGCGATATAAACAATTTTTGTTCGTTTTATGCAGGTCTAGCTAATTATGAGAAGCGTGCCGCTTGAAATGTAAATACAAGTAGGTACACGATAAAATAAAAATTACAATTTGTAAATATAATTAATAATGGTATTGTCTGACATAAATCAGGGGTTTTAAATCGATGTTGTTTCGTTATGAAATATAATTTGACAAGTTTCGTATGCGTCCTCTGTAAAACAGTTCACCTATAAGATTCTAGTAAAACCTCTAAATACCAATAAACGACTTCGATCAGTAAAACAAGTAATTGTAATCCTAACAAGAGTGACATAGGTCCGGTTTTCTGTTTGTGCCCACGATATCTTGAGAAGGACTTCTGAGATTTAATTTTTTTTTTGTTTTCTTTTCCGATATTTAATCTTCAGCCAATCTTCTTCTATTTTCGATTCGAAAATAGAATTGAATTGAAACCTTTTGACCTGTATTTCAAGCTGTCCAACGACCGAAACTATTCTCTATTTCTATACTATCTCTATTCAGTACTTCCCTCGATTTGCCACATTTAATTAGTTTTCTCGCGCTTTGGACTTTTATCTCCAGTCAAATTTAATATTGGCCTATATAGGCCCTAAGGACATTAAGTTGTGGTTTCGGATAACACGGAATGTATTGGAATTGCTGTACCATTATAACGAATATTCAAATTTTATTTTCAAATCAAGCTTGATTTTATCAGATCGGAAATTTAGCATCAAATAACTTGACCGAACTTGGCAATCTTTAGCATGATAGCTTCTGGATTAATTTCAATGTAAATTTGAAATTATTCAGAATCGTATTGTGATCGATGATTATCACATTTCAAATCTTAATTCAAGGTCAACTTTTCCTTGGGCAATTCTCAGCTGCGCGAAATATTTTTGAACTCAATCTTGGCTAGGCTCGAGTCATACACATTGCCAAACCACGAGCATGAAGTAACTAAAACACACTTCAGGCTTTGGAAATATAGAGAAGGGGAGCGGCCAGAGGGTCCTAAATAAGACAGGTATTGCTTGAAATGACGCCACTAACAATGAAATAGCCTAGATTAAATTCCCACCAACTTCTCCAAGAGTACTTGATAAAGTTGTGCTAAATCAGTTTTATTAAACCCGCTATGTTACCTCAAATACACAATCAGCGCTAGTTGCCGTGCTGCGCTTCTCTTTGTGATTAAAATTTGATGTAACCACATACTCGTAGACGTCGCTGATTTGACAATAATTATTTTTAATAATTGTTGTTGGTTTGTCAAAATTGTACTTTACTATTCAGATTGAAATTGTCAATCACTCAATCATTGTGGTTCCATATATCAGACTGCTTGATTTGTATTTTTAGTCAGGTTATTTTCGAACCGATTACATACTGGAGGAGACCTGCCCATTCAAATACCATTAGAATCGGAAAGGACTTTAGTCCTGCTTTCTAGCTATGTTAATTTTAGCTTATGAAGCTCGTCTCTAACAGCGAGCAAAGTAAGTCGTAGTCCATTGTTCGCGCACGCATAATACGAGTCATGCATACCGTTCCACCATTATACATGGCGGACAATAAAATTAAAATTCAAATTTATAAATTAAATTAAATATTGTAAATAAAAGTGTTAATTAATAATAATAATAATAAAATATAAATAAATATGCATCGTTATAATGTTGACGTATAAGTAGTTGGTCCAATTAAACACACAATTTTATTTCAGAAAATACAAAAAAATGCATCAGGACCGATCAATAAAAAACCCCACTTGCTTTTAAGTGAAGTTCCTAGATTCATACCTCCTCGAGGATCTCTCTGGGTAACTCTAAATGAATAAGGTGGTCTAGTGGAGACGAGCAGAGACAATTCTGTTTATTTTCAAGGACACTGAATATCACAACGAGTCATTGGCACCCTAAAACCAATACCAATTCAGTGCCTGTCTTGTTTCAAACGGGTTGTCATATAAATAAATGTGTTCAAGAGAGAAATTGATACCTTAAGATTCTTCACCAATACGTAACCCTGACACGTAAAAAACAAATTGGGTGGAATGTTTACAATCTTCTCAACGGTTTAAAAATGGGAACATGGAACGTGCTTAGCCTTCTAAGACCTGGAGATCTATACAACATTTTTCTAACCAGATACAAGATTACACATTAGAGGTACTCGCACTACAAGAGCTTAGCCGGCTAGTGGGATCCATGATACTATACCAATGGTTATACTCTTCATTACAGCGGCAATCAGAATGGAGGAGAATTTGGAGTTGGCGTTCTCATTCATCGGCTCGTGAATATCATCGACTTCTGCCCTATCAATTTTTCATTCAATAGACAAGCGCAAAAGGCCATTCGATGGATTATCGATGCTTTAAAAGAACAAGCATTACTGCAGAGTTATACCAATCGATTAAATTATATCGCAAAATACACTTCCTTTATCTCAATGGAAGGACAGACAAGATATCCAACGAAAAAGGAATCAAGAATCTTGGATACATTGAAGACTTGGTTTGAAAGTGAACAGCAGCAAAACTCAATTCTTAGCAACATCCATAAGAATCGCCATCTCATATCTCGAAATCAGTGAACACAATTTTGATAGCATAGAAAATGTTAAATAGGGACATGTGCTGGATTTCGGAAGCGAGAGTTAGGCCATAACCTCTAATGACTGAGAATGGTATATACGTTTGAAAGGGAAGTAATTCGCTCCATTTTAGGTCCAATTAAAGTGACGAACAATGAATACCGAATTCGCATGAAGCACGAGGTAAAGCAACTTCACAGAGGCAGCGAGTTGATGGGTGTAGACGGCTTCATCAAATCCAATCGAGTTAGATGGCTGAACCACTTTACTAGGTCCGCACAACAGAGCATGAAAAATAAAGTATTTACACAACACTCAGCCGGTGAACGTCATCAACTGACACGGACTGACAGACTGACCACTGTAAAAACTAGAGCCAGAGAAAGAAAGAAGTTTTGAGACAGTCACAGAACTTTTAGTAAAACTTAAAAAAAATCGATCTGTGGCAACTTTGCGAAATTGAGTTCTAGGCCAGATATATCCATACAACCCGTATTTGAACTAAACTACTAAAAGTAAAGGCATGAGGGTGAAACGTCGTTTCTAATAAATTCCGAGCTGGGCTAACTTCACATAAGAGCAAGTGGGGTTTTTACTGATTAGTATTGCCTGATGAAACATTTTTACTTTCCGGGATCGTGGGATAACTTCACTTATAACGTGTCCTAACTCATATGCGAGAAGTTGTACCATTGTTGAAGCTAGATGTGTTCCACATAAATATCTTCAATTTAGTGCTCCAAAAATCGCTGCTGTTGCAGCATCTTGTTGTTGATGCTGCAAATCTTCATCCACCATATCGGTAAAAGTACGCTCAATTAAGAAGTTATAGTTATCGGCCTTGAACTCACAATGGTTTTTATTTCAGCCATCAGCATGGATGACATGTATTTGGTTTGTTTCTGCCTCCTATAAACCACCCATATGCGGTGAACAATAAATTTCTAATTTATATTCTAACCAATCCAGACGCCTTCACTCTAAGAAATTGAAACAATTCGTATAAATAATTACATGAGCCTAACAAATGTGTTTCAAAGTCACTTAAATCCTTCTTCGTGTTGTTTGGAACTTAAATGGACCACAATAATCGACCACAACCTTGTAAAATCGATGTAAGTATTGCACTCTTTCCTTCGGTAGATTCCCCATTTATTGTGCTTGTGTTTTGTTTGATGTAGTTGATACAATCGAACGATATCCCCATTAATTCTGCTTGTGAACAATCGACCTGTGCAATATTTTAACCTTAACAATTCACAATCTGCGACAAACTATACTAGTGAGAAGACTTACTCCCTGATGATGGTACAGTATGTGCTCGTCTCTCCCTAATCATTTTATTGTCTGTTGAATTATTGGTATGATCATAAGGTGCCTGGTATTAAATTGGCAAACAAGAACTTTGGATTCGATCTTCTACTCTAAGAATACTTTCATCATCTATAAATGAATATAAACTTGCTAGATAGCTTCACCTTGGCAGCGTTTAATGTTTCTGCAAATCGAAGCTGGAGTGTCTGTTTACGAAACTTGTAACGAAATCTTTCGATGTTGCTAATTCAGTTGTCATAATTTGTGCTCGTGTACTCTTTGTCTCAAGAGCTTTCATGGCCGTAGTCTTATCTGCTTCAGAGTAGCACCGCGGCAAGCGTTTTCACTTGCAACGCAAAACCCAATCAATTTTACTTGGCTGCCTCATTGCATCTACCTTGGAATGTGAATAATGTATGATTCACATAAATCAACTTTTAAATCCATCCATGCCTTCAGAATATGTGATGGAGTTTTCTCTCCCAACTCAAGCTTTGCATCCAAAGCTGCTGAAACAAAATGTTCACCTTTATTATCGGGGGACAATCAACCAAGGCAATCATATATTCGACTATAACGTCCGAAAACAATGTGAGCTTCGCGTGTAGATTGCTATCTGGAAATTGAAACTAAAAGGCCTAACATATCCTTTACGTCTTTGTCAGTTGTGTTGTGAATGAATGATCGTAGTTCGGTACTGTTCGACAAAAATTTTCGTAATTTGAAACCATGACTTCCTGCCAGGTTTGTAATTGGCTCTATTAAATTTTTAGCAGATGAAATTGAACTCGCTCCGATCATTTAATCATCCGTATACATGTCTTGTATAATGCATCTGCTGCTTGTGGCCGAGATGACTGTAGTTGCGTACCAATTGCCTTTAAGGTATGGGTTGCTAAAAAAGCAGCTGGCGTGGTACCATAAGTAAGCGTATTCAGGCTGCCATAAACGCGTTATACATTTTGCAAAACTGCTTTCTTGCTCGATTTTCTCTCCATCGAGTTTAGGCGGTTCATATAGCAGCATTAAAATTTTCCCAAGCATGCCATCTGGTTGCGTGAATGACAAGTTTACTGTGAATTTGTTGTCTTGTGTTTGTTGTGGTTGAAAAATATCAATAAATTTGGCCGCGCTTGTTATAAGTTAGGTCAGCCAACAACAACTTGTTCACCAGTCGCAGATCTGCCTTTGCATATAAACTCACTGAATGTGCCATATACCTTAGGTATGATGAATGCTTGAGTCGTTAATGTAGTTATCGTTGCCTACTATTGTCAAATTAATTAAGCCCTTGGTTGTTCACACGCGAAGGTGGCGAATTAATGCAGATGCTTCCTCCTTCAACAGACCTCTAAGTTATTGACACTTTTGCGCTCCAGTTAAGATACGAGTATTCCTATCGTGAATAATCGAACTATTGGGGTATATCGGACATCGGGCCATCTTATAACTATATTCATGGTAAAGCGTCATCATGTTCCTCTAATAATCAGTATGTGTCATTTCACTGAAATGTAAACAACATATTTTTTTGTGCTCTAACCATGACAAACTTGACCAGTGATAAAGAACGCGAAGGGAGAGCAGACACTGAGTTTAAAGACGCTGAGCTGGAGGCGTTATTGGACCAAGTTTCATGCTAAACTCAAAAGAATGGGTGTGGTGCAAAAGCAAGGAAATTGGGTTCCGTATGAGACGTCGAACGCCAGAAGAGTTGTTTGCATCGAATAGTGCAAGCTAATGCTGTGAATCTGATGGGATCAGTTCAGAGTGATCTACTATGAATTACTCGAGTGTAACGAAACCATCACTGAAGAAGGTTATCAACAACGATTGTAATTGCACCAGCCGAGCATTGAAGCTCAAACGCCCACAATATGCCAAAAGATATGACAAAGAGATCTCTCAGCACGACAACGCTCACCCACATGTAGCAAGAGTCGTCATCGAAACTTTGGAGGCGCTATAATGGGATGTCCTACCCATCCGCCGTATTCACCACACATTTCACCACTTCACTGCTCTTCAAGAACAACCCATAAATTGGGTTCATTCTTGGACCGCCTCAAAACACGAGGAATTATTTCGAATTTCGACGCGGAATCCGTATGCTGCCTGAAACATGGGAAGAAGTCCTAGCTAATTAATTATCGAATTATGTAATCGTGGCTTCTAAATTAAATAATAAAAATAAATTTATTACTGCTGAAACCTCAAAGTAAAAAAAGACTTAATAGGTCAATTTTTCAAAAAAAATCTAAAAATGTTTTCAGTGGAATTATGGGAACTAAATTCTGTATGAGAAAACATTTATCGGGAATTACTCGGATTACAGTCTTTTAAATCTCGCCTCATAAACGATTCACGAGCACCTGAGCTATACCACCGGAATGGCTAAAGTTTTGACTAGAAACCGACATAATCTAAGAATAACTCTATTTGGAATTATCTGGACTATATCCGTTTGAAACTCGCCCCACATGCAATTCGCGAGCTTTTCACATATACCACCGGATTCGTAGATGGTTTGACTACAAACTGATGAATTTGAACAAAAATCTATCTGGAGTTATCTGGTTAGAGTCTCTTTTATCTCGCCTCCCAGGCGATCCACGAGCACTCCACTTAAATAGCAGGATTCATTGAAGGTTTGACTAGAAACTCAGAAAAAATCCTATCAGGAACAAAATTCTATAACGATTCATGACAGCTCGACATATACCGCCGGATTTGTTGAAGGTTTTACTACAAACTGAGAGATTTTAAACAAAAATGCTGTCTGGAATTATCTGGATATAGCCGTTTGAATCTCGTCTCATAGGCAATTCACGTGACTTGCCATTTTTCGTGAATAGCGAGTGTGACCGGTGTGACGAGAATCAAACGACTATTTCCAGATATTTCCAGATATAATTTTTTACAAATCTCTCAGTTCGTAGACAAAATCAGTTTGTAGTCAGATTCGAATGGCTATATATACATTTATATATACATTTAGATACTATAACATTTTACTCTCGCGATAGTGTTATTTTTTCGAGCTGGGATATAAAGCTGTTTCGATAGTTATTGTTTAATGTTGCTATCGGACTTTTCAACAGAATATCGGGCTAGCTTCATATACATAAATGAAGAGTTTATGTCTGACTAGGCTACGAAGCGAATGTAATATATCTTAAAATTACATTAAAATAATTTTAAAATTTTGGGCTGTGTGTTATAAATGTTATGACAGTGTATCATGATACTGTTTATAGTCGCAATAGTGACATTTTTTCGGGCTTGGATAGTAAACTCTCACGATAGTGTATAGCCATCGCGTTTTTTCCGACTGAGTGTCGTAATTCTAGAATTGATTCTTTGTCAATGATCTGTCAAAATATGCCACAAGATTACTCGTATATCGGAATGGAAAGTAATGCATCACCATAGCGATAATTTTTACAGCTAGCGAGTTTCGGCTTTTTCGAAATTCTTCACCAACTTGGTTCCAAATTACAACTCGTACTCATGTACGACAAAAGGATATAGATATCTGGGCCTGATTAGTAGCACTAAGGTAGTTTTATATTAGTTTTATTATATAGCAGACTATACTATAGTCTGGAAAAGAACCGTCCAGACGAGTCTAGAATATTCGATCGGTGTATATACCGGGTGTTTCTTTTAAACTGAGACGATCAAATATCTCGAAAAATAGCCACTCTACGGAAAAAATGTCCATAATCAAAATTTAATCATACCGCGGGGGAAATACATTAGTGCAAAAAAAATAGTCCCCACCCCCCTCTTTGTAGGTGGGGCGGGGGTAACTTTTAAACTAAGATAGGAAGCCATATTTTTTATGGCAGATCCGGATTCTACGACTAAAAGTACGTATGATTTGAATGAAATATTTTGTTCGGTTCATGATAGATGGCGTTGTAATCGACGAAATTCATTTTTTTCAATTTCTCCTTCTTAGAACACATGCATTCGATTCTGCAATACGTTTGAAATAAAAAACATCACGTTTTCATTGGAAATACTCGAAATTCGTCATCAAAACAATTTATTCAGTTTTGTAAATCAAATTTAACGTTTGTGTTATTTCTTATCTTCATGTTTTTCGTAATTGCAAAATAAACAATAAAATACTTTAGAATGGAGCGTTTAACTGTGCCAGAGAAAATTGAAATGGTTCTGGTTTATGGAGAAGCTGGCAGAAATCTTGAAAATGCTGTTTCTATTTACGCTCAACGTTTTCCGGATAGGATTCGTTCACGTGCTTCATTTGGCCGTACTTTCAAACAATTTATTACTGATGGAAATGTTCAACCGAAAAAGAGGACCCGTATAGCAACAGTCACTGGAGAAAATAATGGAATTGCTGTATTGGCAGCAGTGGCTCATAATCCTCATGTTAGTACACGAGAAATAGTTCGCGATTCCGGATTGTCCCTCTTCATGGCGCTGATTTCCAAAATCGGGTAACTTTTTGTCAATGGGCACGTGAACAAATACAACAAAACCCCAATTTTTTTCGTTGCATAATGTTCTCTGACGAATCGTCTTTTACAAACCATGGAACGGTTAATCGACACAACATGCATTATTTGAGTGTTACAAATCCGCACTGGCTTCGTCAAGTTGAACATCAGCGTCCTTGGACTGTCAACGTGTGGTGTGGTATAATTGGCAACAAACTCATAGGCCCCCACATTATTGAAGGCAACTTGAATTTTCAAATGTACCGAAACATTTTGGAAAATGAACTGCCAATATTGCTTGAAAATTTGAACTTAGAAGTGAGACGGAACATGTGGTTTCAACATGATGGTTGTCTTGCGCACTATTCGGTGGTGGCTCGTGAAATAATTGATCGTGATTTCAATGGTCGCTGGATCGGTAGAGCTGGTCCGGTAAATTGGTCTGCCAGATCACCAGATATTACTTCGTCAGATTTCGTTTTGTGGGGCTATCTCAAAGACAAAGTTTACAAACAAGAACCAACAACACGTGAGAACATGATTGAGCGAATCAGAAATGCGTGTGCTGAAATTCAACCAGACACACTTCTCAGTTGTGTACAATCATTTGAAATGCGTATTAATAAGTGCATTGAAGTGAAGTAGCAGGCCATCATTTTGAACACTTATTTTAAGCTAAAATTATTTTATTCACCTGCCATTTACATTAATAAATTGTTTTGATGACGAATTTCGAGTATTTCCAATGAAAACGTGATGTTTTTTATTTCAAACGTATTGCAGAATCGAATGCGTGTGTTCTAAGAAGGAGACATTGAAAAAATTGAATTTCGTCGGTTACAACGCCATCTATCATGAACCGAACAAAATATTTCATTCAAATCATACGTACTTTTAGTCGTAGAATTCGTATATGCAATAAAAAATATGGCTTCCTATCTTAGTTTAAAAGTTACCCCCGCCCCACCTACAAAGCGGGGGGTGAGGACTATTTTTTTGCACTAATGTATTTCCCCCGCGGTATGATTAAATTTTGATTTTGGACAATTTTTTCCGTAGAGTGGCTATTTTTCGAGATATTGATCGTCTCAGTTTAAAAGAAACACCCGGTATATACGAGTGCAACGAACACAATGAGTCAGTTTTAGTGTCAGTGAGGAATTAGTAGAATAAGTGGTGTAAAGTGATAGTAGTGGTGTAATTAAAAATTGTAAATGGTGTAAAGAGGGGATTAATAAATAATTGTAGAAATTATTTGGTATTATGATTTAGTGTTGATATTTGTAAATTATTCAGAGATTATTTTCAGTATTTTCGCAAATATTCCGGAAGCGGTATAAATTACGAGAATATGTATTGTAGCCGTTATACGAGCCAGATTTGACAGGGCTAATTCGTAACAATATGTAAAACCTTTTCCGAAGCCTGCAGAAAATTTTAAAACTATCATCAAAATTGTTTGTCTGCGGATTGCAAGAACTCGTAAATAGAGCCCAATTTCTTTGTTTCTTAGGGTGCATAACAGGAATTTTCTAATCCAATTTACGACCACAAAAAATGTATTGTAATCTTTTGTTTCACACATTCAGGTGTTACCTGTCCATTATGATTACGATCATTTAAGATTACGTTATTCGATGTATGCCTGTACTGTAATTATTTTCTTACAACAAAAATCTATATCTTAATAAGGGCTTTTTGCAATTGTAATAAAATGTTATTGTAATGTAATTATTATCAATAGTGTCTTATTGTCCATTTTAAATTATTTATCTTAAGTCGGTGTGTTACAGCTTTCTTTTTCCGAGATAATATCTCTGTTTTGTGTGCTAATAGTTTCTCTCGCGCGTTTTTTTTTTGTATTTCATTTTGCAGCAAAAGAATTCCAATAGTTAGACTGGAATAATTGCATAGTTGAGAATTAGGTACATTATCTTCTTATTATATATAATGCATTACATCAGAAGTAATACCATATGCATACAAGAAAATTATGAGAAACTAGACAGCACGACGTTTCGAAATGTTTTACAATTATTACGCGGCGACAAAATGCACATAAATTAAAATTCCAAAATCATTTGCAATCACTGATTGTTTGGGTTATCATCATTTTACCCATCGTACATGAATTCAGCACATTTGTCCCAGATTAAATTTAGTGATTTAACGTCTAATCATAATAATTTTTAGAAATTTCTAATTTTATATTTCTATACACGAGAGTATATTGTGTTTACAATTAATAATCGTGTATAGACACCTTCACACGGGGTAATTAACCAGACGCGTGCAAAATTTAATTAGATCGAATTCCAATTGTGTGTCATCATTGCGCTAACTCTAAATAATACTCGTAATGTATACAATTTAACATAACTAACTTTTAACATTCATGCATGATTCGCGAATAACAAATACAATTATGTATCTTAGTGTTACACAGGATATCCGCTGTTTTCAACCAGTCTTTTTAATATGAAGTACCAGGTGCTTTTATATTGTTAAAACTAAGTACTATACGAGAGCAAATTCCCGATTCTTCTTTTAATATTTAATTTATTGTAAAAAGTTTTTTTATGCTCATCACCATATAAATAATGAAGTATGTAGTGTATAGGTCATTACATTAATTATTTGTAAAATGCGAAGTTGCTGGTATTTCAAGGTTGGCTCGTTAAACAATTTAATTCCCACACGTTATTTTAGGAAAATAATTAACAATACGAGATGTTAACGTAATTTTGAGACATAAAACATTATTATGGAAACGTGTTTGTAGGTGTACGGGCTTACCCTTAATAATATATTAGGTGCGCAAGTAGAAACTCGGCTTTTTTTGCTATCAAATTCAACTTTATTGAAAATATAATTGTTAGAAAGATTAATTATCGAAATATTCGAAACTTGGTGGTTTCGAAGCAAAATAGTGCGCGTCCTGTAAAACTTGCCAGCCAATTTGATCAATTGGGCTTGATAACGTTCGTAACAGTTTGACCAGGTTCCAGAATTTCATATTAAATGACTCCTTTCCACTCTACCAGACACACACTTTCTTGACATGAATATTCAATTTTGCAACTAATGTTGATGGCTGGCCTGGATCCACCCATGGTTTTCTGCGTTTAGGATTATCGTACTGAATCCACTTTTCATCACCCGTAATGATTTAGTGCAAAAAATTCTTTATTTTGTACTGGGAAAGCAAATTCTTGGTGAGTAGCTCCTCACTATTCTGCAAGCTCCTTTTGAGTTGGACACGGATTTTCACCCAGTACAACTTTAAGTTCTTCGCCTTCAAATTGTTTTACTGCACCTGGTCGTGGATCGTCCTCAAGACTAAAATTACCATAACGAAATCTTGCAAACCACATTTTTACTGTTGAATGACTCACAGAATGTTCACGCATAGTCGAATGAATCATACGGAACGACAGCTTGTAAATGACTAAAACTTGGCGGGCGATTTGGATACGTTCAAGTATATTTCTATGCAACCAACTTCAGAGTCGAGTTTCTACTTGCACACCTAATAAATTCTAAATTTCTATATATCGTATAAATGTATACAGTGTGGACTTCTACTATATATTGTGTCATTGTTCCGATATGACGTCAAATTTTTTGGATTTTGATTTATGATTTTGCTAATAGTCGTGTTATATGAATTATCTATGTAAATAGACTGAAATGCTAATTCCGACTAATAAATTAGCATGATTTTGTGAGTATAATGCAAAGCATTTAGCAAATTTTGACAAATAATTGTTGCTAAATAGCTAGATGATTAGAATTCTCCGTGGCTATTTACAGTATTAATTATATCAAACAAACAGTTTACTGTAATGGAGCGTGCTTGTCGTTTTGACGTGCTCGTACTACAAAAATCTCTTTGTATATTGTAAATAAGAATATTTTAGTGCTATTTCTTAGAACTACTTAAAAGCAGTTTATTTTTGATTAATTGACTCATAGTAAAATAATTTGACATCGGTTAATCCCTGTACCAGTTTTCGGCTCCCTTCTTACGTATATATATACGTATCTGTCAAATTGATTTATTAACCTTCTGATTAAATTATAATTGTAAGCTGTGTAGTAATTTGTATATCAGTTGTCTTTCTTAAACGAGTATGTTAGTTAATTTAGCATGCAAAATATTCTGATATATTGTTGTACGAGCAACCGCGAGTATGGTCTTAAAGAAGTAATCGAATAAATAACCTTTACACCATTACCAGTTAATTTACCTTAGAATACCACGGTCAGTGGTGTGCTGTGTTAATTAATATTCTTCATGTGTAGACAATTAAAGTAATGTTGAACTAGTGTCGACTAGGTAAAGAATGTAAACAATATGTCAAAAATTACTGTTTCTATTAGGAATCAGCAAAATTTTCTGGTTTCTTTGCTAATGGAACAATTTAAAGTTGGCTTTATTCTTACACCACAATTGCTATAGCTTCAACTGTTCTAGGATAATTCGAAAAAATTCTAAAAGTTTTTCAAACACAAGTTCATTGGTTAATTACCCTTAAAAACGCGATAGTTTGACCGAAGGCTCGCCGGAAATTTTATGCAATATAACTCTAGTGAAACAAACAACTGTAATGATGAATCTCTCGACCAAATGTAAATGTATTTTTGTGGTTGAAAGTGTAAAATAATATATACAATACCTTCACCGTATTTTTTTGAGTTTTGACGTTTTTAATACAAAAAAACGAGAAATCAACTTGATCAGTTGATTTATTCGTCAATGCCAGTATATGTGGCCAATTCATGAGTGTCGCGCGCTCGTGCACGGTTGATTATGAAAGTTGATTATTAAATGTCGGTTATTGAATGTCGCGTATTAAGATGTGTCGATGATTGTGTCGATGACTGTAGTATCAATTAATAATTGAGTTGCTATAAAAGTTTAAGCTGGATTTGAAACAGTGTTTAATCATGGGTTTGAACAAGTGCCATGAGTATTGAAATTTGAATTTTGTAAATTAACGGTAAGCAGTACAAAATAATTGTATAAAAGTAAAACATTTTATCATAATAAACCAGAAGTAAATTGACGACAATCAAACAGCATTCTCATTTCTGTTTACTAGAGGCCCCACCAGCGGTAATCTAGAATTTAGCTACTCATTAAATTTTCCATACTCAAGTTTACGCCTTGGGCTATGTTTGTAGTCTACAGAAAAGCTACAATCAAACAACAGAAGGTTAGATCAACTCAATTAAACGCTGCCTCAATAAACGATGGAATGCCTCTACTGGACACAATGTGCTCATTTTCAAGACATCCAGAGAAGTAAAATAAACTACAACAAGGACAGAGAAGCTAGAAAAACGAAGTAGTACCTGCGCAAATGAACGGATGAAGGGCGATCACTTCGATAACAACAATACTAGAATTTATCTAGCGCCAATCACAGAATTAAGTTAAAATCAAAATTAGAAGCCGTCACAGATATACCAGAATAGACGACCAACAATTCGCTAGTAAGTCCTAATGGGTGTTATCAACAACCATTCTGACACATCCATTAACAACAAGATCGGAAACAACAATTTGGAGCAAGCAAGAAAATTCAAGGCAAAAGACGTCAAAATTCGTTTGTGCTATAAACTTATCCAACTGCTAGAATTTGAAGGCCGCCACAAGCTGCACCACAAATCGAGCAAAACAAGAAGCCAATAAACACCCTACTTCATCCATTATTACTACACAATATTAATCAATAACTTTGAAAGTGAGCTCGAGAATTTGCAAGGGGCTGAATCAACAAAAGCCTAGTAATCCTGAAAACAAAGCCGACGTGAAATTAAAACGGATTGCAATTCCGTGTTTCTATGGTGATCCATTAAAATGGATCTCTCCACGACCTATTAAAACGGATGGTCCATGAAAACAACAATATAAGTGATATCCACCATCAAGATACATCAATTAGAAACAACAGTATCGAGGAGTGCTGGCAGACTCATAAGTCACATTCAGGTCACTAGCCAAAATTATAAGGACGCATGGAAACTTTTGGTAAATCCCGATTCTGAGCTAATAACCAATCAACGTAAAATCAGCACCAGCAATCATGTCATCACGACTTATTAACCTAGAGCATGCATACCATTAAAAATTTAGACATCGGTCAATTGCCGATGAAAAATAAATGTCAGCATTGGAAGAATCCCTCAGTTTTCTTGAACGCAAGTTTCGTTCGTAATGCTGGCGTAACTCCACCACTCGCAAAAGCCAAGGTATATCTTGTACGATCTTGAAGGACTTGTGTTTTGTGTAGGCAGAGACATGATTTAAAAGATTGCACAAAATTTCAACAAATGATCACTTTATAGTCACCACATGTGCTTCGAGGACAAACAGTATCCTAGTCCGTATTCGATACGATGTTTAGTGTTTTACTCCAAAAATGATTACGACATTAACTCCAAAAATTGTTGTTAGATGTAAAAAATAAATGTTAATAAATGTTAATAGATCTCAGTTCACAAACTTCATTTATCATCACAGAACCTCCAAGAAAATCAAACAACGAAAACGTTTTTCACCAAAGTTTTCCATGGAAATGGAAGCCTTAGTTTTTCCGACCATAACTCGACCACTGTCTGACTAACATTTCGACAATCAAAGGTGGGAGCATTTAAGTAATATATTGTGGGCTGATCTAATTTACAACCAACCAAATAAAATTAATTCTATTGGGTGGTGATTATTACCTAAATATCCTGATGAATCAAGTTTGAAAAGGAACTCAAGGCGAACCAATCGCCAAACAAACGGAACTAGAGAATGGATTATATTTGGGAATATTTTAATCGAAAAATCACCGAGATTACCTAGCAAGTGAATTTTCCAACGGATCGAGAGTGTATGGAAGGGTACTTTAGTCAGAGATATCTCATTGAAAGTAATGAAATGGGCATAAGCAAAACGAATCACAACGATGATAAACGATATCAGAAAATATTATGGAGGACGACGCCAGGCGAAATTATAAAGGCAAACCAGCTGACAATTGTAACTTTCGAAATATCATCTGTGCCATATCAGACTATCACGACATTGCAGCAGCTAGCAAACGAGAAAAAGGTGAAGTTCTCGATCGCGACCAATATATGAATGAGTGACTTCTACGTAGATGATGTATTAATAGAAGTTAATACGGCCGAAGAAGCTCAAGTAGCACAAAACGAAATGATCAGCGCACTTATTAAAACCGGAAGATTTAATATACAAAAAGGGCATCTAATTATCCTCAAATCTAAGAAGCTGTCGATTCAGATTCGACAGCTCTCGGGACTAGCGAAAATTATGACGATGCTGTGAAAACATTAGGATTTCTGTGGAAAACTGCTACAGACTTCGAGTTCAAGGTGAACCTCAACGAAAAAATGGAATTTGACCAAAAAGAAAATGTTATCTGATTCATCTAAGGTATTCGATCCATTAGAATGGTTATCTCCAACCTTACAAACCAAAATTTTAATGAAAACTGAGTGGATCTCAGGTGTTACATGAGATGAGAAGCTGCCTGAAAACATCGAAAACAAATGATAAACTTAAATTCAGCTTTTCCAGGATATTTCCCGAATTTGTGATGCATCGATTTTTTGATGCTTCGCAGAAGTGGCTTACGCAGCCAATTTCTTCGATAGATCTTTAAATAACGTAAGTTTATTAAAGTCACAAAAAGAGTGGCAGCAATAGCAACCAGGTTAGCGCTACCAAAGTAAGAGTTATATGGGCCAGTTTGTTTGCGAATTTAATGAAGGTACAAGAAAAGATGAAATTCGATAAAACACCAACATACTGTCGAACGGATTCTACGATAGTCCCCTCCAGAAATTTAAAACATTAGTACCAAATCAAATCTCGGGAATCCGGAAAAAATTACTCCATCTCAATAAAACCATTGTCAAATCATCCGACAAACCCGCGGATTGTGCATCCAGGTGTATTGAGACCAATCAATTAATCATGCTTAATTTAGGTAGGAATTGTCCCCAACACGTCTTTGAGACAGCAATCCAACTAACACCAATGATACTAGATGAAACGCCAGATTAATTGGAGCTGAAACAACTCATTCTAGGAGCTACTACAGTGACTTCAAATAACCATTTGTAATTTATAGCGGGGCCGCTATATCCGTATGCCACCCGTGTTGTGTGAAGTACAGTATTCCTTTTGAAGATGTAAATGAAAGACGGCATATGCTATGAATTTCTCTAGCGTCGCTTATTTAAAGCTAGGATTATCAATGAACCCCAAGAACGGATATTATATACCAACATGCTGTTTGGATTTGTTAGAGATGTAAATCGATTCTAACCAGAACTTATAAGTTAAAACGCCGGATACACGAAGTGGAATACAGCGATGTGTTGTAGATAAATTTTCTTTCTTTCTATTGGAATTTTTGTTTCAGGAGCTTTGTTGTTTAGAACCTTGATTTTGGAATTCTGGATTTGGAGAATCGTACCCAACCCGTTCTGGAATTCGGCTATGCTGAATGTACCAAGGCAATGAGTTAATAAATTATGGTTAAATTTGGTATGTGAATTTTGTGGTTTACAAACCAAGTTTGACCTTAATTTGTAGTTCGATATATTTCGACCAAAATCAAAAATCTCGTTCATGTTAGAATTCTAATTCACCTTGAGATGGATCCATCGATTTCTAACGCATTTTCTACATCATACTGCCTTGAAATAAGGCAACAACAAAATTGAGATTTCAAAAGGCTAAAATTGGTACTAACTGCAATGCTTCAAAAGTATAGTCCCATAAAATTGACAGAAACACCAGTAAAAATAAAAATCAGTCTTAAAAAGATAATCTGGTATTGCAAGACCAAAAAAAATTATCTGTAAGACTGGCTGAAGAATGGTACAAAACGAGTATGCATCGAATAGCGAAGATTAAACTGATAGGTGGTAATGATCATATTCACAACTAGTTGGAAGTTTATCTCATTTGTTACGCGGATAATAGCACGTCCTTTGGGCGTATTTGTGATATACTTCGAAATGGGTTTTCTTTCCTTGCATTAAAACAAGCACATATTAGTAGAGCCGTATATGTATCGGCGTGCTACTGATATTAAATCTATTAAGCCGAGAAGACTCTTATGAACAATATCAATTAGATAATGTAATACTTTATAAACATAATGAGGTTGGTGAACGGTTGATTTACATTAGAAAAGTTCAAGGAGATGGTCATTTTAGGACTATGAAATGATAATGAAGATGATGGAGAGGTTCTATTATATTCCGAAAGTAAGGCAGAATACGATCGTTTTCGACAAAAATGTGTTGATTGTAGTGTGATTATCATCAAATAAACATGAAAAACAGGAAGGAATTTTATATCTCCTTCCAACAGGGTAGAATCCACTATCAGTTTATTATGTGAACCATTTAGTTACACTTCCGAGCACCTCAAAATTCGTTTGGATATATCCAGCAAAGACGACCTGACCTAAACAAACAATGTACAACTTAGAGCTTCAACAAACTGTTCTCAGACATGTTAATTAAGCTTCGATAAAGCACCGTGTTTCACATTTCAAATATGATTACGAACACTATTGGAAAGAAAACCAAATGTAATATCATTCGAAAATTACCATAGGCAGTCGAAATTTAAGTTTATCCAATTTCGTAAACACAAAATTAATACAAATTTATTACCAGACAACAAAGGTCCGTTTATGAGGATATTGGCAACGAAGTATTTGAATGAAGTTTCTTCGAAGCTTTGTTTGGAATAAAGATGCAGAAACCGGAGACCAATATGTCACATGATCACATCAGAGTGAGAAAAAATATATCTGTAGTAGCATATTATAGTACCCCAAATTACCATTGTGGTGTTATAATGGTAATTTTGGGTACTAATATGCCTCAGCTAAATTTGTGACATTCTTCAACATCTTTTCATTGACATGTCACACTTATGACAATTGGTAATTAATCAATAATTCCCCGCGTCAAAACGGTGGTTTTATCAACTAAAGCGCTTTTAATAAAATTGTTGCTTTTTCAAACACCTTCCAAGTGATATGCTACACGATTATATGGAAATAATAAAAGTGCTAAAGAGTACTAAAGTGTTCAGACAAATTTACGGCATTCTTCAACACCTTTTCAACGATATACTACAAGTACGAGGGTTGTCGGAAAGATTCCGACCTAACCAATATACAGGACATTTTTCTTCAAATTTATTACTCTATATATGTAGTCTCTTTGTAAGTCTATACACTTCTCACTTCACTTTAGCTTAGGGAATAAAAAAGTCGCTTGTGGCTAGATCTGGTGAATAATGAGGGTGGTTAAGCAGTTCAAACCGAAATTCGTGGATTTTCGCCAAAGCAACCGCTGAAGTATGGTGGTGCAAGATTTTGTTTCTGCAAATGTGGCCGTTTTGTCGCAATCTACCTTCAGCTTGTCAAGTAATGATGCGTAGTATGCTCCTGTAATGGTTTTCCCTTTTTGAAGATAATCGATTAAGATAATTTCACGACTGTCCTAGAAAACAATCGCCATCACTTTCCAGCCGAAGGAGCAGAATTTACTTTTTTTGGAACCGATTCCCCTGTACTGTATTTCTGATTTTGAAATGTAATGATTTATTCCAGTTTCATCAACAGTAATTAGCCAGCGCCAACAGAGGAAAGAAGGGTTGGAAAAAAGGGAGCAAACGCAGCACCCAACGCGCTAAATCATGATTCAATATGTGACGAATACATTATTTGGACATATGGGCGGTTCTCAAACACTATTTGATGAACTTGACCGATCTTAACGTCAGTGGTTGCCGTTTTGGACGTCTATAGAATGTTCAATGTCACCCAAGCTGGTACAACCACGCTTAAATTTAGCTGCCCAAAATTTCACGGTGGTAAATGATGGTGCAGAGTCCTCGTACACAACGTTCAACTCGCCTTTGATATGCGTAGGCGTATTGCTTTTCAAAAATAAATATTTAATGGCAGCTCGATACTAGATTTTTCCATTTTCACAAAAACACTCACATTGACTCACTCAAACGATTGTACTGTAACGATTTAACTGATATTTCGGTGAGTATCTTGCAACGCATGCGCAAACCCAGAATATATCATATGATATCATAATTGTTCATACAAATTTTTTCGTAAAGTGTATGGTTTCAGAGGTATCGGGCTGATTATGTAAACATTACGAGTACGACTTTCAGCTCAAACTAATTTTGATAAATTTTCGAACAAAACAAACAAAAATACTGTCATTACGACTTGTGTCTCGAATTTATAAATGTGTACAAGTTTCATAACAACAAAAGGTCACGACAGCCCAAAACGCTTTAATTTAAAAAGCCTATTGACGATATTTGTCGTTATGCTTACAAAATAAGCAAAATAATTTACTCTAAATTCTAACATTGTTCCGTTGTAAGGTCAGATAATAATAAATAAAATAAAATCTTGTCTAACTTATTAAAACAAAACAATTTAACTTATGAGAAATGATGTCAAAAGGCCTTTTTATTTAAAACATTGTGGTATGTCGTAATTGCGACTTTTTCTTGTTTTATTGAACGTCGTAGTTTAAATTGAACGCCGTAAGTCGTACTCGAAATGCTTATACTCGTATAATTAGCCCCAGATCTCGTTTCCCGAATAATTAACCCGACAGCGCACAATGATGTACGTCAAATGTTATATGCATAACCGTTGCTTGGTTGGTATTCAGGGGAGTTCACTATATCGAATTTATTTTTCCTATTTCTTAACATTTGTATTTAGCTAGTTATGGATAGAGGCAGTGTGATGTGATGATTCTTGGTAAAGGGTGGCGCATAAATAACGTTATGATTTAATTAGTGAATAAATTTTTTGTTTACGTATTTTTTTTGTTTTTTTAGAACTAACTTTGAAATTTTTGATGGAAAGACTCAGCACAGAACAAAGAACCAAAGTTATTCAATTTTATTTTGAAAGTCAGCATTCGATTATTCAGACAGAAAGATCATATCAAATTTCTTTCATGTTATCATGAATTTTGCCTAGAAACCAACGAGTTTATTCACAAACTCATAATGAGCGATGAGTCCCATTTTCACCTCAATGGCCACGTGAATAAACAAGATTGCAGAATTTGGGGTACCCAAAATCCAAGAATAATTATTGAAGATCAAATGCATCCACTTAGATGCACAGTATGGTGTGGAATAACTTCAGAAAGGGTCAGTGGACTATATTTTTTCGACAATAACGAACAAGTTGCGGTTAATGTGAATGGCATTCAATACCGGGCAATGATTGAAAATATTTTAAGGCCAGAGGTAGAGAACAATCCAGTTTTGTGATTCCAACAAGATGGAGCCACAGCTCACACACCAACTATGGCCCTCCTGCGCGAAATTTTTGGCGATCGAATAACATCGCGTTTTTCTCATTTTAACTGGTCACCGCGTTCGCCCAATTTAACGGCTCCCGATTTTTATCTTTGGGCTACCTGAAGGGTAAGGTAAATGCCAATAAGCCAAGAACGATCCAGCAGCTTAAGGCCAATATACGAGAAGTGAGGGCACTGGGACCTCAAATTCTAATAAAAGTTATGGGAAATGCTCTCGAAAGAGCACGTCAGGCCGAAGCAAACAATGGGCACCATTTGAAAGATATTATCTTCAAAACATAATGTGAACATATTTCCAAACTACAATCATTTTAATAAATGCCAACGTTAAATAAAATCAGAAACCAAAAAGTTATTCATTAAATACATCATAACGTTACTTATGCGCCACCCTATATAAACGTTATAAGCGGTGTCTGGCAGTTTTTGGTGTTTTGTGTGTATGTTTTTGTAATCGTAACGAGAATTTTATGTACAGTGATTCTGTAATCCTGTTAAAACTATGCGACACGCATTTTGGGTAAAGAAAGACTAATCTATGAACAAAGTCTTGCTTTCTTAATATTGCTTGCAGAATTAATATTTTTGGTTCTTCAGATATTTTTTTCGACTGCAATCTCCTTCATAGAATTATTGAGTAGCTCTTGGAACAGTGGCAACCCAATAAATTTGTCCAGAAATGAGATTACCAAATATTTAGTCATTGGCGTTATACCTTCGGTTTGCACCCATTCGAATATGAGAATGTATATTGGAACGAGAATATTGGCACAGGAACTATTCGAAATTCGATTAGCCAAAAGACTCTCAATTTGATAAAAACCTGTGATAAAAGCTCCACGTAAGCGAAATCTTACCAACCGACGAGCAAACATGCTACAAACAAAAGCTCGCCTTCTAAAGCTGTAGTTGCCGCTAAAGTCGCACAAATTTAATCTGAATTTTGAAATCCTAATTCTGTTACAACTTCGAGATTTATGCCTAGTATGCATCTGAAGTGGAATTAGTGCAGTTTAGCTCGTGAAATTTGTATGTTTCGTATTAGAATATAGATAGATGTCTCTGTTTAACTCTACACACTTTTCACTGCATTTTGATCTGCAGGTACAGAGTAAGCAAAAATTTTGCCATTTCATCAATTACATATTTTTATTTGTTATTAAACAAACTCACATAAAAAATATTTTGACTTGAAATTATAAAAAACTAATAATTCGACATTGATTAATTTCGGAGAACAGAGAAAATTTCATTGCACGTCAGCTTCGTACTAGCCTTTATGCTGGAACTGAATATGACGCAGCGGGACGTCTTTCAAATAAACCGGATTTCTCAATTTCGATCACCGTGCATCATTAATCAATCAAAATAAATCATTGCTAATATAATCGGGCCATGGATTCATTTGCAAAACAATAACACAGTCACAGACTGTACGTCATTGATGAATGCGAAAACTACTTGTCATCCTCGCTTATTGAATATTGTTCTCGTTACGAGATGAGTTTCCTTGTCATGTTTAATAAATTTAAAACGAGGACATACTTAATTCAACATTGATTAATGCTATAATCAAATGGCATTGTTGGAATATCATGGATCATCACAATTAGCATAATAATATCTTATTTACAATATGCAAATAGAAAATTTGTTGTTGGTATAATGAGTAAGCAAACTTTACAATAATATTGCAATTATTGGAGGTAATACGTATAATATTGAAATCTATTAAAAATACGGTAAGAAGGTAGAATTTGAGATCATCTGAAATGAAATTTTGTAATATAAAAAAATTATTTGTGTTATACCAGGACTAGCAAATTTCTTGCAGATTTTCTGTTAAATTTGAGTTGGTATTTCGGAATTTTTTACATCTTGGTGTCTAGATTATTGCCATTTTGGAAGAAAAAATTTAATTTTACGGAACAAATACGTGAGATTAGTACTTTTACAATAGTTCAAGATAATCCAAATCAAATTAATAAGTTTAGTTCGCATTACCTTCTGGTTCTATCAATTAACAAAGCCTTTCAGCCTAGGGTGCCCAAAGAGATTCGGCTGTCCCTGTGTACACTTATGTAACACCTGGGTAATCGCGTCCGCGTCGTGGAGGGCGAGTACTGCTTCGGTAGGATAACTTGGCAAAAACAAGCAATAAGTACAACAAATATGAAATGTAATACCCCAGGTGGTACAACAGAAGACATGCTGCCCAAGTCCAAACTCGTTTGTTTTTTTCCTGCAATCTGTTCTGGGGCCAAGGCTCTCTCAAGTCTTTCACGGTTTACTTTTTCCGTCCTTACTTTTACACCAGTGTCAGCCAATTCGAGGATGTACGGTTATAGGTTCGATTTTATCACCATCTGCACATTGGCTAGGTCCATATCATCCTATACTGGCATGGAAGAAGGAGTGGGCCAATCATTGTTTTTCTCATTTGGAGGAAGCTCCAAATTATCAAGACACCAAGATTTTTAACTGGAAACATCTTTCAGTACGAGAAGGAAAACGTCAAATTCCGTGAACAATTAAGAGAAATAAAGAAATTTACAACTAATTTGAAAGAAGAATTTACTATTTTAAGGAAAGAGAATGAAGAACTCAAAAAAGCAGTTCAAACACGTACAACACTTGGGGCGCCATCAAACCCTGCAATCGATGATAACATTAATCCATTCCGTACGGATGACGAAGTAAGAAAAGGAAAGTTTAACACTCACCAGAAATGGCAGAAACTTTATCATCAACTTTAAAAGAGGTTTCGAGAAAATAGTTAATCATCAAGAAACAACTAGATCTAGAACAACAACCAGCTAAACCAAAAGAGAAATCACCTCCACCAATAAATGTCGTTGAAATATCAAATGTCTCTACTATACAATCCATTATGAAATCGGTTACAGTAGCCGAGTACAAACTCGTATCTCTAAACAATGGCGTCTGGAAAATTAATTAGGCTCTCTCTCTCTCTCTCCCTCTCTCTCAGCTCCTACAGAGCTTTGGCTACAAAGCTTAATTCCGGAGTATCAATGGTTTACCTACGAGGATAAGAATGATCATCCGATCAATAGCGGTCTAATACCGCAATCAAACATGGTCAAACAGGGACCAGATCCGTGAAATGTGCAGGAAAGCATCATGCACAAGTACGCCCGGTTAGTAAAGATTTTGCTGCAAAATATATTAATTGCAAGAAGCCACATCTCGCAAACTACAAAATCCAAGAAAATCTACCAAACTTTCACCAAAGAAGAACTAAAGCCTTATGCTAGTAAAAAGGCACTGCCGAAGATACGACAGTGCTCTAAAAGATAATAAAAAACATGGAAGCTCTTAACATTCGGCTAGTTAACAAGATAAACGTAACAGCTTAGATAATCAAGACTCTCTAAAAGAAATGACATGCATTCTCTATTAAAATGAAGCAAACAACCGCCAATAAAACCTTAAGAATAGTAAACTGAAATGTAAAAGGGCTAATGCAACATATTCCAAAATTGAAAATTTTCCTAAATTCTGAAAAACTAAATATACACCTAGTATCGAAAACCCATTTCACTTTAACTTCTAGAGGACGTTAAGACGAGGATCGTCGATGGTTATGAAATAAAACATCAAACACTTTATAGGCCTTATAATTGAAGAGGAATTTATGCAACTGTACCCCCCAAGATATAATATATTTAAGGTACTCTATTGCACATTTTTAAAAATTGCATAATCGCATGTCATTTTAACACTAAGAGAGCTGTTTGCAGAATGACGACTACGCAGTTGCGAGTTTTATTGCGGAGACCAACCAACTTATGTCCTACGGATAGAAAGAAATAGGTTGCAGCAAATCTAAACGCAAGAAGAGCCTGGCAAAGAAGTCGATCGCCAGAATATAAAACAACTCTAAATTTTTTGTGAAATAAACTAAAGTTGGTAATCAAAGTAATCAAGAACGAATCCATTAATAAATGCCTAGCTGGCCATACTGGGAAAGAAGATACCGAGTATTCCCTTTGGACAGTGACAAAAGGTTTAATATGGCCTAAACTTCAAATTTCATTAACAAGGTTCATTGTTTGCAACCCTCCTCGATGACGTTCCAGCCTCTACCTAGACAAACATACCACCAGTAAATAAAGTGGATGGCTTGCAGTATATCTCCTGTCCCATAACAAGAATTAACCCTTCAGCGTGGAAGTTAAAAGTTTCAATTACTATGTGAGTTGCAGTAATTAAACGTAAACTTTTAAATGTGGGTCATATCCTTTTTAATTTATTTAATAAATAGTTTTTTATAATAAAACAAACATTTTTAAATATTAGTTTCATTGTTTTTTATTTTAATATTTTTTTTTTTAAACAAAAAAGTGTTTCATTAATAATTTTCTCGTGTGTGGTACTCGTTCTTGAAACTTTAGTCCCGACAAAGTCCAGCTTCACAATCAGGGCACCAGTAAATTGATTCCTTCCTGCGTCTACATTTGTATTTAGTAAACAACACATCTTCTTTGCGGGTTAGATTTTTGTTGAGCTGGTGGAATATTCTTTCAATAAAAAGACGATCACTAAGTCTTGATAAATTTTTATTTTGAGAATGGCTTCCGTTCTCTGGACCTTATTTACATATTTCGCAAAAATTTGTTCTGCCAGTTGAACTCGAAATTTTAAATGGTCGACTTTTTGTTGTTTATTGCGTTAGTAAATGATGAAACTATTTAGTATACCAATATTCAGTAACCTTCTAAATAGTTTTATATACCAGCTATGCATATTTTCCCTTTCCAATAAAAAGCCTTCTAAAATTTGATCCTTCAAATCCATTCCACCCATATTTTTGTTGCAATTTATGACACTTACAGGTTTTGTAACGTCTTTGTTCCTTTTTATTAAAACACCAGTTTCTTGCCCCTTATATGTCGGAATCATAGTAATGGGCTTTTTGTTCGTCCATTTCAATATGGTTATGACTTCACATTCATGGGCTATAATTTCTTCTAGCGTCCCCACACAATATGTTCCCCACGTCTTCAACTCCTTCGCCAGCTCTATGGAATTAAAAAAATTGTCCATCCATACAGTATGGCCTTTATGTAATCATGGTTGTACTAGCTGTAGAACAGCTTCGTGGGTATTTGTCATATCTGACGTAGTGAGAGGTGACTAAAATCGCAATATTTTACGGTAGAAACTATGAATCTCCATAAGTACCCAGTTGTTGATTCGCAAAGTTCATATGTCTTTTGCCCAAATTGGGCAGATTTCAGTGGAATAAATTGTTTGGAGGACAATCTTCCTTTCCACAATGTAAGAGATTCATTCACTGAAATGTTACGCCCAGGTAAATAATATGTTTGGAATACATTATTCAAATGCATTATTACAGAATAAATTTTGAAAAATTTCTTTGGACCTTGAAAACCATTGATGGTGACATGGTCAATAAAGTGAAGAAAATTGGTTATAGATTCAAATCCATCCAAGCCAATTCAGTCATTTTTAGAAAAGTAAGATCGTATCGTCGGTTCTTGAATTATTCCCATCAGCATATATAATCCAAATACTACAGTTTCAACAAATTAAATTGGGAAAAATAATTTCAAAACGTCTGTAGGTTCAGTTTTCTCTTTTGCTTAACTTTAGCTTTTTTTCCAAAATATCTGTGCACAGTTTGCTGGATGTTCTTTAACAAATAGCATCTAAAATAGTTCAAGATGTCTTGTTAAAGTTTGTATTTTGTAATGACGTACACGGGTACATCAGGCCACGCGGATGGTTTAAAAGAGGAAATCAATCATAACCTAAATGCAAAGGAATCCCCTGGATATGATTTAATTAAACGACAAATACTTATACAAGTTCCAAATCAATGGAAAATCGAAAAATCGAAGAAGAGGACATGATTCTTAAACCAAACAAGCCACTAAATGACAAACAAATCGTACATTCCAATTTCCTAACTTCTAACAGTTTCAAAAACATTCGAAAAACTGCTCCTACAGAGATTCAAACCAATAATAGAAGAAGCCAACTTATTTCTCCACATCACAATAAGTACATCGAATTATAAACCTAATTGAAGATGTACTAGAAAATAAGAAAGTATTTTCAAATATCTTCAAGTATCTTCTTGGATGAAGCACAGGCCTTTGACAGAGTATGGTATAAAAGCTTGGAATTTAAATTACACAGAAACTTACCAAAGCATTTTTATGAAATACTAAACTCTTGTAGATCTAACCGACACTTTCTTGTTAAATTAGATGGCAAATGCTAAGAATGACACAGGAACTACCTACTGATAAGTCGCTGATAGCATAGCAGAATCCATAAGCAAATTGCAAATAGCTATACTAATATTCTCAGTCTGGACGAAGAGATAGCGAGTGAAACTTAATGAAACAAAATCTATTCACGTAAACTTCACCAACAGAAACATCAACTGATGGATATCAGTAGAACTGAACTCTCAGCAAATTCCAAATTATCTAGACATGACGCTAGACGCTAGACGCGAAACTAAAATGGAAAGAGCATGTCAAAAAGAAAAAACAAGAGTTAAAATTGCTACTATACCGGCAAATTCTAGAACCTGTGTGGACTTACGGTATTCAGATCTGGGGCTGTCATTCCAAAACAAAGTCCTACATGGAATAGTTCATGCACCGTGATACATTAAAAACGATAACCTCCATAGAAGTCTGAAGATGGATTTCGTCAGTGAAGAAATAAAGAAACACGCGAGGAAACACATGCAACGTATTAATCTGCAACAAAATGCTGAGATACGTCGTATGTTGGATGAGCCAAACACAGTAAGGATTTACTAAAAATATAATAAAATAGTAACGAGAACCAGCCAGAGGTCTAACTATACATCCGTTAAGTTAACACAAGCGGCAGTTGTATTCGATGACTTTGTAAATCCATATTAATGATTAGAAATTATGTGTACTCGGGAAATGTTCTAGGCTGCTTAAGATAATTTTCTCTAAAACTTTAGACGCAGCGATGAAAAAATTGATATATTTGTCTGAAATTGCTGATATCTAGCATATTACCTGATTTATATATCGGGATCCTTTACCAATTTTGAAAACTTCAGGAGAAAGGCCTAGGTCCAAAGATTCTTCTCTTTCAAATTAAGTGAAAGTTTTAGGAACTTCGCAGAAATGCTATCATCTACCGTTGCTACATTATTGTCTAAGTTTGAGATGACAGCGATTAATACCGTTTCGTCTGACTAATATTGTGTTTAATATAATCAAAGTAATTTGCTGAAAGAAGTTATAAATTATTGGTAATATAGGGTTTTCCAATAGGAATGATATGATTTTTAAGTGACGTTTCGGCCATTTATAATATGTCATGATATGTCATTTTTTGTTTCATTGTATTCAGCAATGTTTACAATTTTATCGTGGTGGGATATACACAGATTCATCATGGTGAGATATTTATAGTCGTAATAATCGTCCAAGTGTGCTCGCTATTCGTCGAATTGTTGAAAATTTTGAGCGTACATTTTCTTTACATAATGTTGAAGTGCCAATAAGACAAAGATTCGCTCGAAGTAATGCACATATTGCTGCCGTTCAGGCAAGTGTTGCTGAAGACCGTAATTTGTCGATTCCAAGACGTTCTCAAGAATTGGGACTGTCTCAAACCAGAACCTGGTGAATTTGCTGATTTTGCCTTGGAACAACTTGAAAACGATAACGATTTTTTTAAGAAAATCATCTTCTCCGATGAGGCTCACTTTCATCTGAGTGGTGCGGCAAATAAACAAAACTGTCGATTCTGGTGCGAAGAAAATCCACAAATTATTCATGAAAAACCATTACATTCACCTAAATTGACAGTTTGGTGTGGTTTTTGGTCTGGTGGAATCATCGGTCCGTATTTTTTCGAAATGAAGCTGGTAACACCGTTACTGTCAGTGGAGATCGATATAGATCGATGATAACCAACTTTTTATGGCCGAAATTGGAAGAAGTTGATCTTGACAACATTTGGTTCCAACAAGACGGGGCTACGTGCCACACAGCAAGTGCAACAATTGAATTATTGCGAGAAAAGTTTGGAGATTCGATAATTTCAAGAAATTGTGATATTGAATGGCCTCCAAGAAGTTGTGATTTAACACCATTAGACCACCAAACCAAACTCTCTTCAAGCTTTACAAGTCAATATTGATCGTGCTATTCATGACATACGACTTGATTTAGTGGAAAAAGTGCTCAAAGTAGGGTTCATCGAATTCGTTCCTGCAGAAGAAGTCGTGGCGGCCATTTGAATGACGTTTTACACATTAAATAAAAAAAGTGTGTTTTTTTTAAAGAAATCATATCACTCTTATTGGAAAACCCTATACTTGTTGGAATTTCTATAAAATAGTCGTTGATTATATTGGCGACTGCCTCTGGATCAGACAATATTCTGTTTTTTATTTCAATAAGCGTTTTATTGCTTTTTTTCGTATCGTCAGTTATAAAAATAATTTTCTTGAAAAAGACCGCAAATATTTCGGATTATGATACGATTTGCGAACCACGTTTTACCTTCTTTGCTAGCTTAACTATAGTGCTATTTAGATTGTTGTACACACTAACGTTTCTTGTATTTAAAAATATATTACGGTCCTTTATTAAGGCTAAAATGTTTTTGGTCGTCCGTTCTGGTCGGCCTTTTCTCGATAGTTGCTTTTTAAATAATAACTCGATAATAACAACTCAATATATATAATTATTTACTAGGCTCCAACTAGTTTTCCAACTTTCAGATAAATGCTCCAATGATAAAAAGGTAAGGTTCATTCTGCGATCACCGAATGGACGTGAAAGAATATGGCGGAGATCCGGAGAGCGATATGCGCGATGTACCACAACCCTAATAGTCCCATTTCATGGCCGTTCACTAATAGTGTGACGAGGCATTTATTGGCCCTTACCAAGTCTCATTCTACAATTTCAGTTAATGCGTGACAACAGACCCAACATTGTAAACGTTAATAATGTCAATAATTATTTGAATGAGTTTGCCTTAATCCCATTGAGCAACTGTAGGATATCCTAGGGTGTCATTTAAGGCAAAGCGAATTCGGACCAGAAACCTTAGATAATCTTCAATCAGCTCTGCAGGAAGAATGGGAAATGATATCTCAGGAGGAGTGATCAGAGCTCGAGAAAGAAATACTCGATATTAGAGTACCGACCGCTTAGATTGATCGCTGATTTTTATTTAAATAAAGATAAGAACGACCGAATTTAATTAACAGATTATGTGAAATAAAGTAACCGTCCAACCCGGATGCCCTTAACGAAACCTTAAAGGACAAGATCTGATAAAAACGTATTTACTCAAAAAAACACTTTCATCCTCTGCAAATTTTAAAAATATTTCATTACCAGATTAAACCAACCCTAACTAAATGTTTTCAAGTTTTATTTAACTTTTACAAAAAAAAAATAATCTTTTGTTGAATTAGTTCTTCAATTTATACCTAAAACAATATTATTTTAAATCCGCCTACAGAACACAACATTCAGAATCAATTGCTCTGAATAGCGAAGTAACCGCAAAAACTTGTCCACATTATTATCTACCCGATTTTATTTCAAAGTGCGATTTATTAGCCACTCAGCTATCTCTAATTGAGGATTAAAATGATATGCTCGTATATTTATCCGAGGCAATTAGCGGTTGATTTACTTTAGTGAAATTAAATTGGTTTTTACCTTGATCTATACTTAGTTGAAATTTTAATATTAAAATATGCGGGTAGGTGGAGCTTTCACACGATAATAATATACCGAGCAATGATTTTTCGTTTTCTAGGACACACAATTCTACAAGCCAGGTGATTAATTTTTATTTTTAGTACACTTCAACAAAACGAGATCTGACATCAATTTTATATCGTACAACCGAAAAAAAAATAATTTTATCTCGTCGAATTAAGCACGTGTTATACCAACTTTCTTCTCGGAATATATACATCTATATTAATCCCTAAAGTATATACTTTCGCAAAATGCAGTCATAAACATTTTGCAAATCATCAAACTTAATCTTATAATAAACTTATGAGGTGCAATGTACCAAATTGTATTTATTTACTTAAATTTTTTTGGCAGCGTATCCACGAAATCTGCTCTCACCGCACACACCACTCCACGATAATAAGTATAATTAATTTATGTAATAAAGCACAATGTTAACACAACTTTCAAAACCCATAAAATTTTAAATCACTTTTTTGCACAACAAATTAAAATAAAACTGTTAACAATGTAACTGGCAAAAATGTTTTGGAAGTTTTAAACGATCAAGGTATATGCTCGACTCGTATATAAGCAAGTAAAGCGCGCGCGATTCTATAAAGTAGATGTTACGCGTTCCACTAGCAAAATTTAACTGAGCTTATTTTATCAACAAACGATAAAAAAAATATTAAGTTTATGAAAACCACAAAGCAAATACAAAAAGTATATTCCGAAACTGTTCAGTAGTTTTATATTTTCTTCTCCCAATTAATTGTTTAGTATTTCTTTCGTATATTCGCTATAAAACATTGCGCGAGTAGTTTAAAATCGCGAGGTCTGACAAAAGCCCCCCCAAAACAAAACAACTTTAAGCATAAAACAACAAAAGTTAGCATATGCAATTATCCAACCAAAAACACAATGCACACACGTTTATCTGGATATGCCTTGTTCTGCGTCACTCACAAAAAAATTATATCGACAGCATAAACAAAATATGTATATAAAACATAAAAAGAACATTCCCACCATATATCAGGTGCGCAACTAAATTTCCAACTTTCACGCATAGATCGTTGGCTACCTTAGTAAATGTTCAGAAATTTATCTTCTGGGTGATGACAACATGCAATTTTCCGATACAAGCGTATTCGTAACAAAGGCGAAATACTTGAATGTGTCGTATAGGTGCTCAGCTGATGTTACATCTGCTCTAACGGAATAATTAATAAGCCCGCCGTCAACATTGTCGTCGATACCATCTGGTGGTTAACACATTCTATCGAACTTTTACCATAGCTGATAAACAATTAATCTCCCAGCTTAAGATACCAGAATCTAGGATCATGACGATCCCCAAAGCACAACGGTTAAACTCACCAAATGTAATTTGTAGTTATAAGAATCAATTCACAACCACTTGAGCTGTTCGATAGTGTACCGCATGCCATAGTTGCAATTTCAAGACACACACAATCATTTAGATATTTTTCAATAGTGACTTATTGTGACTACACTCACTTTTAATGAGAGCTCGAACCTATAACTATCAAAACGTAAACAAAATGTTATTAAAGGCATTTGTTGGTAAAAACAGTGCCATAAATTCGGAATGTAATCATGACACCCCACCAACCTTGTCACCCCAATTATGTGAGCAATTATGTGTTAAATTGTCATCAATAATAATTCAGTACGAATTTATGTGGTGTATATTCCACCTAATTCGCCTACATCATCGTATACCAAGTGCTGCGACACAATTATGGAAATTACCAATACGGCCGATCTAAATAACAGGCTCCAAAAACCGGAAACCATATTACAACTTCAGAAAGGCCAATTCGAATAACGTTCAACAATATTTTGAGCAAATAAATTGGAATGCCGAGTTTAACAGCAATGACATAGATGTAAATGTGGAAAAATTTTACGCACATCTATCGAGCAAACCGAAAAAATATCCTCCATGGTATTAAACACAAAAAAGACAAGGCTTATAAAGAAAACCTCAAATTATGTTCCCAGGATAGTAAACCGAAATGTGCTGCATACATCCGGAATTTTGAATCATATTTTGAACTGAGATACAGAAGCTATATTCGCAATCTAAAGGATAAAATAAAAGGCGAACCCAGACACTTGGAAATTTTTTAAAACCAAACGCGAAACTGTTGGTTACCCACCAACATATTTGCTGAGTTTTTCCAATCTGTTTATAAAGCAGAGGACATTGATAATGCGTAATTACGCCACACATCGAGCCAGAAGATATCCTGCGAGCATTGGTAGGATTCGGAGAAGGATATGGTCCTGGTCGTATTCCCTCTTCATTTTGTTTAATCAGTCATTAAAATTGGCAACTTTTCCACAAAAGTGGAAAATAACTAGAGGAACGCCTATTTTCAAAACTGGTTCTAGAAATGATTCTAGGCAGAGGTATTACATCCATATCTGCTATACCTAAATTATTTGAACTAGTAATATACAACTCATTCAAACCAGTGCTTTCGCGGTATTTATCACAGTATCAACCTGGTTTTATGCCTAAAAGATCAGAATCTACACATCTCCATAGAAACTACTAGCTATTATATTAAAGAAATTGAGAAGAACAAACAAGTTGACAGAATATGCACCGACTTTGCTAAAGCTTTACACTCCATCAGGCATTGTAAAACTTTGGAACACATTTTCAGTTTGTAGCCTGGTCCAAATCTTGTTTGAGTAATCGAATCCAATATATTGAAATAAGAGGTAAAACGTCGAATAGAATACAAGCAACGTCTTCTGTACCACAAGACTCTCACGTTGGACCATGGATTTTTACAATCTTTATTAATGGTATTACTGAAGTAATAAAGCCATCGAGTCATACTGTTAAAGTTAGCCGAAAGTTTCCAGCCGAAAGGTAATGCAGATAGTGGTTTTGCTATCCCAGCCGAAAGATAATGCAGATAGTGCCTTCGCTATCCCAGCCGAAAGATGATAATGCAGAAATTGTTTTGCTATCTCCAAGCAATGCATCCATTGCTATCCAATTTGCATCCACTTAGCATCCATTTTGTTGAGAAATTGCAGAGGTGTAATTTTGCAAAAATTCTCTATTTTAACATATCGAAAATGCATTGAATGGCCTGTCGTTTAAGATTAACGTGCTTTGTCATTGATGCCACTATGGTTATTTGGTAGGCCATAATGTTGGTCAACTTCGACCTAATCATAGAGAAATTCTGAAGGGGATGCAGGGGTGTAATTTTGCAAAAAATCGGTAATTCAACATATCAAAAATTCATTGAATGGCCTGTCGCTCAAGATTATCGTGCTTTGTCATTGATGCCATCAATGTCAAAGTGGCATCAATGACAAAGCACGCAAATCTTGAGCGACAGGCCATTCAATGAATTTTTGATATGTTGAATTACCGAATTTTTGCAAAATTACACCCCTGCATCCCCATCAGAATATCTCCACAATTAGGCCGAAGTTGACCAACATTATGGCCTACCAAATATCCACAGTGGCATCAATGACAAAGCACGATAATCTTGAACGACATGCCATTCAATGCACTTTCGATATATTGAATTATCGATGAATTAGCGAAATTGTGCTAAATTACCCCCTGCAACCCCTTCAGAATTTCTCCACGATTGGGCCAAAGTTGACCAACATTATGGCCTATCAAATTACCATAGTGGCATCAATGACAAAGCACGTTTATCTTGAACGACAGGCCATTCAATGAATTTTTGATATGTTGAATTACCGAATTTTTGCAAAATTACACCCCTGCATCCCCATCAGAATTTCTCAATAAAATGGATGCTAAATGGATGCAAATTGGATGGCAATGAATGCATTGCTAGGATAGCCAAATCAATATCTGCATTATCATCTTTCGGCTGGGCTAGCGAAGACACTATATACATTACCTTTCGGCTGGGATAGCAAAGACACTATCTGCATTACCTTTCGGCTGGAAACTTTCGGCTAACTTTAATAAGGTCATCAAGTCAGTCGACGAAGCCAATAAACTACAGGAAGATATTGAATAGCGTTATAGTGCGTGTTTGGTTCTAAGAGTCTAAATATTAGAAAGTGCAAATCTCTATCATTTCACCGAAAAGCGAACCCTGTTACACAAGGCTACAAAATAAATGGTGTACTCCAGTAGTTGAAAGTAAAGACCTAGAGGTTACTTTCGTTCAAAACATGAGCTTTACTAAGCACATAGAGCTATGCATCACTAGAACGAACTCCATGCTCGGTTTTGTGAAACGTTGGACGGGTGACATTTTTGATTTGGAAATAATTAAGATCCTGTATTGTGTTTACGTTCGATCCCAGCTGGAAAATGCTGTAAATGTGTGGTGTCCGTTCTACGAAGATCATATCCAAAGTATTGAGAAAATTCAAAACAAGTTTATACGCTAATTGACCTGGAAAGTTTATGATCATGATCTACCAATCTACCATACCACGTAAACATACAGCAACAACCACCATATTTAACCGTGTGCAAGACATACAACTTGACAACTCTAGAAAATAGACACGAATTGCTAAAAAGTACATTTATTGGTAATCGACGCACCGGGTGTACCAAAGTCAATTAAAATAAAGGTTCCTGGTAGACAACTAAGAGATCATGACTGTCTCCACTTAGATCGACAAAGAACCAACTATGGCGATAATGAACCAGTGAAGATGATGTGTAAGAGTTTAAATAGAATTAACAATTTGTTTGATTTTTGTTTCACTAAAGATAATTTTAAAACTAGATTAAGGCAATTTTATGCCCCTCAGTGATTTTTCTTGTTACTTTACTTTGTTCTTGTTACAACAAAGACGGAATACTTGAATGTGTCGTATAGGTGCTCAGCTGATGTTACATCTGCTCTAACGGAATACTACGCTAACATCGGTAGTATGAATACCGTGAAAAATTCAACCAAATTTATAAACTTGCAGTCAATATTGTCGTCGATACCTCTGTTGGTTAACACATTCTATCAAACTTCTACCAAAGCTGATAAACAAATAATCTCCCAGCTTAAGATACCAGAATCTAGTAAAGTCATGACGATCCACGAAGCACAAGGATTAACCTCACCAATTGTGATTTGTATTAGATTCAATTCTCAACCACTTGTGCTGCTTGATAGTGTACCGCATGCCATAGTTGCTATTTCAAGGCAATGATTGTTCTGACTACCGTACACATCGGACGTGTTTTTTAATGATTTTTAAATCTAATCTGAATTAATAATAAAATCGACCTTAAGATATATTATTAACAAGATCATAGTCAAAAATAAATTTGTTACTTTGTGTATTTATTGTCTCAATAATTCAAACGTGACGTATTACAGGGTGCATTTAAAAAACAACTGCGGCTAATCATATTGACTTGTTGTGCTTATAGTGTAAGATAAAACGAAATGGAGTCTTGTGGAAAATGTAAATCAGAATGGAATGGCCGGGACGTGATGTGCCCATGCAGCGGTATCTGCAAATCGAGATTTCACCTCAAATGTGCTAGGATAAATACTTCTACGTACAACCAGTTAATGAATTCAAAGCAACTCCGTTGGTTTTGTACATCGTGCAGAGAAATTACCATATTTGCTGTCTTACAAAAGCTTGAAGAGTTGACAAGCCATATGGTTAAATTGTTTGAATCATTCACTGTGATGAATGATTTTATGAAAGTAATTCAGATCCCTGCAAACTCCTCAATCAACTTGCTGCATAACAATATTATTGTTACATCAGATGTCATTGGAATTGATGCCGCGTCCACTTCATTACAATCCGTTGAAGTCCCAGATAACGATGTCTTATATGTGAGCTGGCTGAATCCACACACTGAAGAGGCTGCATTAGCTGATTATTTAAAATCCAATCTGGAAAATCTAAACGTAGTAGACTGTCATCTGCTGCTCCCTAAAGGCCGGGATAGAACTAAACTCACATTTGTTTCGTTTAAGCTTACTTTGGAGAGAAGATTCGCAGTACAAGTTGTGTCACCTTCTTTTTTGGCCAAAGGGTGTCTTAGTTCTAAGTTTTGTGCGTAAAACCGGAGGCTCAAAAAGCGGCAGAGGAATTTTCCTACTACAAATGGGGATCGATAATTCTATCCAGAAACAATTGCCTTCTATTATAATTTTTCTTTTTGCCGAGTAGATCAAGAGGTCTCGACGTGTTTTGTGTCGTGGAAACATGGCTTACAAATAAGATTAATAACGAATCTGTCTCGCTGAATGGGTACAGCATCTCGAGATTTGATAGAACACATAAAAGGGGTGGAGGAGTTTGCATTTAATATAAAAATGCCTTAAACTTGAGGGTCATTCATTTATGGTTTTGATGGCAGAAATGATATTACCATCTATGACTGTACTATATTGTAGTTTGCTACAATCCATTCACCCCCGTACAATCCGATTTAGATGATTTTCAGGAATGCCTATTCTTGCATATTTTAAATTAAAGTCATGTTATATTTTCTTGCGATATAAACTGAAATATGCTTGATAAGTCCCATGAATTTCATAACCTTCTAAAAGCCAACAATTTAGATTCAGTCCCGTTCTTAAGTTCTCATAACCGTACATGGTACCGTACATGATCAATACATTGTCAAAGAGTCAGATTACTTTAGGGTATTAGTTTCTAGTCAACACACTTTGCCTGACATCTCTTACCATGATTTTCTGGCCATTTCTTGATAAAGTCAGATCAAAGCGAGTTAAACTGGACTACAAACTTATCCATGACTATAGTCGGGTACGGGATTGACAGCCTCCGCGAAGTATTCATAAATGGATACGGGCGAACTCTGGGCAATGTTTTATAGAACAAACGGTTGTGGTACCCAATCTCTTCGTAGTAATGAGACAGAATAGCTAATTAGTCAATCAAAACTATGCAATGGTACAAACAAAAGGAAATATTACCCCAGGTGGTACACCAATATCAACATTGGTAAATCCACTCTTTAGACCAAATTTACAAAGAACACCGATAAAGAAAAATAGAAGCAACTCGGTAGCTGACCAAGCCGATACTTTTTCTAACGCTATACCTAGACAAACATTACACGAAATAAGTGATGCCACCGGAAATTTTACTTTGCAAATAGCCGAATCTAGAAAAACAACTATTGACCTAGAAAAGGAGAATATGAATCTCTTGGCGAGGCTAGAGCATATGGCGAGTAATTATTTGCCAAGCTAAGCGAAGAAATTGAGTATCTAAAGCAAGAAAATGAAAACCTAAAAATGAATCGGGATTCAAAAGAAGATTGCGATATAGGAAGCATTGAACCAGACAAAATCATCTATTCCACTGATGAAGGTGAATTACAAAGAGAGACGGACTGGATCCTAAAGAAGAAAAATGAAGAGTAAGAAAAGAAAAGCTGAATCGTCACCTGAGTCTGAGCAATTAAATGGTAGGGGGCAATCTAGATTCAAACGATGCTCTACCCAAAGCCAATCAACCAAAAGGTAGTAAATATACCAAGACATTACACCAAATTTGGTGCAACCGAAAGAAAAATCATCCCCACCAATAAATATTCTGGGTGTAACCAGTTACCCAGAAATTCAGTCACTGATGAAATTGGTTACGGACAAAGACTATAAGGTAACAGCGTTAAATAATGACGTTTAGAAAATTAATACTCTGAACTCAGATACTTATAGAACTTTATCTATGAAATTGAATGCTGAAAAGTATCAGTGGTTCACTTACGAAAACAAACAGGCCCGACCTATAAAAGTCATGGCAAGAGGTTTGCATCATACTTGCTCAAGCAAAGAAATAATGGAAGACTTACAAAATAAAGGTTTTAAAATTCTAGATGCTGTGAATATTGTTAAAAAATAGGGAACAGAAATTCAGGTAGGAAACCAAATTATCAAGAAAAGGGGACTCCCTCTTTTTATGCTAGTATTTGACAACAAAGAGAATGTCCAAAACATTTATGGAATAAAAGGAACCCTTCACATGAAGGTGAAAATTGAACCAATGAGGAGAACCACAACACACATACCCCAATGCAAGAAATGTCAGGCATTTAATCACACCCACAGATATTGCAGCCGGGATCCAAGATGTGTAAAATGCTCAGGTACAATAGGGAGAGATGTGCCAGCCAAGTGTACAAATTGTAAGGGCCAACATCCAGCTAATTATCGAGGCTGTGAGGTTGCTAAAGAACTACAAATATTAAGAGATAAAACAAGAAATCAACCGCAAAATCACGAAAATCGAAGGGATCAAATATCAAATCAGATGGATCAAAACCCACAACCAAGCAATACAGGGCAAAGAAGTTCATTTGCGAAGGTAGTGAAAGGATTGGGTTCAACCAAACATATGCTCTCTGAAAGTAACCAAATTATGGAAAACATTATGAACAGCATTGCAGCTATTACAAAGCGGCTAGTTGAGCAAAGTAATCTGAACAACATGATACTTGACCAACTGAAGAAATGCAACTCCCTCAACGCAATCCAACAAAAAATGTTAAGTAAGAACACAACTTTCAAAATTGCAATCTGGAATGCGAATGGCATTATGCAACATATTCCAGAAACATAAATATTTTTAAATTCAGAAAAAATCGACATTTCCTTAATATCTGAAAGCCATCTAGTTTGAAGAATTTAGTTTGTTAAAATACGGGGTTATAACTTATATAACTCCATTCATCCAGCGGGAAGAGCAAGAGGTGGTTCGGCATTACTAATAAAAGAAAATATAAAACACCATTTAGAATCAAATATCGAAGAAGAAACTATGCAAGTCACTACTGTAAGGATTCAAATTAAACACAGACAGCTTACTGTCTCTGCAATATATTGTCCTCCCCGGCATAACTTGTAAAGGGAAGACTACCTTAAACTATTTAAATCTCTTGGACGTGATTTTATTATTGGAGGTGTCTTTAATGCGAAAATACCGATTGGGGATTCAGAGTTACGTCGTCAAAAGGCAAAGAATTGCTTCCAGCGGGGCAGACATCAAAATGTGAATGTTACTGTGGTGGTTCCCCAACATACTGGCCCAGTGACGGAACGAAGATACCTGACCTAATAGACTTTTATGTAGCAAGAGGTATATATCCCAGAGTTACATTCACATTGAAGACAGTAATTCTCTAGTATCGGATCATTCCCCGGTTATCATGACAGTCAGTGAAATGGTAATTCAAAGGGAGAGTGCACCCAGATTAACAAATTCAAAAACAAACTGGGATCTCTTTCATGAGGAAAAAATCAATCTTCAGGCGCCGATAAGAAATCCTCACCAGTTGGAAGATGAATTAGAACAACTCAATGAAGCAATTCACTATGCTGCTTTGGCAAGTACCCCCATTATACAAAACAAGGGGAAGCTTAAAATATCCTACCAAATGGAAGTTAGAGAATTGGTAAGACAAAAACGACGGGCACGTAAAACCTGGCAAATAACTAGAACACCGGAGAACAAAACGATTCTTAACAATTTAGGTAACAGTCTCAAATCTCTTCTTAAAGAAGTTAAAATGCATCAACCATCAGATATCTAGTTAGCCTAACCGATGAAAAAAGTTCTGACTATTCACTGTGGAAGGCGACAAAGGGACTCAAAAGACCCAAAATGCAAGTCCTAAGGAGAAGGCTGATCTCAACCAGCACCAAGGTAAACGGCTAATGAAAATATAATGTCAATCCAAAAGCTAGATGATTTTGATACACGCCCAGTAACTCTCAAAGAATTAAAAGAAGAAGTAAAAAGCAACATGAATGTTAAAAAAGCCCCAGGATATGACTTGATTACTTGCCAAATAATCAAGGCTCTACCAGATAAAGGATTTCGTAAGCTATTACACATAATCAATAGGTTTCGGTTAAAATATGTTCCGTGGCAATGGAAAGTAGCAGAAGT